>OZ007590.1:245998841-247198841 GCA_963931845.1 Maratus michaelseni | reverse complement strand
TTATTTAAGAGAATAATCTTAAAACTTATTTAATTGATAAAGTTTTAATTTGTAAGTCTTTCTATATGATTTAAAATAAATTAATATATTTATATTATAGTCTAAAACAAATATTTTAAAATTAAAAAGTTTTTTTATGTTTCTAAAACCATAATTGATTTTTATGAAATAATTCCCTCTCCCCTTTTCTCTAACCTAATTATAATTGACTGAAAGTTACTTAGAAGTTAAAGTAAGAAAATTCGTTCATATAGTTTTTATTTGTCAAAAAGGGACTAAAGGGAAAAGATAACAATCTATTCAAATGCTGGCAACGCAACAAGAATATTTTTTTCCCGTTCCTGTTGATTTAGCAAGAAAGTATTTAAGTGTACCAGTAAGCATTGTCTGGATTGATTAATTATTTTCAAAGGTTAGAAATATACAGGTATTTCCAACCTATTGAAAGAAACTTTCAGGGGCGATAATGCAATCAATTTTAGTGTAGTAAACTAGATCATGATCCACTTATTTGGTCAAAAAGTAGATAGTTAGTATGCAGTTAGTGGTATCTCAGAGGAAGATTAATATAAATTTTCTTTCCCATCTTATACAATAAAAAAAGATATTCTATCAAAATTTCAGCATATTAACTTTGCTATGTATGAATGTGATGACATCAATGGAAGCGCATGAAATTTTGGGGCATTGACGCTGTGCATTGTTAAAAATTTGCTGCAAACTGTCCAGTCATTTGACCGTTTTTATAGAAAACGGTTAACTCTAACCGTAAATTAACTCTAACTAGACCATATTATTGCCTATATTATGGTCAGAATAGAGTTAAATTACGGTTATGAAACAATTTTCTTTAAAAAAGGTCAAATGACTGGACAGTTTGCTGCAAATTTTTAACAGTGTATGTACAGCCAGCTATATTCTAATTGATGAAGTAAATAGTGTTGTTCTGCTGTGGACAGTGCACTTCTCGTGATAACATATTTCTAATATAGCAAAGTAGGCCTATTGAAGGTATCAATATATTTTATTGTTAAATGTAAGAACAAAAATCTAAGCTTTTCTAGGAGCGAGAATCTCTCTATTTTCCACTCAATAAGTGGATTGCGATCGTAGTTTCCTATAAAAAGAATATTATATGTATCGATACGCATTATAACCCCTTTGTTCCGCTAGTTTAGAAATGCCATGTATACGAAAAAGCGAGAAACAGATTTGTAATAACCAATATTTAGGAACTTCATTCTAAATTGTTTTTGTTGAATTAAATTATTATATGTGAAAGGATCCTTTTAAGAAATATCCTTCATTCCTATGAATGTCGTCATATTTGTCTCAAGTGTCACTTTTAAAATAAAAAAATAAATAATTTAAACATTTATTTAAATATGATTCTGTTTCTAAATTATTCTGAATTAATATCTTTATTTATTGACAAGTACAATGACAATTTATGCAATAATTTTCCTTAATTTTTTGAATTTTTGTTTATATTGTCGGTTTGGTCGAATATTTTGATATTCAGCCAAACTAAATAATCAGCAAATCTAATACCTTGATATTCGGTCAGGCCACATATTCGGTAGTGTAGCCAAATAGGCCGAATATCGAATATATAACGAATATTCGTAGTACCCTTAATTAATACACTGTGAAAACTACTCGAAAAAGTTTTCGAAACTTAAGAACATTAAAATAATCTTTTGTCGTAGAAATGCTTCTATAAATCTCGGCAATCCATTGTTTTCAGAGGATTCTAAAAATAACGAAGAGCTTTTTAGAATCGTGGGTGAATAGTTAGAGGTTATATTATGTTTTCTTAAACTTTCTTCATAGATCAAGAAACATTTCTTTTTTGTACAGAGTGGAAAAAATTAGAAAATTTAGAATTTTCGATTTTTTTAATAAATAAAAGAATATAGTTACTGACTATAATAAATTAAAGCATTTACACATTATAAAGTTAAAGAATTTCACATATTAATTACATCCAAAAAAGAAATAAATGTAATTTTTGTGGGAATAAATCAAATCTTTAAAAGCAATGTTTGCTCTATGTTATTTTTAGCAAAAGTTATTTCAAACGTTAAATTTGGGAAATATTTCTTGAAATAGATGAAGTATTTTTAGCTCCAGATTAAACGTATATCAAGTGGTGTGTTTCACAATTAATTTCAATAGATATGACTAATTTTATTAATAAATTCTAAACTAATTTCTTTTATATAGATTTAAAAGAGTCAGTTCTTAGTAGGATGTTTTTTCTTCTTTACTCTGCTATAATTTGGTGATTATATAATACAGGGAATTAGTTATTGTTTTTTTTTCTTCATTGTACTAATTCATGCGTTAAAATTTTCAAAGTGTTGTATTTGTATTTTTCACTAAAATTTATGTGAGTAATAGTTGTAAAACTATCTGTATTATACATACATATTTCAATGACTGTCATTGAAATAGTACTGTGAAATAAAATAATTATTGTTTTACTGTATTTTTTAATATTATCCCCCAAAATTATGCAGAAAAAGTATATAATGTTGCAAAATGTTATTTTAAGATAGTTTTAATTGAGTGTTTTCGTGTATGCCGCGCAATCATATAACATACGCATCCTTATTTTGAATATATTATTTAAGGTAAAATTCTGATAAAAAAATTGAAGAAAAACATCTAAAAAAGATTTCGTTGTAATAAATTATAACAGTGAATACTCAAATTATACAAGTATTTACAAAGGACGGTTTTATTGCTTGATTAAATTTAAACGGTCATGTATAATCTACTAAAACTGTACAGCATTTAAAAAGGATTGTTGCATTGTTTGATTAAATTTAAATACAAAATTGCCGCCCAACGATTTTATGTAGTGACCATTGGTCATGTGAAAATTACTATAATTACACTGTCTTTACAAAAGATTGTTCTATTGATTGATTACATTTAGATAAAAAATTACCCACCAACGATTTTATGAAATGTCCTATGATCGTGTAAAAAATACTAACATTTCACGATATTTACAACGGATTTTTGCATTGTTTGATAAATTTAAATACAAAATTTCAGCCTAACGATTTTCTGCAGCCACCAACGGTCATGTGAAATATATTAACATTGCTCTGTATTTAAACTGAATTGTTTCATTGTTTGATTAAGTTTAAATACAAAATTGTCACCCAAAGAATATATGGAGTGACCAAACAGGATTTTTAATTGAATTTAGAGGGAAACAAAAACACATAACACGAAAAACTCGCTATTTTATTTTCGTAGCTTGTTTATATAGCATGTTTTATTAGCTTGTTTTTCGAGCATATTTATCTAGTTTGTGTTCTGTTTGTTTCCTAAATTACAAAACATAAAAAAATATTTAATGGGAATATTTTCCGCCATATCTAGAATGTCACATTTAAGTGAGATCGCAAAATAAATATAAACCGTGCATACGTTCCTAAATAAGTTTCTATAGATTGGGGTTGTTCCCTATCTTATACTGGCACGCACGCTAATTAAAAAATATATATTTATATATTTAAATAATATATACTGTAATAATTCATCCTTTTATTTCTCTTTTGTGCTAAATTTTAAAATATTCTTACCGTGTATGAGTACAAAGTAATTTTACTTCAATTAAGATATATTATTTCAAGTAGGAAAGACTGAAGCGTACGTTTCACCCATCACATATTAAAAAGAATTCACACGACTATGTTTCATTTTGAGAAATCACGAAATTAGGCGTTATGCAACAGATGTTTTGCAGTTTTCAGAGCCAACCATCTGCAGTGGGTTACTAATTAGGTAGAATTGTGGGCTGTTAGCAGAATTTTTCTACCAAAAATCATGTGGTTCAGAGCTTATTCTGCTCATTTCAAAATTTCATTACTGCACGCAATAATTATAATAGATTGTGCTTACGTCAAACTGAATTATTTATGTACTTTGCAGTCATAAAATCTGGATTCTGGCATGATGCAAATGGGTGCAATTTAGTAGCAATACCTAGTGAATAATTTTTATTTTAGGGCAGCCATTATATGTGCATTTGTAATTGCATATTCTATTACGAATATGATTTTTCGTCAAAATAAGATACTTCGTTTTCAAATGTTAGCAGATCATATAAAAGGATATATATTTAAAAAAATTTAATTAAAAAAGAAAGAAAAAGTACTAAAGAGTTTTGCATAAATAAATAGATATATAATGCTAAACGCTGAATACCTTCTAAAAAACGTTATATTAATCTTCTTGGGTTCAAGTATTACCCCAATATGATTTTTTTGCTTTTAGAGAATTTTTTGGTAAATCTTGCTTACAATCACAATTTCTGGGTTTTATTTTTATTTTATTTGAATTTTAATATATGGTAATTGTTTTATTTTACAAGCAATATTTTGCCATTTTTCTCAAATACAGATAAAATGACACTTTTTCTGACGGACATATGGGTGTATATTGCATCTGTAATCCGAAGGAAAGCCTTATTTTGTGGGGATTTTTCTCCTAAGACACACTGTATATTTACATTATTACCTTATAAGAAATCTAAACTCACTGAAAAATACCTTTAAGTAATAAAAGTGAGTTTCAAAGTTATTTTTAGGGTATGCTACAAAAGTTCTGCGACTATCAGGTCTGGATCTTTTTATGGAAATAATAAAGAAGCACAGATAGATGTACAAGATATAAATAATTCTGCGTCAACCTTCATAAACAACATTAACCCTCTGCTCGGAACATCCATGGATATCTGATTAACCGGAACGCCCGTCATAATGACTAATATTTCGGAAAAAGATGATTTTCTTTCATTCTTTTGGCGGGGGGGAGGGGTGGTATTTCATACTCTGCAATCATTTTTTTGTCTGCAGAAACTGAATGGGATAATCCAGAGCACAAATAAGTAAAAAAAAACAATCAACTTTATATTTCCAAACGGTATGCGAAACATACGGTTAAGGGGGTCGATGTCGAGACCATTATATTAGTAATAATCATACACTCCTCAACGGAATTTTTTTAAATTTAATATATTTTAATATGCGGCCTAGCATTGTAATAGAAAAAATTCATCAGACCGCATATGTATGTGCGTTATCGACTGATTTATTCGTTCATTTGAAACAACAAACTTGAAAATCTCTTTTTGTTCCTATTGGATCTTTCAAACCTCACCCGCTCTTGAGCTACGGATTTGACATCTGGTTACAAGCATTGATCACTCATGAAGTATCATTTTCACTGCCCAGTGTCACGTGGAAGGTATGTTTCCGGCACAGAACTCGAACCTGTTATGTAAATTAAGGAAGTATGACCGTAGTATGTCTTTTTCCACCCCGCCCCTGGTCGCGTTTTACGGCGGGTTAAGCTTTTGCTGAAATATGAATTTCTTAAAAAACCTTAATTTAGGGACCGGGAGTGAAATCTATGCTCTACAGACCTGGTTCTCAGTCTGAGAAGTCCTTCTAGGCGTTCAAAATTGTTGCTTGTAGAAATCAGCAGTAATTCAATTCAGCTTCCACAACTATTCTTTCAGTACTTGGAGTACTTTCTTATAGTCAGTACAACGTTCACGATTGCTAACGTTGAAATTACTAGTTTAAAAGCGTTTAAAACAATACTTGCAAGTACATATGCGGGGAAGCATTATAATATTATTTAGAAAAGCTTCATGTCTCTTTTAATGCAAAATTAAACTATTCATTTGAGTTTCTTGTGCTAGTTTTCCGTTTTAATATTTTTAAAATGTTTTCTCTAGATCGCCTAATTTTTGCATGATTAATCATTATTCATTAAATTTATTTTTAAAAGATTTTTTTGAAAAAAAAAGTATTAAACTCGCATCATTGTTATGATTTTATTTTCGCATTGGATAAGTTTTACAAAAGATTTTTTTTTTTTAATTTAACAAAAATGTTTTAAATTTTTAGTCAGTTTGCCTTGAGTTTTGTTTTTAGAGACAGTTTAAAAATAAATAAATAAATAAGTAAAAATCAGATAAAGCAGATAGAGAAAAATACTGATTTTACTCTTAAGAAAAAGAAAATTAATGTATCAGGATGCAGTACGTCTGTATCTCTACTAACGTATAATCTTTAAGACACAAAATGATGATATGACTTGCTAATGATGATATGACTTGCATTTTTTTATTACTAATTACAGGATTATCAAAAAAATTATAATAGAATTTTTAAATTAGTACATTTCGATTTATTTAAATTTGGATTTTTACTTCTAAATTTCGAGGAATTTTACTATTACGAATTTACTATACGAGGAATTATACATGGTAAATCAGAAAGTTTAGAACCTTACATTCAAAATCAAGGCTAAGTTTTTGCGGATCAAACAGTACATTTCAGACATTTTACCATCGCTCTGTATCCAGGACAGTGCAGATTTGTAGGAGTTTTAGTAGCAATATCGCAATTTTTATTTCTGATCCGTTACTAAAATAGATTTGAAACTTGACAAGTGTTACTAATAATCATTTTAAGTTCACTTTAAATTTATTTTACAGTTTTGAAACCTGACCATGACTTTTTTAAAAATTTAAAATTATTTGGAAAGAAAATGCAAAATTTCCCTAGACGTTTAATCAAAGCGTTATTAGTTTTTGCTGAGTAAAACGGAGTATTGCTGATTAATTTCAAAATAGCTGTATAAAATTTATAGTAATTTATTGTACCATTGTACTTTGTATAGTGCAGTTTGTAAAAATAAAATCGATAAAGTTTTGGTGAGTTTTTGAATTTTATATTTTTATCTGTTGTCCCATTAGTATCTAATAGCAATATTTTTGTAAACATAATATTTTTTTTTGTGGTAAAGCAAGGGTTATTCTTAGAAATCATCCTGCAGCGATGACAATACATAATATACTGGAATGATTTGCAGAACTTGATTCTGTAACTGACTTCAACTTCTTGTAACTGATATTCAACGCGTATTATTCCATCATTAATTTTGAAAGTCCTAACATGAATATATTTTATTTCTCTGTAAATATGTCATTGTAAAATTTCAAAGTATCCAGATTCTACTAGTAAAAGAAAAATATTCCACCGAACATCATATTAAGGCTGTTTTGACATCCAAACTGGCTATTTTCTGACACATTTTTAAATTAATTTTTGTTCTCAAACGCATTAAATTAGCAGGTGTTCTTATATAGTAACTATGTAATAGACGTGTAATAGGCGTGTTTTTTTCTTTGTTCTGTAGAAGCAGGAAATTTGTTAGAAAATGCTGTTACAGTTGGTTTTTGGAACCAAATTTTTGTGACAGCGCGGGAAAAAAATACCATCATAAAATTATAATCACTTATAACACAAGATATAATTCATTTATCGAAAAATGAAAAGCACTGTTCGAAAAGAAATCAGTGTAATAATCATGCTTCCAAGTGTTATGCTTTTACGTTTAAAAATGAGTCCGAAAATGTGTTGTAGATCGGGGAAATATTTTTTATTTTTTATTTATTTTATTTTTTTAAGAACTGCCTTATATACAACAGTTTGCTAGACAAGAAATTCATCGCAACTTAATATTCAGTCGGAATATTATCTTTTAAATATTTTAATTTAGCATTAGAAAGTTGGGAAAAAGATAGATTCTTTATTTTTATGGCCGTTTGTGAATTCAGAACAGAACACTAATGGGAACTAAATTGACCGAAACGTAATGAGAAATAAGAGGAGATAGCACCTGGGATAGACAATTGTTCACCTTTTTCCTTTCTATCATAACAATGACAGGGAAATGAGAAAGTTTGTAATATGCAGTTAAATGTTAGGAATTGAACTTGAGAAAATTTTGAAGTTATAATATTGAATAGTTACAGTGTTTGAAATTCTAGCGCTTAAGTCACATCAAATATAAAATGGAAATCATCTATCTAAGTTTTTTATGCTAATTTTGCGCATTTTAGGTACTCTTTTGTAAAACTTTTTAAATTTTCAGATAATTAAAAAATGATATCGAAATAATATCTTCAAAGTTTCCAAAGAAATTTCTGAAATAAATGTATATTCCAGAAATGAGTATAATATCACATTTAACAAATAATTTTTATGAAGAAAAAAGAAACGACTTCAAGCGATAATTTCTTACTTTATTACACCTTAGTCAGCGTACATTTGTTTTGGCACAAAATAGTTGACGACGATCTTTGTTATCGAAAACGTTATGAATTCCACTATTGTCAATATCGCTTATTTTCATGCGCAATGGACCATCAAATATTAAAATTGTTGACATACGTTTATACAAAAAATTATACAATACGGTGAATGTTTATAAAATATAAATGCACATTTAATAATTCACTAAAACTTCGCTTTGATTGGCTAGTTTAACGAAAAATTAAAGCCTAAAAAGTAAAACAAAAGTAAAGAAGGCTAACATAGAGAAAAACATGCCAAATGTGGATTTTGATAACATTGGAACAACTACAAAAAGGATCCTTTACCAAAAAAAGAAAAAAAAGAAAAAAAAAAAGAAATGTTAAAATTGGAGCATCCTGTCAAGTCTTATCCGTGGATAAACATAAAAAAATATACAAACAAACTGTGCGAGCCCCTTCGCTGAAACACTGTTTAAAAAACCTTATAGCATTGTTACGAAAATATGACTGCAGCGTGACCAAAATTCAACTCTTATTAAAGATGTTGTTACGTAACATGGAAGATGAATCATATCACTGTGACATTCATATGTTCCATTTTATGATGAATTGCAAAAGACTCTGCAATTGGTAAATATCAACTTTACATCGTAGTCATCAAATGGCAATAACTTGATAATCATTATGCCAAATTGAAGAAATGACATATTAGACACCACTGTGTGTGATGCTTGTGGCAGGAGCTATTCGCTTTGAAGGTTCGCTTGTCGTCTTTTAAAATGTTTCTTCTTAGAAGCATTGTTGAATAAAAATCCCTTTTAAAATCAGATTTTATTAGAATGGTCTATGTTTGCGTTTATTTTTTATTACAAGTGACGATAATCTATTGTCGGCTATTCCTCCAAAAAGTTGTTGTTCCTCCCCCTTACAAAAATGTAGTTCTGAAATTACAAAGATTCATGATTTTTTGGGCAATTTATTTTTACATGAGGATCATACATGGAAGACTCTTATGATTTCCTTCTTAGGGCAACCATAGGGAGAGGTGTGTATATAGTGTAGACGTGTGTATCGCTAGTATAACTATGGCGACATACTATTGTTCAATGTTTCCAGTCATGCAAATAATGGTACCCTTAACTGTTTACCATCAACTGAGTTGCACCCTTGCTTACTATAAGGCTCGGTTAGCTTGCTTGTGATCATTTATGCTTTTATGGTGATGCCACATCGATCATACAGGGTGTCCAATGTCAACGGTGTCAAATGGCTAATTCCTAAGCCGTTAGTCATAGACATATAGTTCCAATTACAAAACTGTTTTAAATGAGGTAAAGAATTAATTTAAAAACGATTTGGGACAATAAATCATTTCTTTAAAAATTGCGAAATTTAAATTTTTATACGGTTCTCCGGTACTATAAGTTATATTTAGTAAAAATTCCCTATTACACTAACAAGTAAGACAAAACAAGTCCCATTCTGCTACGATTAAAACTGGCTGAGTAATAGCTGTTTAAAGTTGAAGCATCTTTTTTGCTTAGAAATAGGAGTCATTCACAAATATACTATAAATATAAATAATCTTGAGATATATAAAAAAAATAATAGTTGAATGTAAAATTAACTTTACGATATAAATGTGAAATATATTTTCCTTCTGACATATTAAAGAAAAATATACAACTTCTACTAAAAATATAAGTGAAAAAATGACAGAATTTAAAAAAAAATGAAATGATCAAAAACAACAATCTCAATTTTTTTAGAAAATAATACATATTTTAAAATGCTATTAGATTACGTAATCTAAAGCTTAATTACTAAAAATTAAAGTTATCTTAAAACTTGCTCGAAGTTACTTCCTTTGGCTGCAGTGCCAGAAGTCTACACATGAAATAAATTCTTTTTGAACTTTAAGCACTTTGTGTACGATTTCTTGAAGCATGGTACAACTTATCTGTGTTCAGATGCAGCAAAGTCATGCAATTCAAAGTTTCATAACTCGGTCAATTTTAGTGTTAGATGAATGGGACTTTTTTGTCTTACTTGAAAGTATTCTTGGAAATTTTTACTAAATATCACTTGTTGGACCGGGGGTTATACAAAATTAAATTTTGTAACTTTTTAAGAAATGTTTTTATTGATCCACACAATTTTTAAAATAATTGTTTACCTAATTTAAAACATTTTTGCAATTAGGACTATAATGCCTATGACTAACGATTTAGGAATTAGCCATTGGACACCATTGACAGTGAACACACTGTATATGTCATTAAAGCATTTATAAAAAACATTTCATAAGCAAAAACATATATTTATTTATTTATTTTTGTATTTTTTGTATTATTATCATTATTATTTTTTTTTGCTAAAAATGAAGTGCAAGAATTGAGAGTGAAACCTGTTATTGAAAAACATACTGTTCTAAAGACAAATGATACACAATGAAATATACCAGTAATGATAACAAATTATATATTCTTAAAGACACACTATGAAAGACAACTGATTATTACACACTATGATTTTTTTCTCAATATATATTCCATCACACATCATGTTAAATATCATAGTTTGCTACCACTACTCCAGAAATTTGTCACAATTTAATATTCAGTCGGCACATTATCTTTTCCCATTTTCATTTAGCGGTAAAAGGGTGAAGGAAAGTAAGAAAGATGGGCTTTTGATTCTTACGGTCGTTTCTGAATGCAGAAGAGAACACTAATGAGAACTAAATGGATCGGAACACAATGAGAAATAAAAGGAGGGAGCACCTGCGATGGACAACTGTTCATATTTTCCCCTTTTTGTAGCATACAATGAGAGAGAGATGTGAAAATTTGTTAGATGGAATTAAATGCACAGACTGGAACCTGCGAAAAATATCGAAGATACAATATTGAACACTTACAGTTTTCCATTTCTACTGTTTAGCACAAATCAAGTGTAAAATGAAAACATTTTAGTGGGATTTCTTACATTAAATTCACATTCAACATGATTTGTAATATTCTTTTGCAAAACGTCTCAAAATTTCTGGTAATTATAAATATTTTCTCCGTTTATATTCTAAATCTCCAAGTAAACTTTTGAAATGTATGTGTTATTCAACTAATTTATATTAAGCTACATTTAAAGAATTTATGAAGAAAAATTCACATTCAAGCGAAAAATTATATTTAATTTGTTTTTAATTTTATAGGCAAAGGTGTTTTTTGTTTGCCAAAACGAAAATTTGCTGATAAATCAAATTCAAGAATTGAGAGCAAAACACACTATTTAAAACACCCATTATAAATATAAGTAAATTAGGACTAAATATACCGGCAATTCGACTATACGGTAAGAAAACATATAAAATAACAGCATTATCTGCATATAAATTGGATTGCAGTATTTTATTTTCTGTAAAAAAATTGTGATTACAGCCATTTTTTTTCAAATGTTTAAAGCAAAACGAGATTTTTAAGGTACATTTTGCTGTTACTTTGCCGCAAAAAATTTGACACCAAATTTACCGGCAAGTGTGGTTGTTATTCTTTTATTGTTTTTAGGTTATTCAGACTATCTAAAGGACTTTATTATCCACGAAACGACAAAATGACTATGAACGTTTTGAATTATTTCAAACTATTATCCATCACACATCGTATAAAATACAACATTTCACTTCTACAGATATTTCTCGCAAGTTAATATTCAGTCAGTATATTATCTTTTACTCATTTTCATTTTGCGGTAAAAGGGTGGAGAAAGTAGAAACGATGGGATTTTGATTCTTATGGTCGTTTCTAAATTCAGAAGCGAACACTAATGGGAACTAAATTGACCGGAACACAATGCGAAATAAAAGAAGGGAGCACCTGAGATGGACAACTGCTCATATTTTTCCTTTTTTATCACTGCAAAGTAAAGGAGATGAGAAAAGTTACAGACATGCAATTAAATCGACCTTGTGAAAATTGAGGAAGCTGTTATGTCGAACATTTACAGTGTATGCAGTGCTAGTGACTATTGAAAGTGGAATATAAAAGCTGAATTGCTTCTAGATGTAGTACTTTTCAATTTATTCAGCTGTTTTGTGAGTTTAATAGCGTCAGAAGAATAAGCTGAGAGGAGGAAGTAGATTTAGTATTTTTCAATGTATCATTGAACGATACACAAAAACGCAGGTAATGATCTATTACAATGGAGTTCTTTTTATTTCGAATGTTTTATAGACTGCGAACTTTGGAGAAAACTGCGCAGGTGTGTAGCTGTGCATTTGTATTTCATATTAATATGTAAAGTATACTAAAGTTTGTTTACGTGTTAATTAATTAGCAGTTATAGATGCTTATACGCTCACACAGAGATGCTCCTGGAGAAACGTTAAATAGATCAAAATAAATAAAATATAATGATTGTTTTTTTTAAATTTACCTTTGATTGAATATTTTTATATCAAATATTACTACAGCATTGTCTCTCAGTATTATTAAAGTTTTATATTGCAACAATGCCCATTTAAGAAATAATTTATTCAAATATGAAAAATGTCAGTTTAAGCAAACAAAAATAGGAATTAGTAAAGTGAAAAATACCTGTGTTTCGGATTGATATTTCTTTATTATTAACGTTTTATATTACAACAATTTCCATTTAAAAGCTAATTTATTTAAATAGGAAAAATGTAGTTTTAAGCACACAAAAATAAGAATTAGAAAAAGGAAAAAAATACCTGGCTTATTGAGTGATATCTCATTATTATTAACGTTTTATATTGCAACAATCTCCATGTAAGAATTAATTTATTTAAATATGAAAAATGTCATTTTAAGCTCAAAACCAATAAGAATTAACAAAATAAAAAACACCTGGATTATGGATTGATATCGCATTATTATTAACGTTTTATATTGCAGCAATTCCCATTTAAGAACTAATTTATTAAAATATGAAAAATGTCATTTTAAGCAAACAAAAAATAGGTATTAAAGTAAAAAATATCTGGTTTTTGGATTGATAATTCTTTATTATTAACGTTTTATATTACAACAACCCCCATTTAAGAGCTAATTTATTTAAATATGAAAAAATGTAATTTTAAGCACACAAAAGTAAGAATTAGTAAAAGAAAAATACTTGTTTTATTGATTGATATCGCATTATTATTAACGTATTATAATACAGCAATTCCCATTTAAAAGCTAATTTATTTAAATGTGAAAAATGTCATTTTAAGCTCAAAACCAATAAGAATAAGTAAAGTAAAAAATACTTGGTTTATGAATTGATATCTCATTATTATTAACATTTTATATTGCAACAACCCTATTTAAAAGCTATTTTATTTAAATATGAAAAATATAATTTTAAGCACATAAAAATAAGAATTAGTAAAAGAAAAATACCTGCTTTTTATTGATATTTTATTATTATTGACGTTTATACTGCAACAACACTCATTTAAGAAATACATTATGTAAACTAGGGGATCCAATCCGGGCTTTCCGGGTTACAGAATATAGCTGAAATTAGTATTTTTTATTGAACAGTTTAATAGACTTTTTACATTTAATAGGTATATTTTAGATTGCCCAGTAAGCCATTTTATGTGATTTTTATATCACTCATTTTTATATGAATAATATATGGTATACTGACACGTTTTTGCGATATTGGTATCAAAAATTTCATTTAAGCATACAAAAAATTAATAAAAGAAAATAAATACCTGGCTTATTGTTAAACTTATTTTTGTTACTCGACTAAATGGATTAATATATTAAAAAAATCTAACATTTTTACTTTAGCACTGTGGCACATAAGTATAATATTAATATTGGCATTTTAATACCTTTTTTTAATTTAAGTTTAAATTTAAATTTTCTCTATTTAAAACACATAAAAAGAATAAATATTCATTTTTGTAATTATATTTAATAATTTTATGCTATTGAGAAAACGTTTTCATTTTTTATTTAGAAAACAGTTATAATGTTTTTCTGGAGGATAAAAAAAAAAAAAAAAAAAATCAACAGATGAGGCAAATTTTTAATGTTTTCAAATGACACGTTAAAAGAAAAGAAAAAAATTCTCAAAAAACGGCTGCTAGCGTAAGAAACAACATAATTTTGAGTAGTCTATAGTTTTTGTTAGGAAAACTTTGAAGATTTCCAGGAGGAAATAACACTTGAAAATAAATGAAGATTTTTTAATTAAACAATGATCAAAATCACTCACAAATGTTATACTTCTTGTAAGTAAACATTGTTAATTTTCTTTTTTTTAAACTGTATTTTTATTTACGAAATATCTTTATATATAAAATAATATATATGTATATTATTATAATATTGTATCTAATAAGTATATATATTGTAATCTTTATATAACTTCAGATGGAATAGTTTTTTTTAAATGTTACAATTTTAGATAGAATAATTTATTAACAACTGTGTAACTTTATAATGCATAAAAACTTTTCATTGGATAGCCCAATTTAAAAATGGAATTACTTTTTTTCACATAATAAACTACACATTTATAAATATCGTATATTTCTTTAATTCATGCCCTTTAAAAAAGAAGGCCTCTTGATATATCAAGAAGATTAAATAAAATATAACACAACATCTTCCGAGTTATCCTTTGATTCCGAAAAGCATTCATTTATTTTCAGAAACCAATAGATTTCCACGATGTAAAGAAACATTTCTGAAACAAAAGTGTCTTTTTTTGTCCGTAATTTTCGGAAGCGTTACCAAGCAATTTTTACTGTTTATTAATTAATTTTATCAACTTTGTGTGAATACGGAATATTGTTTTTTTAGTTGCAATCAATTTTCAAGTAAATCTTTTCATCTGTGTAACAGAATTTATACATGTATAAATATCATAACAACAGAATTTAGGTATCCATAGCAGAGTTTATGCATAAAAAATAATGTTCATTTCACAATAATAATTTACTATGTTTTTTTTTATATATATATACATGAAAATATTTCTTGAGAACTGAATGCATCCGAAAAACAGATATTGTGTTTGATACGGGGTTGAAAAAAACTGTTGAATACGCTGTAAATCTACTTCGTAACGTTTCTGAAAATTGCGGGTAGCTAAAGAGACTTTTATTACAGAAAAATCTGTTGGTTTCGGAAGATAAGTGAGCGATTTTAGAATCACGGGTAACTCGAAAGAGATTATAATTTTTGTAAACCTTATTTCTAGATGAAGAAAACTTTTTCGTTTTCTACTATATGTATGATAATGTTATTAAATTCATGTCATATTTTTTTATGCTGTTTAATTATTTGACGTTATGTTATTTAATTCTTTTTATTATGTTATTTAATTATTTTTATTATGTTATTACTCATTCATGTTGTGTCATTCATTATTAATTATCGATGATCAATGTTATTACTTATTCATGTTGTGTTATTCATTATTATTTATCGTTGATCAGTGTTATTACTTATTCATGTTGTGTCATTCATTATTAATTATCGATTATCAGTGTTATTAATTATTTATGTATGATAATTAAATAAGATAAACTCTTAATTCTTCGTTTCAACAAATAAGAATGCATACTTTAAAGCATTATATCATCTGTAATAATTTAACATATTACATAGTACTTATTTTAACATAGTACGACATATTATATTTTCTACAATGTATGATTTTAATATATAACTATAATATTAGAGTTATTTATAAAAAAAATCCAAATTTTATTCAAGGTACAAATCAACATCTTATATATCGAGGTTTTTCCTTCTGAAATAAATAAATAAAAATTATTTTTCTTAAAAGAAACTAACACATTAAATAAAAGAAACGTTAATGACTTAGAACAGAAGCAATACAGATATAGATAGAATTAGACGTGACGTAATAGAATTAGACGTCAATTGGTTGGATTCAATTTTTTTTATATTTAATTCATATCCATTTCAATAATTTGTTTATTTTTTTCTTTAATTATTCACTTAATACGCGTTACAATTATGTACAGCTTTTATTTCGTTAATTTTTGCAAAAGAGATTCATTCTAAATACAAGCACAATATTGGACTAAAATATGTATTTTTTGATAAATAAAGTGAACAAATCAAATAAAATTAATTAAATAATTTAGTCAAAAAATGCAAAAGTAATAATAATAAAAAAATAATTATAAAACAAAAATTAAATTAAATGTAAATTAAATAATACACGGTGTCTCAAAAAAGATTGAAATGAGCTTTAATTTTTACCGTGAGCAATGCTAATTGCAAAAGTGTTAAAAAAATGGTACGATTTAAGATTACCTTGGTGAAATAGTTTTGCTATTAATTTTCAAAAAGTAATCCCTTAAAAATATTCATACAGCCCCATGGTCTTATACGTTATATTTAGAAATTATTCTTCATGCTCAGGGAAGTAAAACAGTAAAATTTCGAAACTCCTACCAGTTACGCAGTCCAAAATGCACAGAGCTATGGTACTTTGCATTTCATAAAATTTCGGACCTTCCCGTCGATAAAAATAGAAATATACATTTTTAATGCCGGAAAGGTACGAAATTTCATAAAATTTAAAGTATTATAATTAGATTAATCTTAGTCCGTAGAAGGATGGTTAATTTACTGTTTTACTTGCCGAGCATATAGAAAAGTTTTCTAAATATAACTTTTATTCGAGTACATTTTCACTTATTGGCGAAAATTGTTGAAAGTGACTGAACTTAATTATGTAGTATATATACAAATCTAGTTTGATAACTGTTTAGTAAACAGCCATGGCTTGTTCTTCTCCTGAATATGTTAGGATTTCAGGGACTCTCAACAGTTGCTCCTTGCCTTGAAAAGTTGCTATTATTGCCAGTCGGTCTACCATTTCAATTCCTGTGAGTGCTGGGAGCAGCTTTCCATCCCAGTGCAACACGAATTCTTGAGAGTCATTTAGGATATTTTTTCTGTATTTATGTGTGTCTCGCCTCCCTAATTGTTTTCTAAGGCGTTGAAAAGAAGTGCGATTTATTATCAGATTTTCAGTATGACGCCCGAAAGCTTCTGCTGCTGCCATTAATATGAAACAGCATTTCGGTCAGTGATTTTGCATCTATCAAAAACTTCAGAAAGAACTAAAGAATTGAGTGGCTTCGAGTGGCTGAAACTGCTGTTGGTGCTGCGGTTGTTGCTGTTTCTGATATTTTCTGATCAATGACAGGAGAATTTTTACTGTCATCGTCACCACCACTGCTTTCACTGCTTGATTCTGAATCGTCAGTTACCGATGAAGCAAACTTATAATTACACAAATTTGTTTCCATTTCTTCATAAGTTCTTTTTTTCCCCTAGCAATTCCAATTGCAATGCGTTTCAGTGCTCGTTATTCCTTACGTTTTAGTTTTTGATCTACACCAACCATAGAAACCGGCTTTCCTTTTTGGCGCTGAAGCATTAATAATTTTTTATCCTCTTCAAATTTCATCATTACGAAAGCATCTGAATGTGCTATGTCAAAGAGATCGTCCATCATTTCCACAAAAAGTTCTCTATTTTCTTTTTCCTTGCCCTCAGCTCTAGTTAAATTTTTCTGTAAAACTTTTCATTCATCATAGAGTTTGAGTAACTTATCAATGGAATGGTCAGATCTTCTAGTAGGAATTTTAAGCTTTCTGCCAAAAAATTGAAACCTCTTGAATCACCAGTGTTGCGCTTTTTTTCGTTGTACGATTTATAACTCTTACATTGTAGAAAAAAACACTCAACACTTAACGATTCGAGGGTAGTTTGGCACCCACGATTTGATTGGAAATGTAGCCAACAAGAGTGACTAAATAATCTTTTCTTAAATTGAGTGGTGAACTAGCTGAAGACAATGATGCCATTTCACGCTTCTAGAAAAATCACGTTACAGATATACATACAGTTCTGAAAGAAAAGAAAATGCCAAATCAGTTATCAACGGCATGATATTTGGCCACAAAATAAGTATGCAAAGGACATAACATTATAAAAATGGTTTTCAAACATTGCCAGGGCTACAAAGACAACACAAAAACATTTATATCATAATGCTACAACAAAATAAACAATCATATAGACGTTATTACAAATAAAATTATTTTTATTTACAAACACGGATGATAACGACCACCGATGTTAAGTGCAGGTGTTTCCCTACACATGTGCCCTGCTCCAAACTTTTCAAATTGCTTTTTCCTTTATATTTAGTGTAACTTAACCTTTTAAATACTACGAGTAAGTATGGACAGTGTTTTTCATTTAAGAGAAAATTATATATAAGTTAAAAGTATTTTACCTGAAAAAAAAAAAGACTTTTCGGGCAAAATTTCAAAATTTCATGGTCGATGTGGGTCGTCTTGCATAATTTTTTTTGTTAATTGGAACAAAATTGGGGGGTGGGAGCGAAACTTTTAGAAAGTTGAAAAATAAGGGCCACCCTAATATATATATATATATATATATATAGAGAGAGAGAGAGAGAGAGAGAGAGAGATCAATGATTACATTTTAAGGAATCATAAAAGGACTCACTTCTATAGTGCAAAGTAAAATTATTTACTTTGCATTGAAGAATATATTTGTTCTATTGAATTCTTGTAATATTTATGTTTGTGCGTGATTTTTTTTTCTTCACGTCTCTTAAAATTTTGGTAAGTCTTTTTACAAATTATGACCATTTATTTAAGCTTTATGAAACCCATAAAAATCTAAAGTAAATTGAATATTGCTGCATAATTTGTTATAGTAATGATTAATATTCATTACAGATCTGTATAAAAACTAAATTTAGTGTTTATATAATTCCAGGACAAAATAAGAAAACTACATTTTTATACTTTTTGTTTTTAAAATATTAAATTATTTACATGTTCTAAATTTGTATGTATTTGATCTTTACTGAATGTTTTACATATATTTTCATTCTATTAAATGCAGAAGGACAATTGTTTTTCAGGATCATTTATGTATTTCATTCTTTTAAAATTGGTCTATTGATGCTTCTTAATTTATATATACATTTTAAGACTAATTTATTTTCTTCTTAATTTTTTCTAAATGTTTTTTTTCTTTTAATATAAATTTACATTTACAAAATGTTTCATAATTGTTAATGCATTCATTAAAAATGTCGAATATTTAAAGTTTCATAATTAAAATTCATTTATTTTATACTTCATGAAAATAAAAAGTACTAAAAGAAAGTAACTTCTTGTTTAATAGGAAGCTAATAATAATAATAATAATACGTAAAAATATTCAAGAAACTAGCACAACAATAATTTAAAAAAATAAACCCACTTCCACGACGCCATCAACTATTGAATGAGAAAATTTGATGAATAATTAAAATACTTGAATTTAAGAAAGTAAAAAGCACGCTTTAAATATATAAAAAATAAGCAGATTAGTATTTAAATAAATTACAGTTCAAAAACTAAACAAAAAAATTGTTATTAAACAATTCAAATTTTTGGTGGCATTTTTTAGACACATTAACTATAACATGATTATTTAGAAATTGTAGAGTATAAAATGGATTAGAATAAAAATATATAAAAGTTAAATAATTTAAAAAATGTCAGTCTATACATATTGGAATGAAAATATGTTTAAAGATCTTGCACTAATTTAATAAGAAGAATATATATAAATATGCCACATATCATAAAATATTCTTAATGATAAGTAATCTTAAATTATTAAACGATAAAGAAATACATGAAAATTACAGAAACGTATTTTTCTAATTTCACCCATTTCATCATATGTATGTGTGTGTATGTGTGTGTTTAGTCCGTGAAAGAAGACATTTTATTACGAAATTGAATCGATACAAATGTATTGAACTTACTCCAGATTAGTTTAAGTTTAATAAGAAAAAACTTATAAGCATGTGATAATAGACTTACCAAAATTTCATCACATTTAATAGGGGAAAATATAGTAAATCTTATAATCCGGTGAAAACCGGATAACTCAGCTTTATTCAATTTAAGCAGCCTTCTAGCGGCTAATGGTTGAAATATTTAGCTCTAAGCAACAAAAAAATAAATAAAATAAATAAAAGCGTATACTGTCATTATTTCTGTATTTGTCATTTCTAATAGTTTCTGTGTTGGAAAGTTTATTTCATCATTTTTTTTTCAATGTTTGCCAGTTTTGAAAATTCGCAAAAATGAACAGATTTTAAATTATTGAAAAAATTATACTATTGTTTACAGCATATTTACTAACAATTTATTTCCCACAATAAAATTGCTACTAGTATTTATAGATGGATGCTTATAACTTGTTTTGTGACTTTTTTTCTCTTGAGGTAACATTGGATTTTGAAAGTAAGATTAAAAATAAAAGAAAAGAAATAGTAAAAAATAATTGAAAACACCATAAACAATATTCAAAGAAAAGTCAGTCAAATTACTTGTACAAGAATAATTATGATTTTTATAAATCTGAAATGAGACGAACTTCTTTTCTTGCATTTTCTAAAATTATAACGAATATTTTTACACTTTTGAAATTAAATACTAAATCTTATAACTAAAAGCCTTATAATTGAAAAATTATTAGTATAGTTTCTTAGTTAAAGTTGTAAAATAAGAAAATATTATTCCTTTTTAAAAGAAAGTCTTAACTTTTTCTTTTCCTGTCAGATTAGCATATTCATGCGGTTTAACACCACCTTGTATAACTGCAAGTAAGATTAACTGCAAGTAAGACTAAATTTTTGTAAAAAATAGTCTATTAATGTAAATATGATGAACCAAAGATATATTTAAAATGGTATTATGGTAACAAGATAAGTTCACAGAGTATTCACTCAAAGTTACATTAATTTTATTTGGAAATTCTGGTTTTAAAATGCAACTAATAATAAAGAATGTGGTTTCAACCCTAAATTTCTTGCATGGATACGGATACGCTACCTCAATGTCTCAAGTCTAACTTTAAGTATTTTGGCTAAAATCAACGTTCGCGCCGTTCAGTTTCCCTGATTTTAGGCCTGCATAACTCATACTTGTTTGTCTAGATCTGCCAGTATTGGTAAATGTTGACCAATACGAGTGTTACTCTATAGATTTATAGAATTAAAAAAGTTGTTAAATATATTTTATGTCCTCTACTTTTAAAGAAAACAAAAACATGTAAATTAATAACTAAATGTCAAACCTTTCATTGGAAATTTCATTATTACAGATCCAAAATTGATGAATTTTGACCAAAATCTGTAATGAATAATCGATCTATGCCGATGCGTGCTATGCTTGGGCAATATTGCACCAATATTCAATATAATTTTGTTACAAAATTATATTACGCACAAGTAATCACCAGAAATCATAAGAGAGTCTCTGTAAATAATATCTGAAAAAGAAATAGTCTGTAACAATGTATTATCATATGATATCCACGCAGTCTGGAATGAATTAATACATGATTGATTAACCTGTACTTGATTTTGAAATGTTGAATGACCTTTACCATCCCACCTTATATTGCACACCTTTAAAGTAAAATGGTTTGTTCCCGGAAAGCTAGAAGACGCGAAGAGACAGCAACTCAAATTAACTATTAGTTTTTCACTGATGCTGACAGAGTAAGTTCGGTTGAAAACGCTTTGATTTTATAAGGATTTTAATGTGTTTTTATAGATTTTTACGCACCTTCAAGCAATATATTTACATTTATTTGTATCTTTATGAATTTTAATAACTGTTATACTTTTGAAATTGTAGCTCTTATTTAATTTTTTATAAGTTTTAAGTTTAAATAAATGTTATTCAGTCTTTTTTTTATGAATTCCACACCCCTGTTATATTTCTCAATGACAGTTTGCCCGGGAAACGCCGGGCGGGTCAGCTAGTTTATATATAACTTACATTTATAAAGATTTTTATAACATATTGTGTAGACATCACTCGAAAGAATAAATCCATATTTCGTTGTTTATATAACTTTAAAATCTATATAAATATTAGAAATAAATCTTGGATCTTTGAAACATACTCACTTAAAGTTTCCAAATGGTCATAGGATTTGTCTGCGATAATCGTTTTGGAAACTGGAAAAGAAAAATGCAATTTATACCTCCCCACTCTCTTGAAAATCGCTTTATCAGGTGGAAGTATCCCCCTTATTCTTGCTACTTTTCAACTTTCTAGATTCTACGTTTATCTATCCAATATGAAAAAGTAATGCAATAGCAAAATCTTTAAGCGAAAAAAAATATATCGTGATACTTTGGAGACTTAAGTAAAATATAAAAAAATCCAACTTGAAATAATGCGTAAAAGAAAAATATATTTATATATTAGGTAAGGATGATGTCTATGAAGAGCTATCTAATTCATCTGGAATATTTGCTCCTAGTCTAGAAACTTATTACATCGATCCTACTACATATCGACCTCCGTATAATCTTCTTTCATATACTGCGTTTGCTATTTCCAGGCAATAGACAAAGGGAGGTGTGTTTCTTTTATTACAAGCTTTTGCTTTTTAGTGCATCTCCGATAATGGGTGTTATTAGAGGTAAGTTCTTGAACATGCATAATATTAACTTTCTGATATAATATTCGATGGGTTCATCCTAATAAGTATGGATAAAATACATCAACATTTTGAGAAGATTGTTATGGTAGTCTTTTATTTCCACGGTTAGTAAATGACATCCATTATTTTTGTAAGTATAGTACTATTTATTTCTTTATTGGTCACTCTATCCATCTATCTATATGTATTGTATAAGATGCATAAATATTATATAATATATATATAATATAAAATGTTGTATAATATCATTTATATAAGAAAATACACTAAAATATACATCCTTACAAATGTTCTGCGCAAACGTAGGAAATATACAGGGTGCTTACTCTTAATGTTGTTCAATAGATTGATCATAACCATTATCTTTAGCGGTGTAGTTCCAATTGAAAACATGTGTCCAAATTTGTTATTCACTATATAAAAAGCTATTTATGTCATAATAGTTACTTTTTCTAAAGTTACAAAATTTAAAGTTTTACATTTAGGTCCGTGGTTCCTGGTGGAAAGATACCACCACTTCTCAGCTATAAGCAATCTTCTAAAATATGTATGTTTTTTTAATTAGCGCTCATGCATTTATATGCATATATATTTAATTAATATTTCCCTTTTAATTATGGTATTATTGGTAGTATGTACATGTGTGTTTCCTTTTAAAAATGTTATTTGTATTCTATGTGTATATAGTACCATTACATATAAGAAGTATTTGTCATCAGATTAAACAGCTCTGGTATTGTTACGTCTAGAATGACGTAACTGTCTTAATTCCAGTGAGTGACAGCTTTATAAGTATGTCTGGACTTAAAGTACTCGTTGGAACAAACAGTGACAGGTTTTATGTTTTATGGGACCCACCTGCAGGACCTCCGTGTGTGCGGTCCGGAGTTATGGTAACGTGGGATGGTGACTGATCCAGCTATGCGGGGGATGTACTAATACAAGCCCCAGAGCTGTAGACAAGATCCCTGGCCAATGGTCACAGTGGGCGGATATTATTAGGCACGAATTGGCGGACAAATTAAATAAGTTGGGAACATTAATTCTCAGCAGCCACTAGGACTAAATATGCACATTTTTAGTACTTCTTGGTGGGCCGTCCCAAATCTCAAGTTAGAGACTTTTTTTTAAATAAATGAAAAATCATTCGAGAGTTGAAGTCTGAGACGATTAGATCATTATTATTCTTGTTTTCCGTGAAGGATGGATCTCTCTAGATTTGGAATCTGATATGAAAAAATGATTCAATTCGGTATATTTAGTAGATGAATTTCGATATTCGATAGCTGATTTTTCTTTTGGACATGCGTCCGAGGAAGTCCCTTCAAGTACGGATATTTCTAAAGTAGTGTAGCGCTCTTGAATGTATAAAAAGAATGATTTAACAAATAAAACTTAATCGTGCCCAATGGACGTATTGACATATCAGGTTCTATAACCTGCCCTTCTCTGATTTCAGAGGTGATGGTCAACATCGCGCTCCCATTCAAATTATTTATGTGTACCATCAACATTTTATTGTTGAAAGTTAGGGGACAGAAGAATATGTATAGATTAATTATTATTTGTTTTATGTACTCAAATGTTATTAATTAAAATTCTTAATTGCTCAATTAACGTTTTAATCTATCCTATTGTCATTTTAAATGTTTAATATTTTTTGTAACTTAATCTATGTTTATATTTGTAAATAAATTGATTGTTTGTTTTTAAGACTGTTGTCAGGATTTTAAATTAATCAATGTTTTATTTATTAATGCACAATTCCTTTCTAGGTAAAATTATGTTTCATGAGATGATTTGTTTAAACCGGAGTGGTTTTATCATTCGCGTCAAAGCATGTCTATAAGTTAGGCAATCATCCAAAATCACAACGCATAGTAATTTATAGTTCTTAATGTTAATTTTTTCTACTAACCGTTATTGTCTAACTAATTTTTTAATGACCACATTGACGTCCATAACCAGAAGACTCATGCAGATAATAAGAGGGAATAGAGATAGGTTTTCCCCAACACCTAGAAACGATATATAAATTAGATGGAAGTAAATGGAAATGTATTGATAGAAATAAAAACAAATATACAGAAATATATAATCATATATTAAATAAGGATGATGTTTATGAATAGCTATCTAATTCATCTGTAGTATTCGCCCTTAGTCTAGAAAGTTATTGCATGGATCATACTCCATATCGACCTTCGTATAATCTTTCTTTCATATTACTGCTTTTGCTATTTCTTGGCAATAGACAAAGGGGGGTGTGCTTCTTTTATTACAAGCTTTTGCTTTTTAGTGCATCTCTGATAATGGGTGTTATTAGAGGTAAGTTCTGGAACATGCATAATATTAACTTTCTGATATTATATTTGATGGGTTTATCCTAATAAATATGGAAAACATACATCTTCATATTGAGAAGATTGTACGGTACTATTTTATTTCCATGGTTAGTAAATGACACCCATTATTTTTGTGAGTATAATTATTTATTTCTTTATAGGTCATTCGATCCATCTTTACATACATATTATATAGGATACATACATAGAATATAATATACATAACATGAAATATTGAATAATTTAGTATATCTTTAAAACAAAACAATGCACTGAAATATACATTCTTACATAGTCGGGCTCACACAAAGGAACTGTATATTTATACAAACATATACTTCCACCCTTCTTTCTATATATGTATGTGTAGGCAAGAGCATTTGTATGCACGTATATTGAATAAATATCTCTAAAATATACAATATTCTGGAATATAGGTAGAGATTTATTCTGTATTATTGATTGCATTTTTTAAAGCTGGTTTTACTCTATTGCAAAAGCGATTTTACTACAGTAATTTTCAGCTTTAAATATTATATTATTCATAAATTTTCTGTTTCATATATTTATATTTTCATGTAACATAATTTTAATAGATCCTTCGGTATCAATTTTCCATTAATCAATAATATATTTTATCTACTTAATGACTTCAACATCATATAACACAGTTATGAATTTTTCAGAGAACTCTTTATATGAAAACGCCAAAAGCTATTTTAATTTTCTATAATGACTGCAACTGATTAGTTGCCTAATTTAATTTATTTAGTGCATAAAAATATAGTTTAGTTGTCTTTCATATTTGAAAATTGCAGTTTCATGAAGAGATATGCCTTTCTATTCGATATTGAACTTATGGACCTCAGATATTAGACACGATGTTTGAAATGATGCTTAGAATGAGAACGTTTTAGGATTAATTTATTCTAGCAGAGTAGGATTTGTTCTCAAGGTCTTATTTTTTTGACTGATAAGGCATTCTTTGACATTCAGTAGAATTGAATAAATTAGTGGAAGAAGATGTTACGTCACATTTTTCTCAAAATTTGTTTTATTATATGGATGGAAGTGTTATCAGAAAATATATCATATGTAAAAAATAAAATATTGGGCCATCAGAAAAGTTCTGCGGTTTTTAAAAATGCGAAGCGGTTTTTCATCTAGTTATTTTTATACTGCTGACAAGGAGTAACCTTGAATGACCCAGATATGTATATTCAATCTTTGTTGTTTGCGCTGCATAATTCTTGCTTGTGTTGTGGCATAATTTTTGTTTCAGTGCAGAGCTAAGAATGTGAGAACTGAAAAGTTTATTTTCGTTATATTATACACTTTTATTTCAAGAAATGTAAAAGTGCGAGTCAGACTGACGTAAAATTTGTACTGTTTATGGACAAAGTGCTGTTTCAGATGATACAGTTGGACGGTGGTTTGAGACGTTTAAGCGCGGAAATTTCTTCCCCAAAGATGATGCCCGATGTTATGACGAGTATCATCTGTAAAGGAAGGCGTCTTAAAAGAAGTCAGCAAATGATCATTCAATATACCTTTTGGAAAGCTTAGTCTGTGTTATAGCTCCTGAACTGTGTAATGGGGATTTTCTGGGATGTCTTCTCTTAAGATTTCCTCTTTTACAGATGATGGTTGTCCAGAGCGAGCATCATCTTCGAGGCTGAAATTTCCGCGTTTAAACTTCTCAAACCACCTTCGAACTGTATCATCTGAAACAGCACTTTATCCATATACAGCACAAATTTTACGAGCAGTCTGACTAGCATTTCTTGAAATAAAAGAGTCTAACATGACGAAAATGAACTTTTTGGTTCTCTATTTTTAGCGCTGCACTGAAACAAAAACTATGCCACAACACAAGTGAAAATCATACAGCGGAGATCGGCAGGAAAGACCGAATGTAGATATTTGGAGCATTAAAGGTCACTCCTTATCAGCAGTAGCAAAATATTTAGATGAAACCGCGCTTCGCTTTGAAAAACCGCAGAAATTTCCGGATGATATTCAAATTAGTCTATAAGATATGAGACATTATTTTTAAATATTTAATAATTTTAATATTTAAAAATTATATGTTAAGAAGTTCTACAGCGCGAGTTTACTGCCACTTGTTAACATTTAAAACATAAACTACCAAGAAGAAATTTATCAATATAAGCTACAACATAATGCTTCAGTTCAATTTTCACAAACTTTCATTTTTGTTACAGAACAGGTTCTTGCATTAAGCTCTTGAATTTATTTGTCAAATTATTTGAAGGTTTAATACATTCTGGAAGTGAAGAAATTTGAAAAGTACTGTATGTAATCCACTTGTACATATTCAGGAATCTAAATGTATTGATTAATGTAAATATACAAAGTGGAAGAGTTAATTTATGGAGTGGGTTTCAAAATTGAATAAAACGACAAAACATTATATCAGTCTTTCCTGAAAATTAAGTTATTATTGAACTTTTTTTAATTGATGTACTTAATTGATGTACCATTTTTTAATCTTATTTTATTATATTTTTTGCTTTTAAATTCTAATTTTAATTAAGTTTCATTAATTTTATTAACGTTTTAACGTATTTTTTTAAGTCAGGAAAAAATAATTCAGAAAACATCCGATAGGTAGCGCTGACGTACACAAATCAAAGAAAATATATGCAAATAACAAACAGAATGCCTCCAAATCGTTTATTACAGCTGTATGTGTTTCACATGACCACCACCATAGGAGATAACACATTGTAGGCAAGTCACAAATCCAGCAAAGGCAGAGTGTATCAGGACCGGGTATACACATGACACCTCTCGGCGGATCGCATCTTTTACTTCCGACAGATTGGATGGACTGTATCAATACACCCGAGATTTCAAATATCCCCATAACCAGAAGTCTGCCGGTGTTAAATTTGGAGATCGAGGAGGCCATGGGAACCTGTAACCGCTACTAATGATTTTGTCTTCCCCGAACGTCTGTATCAGCAATTTTTTGACCGGAGTAGCAGTATGACTAGGTGCTCCATGCTGCATAAACGTGACGGTAGAAAGTGCATTTCTTTCACGCAAATATGACACGTCCTTCTCGCGCAGAAGCGTTAAATAACGCTACGCATTTACCGTAGCCGTTTTCCACCCATTTACTGGACACTGCGTTTCAACGAAGAAAAGTCCTTTGGTATCCGCTGGTAAAAGTTCATGGCACAGCTGCAATCCTGTATGGGTACAGATCAAGGATTTCATGAAGAATATGATGAGGATGGTGGTAAGCCCAAGCGTCTAGCAGCTTCACGAGCACTGCTAATCACGAGCACTGCAGCTGAATCGGACACTAGCGCTTCCATTTCAACTGCAACACCTGGCGAATGTGTCTTCCTTAAACATTGTCGTCCTGATTTTACACGATCCTCCAGCATTCTAGTTACTTCAAACCGCCGAACAAGCTTTATGAGGCCTTTTGCTGTTAAAAGCACTTTTCTTGTCCACACATTCTTCTGAACTCTGAATTTACGGAAGGTAATGGTCACTGATTCCTGTTTCACGTAAAACAACTCCACCAACAAAGCTTTATTTTTTGCACTCAGCATCCTTGTTCACATGCACGGTTTATAACGGTGAACTGCATGTGGATTGGAGCGCAAGTTCTTATAACCGTCTCATTTTCATATTTCCACCGATGTCGCTGGTACCAGCGCCATCTATCGGCTTTTTTGAGTTATTTTTTGCCTGTCTTAAAAAAATTTCCGTGACCTACCGATGCTACCATTTTTTATTTCGCTTATTTTTCTGGGTTTTATGAATTTTTAAAGTTTCTACCGACTTTTTGCCCACCTTGTATATTCAATTAACCTTATTAATTAGCATTGATTGGGTTCTGTCGGTTATTAATATAAGATTAAATGTAATCCTTTTTTATTTATTACATATATCTTTGGTTCACCTCATCTTTTTCCTAATATAATTCTTTTAAATTTTTAGATACATAAATCAACCGTTAAACGTTTAATGCATCACTTTTCCTAGATGACAGTGCTGATAGATGGCAGCACTGATACTTTCAATATGCATTTCTTGCATGCATGGCTTTGCGAAATTAAATTATTCTTTTTTATTCTCTTTCTTTCTGTTCATCATTTGATAAATTTTTGTAATTTGTTTTTAGTATTTAATATAAACTATTTTTTTTATACTTTTTTAACCATTTTTCAATTTGTTAAAAAAAACGGATTTGTTTCACTGTATTTGTAACTGTATAATATTCCACGTGCTTAATGGAATAAAAGAATAATATGGCCGTGAGCTCGCTGAGGTGTCTTTGAATTGATCTTTGCATTTCTATATTTTTATATTCGTTTATCATATTTTCATTACAATAGTTTGTGGTTATTTAATAATGTTTCCTTGTAATTGATTTAGAATCTGTTATGTTTGGATTTTCAAAATCTATTCGTTTTTATTATAATTACTTTACATGTGGTATCTTGATTGATCGGGCAATTTGAGTAAGGTATCAATTACGATTTTCTATTATTGTGAAATACTGCCCTTGATAACGTGTTTCTCAATGTAAATTTCCATTTGCTTCATGAAATATTTTCACATTCTGTTCGTAGGATTTTTTCTCCATATACTTTTATTTAATTTTCCATTTATTTCAATTTGTGACCTTTACATACTTGGATATACACTTTTGTGTTGTATTATAGGTATCGGTTCATATATATTGTTGATTTTAATGATATTTAATCGTATATATTATTTCTCCTGTCAACATCCCTCTTTCTAAGAAAATACGAAACGTAGAACGACGAATGAGATACCATATGAAAGGATTTTGAACAGGCTTCTGACATAGTATACTTAAATTTTCCTAAAACATGTTTTTTGATTAAAATTTGCTGATAATTACAAATTAAATCGGCATTGTTTTCATGAAAGAAATGAAAGGTTTTCCTCAAATTACTGTTGCCACAAAAATAAAATACCATATTATATGAAGCTCAGCAATTATTATAAAAAGCACTGCATGGGTTTATTTTATACGAAAACGAAATTGATGCAAATTGGTTTAAAAAACGAAATTGAAATTGAAGTGTTTAGATTTATATTTCTATGTCCCATGTTTTTCTCGAAGCGGATGACGCCATCCTCTAATTCAATTAAAATAAGATTGTTAATTTTTTTTTCTCGCGTGTGCAATCTTGGATCAGTTTTTACCGGTTTTTACTCTAACTTTGATGGAATAAATTAGATGATATTCTGGCTTGACTAAAAATTAAATGTTGTTTGCAGATATTTTTATTCTCACATTTTCTTTAGAAGTTTAAACCTGCATCTAATAAATATTACATATTGATAAAAAATATTAGATTGCAGTGCGAAATCCTCTCACGGCCCCACTGGTAGTTATTATTAACAAAAGTTTTATTATATACATATAAACTATCGCTAAACATTATGATTTCGCAACGCTAATAATTCAAAAGCGCGACGTCAGGTTTGTTTTCAAAGGCGGCTCTAGCACACGATGTGCGTATTCCATTTTTATTTATTGCCTGGATAAGCCAGTTTAGTTTTTCTGATGAAGAATATATGTTAACTGCTATGTTTCTGGTTACAATCTCATTTTCAAAAAAAAAATAAGATAAAGATCTGGGATTTTCTGTCTACAAAACTTGATGCGATAAACGAATGTGAAATTATGTAATTCTGCCATCAAATATAGTGTGCATTAATAGACACGATATGAGATTTTATCTCAAAATAGAAAAATAATGATGATGTAATGTTAAAAACTCTGATAAGCTAATCTACATTATAAAGAGAAAACCTCTCAATGAGTAACGCGGATGTCATATTCACTGCAACAACGACCTGACCAATAAATATCGCTTTTACTACAATTTTTTAACTTCTAAACATCACACAATTTCAATTCTATACCTTCCACAGTGTTCGTGCGCATCCGAAGAATCAGGAAATAGGACGTGTTTGAATACCAGAAATTTCATAAAGTAATGGTCGCGATATTTAAATACAGCATTGTTTCCATTAAATAAGGGAACAGAAAATACCTGTACAAAAAATCTGGTAATCATCCCCTGAGGCGTACGAACCCTATTCGAATTGAAAAGAAGGACTTCCAAATGCTATTTGTTTGAAAATTGTATATCAGATTACTGAGCTTTTATGATTTTTAAAATAATTTTCAAGCATGATTATTTTTAAAAATTCATTCTTATCAAAGTGGAGCTCGGTTGTGGAAGTGTACCCCTTTGGCTCTTAAAACAGTTTACCATATATACCATATTTCCGGATACAATATTTCCGGATAATATTTCATAACGAAATTATAATTTCATAAATAAATAATTAATTAAAATTGAATAAATAAAATGGAATAAATAAGGCATCTATTTAACAGATATGTAATCGAACTACACGCGTAAACACTGAATTAATCAAAAATAAAAAAATTGCCGTGAGTAGCGAAATATTTGGAAATTTCTTCGGATATCAATACCTGGCATGCAGATAATACGAAGATATATCTATTAATAAATTTCAAAACTTTATTTAGAACATAATTGATACTATATATATATATATATATATATATATGGCTTTTTGGTGATAGTGTTCAACCTTAACAAGTAATATAAAAAAATTTTAAGTCAATTCCTACTTTTTATTCATAAATATATAAAATAAACCCGTGCAGCATTAATGTCCCACGTTATCTTTATTGAACATTATTTTATAATCATCGTTGCGTTATTTTATTTCTGTGGCATCACTAATTTGAGATAAATCTTTCATTTCATTTATGAAAACAATGGGAGGAATTTTTTTCTCCCATTTAAAACTAAAATTAATTAATTAAATTTAATTAATGAATTAATATTTGAAAAAACTGTATTAACATAAAGTGTCATCCACTACAAGTTTAAAAAAAAAATATTTGAACTTGAGTGGATGAATAGAAAATATTTTATTAAAGATTGAAAATTTGAACAAAATATATATAGAGAGAGTGTGAGCTAATAGTAGGAATTTAAAAATGTACCAAATGTAAAAATATCTATTAATTTTAAATTAAAAAAAAGCATTTTTATCTATGTTGTGTACACCGGTCAGTATGTTCCCGCGAAAACCAGATGGGATCCCCTGGTATCTATTAAAAAAAAGGAACGTTGTTCGACGGCTGGTTCATAATTTCGAGGCTTTATCTACATTTTATATGTTATATTTGTTAGTCATGAGTGTTGTATACATTTTTTGTTCTGTTTACATTTTTTGACTAAAGAAAGAGCACACTATTTTTTTCCAAACCACCGTTATTATTGGTGTTTATTACGTCTTTTAGAATACCTATCTATAACAGCAGTATACATACCATAAACAGGGAATTTTGATGCAAGGAGCTTTAACCTGCGACATTTTGGATGGGGATCATGCCTAGTATTTTTTTTAATTTTCGGCGTGGTACTTTATTGGCCAATAGATGTGACATTCACCCACGTCTGTTGGCCGAAAATCGTGAAGGTGTAATAAATGTTACGTCACGCTTATGCATTTTTCGTGTTAAATCACATTGTTCGGCAACAGTTCTTTTTTATAGAATGTGGTCGACGGGAAAATAGATAATTAACGCTTATTGTTGAACAAAAAAGTGATCGAAAATGGTCAAATATTCACATAATTTTTTATAAAAAACACTTAATCTTTTTGTAGTTTAAAATATCATAATTTTGATATGATTACCTGTAGTACTAAAACTTTGTTACTTAAAAAAAAATAGGTGATACATAACAAAGAAATATTTTATCTATTATTGCATTTACACAGTTTATTTCTGAAAGCATCTACTTTAAAAAATATAAGTTGAATTGTTTTAGTATAAAACATGCTATTTCCCTTTAAGCTTTTCACCAGCAGTGTGGAAGAAACTGTAATCCGCTTACTTTCCCATCTACCTATTTCTTCCAGCCACTGGAGAAAAACGTGAACAAAAAAGTGACAAGGAAGTGGACATGAGGAAGAAAAAAACTGATAGTTTCTAAAAGGACTTAAAACGTACGACGGCTTAGAAACATAAAGTAGTTCAACCGTAGGAGAACTTAAATGTTAAGTCAATTTCTTTCTGTTTCCTCCTGACAGGAAGGTTTTTCATGTTTTTAAGTTTGTTATCGAGGATATTTTCAAAAAACAATGATTTTCAAAAATTAGTAAGATAGTTATAGGAAGTAATATTTCACATTTTTTTGAAAGCTGCAGTTTATATGGAATATTATTTCTCATGCTGTATTACAAATTTAAAATCTTATTTCATATTTTTAAAAGAATATAAGTCCTACATAATATGCTTCTGAAAAAAGTCTAATAATGTATTGAGCAAGATTGCTATAATGTTAACATAAAAAATAAAATAAAATAAAATAAATGACATATTGATATGAATGCTTTTTCTTTGTACTTAAGAAGATTTATTTGTCGCAGGTAAACAAGTTTAGTTATAGATGGGAAATGAGAATCCTACTTTGATCTAAAATGTAGCATTAGTTGAAACGATTATAGTTTTGCAAGTAATTTATCACTCTATTTCTTCAAGTGGACTGGAATAAACATATGCCAGAAGGATCTGGGTGAATCTTCATAGAACATTTAAGTCTTCGATCTAAATATTAAAAAAAAAGCTGCAGGGATGATGAGATCCCATAGAACTTTTTTGGTACTTAGTTGCCTACAGTTTATATTTTTGTTGAAAAATTTAGTCAAATTTAAAGATTATTATTGGGCAGTGACTAAAAAATATACTGTAAAACGATCACAATGGACATATACTTTTCCGTGAATATTTCTTGAACATTTGCTTTTTTGGTTTGTTTATTTTCACTCTAATTACGTAAAATTCTGAAATTAAAATAAAAAATTAAGGAAAATTCTCATCATGAAATGAATTTTAGTGAAATTACGGATTTTTGGCGAGAACCGCGCTGACAGTAGATTTTCCCTTTCTTGATGGAATTTCCAATATGTTCATTTTTCTTCAAGTTCAAGAAAATTAAAACTAACAATTACCTAAAAATTCTCATCTATAAGCCAAAAATAAGTAGGAATTCTTCAATCTAATAACTGAAATTTTGTGAAATAATGAAGGGTTTCAGATAACTCTTCTGCTGAAATTTTCTTTTAACGAAAATTCTTTGCACAGTACGAATACCAGTAAATTTAATGAAAATAAAGCAAAAGATCTGCTTACAAAGGTAACACTATTTTAAACATTTCAAAATTTCGATTTTTTTACCTCAAATACTCTTTATACACTTGAAAATCATATTTTATTAGTTAGAAAACTATATCAAATGTTAAAGGGCTATTTTGGAGCTATAGAGTAGGCCTCGCCCGAACAAATAAGCATTAATAAGAACTTTAAGCGTTTTTATTAAATAAAAAACATTTTCAGAATTGATGGACACTCTAGCTCCGCCCATTTTCAGTCAGTCAACTTTATCTTTTTGAAAATTAATTGTCAAATATTTTTAGTGAAATGCGTAGGATCATTTTGAAATATTGATTTCTCGCTTTTCTACGTAATTTCAACATTTTGATTACGGAGTTGGGACATATGTGGACCCAACGACTATTTATTTATTTTATTTGCACCACATTTTGAAATATAATATCTGCCATTCACTTATACTAGGCATTTTCCCAAGAGTAATCTACCACAAAAAAATTTGTTTAATAATAATACTTATAAAAATTTGGTTATAATTGTGGTACGAGTGAATATAAAAATAGTCGCTAGTCCTAGCACGTAAAGAAAAGGTTAAGTAGTGAAATTATTAGTCAAAAATTTATATTTTACTTTGACTTGAAATTATTTAACTAAAAATGCATATGTTTTCAAACGACAAGTTTACTATTTTTTTCACTAAAAACAAAAACCTAATATCTTTTGTCTCAGTGTTCTATGTTAATTATAAGATGTGTTATTTTGTCCACTGCTAGAACCTATTTTTTTAAGCGCTCGCGCTTATCAGCTATAAAGCCACTATTTATTAGTTTTTCATCTAAAAATAAATTCAGTTTTCTACTTCAATATATGTATAATAATTAAGTGTAAATGGATTTTATTTAAACATTTTGGATTTCTTAAGAAAAAATTCTGGAAAAAGTCTTAAATTTCAGCACGTCAGAGTAGTGTTAACTCTTAATCATCTAGCCATGGATAGCGGGAACAAATGACAACAAACTGAAGTACACATACATTACTGGTCTTCTGGAGCTCGAGATAGACCTGAAGTTCTCTAATGTTTGTAAGATTGCTGATAGATACACTGTTTTTGTTGGCCTCTGAAAATTGCTAGTAAAGTATTAATTCTATTTAATGCAGTACTCATTCCTGTGGCGCATTGACCTTTGATTTATAAAATTTTAGCTCGGAAAGCCGTATCTTTGCATCCCAGGGTCTTCCGTCATTATTTCTTCACTTTTTTCATTTTGTTACCTTTAGTATTTATCTATTTTATGTGATATTAAAAAAATAAGGTAAAGAATGTAGATGATAATAACGTAAAAAAACAATTGCACAAGTTTCTGAGTGCTATGACTTTTAAAGGTGGGTATTAGCAAAATGCAAGAAAAGGTTAAAAATACTATGCATGACAAAAATACTATGTATATAATAATTTTCTGTTGAATATTGCAGACAATATAACATTTTAAAAATTAATTGTTATCACTTACGAACATTCATTTTATCTAATATTTTTAGGAAATAGATTCAGTCGAAATTTTTTTCATGCAACAAATTTATTATATTTTAATAGTAACGTTCCACTATATACAAGCCTATGAAATAAGAATATATAAATCTAGTATGTACAGAAAATATATTATGCATATGTTTTTCAAATAGTTATTTTGAACAACCTAATATATACATTTTGAATATTTTATTCTGAATGTGCACTTTTAGGAAAAAATCAGCACCCCCAAATGCTTATTTGTTGATCGTTTGCCGCAGAAGAGGAGTAAAGGGTGCCAATCGATAGGGACTAACGTTTACTTTTATTTGACAGTTTACATTTTTCTTAGGGGTTATCTACATATTATGAGGAAAACAAACTTATGGTTTTAATACAAAGTATTTTATACCTAAAACCTTTCAATAATCCCTAAATTATGTACGATTAAAAAAAATCTACTTGAAATTCACGTATCTGAGCATCAATTTCAACATAGATTTTAAATATTTTGCCTAACTTTGGTGCCGCTATTGAACATTTAACAGGTAGTTACAATTTCAATGTATAGACGGCCCCTAAATCTTAATTAATGCATATCAGTTAATAGTAGACATTATTACATATCGATTGGTACATTTGTTTTGCCTCTACCATAAACGGGGCTCAAAACAGTATGGAGTGGTGCGTTTTTTCACCAGAATTCTACACCAATTTTAGTGTTTACAGTCTCTTAAAGATATAAATTTTCTTATTTTACTAAAGTTTTTATTTTTCTGTGCATTTTAGAAGAATTTTTGAATTTTTCTACACAACAAATTACACCACCAGTTCTAATCAATAAATCTTTTGTGATAAAAAAAAAAATTCGAACCATAAGGAAAACAACTAACTTATGAACGCATGAATTAACATAAATTGCATCAAAATAAACCATTTTTGCTTTCTTTAAGATCTATCATCAGGTATCAGCATAATTTGAAAATTTATGAAAGCCTTATACTACTTACCATTTTTTACCACCTGATTTTGACACGAGATTATAATTTCAGCTACTAGTATGTCATATTTCCGCAGAATTTCCTAAGACTGACTATTTTTCAGGTTGAGTGTGCGAAAGATCACGCGAGTGTTTTCTTATCCTATAGGGGAAATGAATTATCGTGTCTTAGGTCTATTAATCACTAATATTAACAAACGCCAGGTTGTCATTTATTAAACACTTGAATTTAAACGCTGTGGCGTTCTTAATAATACGAATCTTTGCGTAAAAGATGCTGTTCGCGGTTCATTGAAAAAGCTACTTTAGTATAACACATTTATTATTGTTTGGCATTAATGATGTCTTTTATAATTATATCTGATAAAAAATATCAGCCCAGACATGTATAATCTTTGTTTTTCCCTGTGCAGTATCTGTATAATATACGTGCCATGCTGTGTTAAGACATTAGCATTTGTTTATATCTAAAGATGAATTGAATTTTTTTCCATATAACGAACAATGCAATGAATATAATAGTATCTCTTTCAGTAAAATCATCTGTGGAATAAAACTGAGCAGTAATATCTTTCATATATGTAAGTAATAGAAATCACGCAAATTATTCGGTGCGAAAATAATTGATAACATGATACTCATTTCTCAGCCAAACTTTAATAAATCACTGTATAAATTCACTTACTGATTAATTTGTTTTTTATTTATCGAGATTATTATTATTATTATTTCTTTCTCTTGCATTGGTACCAATCTTGGAAAGTTTGTAAGTACTTGAGCATAACTTGCCCAATTAAAGTACAAAGTGAGATGCTGAACTTCTTACCACTTTTTACATGTTTAAAAGTAATCAATCGTCGAAACAATAATTAAAATTCGAATATATTATAACTAAAAATTTAATATGATGACCTAAAAAAATACTCACTTTGAAACTGCAGAAATATATTTAAATTTTTCTAATAAATTCAATACATTAGAATTACATCAAATTTGCTCTCAATAATTCTAAATATTTCGTTATGTAATATACGAATGTAATGTAAACTTTAACTTACTGTTTGTCGGTACATAATATCGGCGAGCAGCGGCTTTGCAGCTTTTGATACAAAAGCAAGATGTTACAGTGTAAGCCGTGGTATCACTATTTACGAATGAGGTTTATTGCTATATACACAATAAAGCCTTTTCTGTAAAGCTTAGTTACATGCATGATTTACGGAAAGACATAGAGGAATATACATACATGCATATACTTTTCATTTATGAATTTTAGGGCAAAATATAGCTTATTGATATAACTTCGAAACCAGATTACTCGAGATTTGATTGGAATATATATTGGAGTTATCAAATGTTGGATAATAGATATATGGAGTAATATAAGATAAAGACTAAAGTTTATCAATCTTTGACTGCTGTGACATGCATTTAATCATTTTTATAGTTTTAAAAACCATAGAATGACTTATTGTTACTTTTTATGAATTATTTTACAGAAATTAATTATTAGTTATTAAAAATATTATTATTAAAATATATTTTAAATTTTATTATTATTTATTTCTGACTTAGGATTATTCTTGATTATTCATTTCTTTCTTTTTAAAATTATTTTGACTAATTTTTTGAATTATGAATTTTCATTATTATTCCTTTTTCTTATATATATCACTAAATTTCATTTAAATAATTTTCATATGTTATCTCTTTTAGAAAGCCTTGCGATTGTACCACAATATCTGAAGATCACAACTGATGATTGCATTTTGCGACGTTTCATATCGTTTCCTTACACCTGTTTTTTTATAAAAATAATGTTTAATTCAGATTTAATCCAACATAAATATTAAAGTTCAGCGATTGTTTTAAATTATTCTACCGACGTTCTTTTCTTTAAAAAAAATATGATTTATATTTTTAATGCATTCAAAATAAATTCACAAGCCCGAAAATATACTAAAAGGAATGCAGAGCACTCGCAAATCAAACGGGTAATTCAGAAATATTTTTTCTAGAAACTTTATTAACCTATTCCCTGCTGAAAATGATTTTTCTCTTATGAAAATGAGTGTGTGGATCAACAGCGATAACTTTGTTGAAAACTATAACGTTTGTTTTAACTAATGAAATTCTGTTGGTTAATTGTCGCAATTTAGTATATTTTTAAAAACATGCGAAGTTATATTTTTTATCCCTTTGTAAAACCTGCAACGAACCTGTATATGCTAATTGCTTTGAAAGTTTTATAAATATTCAAAATGTTAACTCCCATGAATTTTTGTTCATCTTAGAAAGAATTCATGAAAGTCCTACTTTTAGTTTTATTTTTTAACAAAAACTAATTACATCAGATTTCTTGACGATTCCTGCTAATTGTGTGTATTTTTGCACCGTTTTATAATTCTGAAGCTATTAAACCTAATTTTTTACATGTTTTTCAATAGATCAACTTATTATAAAATACTTCTCTGAACCAAAAGTTTCAATAAAAAATTTATTAGGGCAGAGAAAGTTGAAAAAATAATTTTAAAATATTTTCTAAAAGGTATTTTTAATACTAAAGATGGCATGGAATACTCCAATTTTTAGGTGCTTTCGTAATTATATAAATACGTAGCACCTATAGTCGTCGTCTGGTCTGTCCTTCTGTCCGCATATAACACAGAAAAAACTACCCAACTAAATGGTTCGAAAGTTAATATATATAATCGTTGCAGAATTTTGTCGAGTCATTTCAAATTTTGTGAAAATTGAATCAAAACTTAAAAAGATATTAATAAAAGTTTACTTCATTCTGTTAAATCCTATTATACATAATTAATTCAATGATATCTCATGATAGGTAATGATTCTAGGTTACCCTGGTGATTGTTATATTTAAGATGGAGTAATATTATTCCCGTATTATTGAATTTAAAAACCGAATTTGTATACTAAAATTGTTTAATTATGGCAATCATATAATCTACCGCCAATTTTTTTGATAGATGTTTTTGAAGAAATATATATTAAATGGAAAAAGAGTTTAAATATGGATTTCAAGTTGTGAAATTTTCAAAGCTAGGTTTAAGTTTCCAATTGGAATTTTTAGTAAATGTCAACAAAAGATAAAATGTTTCCAACTGAAAATCTACTTATTTTATTACGAAAATTAATCATATCATAATAACAGACGATATAATTCATTTTACTGAAACTAGTTATAGTACGAACGCACTTTATTTGTCATGTTTGACGTACAGTTTTCGACTGGTATAATTGTTAAGCTAATAAAGCTAAATGTTTTACAGTTTTTTCGATAGATCTATTTATTATAAAATATTTGTCTGAAGCAAAAGTTTTAGCAAAAAATTTATTGCGGCAGAGAATGTTTAAATAATAATTTAAAAATATTTTCTATAAGGAATTTTTAACACTAAAGATGGCCATTTTTTTGTATATATTTTTCTGTTGCGGTTAAAAAGATTAAGACAATTTTCAAAATAATTAATTTATATTGTTTCTCACAATATACAAATCCTTAAGGGGACCGTGGACCTTCATTTGTGCAAAAAATGACCCAAAAATAGAAAATTATTGTTGTGCATATTATTTTTCTCTAGTTTGTTCTGAGCCATTTGCGAAAAACTGCATGTAGCTGCAACTATTTTTTGCAAAGTTACAAGCGTTTGAATTTTTTACACAAACAATTTTTTGGCCCTTTAATATACTTTAAATCTGTTTTTCTCGAAACTGATTTTTCAACAATATCAGATTTTTGAAATGCTCCGAGCGTCTTAGTTTTTGATCAAAATTCCGAAATTGATAAGGAAGTGTATACTGATATTGTTTACAAAGAAACTAAGCATGCATTTTGAAATTCGACTTCATTAAAATAGTAAATTTGATTTTTAACTTGTTAAAAGGCAAAATTTTGAAGAAAATCGATAAGAAATTCAGAAAAAAATCTCTAAAAAATTAACTATACAAGAGATTAAAAAATCAATGTTTAGATTTGTTTTTAATACAGTTTTAAGTGATTAAAATTCAAAAGCAAGGACATATCTAAAATCTTAAGATGCCCGGAGCATTGTAAAATTTCCTTTTAAATTTAAATTTTTTTTTTAAATCTTAAAATTGCACAAATATTGGAATTTGTTTTAAATGTGTTTTATATACTTAATGATGAAATGTATATATGCAAAAAAATTTATATATGTAAGATGAAAAAAAAAAAATAATAATAATAACATCCACCGTCCCCTTAAAAGGGCTTTTAATTTCGAAAACAAACAATACCAACCATATACTATATGTCAGACTTTTTATTTTCACTTTTCTCAAAATGCCTTATTTACGTAATTAGGCACATTCATTGTAAAATATGTTAATTGAGAAAGATGAAATTTTTTGTATAACTAATTTGTTTCGCTAGAATTATCTTCTGAAATTAGGGATATACGTAAATATAATATTTCAGAAGATATACTGAAATATATATATATATATATATATATATATATATATTTCTATGATGCAAAAAATATAAACTTTTTTAATAAATGTAATATAACCACCTACGAAAATGTAATATAACCACCTACGAAAATGTAATATAACCACCTACGAAAATATAGAATACTTCCTTCCAAGTTACCCACGATTATGAAAAGCATTCTTCATCTTTAGAAATTTCAGATAACAATATATTTTGGTGATATAAAGAAGCATTTATAAAACTGAAGTTTCTTTTGCTGTCACCGATTTTCGGAAACATTTTGGGTTCTTTTATAGTGTATTATTCAGTTTTCTCAAAACGGAATTTCAGATTTTTAGGTTGCTATCAATTCGCAATTAAATATTTTTAGCTGCGTAATTAAATTTATACATGCAATAGCAACCAAGTAATGTTAATTTTAATGTTAATGTTAATGTTCGTAATGTATCCTGTTCGTCTGTAGAACATGCGTGTTGCACATGAAAATGTTTACTTGAGAATGAATAGCATTCGAAAAAACTATATCCAGGAATAAGAAAACTGATAATCTATATATTTAAAAAGAAAAGCGCATTCTGTCAAATTTTCTACACGAATATCGTTTCTTTGCGCATGCGACAACGTTTTTTGAAGGCTTCTTCTCTCAGAAAGGTGAATCCTGATGGACTAACCCTCACCTGTTTAGCTTAGGGGGATTGAAAAGGGTTGATTGAAAACGGATGGAGTCACCATTGCATTGAAAGCATAGAACTTCTAATATATTTTTGCTCTGAGATTGAAAGCTAAAGCTTTTTTATTTTTAAGGACTCATGTTTCTACTACTAAATATGCATATTTTTTGCAAAAGTTTAAAGAGAGCTTGGATATAGTTGTATATTTATAACGGATTGAAATGTCAGAGAGTTCGGAAGATGAGAACATTTTTTTTATTGCTACGTTAAAGGAGCCGACGCGAAAACAAACAAACAAACAAAAAAGCGAGAAGAAAACATTTATTTACAACTCGATAACAATATTTTTTCAGGAAATTCTTACACGGGCTGTAAAACCATTTTATTTATCACCAATAAAGATTTAAAAGTGTTCGGACAAAAAGAACTTTTTATTTGTAAACTATGAAACGACCCTACGTGAAAAAAAAGAAAATGGGCGCTTTTATCACTACATATCAATATTTTTTCGTGAATTTTCCATTTTAAAATATAATTTCATACAAATCCGGTTAAAGACATAAAATAATAAAAACGTGATGTTTCTTTATAAATTTATTATCACGGTCCCGGGCAACGCCGGTCGGGGGTTAGCTAGCTAGTTCATTCTAAAAACAACTTTGTAGTGTTTCCGAAAATCAGTGGCACCAAAAGGAACTTTGTTTTCATAAACGTTTTCTTAAATCTAAAAAATATATTAGTTTCTGAGGTTTGTAAAGATAATGAACGCTTTTCGGAATCGTGGGTAACTCGGATGAAGATAATGTATGTTTTCATTCGTGGTTATATTGTATTTTACTAGATTAAGATACGCCTTTTTTTTTACAGTGTATCATTTTTTAAAAGTTTCATTAGATATTTTTAACTTAACTTATATTTTTTCAGAAAAATAGCTAATTATCTTCTGATTATTAAATTGTACGTTTCTAATCTGCATATAAAATTGAAAGATATTACTTGAATATTTCTTTAGAAAAGTGTACCTAATGACTTATATTCATAAAACAGTTAAGTAACAAGTAAATTTTAACAGAAATGAAAACCAACTTCAACGGATTGCTTTTGAACTTCCTGTTTTGTCATCGGCGATTGTGTACTGTTATCTATATTACAGCCGTGGACGGTTGGTTGATTGTTTGTTTTTATCGCGGCCGATTATCTGCACGAGGGATATAGGCCCAAGGGGGGGAGTGCCCTCCGTGGAGGGGGGTCTTTTTAAGGGATCCTAACCCGTATTTATGGCACGTTTTGATGAAAACCACAGAAAACTCCGAATGGTTCGGTCGACGGGCACGACATGGGTTTGAATCCAGCACCAGCTTTGAGAGCAGTACCTCTCAATCACTGGTGCGGCCACAGCCATGGATAGGTCGGGTTATACGGACCCGAACCTGAAAATACAATTTGAATTCATCCGATCTTTGTCCGATGCAATTCTACATCTTAGTTTAAAGCTATTATGAAAAACTAAATTTTAATTATTATTCTGATATCAATTTTATTTTTTAAGTTTTAAAATAAACATATACAGAGTGACATTTAATTAACCTACAACTTTTAACTGAAATAACCATTGAGTCGTTAAATATAGCACAACAAATATTTTTTTATTGAAAAGAACGTGGAAAAGGAATTTAATGGATAAGGTTTTCAAAGTGAGAAAATTTTCAGAGGTGATACAATAGCGCAACTTTGTCACAAAGTTGACAGTAACAAAATAGAGCGTTTTTTTATGCTTAAAAATCAGTCAGTTATAAATCTTTATAGACTAATAAAGTCTGTCGGCTTTTTCTTGTAAACCAAATCTTTCAGATGACCCCAAAGATAGAAATCGCATGGATTCATATCTGGTGAATAACGTGGCCAGTGCAATGAACCATGTTAGCGATTTGGGTATTGGTAGGCGAAAACTGGTTTTTGAATGTTGAATGCCACTTCCGTAGAAACAGTGTTACATTTTTACCGCATAAATACTAATTTTTAACAATAAAATTACGATCATCTGTTGAATTTGACGCTTTGGGTGACATTTTCAAAATTGCGTGGAACTGACACTAAACAGATTTCTTTTATGCCCTCTCTCACTGCACGCATTCGTGTCTGCATCTAGTGAGGCTCTGGGAAGTTATTTCAGTTTAAAGATATAGGTTAATCAAAAGTCCCCCTGTATATACACATTTATATTCAAATACGCAGTCTACAAAAATTAAGTAATGTTGTAGACTTCTTTTCCACGAAAAAAGGAGGTTTCTAAACCTAACCTGTAACAGTAATTTAACTCGTATATTTGTTCAGAAAGAAATTGTAGGGGAAAGTCGTCTAAAACAGGGACAGCCCGTTAAATGGGGACGTTAGAATTCTCTCTGATAAGTGTTGCCATCCTAAGATCCAACATGTTACTATCATTTATGGTTGCCAATAAGTCATTTTGAAATGTGCTATTGACAATTTTCTCTGATCTGTTGTTTTCCACAAAGATTTTAAATTTTGGGAGTTTTTCTTTCCAATTTTCGTCGTGGACTGTATTGGAACTGATCAAGTCATCTTTGAACATTCAAACTTGATAAGTACTGCAATAATTCTACTAGATTTAAGCTACATTTTGACATTGCTTGAAAAACTATCTTACATCTATACAGGGTGACGCCATATTTTTTAGCATACGTCATTGTCTGCTAAAACGGGGACATTAGTGAGATCACGGAATATATTACTGTCTGCTTTAATTTTCGGACAAATGGGTGGTATTAGCATTTTTATTAAGTTCCTTAATGATGTATAAACGTTTATTAGGGCATAATGCCTGATTGTGAATGTTATAAAAATATTCTGAAAAAAGAGAAAATGACAAGAAGAGAGGTAAAACGGTTATATTATCATTATCTCCTTATAAAGCAAAATTGGAAACCATAGTGCAGGAGAAAAATGGAAAAAATAATCATCAAAAAGAGCATTATTTAAGAAACCCAGTAATTCAGATCTCACAACTCCTAACATTCAAAAACTGAAGAAAAGTAAACTGACTCATCAGTGATATGATCTAATGTGGAAGAAAATGATAACGATGATGCTTGCACCTTCTGTAATGAACTGTACGTAAATTTAAAGGAAAAAAGAAGGTTGGATTCTGTGTAGCAGCTGGAGAGGTTGGGCACATGAAGCCTGTTTAAGTTCTGAAAAAGAGGATGATAATTTCATGTGGGGGCTATTGTGAACGATTGATTATTTTTAACAATAATAACAATGATAGTTTGGTTTTTATTGTTTTTCTCTATTCATAACTTCATTTTATGTTGTTCAGATAAACTTGAATGAATTAATTTGAATGAATTTTAATGAATAAACTCAAATGAATTTTTGCATTAGGCTTCAATTTTATGTTATTTCATATGAGTACCCAATTTTACCCGACCGGTCTTCCAAAACGGGGACTTCGAACATTTACCATAAAAATATTTTTGCTGTGTAACCTAATGATTTTTTCTAACAAACAGCCTTGAGTTCTGATGGTCTAGAAGTTACTATATAAGTAAACTAGCTTGCCCGAATTTTAGGTAGATTTCGTAAGAAATACTACCTATTATATTCTCCCCTAAGTTGGAATTTTTGAAAAATAAATTGCAGATCTATGAATCCCAGAACCTAAAACCAACCTCAGTTCAAAACTTTATCTATCTATCTATGTAAGTCACCTTTTTATGGACACGATAACTCCAATAACTCTGCACAAATCTCTTCCAAACTGATACAGAAAATTAAGGGGCATAAAATATCAGTCAAGTTCGTTAATGGGCAAAATCGAACCGAGGGGGGAGGGAATGGTTGGGTTTTTGTGAACACGAAAATTGCAGGCGCTAGAGAGGCTAAGAAGAAAAGTGAAAACAACCAATAAAGGATAGAGAAGCAACAGAAAGTAAAACATTTTATTATTCAGTGAAATCCACCATCTGCCGCATGCAACGTGTCTTCGTGTGTGACGCTGAAAATTTGTGAAACACAATAAAATGTTTTGTTTTCTGTTGATTCTCTGTCCTTATTCGTTGTTTTCACTATTCTTTTTAGCCTGTATAGCGCCGGCAATTGTCGTGCTACAGGTACCGTTCCAACGCTTTTTATGGTTTTTCACTATGAAGATTGCATTCCAATAAAAAAAATAGGTGTTGCCATTTGAGTTTAACTGTTGTTTTTCATACGATTCTTGAGCGCATAACTCAAAATACTTGAAACCAAAATTTCAGTCAGGTTCTGTGAACGGTGTGATGGTTAAGGACTCGTATATCGGGATAGTTTTTTTTATAATCACCCTGTATATAATCTTTCTTACCTAATTCTCTGTTTACCCGACTATAGGTTTAATAGTTTATGAATATTGAATACCACTATTATTTTATTAATCTTCGGTTTATTTAACCAAGGAAATTTACTATTAAGTAAGGTGAATATTATTGTTGCAAATACTTGTATTCAATATAAAAAAACATTACACCTATAATTGTATAGTGTGATGATGTCGCCTTATAGAAGTAATGCATCCGAATAACTCTTAATTGTAAAGCTATTTAATTTTGTATTTTTTATGACAAATAAAATGATTGTCTAACATTAATCATAATGTTCCATTTCGTCAAATTAAAAAACATTATATTACATTTTTTTAAACTTCAATCGCAAATCAAAAATAATTATCTTAAATTTAAAAGAGTCTATTTATAAATAAATTAACAATTCAACTAACAATGCATTCGTTTATTCCTTATCTTCAAAAAAATAACAATGAAATAAAATAAAACAAAATAAAAATAATTTATCTGATGCAAAATTCATAATACTTTCATTTTACGTGATTAAATCACTTTTTAGTAGAATTAAAAATAAGCGACCCCTTTACCGTATGAATGTCTGATTCTCAATAAGAATTTTTCAATATTTTACTTTTTTAATTTAAACGTTAAAAATATCAACTGAAACTAATTACTTTACAACTAATTATTTGTGCATAAAATATTTTCAAATTTTTTAAAAAATATTCTACATTGTAAATTAAAACATAAAAAATCAGCTAAGACAATTCCAATATATATATGCTAGATTTTAATAATCTTTAAAATATTATACTTTGTCAATTAGACAAACAAAGAAAAATATCAGCTTAAACCATTTACTTTAAATATTTATGTCAGAATTTCAATTAAATTTTAAATATTGTACTTTGTCAATTTAAGTATTAAAAAAGCTTTTAGGTCAATTACTTTTCAATGGGTACTTTATATATTTAATTAAGTTTTAAATATTGTAATTTGTAAATTTAAACTGTCTATGCCGTTAACAAATGACAATCCTGCATGATCTTCCTAAATAAATTCGTTACATAAGCTTAATTTAATATTAAGCGAAATATTTTTCATGCAAAATTTTCATTATGTAATGATTTCTATAACCACTTACAAGAATATGATGCCACATATTGAAAATTTAATTAAAGCCTCACTTCGTGAATAAGTGCTCTTGAAATGGAGGATACGTTTTAAAAAAATATATATAGTGGTATATATTTTGATAAATGAACCTTCTGAAGATCACAAGGTGCGATGTTTCACCTTTCATTATTCTTACTTGATATTATGTAAATTTTGCATACAACTTCTGAAGCTTTGATCGAGCCATTTCAGCAGAATGAACCTAAGACGCCATAATGAATTTCACTATGTAATCGGATTACAAAACAATTGCTTTACGTAATTTTAGTATTGTAATCCGACAGGAGGATTAATTTAGGTAGCTGCATTTCCCTTCAAGTTGATATTTTTTCCCCGACTAAAAGAAATAAATAAATTTAAATGTCTCACTTTTTTAATTTATGGTTTAATTAAAACAAAAAAATTATTAACATTATTTTAACAGTATAAAATAAATCTCCTTTGCAAAAAATAAATAAATAAATAAAAAAAAAATACAATTTTTTTCGTTATAAAAGCTTAAAATTTTTAGCAAAAATTCACAGATATATCCAAGGCCTGATTATGGCATAGGTGCAGTAGGCACGTGCCTAAACACCCCAGATTTTGGATGGCCTTCTAAAAAAGTTCGACAGTATTATATAAAAAAACAGTATTATATAAAAAATCAAAAACCAAAAAAATATTTTTAAAATATTTTAATCAGCTGTTCAATAAAAAATTCTGAATAAAATGATACCAGTTTGTATGCTGCGAACCAATATAGAACGAAATATTTTGAAATAATGTGCGGTTAATTCACTCAGTTATATTTCACTGTGGCCGACAGGGCACTGTAAAAAACGTGAGAAAGCTCCAGCTTAGGACATACAGCCTTAAAAATATCCGATACGAAACAATGGTCATTATCGCTACATAACAAGTGCATCTGTTATATACAGGTGCACCACATTTAGAAACGATAGTATTGAAAAAAAACATCGACGACTTGCCTTGTAGAGAAGCCTTCCGGGTGGAGGGACGAATTCTCGACCTACTCCTCTACCAGAAGAATTAAAAACCTGGTGTATATTTTTCCCCTCGTCCCTACGAACGTGTCCAAAACTTTCTCTGTTACTACTTACATAACCCCTATTACCTCTAAAATTAAGACTATTACTACGATTATTTTCAAAATACCTTTTTTCATTTCTATAACTATGGCGATCACCTTTTCTAAACTTTTTACCTTCCACATTCCTAAACGCGAAAAGGAATTAAACACATTGCCACGAGTCCCAATTTGTCCTTGGTTTCCAGTTACCTAGCCATGATTAGTGTCATGCCTGGCTTCATACGTCAACAATAAATCAAACAGTTCAACAAAAGTTTCTGGTGCTCTCATATCAATATAGTCATGTATTGATACCTGCAAAAGAGGTAAAACTATGTCTCTATAAGTTCGTCAAACGTAAACTGATGCCCTAATTTATTTTTAGGTTCTAACATATTCATAAAAAATGTCGAAATCTTCTGAAATACATTTTTCTTACTAGAAAAGAATTATCTACGTAAACCATTCTTATCTTGAACAGCGGGAAATGTTTTTTTTTATCTCTACGACAGTTTGTTCATATTGTTTTGGCGTCATCACTTATGAAAAACAAATCTAGCAATATTTTCTAGTCATAAAATACTGTCACCCTTTAAAGACTACTTTAACCGTAAATACTTACTTTTATCAGGTAGACTCTTACACAAAATATATTCTCCTGTTTTCAAGATAAACTCATTCCCATCTTGTGTAATATAAAAATAACTACTGGGACCATCTATAATAGTCTAGGTAAGTAATCATCCCGGGTTCAGTTTTAAAATAGTACTCTACACAACATTAGTAGAAAATATGGAAATGTCACTAATTGAAGGCAACACCGTGGATTACAGTATACGTTTATTTGAAGTATTAAACTCAAAATCTTACTACGTAGGCAAACTCTCAGCTGAAGCATTCGTTCTCCAAACACATTCAAAACGGAACGTCACTGCTAACGGCATATGGATGGCTCAACGAAGCTCAAAACTAGTCTTGATTCTCCCCTCAGGGACGAGTTGTGACAAAATGCGCTGGAACTAACTTCCTTCATGGTATTTATACCAGCTAGATGACAACAGAAATCTAATTATCGTATTGTTGCTCAAAGTAACAACGACAACCACATTCAGGGAGATTCAGGCACACTTTGCGAATGTAAAGGAAATGACAAAATAGAGGGTTCGTTCACACAGAAATGGTAGAATCAGGAAAACGCATTGTCACATAAAACTCAAAAATCCATCTGACTCAAACCTGCCTTCATAAAAGAGTAGCTAGACACATATGCTACGAAACTAACGCCTAAAATAGATAACATTTTATTTAGCTTTTAACCTTCATTCTGTTTAGCTGTTGAAAAGCCTAAAACTTGTTTACGTTTTGAAACTGCAAGGTTATTTTGAGCAGCATTAAAGCTTGAGATGGTGTAGCGCCATCTATTGGTGATATTTGGTACCAAAACATAGACGCGTAGGAAGTAATTTCCTGACTTTGCACACTACTCTGCCTCAAGAAGAATAAGTTCAATAACCGTTATCGTTTACTTGTAATTGATTTTTTAAAACATTCAGTCCAATTTAGGACACCCTGTAAGATGTACGCAAGTATGTAATTGCATGTAAGAATGTAATTGTATATATGTAAGTTCGGAAATAATGTATTAAGTGTAGTGTACTCAGCTTGAAACTTAATACCTTTTAATCTTTAATTTTGCCAAAAGTTTTTAAAACTCTTTCTTAATTTAAAATTAAAGAGTATTTATTAAATTTAATCACGCTGTCATATACTCTACTTCCCGAAGAATAGGTTCAACAACCGTTATCGTTTACTTGTAATTGATTTTTTAAAACATTCAGTTCAATTTAGGACACCCTGTAAGATGTATGCCGTATATAATTGCATGTAAGAATGTAATTGTATATATGTAAGTTCAGAAATAATGTATTAAGTGTAGTGTACTCAGCTTGAAACTTAGTACTTTTTAATGTTTAATTTTGCCAAAATTTTTTAAAACTCTTTCTTAATTTAAAATTAAAGAGTATTTATTAATTTTAATCACACTGTCATATAAATAAAATGTGGCAATGAAGTAGTTTTCTTTTCTTTTTATTTAAATGTTTTTTTTTTCATTGAATAAAAACTCTACATTAAGTGGCGCGGACTGTAAAGCTCGGTTCTCGTAAGATCACCGAAAGCCAAGCAGCATCGACCAAGGTCAGATGTAGAAAGGGTGCATCCTCTATCCTCTCTCGTCTGCTTCTGCTGTGGGACCGTGTACGTTAATGGGAGCTGGTGCACGTTAAATCTGTTCGTGGCTCCAAAGTCCTCCACGTTCTATATAAGCGTTACCTCTGAGGGTGCCAATCCAGATGCAAATCTCTCATCTGGAATTGGTTCAAAATTAGGAGATTTAGGAATCAGGATTATGGATCAAGCGTAGTGGATTATGACAGCTATATAGAAATAGAAAGCTGCAAAACCGGCCCTTTGGGTCAAAATCAACAACAACAACTACTCTACATTAAACACAGTATAGCTGATTGAAGTTAAATTTCAAATATACTGAGTAAAACATTTATTTTAAAAAGATTGTATAAAACATTTCAAATATTCACATTTACATCGTATTTTTAAAACCATACCATTATTGGCATTCAAGTTTCAGTTTCAGTACAGAAAGCTTAAAAATTTCATTTTAATTATAAGGACAGAAGATAAGCATTAAATGTAACTAGTGCAATACAAGCAGTGTAGTAGTAGTATAAGAGTAGAACATGATGCTCTTTGTTTTAGAGTAACGATACTACATTTTCTAAGTAATGAAACACAAGAAGAATATATTATTAAAAGAACTTGTGCGAATTTCATACTTTATTCATAAATTTTCTTCCGAAAAGCGTTCTTATAATTATCTTGAAAATGCTGTTGAGCATTCCTTAAAAGTTTAGCGTGAGAAAATCACATTTAAATGTGAGAAAATGCAACATTTTATTCAGACATTTCTCTTTAAAAATTTAGTTTTACTTTGTAAATTAATTAAGCTCTTATTTTTAGAGGAACAGAATCTCGTTTATTTGATTGGCGTATACGTATTAAAACTGTCATTTAAATTTTATGGGAGGAAGTATGATAATGTATTTATATAGACTGCAGATGCATAAGCAATACGTTAACTGTTTACAAATATTTAAAATTTAAAATTTCCTTTTTTTAAACAATTTTGTGATAAATTGCAATTTTATAAAATAATATCTCACAGTAACTCTAATCTTTGTAACAAAAATATTACTTTAAAAATTTTATCAATGTCTTTGTTTTTATATTAATGTCTTCCTTTAAAATAGTTAATTCATTAAACAGAGATTATGAGGAATATATAAAGAATAATTTAACTCCTTAAATGAATAATTCAATATTTGATACGAAAAAATGACATACATTAGAATTAGATGATTTAGGATGACTAGATCACTTGTTAGTGGAAAATATTGAACAATTTTTTATTAAAATATTGCATTGATGGAAAAGTTCGTTCCATTTTCTTCACTTTGAAGACAGTATTTATTTACTAAAACTAACATTTAATCAATATAGTACACTGTTTCAGTATTTGATGATTTTTCTTCATCTCTCTGATAGCTGCATATTTCCGTACTCAAAAGAACTGAAGTTTCTTGCTAAAGATCAGTTCCACATCAATTTTCAAGTCTTTTACAGAACCGCAGAACAGGTTTTAACATTTAAAGTGTTTTCAAGTAATCTTAATAAATAAAATTGGAGGGCTTAAGACCGAGAGAATACAGTGTATAGACAAAAACATCTCAACCAAGTTATAAAAGTTTGTGTTGCGTTCCCAGAGACACTGCGTTTCAAGAGTGGTCTAGCATTGCGTTCTATGAACATAATGTTCTTATGGTTTATTATTTAAGGCTACTTATGGTCAATTTCTCGCTTCAATTAATTTATTTTTTAATCACGAATCAGTCTCACGAATTATTGGTCTAGTTTTCAAGTAATAGCTCATTATTAACGATTCCCTTTCAGCCCCACTAAATGCAAAGAAAACCAACATGTGATGTAAATTTACTTTTGCGCTAGTTAAAGAGGATTTAAATCACGATTTCGTATGATTACAATTATTATACAAAATCCATCTTGCATCACCTGTACCCATTTACTTTGAAAAGGGACGAATTCAATAGAAAAAGTTAGGCAAAATTTTTGTCTAACAAACTTTCTTCCACTAACTCACTTGACATTCATATATCGATTTTTCTAAGGACTCTAAAATGACGCTATCGCCTTGATACTGTTGAGTGGTTTATTCCACGAATTTCTCTGATTTCTTGAGTTGTTCTTTACCGATAAGATTCATTTAGTACCACTGTTTCATTACCTTTAGCGTCAATCGGTTGTGCATCGCTTAATATTAAAATTGTTTGCACGACATTTTCTGAACAACTTACGCACGTATTCAATTATACCCGCATCAATCACAGCACATATTTTCTTTTACACCTGCAAAGCTGTTTGCCTTTCCAGAAATGCAAAAATGCATCTTATTTGATACACTTTTTAATGCTTAACAAAATTTTAAAAACAACCAAATAACACATTTTTTTCTGAAGTTCTCGCCGAAAATATTAGTTTCAATCACAATATCAACACTTTGAAGCTTGAAGCCAATGTATCTTAGGCTTTGCGATGTATTTCCATAGGACGAACTTTTGCATCAACTCGATATTTTTAACGGAAACACTCTAAATTTTATTCGTTGCATATCTGAATTAAGATCTAAATATGGCCAAAAGTAAGAATACGGAGTGACCATTTAGTTGGGTAGTAATATTTGTTTCACGTTCTATGTACGCAGATGATGTATAATGGTGAAAGATAACTAAACATCGATCAAGAAAGAAATTTTCTCATTTCATGGCATTTTTGTGTGGTGTATTCTCGATCAAGCATTTTAGAACTGTGATTCATCTCTTTAAAAAAGAGCATCTATTTCTTTATCAACTATTTTTTTACGTCATACGATCCAATCACTTATATTGTCTTCCATATTTTAATCTGTGCCTCGTTCCGGACTACCCAAATAGTTAAGTTATGCGAAATGTTACATCCTCATTAAACTCACCATAAGAAGTTGGCCAAATATTCAATCATTTTTTCATCTGAAAGTATTTTAATAGAATAATAATAGAATGACCATTTAAATGTGCAATTGCTGTAAACAAATAAATAAGTAAGTAAATAAATAAAAATAAATAATAATGATAATTATGAAAATTATATTTTAAAGGAAATGCAATAGGATCAATTACCACAGGGATCGAAAACCAAGTGTGATGTTCCAAATATACCCTTATTCCATTTACAAGATTTTTTTACTTTAAACAAAATAGTTGAAAAACGTCGTTGCTTATACATACAAAAACTTGAAATAAAAATAAAAATAAAATAACTCTATTCTGCATGCCTGAAATATATTTGCCCACACCATCTATTTTTGAATGGAAAAAAACTCATAATCATTTAGTTTGTCATAAATATTTGATATATATGTTTACGAGTAAAGTATAATTTGTATTTTAGATCTGTAACGCAATGCATGAAATGGTTAAATTAACGATAGCATGCGTAGAAATTTAAACACGACTTGAAAACACGACTTGAACACGACTTGAAAAATCTCTCTTTATTTAATAATTAAAAGATAAATTAATATTCGTGGAATCTTAAGTGTTAGAAGTTCAATGTACAGTGTTGGACATAGAAAGCTACAAGTAATGGGATAAAAAAGATGTAGATACCAATCGACTGAGAATAATGTCTACTAGTACATGTTATGCAGAAATTATACTTCGAGGGTCGTCACCATATTAAAAGTTATACCAATTTCATTTTTCAAAACATAAAACTCATTTTTGACACTTCAATTGAGTTCTTTGTATCAAATGTGATAAGAAATGTGTATAGTTTATGCATTTGTTTTATTAAATCGTCATACAATCTATATGATTTTGTTCAAACCCTCACGTATTAGCTGGAATGCATGCAAATGTAACAGATAATTACTTCATTAAATCGAAAACCTTCCATTTCCTTAGGCTTATGTCTTTTTCTGAAGACAGTCTGAGTATTTTTGGAGTTTGATCACGATGGAATGCCTATACATATATTTGTGCACGTGTGCAATATCTAGCATCAAGTTTTATAAAAATATTTTTAATAAAAATATAGAAATTAATTCTACTCTCATAAATTGTTTTAACAATATCACCGAAAACTACTTTAGTGCAATAATGAAATATGAAAAACATCATTATTCTAGGTGCTAAATTCACATTAAAGTTTTAAGCACATTCACGATTTTCTTGAAGAGTGCTGTTGAACAACGAAAATGGCATGTCACTTTTCAAATATAATATCCCAAATAACTCCAACTTTGTCCATCAGAAACCTTGCCATTACGGAACTTTAATACCCTAGGGTGGTTAAATTTATGAAAAAGAAATTTATTCTATGCAGATTTCCATAGCTTATAATACCACCCATTTATAATGTCAGCTACTATTCGTGTGTGACGAGGTTCTCTAAAAAGATGTATCTAATTATGGCGGTTCATAAGTACGCAGTTTTTGCACAAATGGCCACAATGAGATGTGACTAGCCTAGCGGTAACGTCTGATAGAGACAGTTATTAATTCTATTTAGTCTCAAAGTGAGAAATAATTCATATGTTACCCCCATGTTAAAAGATAGTAAACATTATTAAGGTCATAAAAAATGTCATTTTGTTGTAAAGAAATAGCATGTTCATTACTGTAGAAATCACAATTCTTATGCTCGTTATTTTTTAAATTTTAATCTTATGTTTGTACTTCCGCTGTATAACGTGACCCTCTAAATTATGATTATATCAGCAGTGCTCGGAAAGAATATACGATACTTTTGATCAAAAAGTTTTAATTAAAAACAATTGAAATTCTACTATCATAAATTACTTTATTAATATCAGATAACGCATGCATAAGCAAACTTCTAATTTTCTAAGCTCATGTCTTCACCGATTATAAACTGAATATTATTTGAATGTGTTAAATAATATGATTTCGATTACTTATCTAAATATAAATGTATAATTCTCAACCTCTATAACCATATATGTCTGTGTTATCTTGCATATACTCCTGCTCAAAAACTTTATTCTGAAAATAGAAATTAATTCCATCATCATAATTTACTCTATTAATGTCAGAGAAAAGTAATTTAGTGTAATACTGAAACAAGAAAAACATCATTATTCAAAGAGATAAATTCATATTAAAGTTTTAAGCACATTCACGATTTTCTTGAAGAGCGTTGTTGAACAACCAAAATATCACGTTAAGTTTCCAATAAAATATCCCAAATAACCCCAACTTCTTCCATTAGAAACCATGCTATTACGGACCTTTAATACCTTAGCATTATGCTTCGCTGTTTAAACTTATGAAAAAGAAAATTTTATTATTCAGATTTCCATTGCCGCTAATACCATCCGGTTATAATGCCACCTACTATTTGTGTATAACGAGGTTCTCGAAAAAGATGAATCTAATTATGGCGGTCCCTAAGTTTGCAGTTCTTGCTAAATTAGCCGCAATGAGATATAACTAGCCTAGCGGTAACACCTGATCGAGACAGCTTTTCCCTCCATTTTTAGAAGTCGTGGAGTGGAAGAAAATTACTTTTGTATGACTAAGGGATTATATTGATTCAAAGGCTGACAGTAAACGTATGTAATATTTAAAAATAAAATGAGGAGAGATAAGCCGTCATCTTTTCATTGATTCAGTTTAGTCTCAAAATGAAAAAAAAAAAAATATTTCTAAGAATCTTCTTTAAAATTTATATGTTCATAACTAAGTATAAGTATTTTATAAAAAATATAGTTGAATAATAAAAAGAATTACAATTGAATCGCATATTCTATCATAAAATGCTAGCCAATTTAACATTTCGCTCTTTCTTAAGAGATAAAAAAAGCAAATGTAAGAAAATGTATTGTTTGTAGACGATTTCAAAATTTTCGAAAAAATTATTAATGCATTTAATTATTCACAAGATCTTAAGAGAAAGTAAAATCAATTGTGATTTTTGTAGCCACTTTTGAAAAAAAAAATTGGTCTTTTTAATCATTTATATTGTTTAAAAGAAGTAAAACAAATGCATTCTTTGAAACCGCCTTTGAACATTTTAGCAACAAACACTATTATATTTAATTATCTACACTAACTTAAGAAAAAAGATAGAAACTGTATTTTTTGTAATCTATTTTAGCAAGAAAAGATCAGTGCATTTATTAATTTACAGGCTATTCAAGAAAAAGTAAAGCTATATGTATATAAAGCCAATTTGAAAATTTTAGCACAGCGTTTTAAAATATTTAATCATTTACACGATCATAAGAAAAAAAAAATGGAAATGCATTATTGAAGCAGACTGTGAAAATCTTACAAAAATATTAGAATACATAACCAATTTACACGACTTTAAAAAAAGTTTAGCAAATGTACTAATTACAGCCGATTTCTAAATTTTGTGTACAATTTTGTCACATATAATCCTTCACATGGTTTTTAGGAAAAAGTTAAAGTAAAGTATCGGTATAAAATATTGAAATATTTATTAGCATATTATTCCACAACAATACAAACATAGATCATCATCATTTTACCAGAAAGAATAAAACGTAAGGTTGCATCCTGGCACAAGGAGGAGATTTCTCTGATATCCAAAACAACAATACAGTATATTAAATTCATAACCACATTGAATACATAAATATATGCATTGTAATAAAAGGCAAATATTCTACATCTACAAAAATATAATATAACCGTGGATGAAAATATACAATAACCTCTTCCGAGATATCCACGATTCCCGAAAAAGTTTATTTATCTTTAGAAATCCCCATAAAACAATATACTTTCAAGATTTAAAACAACATTTATAAAAGATAAATTTCTTTGGCTGCACGGATTTTTGGAAACGATTCCGAGTAGTTTTAATAGTCTATTAGTCAGTTTTCTTAACCCGGAATATCTAATTTAAGGATGTTATTAATTTTCAATTAAACGTTTTCAGTTGCGTAACTGAATTTATACATGCAATAGTAACAAAATAATATTAACTCTAATTTTAATGTTAATGCTGATAATTTATCATGTTTGTCAGTAAAACATGTTATTGAACATGAAAATGTTTACACGAAAATTGGTAGTAGTAAAAACTGTATTCCAGGTTAATACACTAATTAATATACAATCGAAACTAGTCCCAAACGTTTCCGAAAATTAGTGGCAGAAAAAAAACCTTTGTTTTTTTAACTACTTCTTTAAATCTCGGAAATATATTGGTTTCTAAGGTTTCTAAAGATAGAGAACGCTTTCCGAAATCGTGTGTAACTCAGAAGTGGTTATTGTATAATTTCGTTTCTTGTTATATTATTTTTTCATAGCTATTTTTTACAGTGTATAATACAATTTGAAAAAAAAAGTACAGGGTCATTCATAATTCCCTCCGGGGTTTCGAAACGTTATAGTAAAAAAACGAAGACGAATATGAAAAAAAGAAACATATGAAATTATTCCGAAACTATTCAAGTTTTACTTACATACATTACAGGTGTTTTATGTGTGAACCCTTGGTCACACGGCATACATCCATGCGATAGTCCAGTTCCTGCCATACTCCTTTTTTTAAAATCTGAATCAGTGGTGTCAGTTCAACGGGCCTTTCGTAATAAATATCGAAAACAGGGACCAACTGACAAAACAATTCATGTGTGGTACCGGAAATTTAAAGAAACGGAGTATGGCAGGAACTGGACTATCGCATGGATGTATGCCGTGTGACCAAGGGTTCACACATAGAACACCTGTAATGTATGTAAGTAAAACTTGAATAGTTTCGGAATAATTTCATATGTTTCTTTTTTTCATATTCGTCTTCGTTTTTTTACTATAACGTTTCGAAACCCCGGAGGGAATTATGAATGACCCTGTGTATACAGTCGGATGCCTCGAATAGAAAAGAAACATCTGATATATTAGCAGAACAAAAAGTTTGGAAACTAAGATATATAACTATTTAAGAAGTAAAGGTACCTAAAAAGACGTTTTAGGAATTTAAATGGTTTAATATTGCACATGTATGGAAAAGTCCTATCTATGAGTACCACGAACAATTGTCTTAATCATATAGTAATTATAATAAATGTCTATAAAATTACATCAAGTATTTAGTTTAGCGTTTTACATTAATAGCGTATTTTTTAATATTGTATAATAATATAGTGTTTCAATATGTAGGGATTTTCAATATACTGTTACATTATACATTTTCCTGCACGACATTGATACGTGACTATAAACATCTATATATTACTTCACATTTACTGTAGATTTCGGTTACTTTGGACACCACTCAATTCAGTAATCTGTTTAATTGAGGGGGGGGGGGGGAGATATGAAGAACAAAATAAAAAAACATAATTCAATTTATATTATATATTAATTATAATAATTTTTTATAAAATTACATCCAGTATTTAGTATAGCGTTTTACATTAATACAATATTTTTTTTCGATATTGCATAATAATATATTGTTTCAATATATAGGGATTTTCAGTATAGTGTCACATTATACATTTTCCTGGACGACATTGAAACGTGACTATAAAAATCTATACATTACTTCACATTTACAGTACATTAAAATCTATTCATTGCTTCACATTTACAGTACATTAAAATCTATACATTACTTCACATTTACAGTACATTAAAATCTATACATTACTTCACATTTACAATACATTTCGGTTATTTCGGACACCGCTTAATTCAGTAAGCTGTTTAATTGGAGGAAAATGTGAAGGACAAAATAGGAAAACATAATTGAATTTACCTCCGATAATTTTGGAATCCGATTTATTGTTACAAATCGTGGAGAACCAACGTGTCCCAATTAATCGGAATCTATTGTATTATGTTGGATTACATACAAATTACATGAAAATTGCTACTTAATTGAAAGTTAGAATATTATTATTAATCTAGTAAATCAATCATTCCGCAATTTCTTTCTTTGATAAAAAAAAAAAAAATCTTATTAAACTAATTCAATACTCATCAATTACGACTGTTTGTAATTATTTCCAGTACTCTGAACTACGAAGATTACTTTCTGGTACTGTTATCTTTATAAAAAAATATGTAGCACCTAAAGAATTTTATTCCCTTATGTTCGTACTTGTTCTTTATCTTACTTCTCTTTTATGGAGCTTATTCCTTTTATTCCTACTCAAACAGTAATGAAGCGATACCAAACACTATATATCAAATATCGTAACACGATACTGTCAAGAGTTAGGGGAATAAAAATGTTAAATAAAAATAGAAGAAAATTATAGGAATACGGCTAACTTGTAGACACAAGCATTAACATATTAAGGAAAGAAAATTTGTTATAATGTGAAAAAAGAGCAAGCTTGTATTGACATATTTTTTACAAGCACTTTTTTAGTTTTTCTGTATGAGCTTCTTTTAAGTTAGTCTTTTTTCAGTATCAAATTGCTATATCTTTAGAGTCACAAAAAGATAGATGTATATGCTTCGATGTAGCTTTTTAAAGATTGAAATTTAAGTAAAGTAATGTTTCATGATTTTAAAAATGTTCCACCACTATTTTTTTTGTAATAATTGAATACTTTGACTTTAATCCTGGTTACATAACCCATTCGGGTCCGATTTTTTTTTTTTTTTTGTGGTAGCGGGGAGTGTTAGAATTACTTTTACGTTAATAATAACGCTACGTTAATAATGTCATTAATAATATCGTTAATAATAATAATAACATTAATACTATTACGTTGCTAATAAGTCAGACAGCTATCTAAATCACAAAAGTTAAGATGTACTGAAATTTAACGAATATGCCATTTACTGCAGTATAACGAATATGCCATTTACTGAAGTATAACGGATATGCCATTTACTGAAGTATAACGAATATAAGTTATTTTGCGTACTATTAATATGAGAATAGTCTAATGAAGAATTTTTGGAGATGTTTATAAAATGTTATATTACAACAAGATTAAAAACACATAACAACTTTCTATTCCTTTTTATGTTTCATCACAAGTTATTTGTTTGGAAAAGTAGTCCCTATTTTACGTTTAAACAGTGAGTTATGTTTTAAATAAAGAAATAGCCAACTGTGTAAATTCAGCAAACTTTTATTATTATTATTATTATTATTATTATTATTATTATTATTATTATTACTAAATTCTGAAACATAAATAAAGTGAATATTAATAAATGTGTAGACAATTACTATCATTATTACATCCAAATATTTGCAAAAATAAATGTTAAGACTAAATAACACTTATTTTAAAATACATGTATTAACAACAGTACGCCGGGCCCAAAAACAAATAAAAGAACAAAGATAAAATTATTAACGAAATAAGATAATGCACATTATTTCATTATAACGCTTTTCATGATGACTGATATTAATAAAAAGGAATATCGATATTTTAAAAAAGCAAATAGTTGATCACATATTATTTAAAATGCATAAAAACTTACCTAATAGAAATATAACATTTGTTTCGGCAGTAATTATGCAAAGTATTAGATGTATACGTATGATAAAATATAATAGAAAATTAAAAAATAAAATCGAAAATAAAAAACTATTTTGCAAATTCATAAATTCCTACTGTATATATGGACGTAGACTACGTACCCCCCTCTAATTATGCCAAAGTATAAAAAATGATTAAAAAAACTGATTTAGAGGAATTTCAAAATGTTATTACTGAATAGCAGCATTTTTGTTTTAAATTATTTTAAACTGTTATGTGCGACTATCTGGTGTTGGTGTATATTCAAAATATCGTATAACGTTTAGATTTATCTTGTTTTCTTCTGGCTAGTTTTAAACAATTTGTTTTACATTATTTTTAACGGCATTACATAAATTAGTCTTTGAAACTGCATTGAAGTTCGTTGATATTTTAAAAAGTTAAATTGAAAATGTCTTTTTACATACTTTTTTTTGCTTTATTGCTAATCATTGACATACGAAAATGTAATTTAGTATTTAGTGTATTTTTTTTTACTGTTTGAGTTTAGCTTTATAGTTAATATTAGGGGTTTTCTTTTTTAGTTTAACTAGATATTATTATTGAAAAATTACTTTTTTATGCAATATTGGAAAATAAGAATAAGTAACTGAAATTTGGATAAGAACTAAGAAAATATTCTCGTACCTACACAGTACTACTTAAGCTATTGAAGTAGCTTATTTATTTAAGTTATTATTATTTAGTTAAGCCTATTTATTTTTATCTACCCTATTTAAGTGGAAATTTAAAAATTCCTTATATATTTTCTGCATATTTGGAGAAAACCTGTCGTTAATTCAGGGAAAAAAAAACAATTTTAGCTCTACGGCAGAAAACCTTCGTATAATAGAACGAGAAAATTCCAATAGAACAAGAAAATTTGGCTAATTTGTCAGACTATGTTGCCTATTTTTTTCCGTAATAATAAAAAAAACTTAATAGCTAAAATTTATGTAAATTGTATAAATTTAATGAAGCAAATATTCGTATATTTATATTTAACCAGTTAAACAAAAAGAAGAAATCTAAAAAAAAAAAAAAAAACAAAAAAAAACATGGTTATATATGAAAAATATCTATGAGAAAATAGTATTCTATTTTAAAAGTAAACTCTCGAATTTTATAATTGCAAGAATTTTTAAGCTATTTTTTAAACTATTAAATAGTTATTAAAAAAATAAAATATTGTTGTTAAAATAATATTAAATGCACTTTTTATATCAGATATCAATTCCGAAATATTTATTAAAGAGAAAACTGTAAATTTAAAAACGGTTAATTTAGTATATGCTTACAAAGATTCTTCAAGTAAAATGTAAAATAAATTTTAAAGTTAAAATTTTAAATAACTTTAAAAATCAAAAGTTGAGTAAGTTAGGTTAATTTTCGTAAGTGGTTTTCTTTTGAAATTGTGTTTCCACACGTGTAATGAACTATTAAAAGATCGATTTAAACAAGTTTATTTTTTATATTGAATAAAAATTGTTTATAGATGCTATATATATATACAGAACATCCCCGCAAACTCTACATAATGTGAACTCAGGGAGTCAGGACTTACCTAAAAAGTCGAGTTTTACGATATAAGCACTAGGTTTAACACATAGTATTTTACTACATAATATTCTAATTAACGTTTTAACACAATACAGGACACAAAAAGTACACCATATCCTAAAACAATTCTTAATGGTTTGAAAAAAAAATGAATTATTGGTTACGTCTTTCTAAAAAGGCGATTTTAAGCATTAAATTGATGTGCTTAATATATTGCTCTTTCAAATATTAGAAGAGCATATATATACAATAATGTCTATTCGATTTTTGATAGGAGAAAAAACTGCACACGATGTAATGATGTCTATTTTCCAAAAGATTAAACTACGTACTGTACTTCAACCCCGTAATCAAATATTATACTAATTTGAATATTTTTACAGTGAATATATATCATAATATATATCAAATTTAGTAGTTACCCCACAGAAATTTATGCACGATATAAAAACCCCTTTCAAAGGGAAAATATTTAACCGCAATAACATGTTCAAATATGATTATTTCCGTGGTACTACCACATTATTTCAAAGTTAATGGTCTAATTGACTAGTAGAAAACATTTAGTGATGAATAAAGAGTTATTGTTGAGTTGTATGGAAGGTCGAGCCATCGGAATGCAAATTGGAGGAATTTTGCTCCATGATTAATACAGAATTTTACTATTCACATCATGAATTTTATAATCATATATATTATTTTTGTTGTCAACATCCCTTTTTCTGTGCATTTACAAAATTCACAACAATGAATGAGATATTATTCAAAAGATTTTTGAACCGACCTCTGACATAGTACACTCGCATTTCGTTAAAATATTGTTTTTGATTTAAATTGCAGTTAATTAAAATTTAAATCAGCATTGATTTCATAAATGAAATGAAAGATTTTTCTGAAATCAATGTTGCCACAGAAATATTATTTCGTGCTGAATAATGATTATAAAAAATAAATAATACAAAAACGATAAAATGGGACACTGTTGTCCCATGGGATTGTTTTATATTTATGATTAAAAGGTAAAATTGAGAATCAAATGTACAGGAGCAAAATACGCCTTCAATTGATCGAAGCAATAATATTTCACATTAAAATGTATGCTTTGTTATATTAGATTACATTTTATTTTATATGTATTCAATTTATTTTTCTCTGTCCTGTATTTTCCCTTAAGCGGATGATGTCATCCTCTAATGCAGTTAAAATACGATTTTTTTTGTAGTGCATGCTTTTTGCTATCTTTGATCAGTTTTTACTATAACTTTGATGGAATAAATGAAACGATATTCTGGCAGAATCCACGCATGGGTCCACTTTTAACATACATTATTAAAACTTGGAAAGAACTTGACTCAACTAAAAAATTTTGATACAGTATTCTCACAATATATATATATATATATATATTAGGGTGTCCCAAAAAAAAAAGTCATTTTTTCTATCGCATACCCTCTTATTTTTTTCTTTTTATGTCAAAACAATTGTAAATAAAGTTTCATGTAATTTGAACCACGGTAACCCGTGCCGACTTCCAGCTAAACATCGCAGCGAGTACTTGTGTACTTAAGCGAACGAACGGTTTCACGTGTCAGCTTGTCACGTGACCGTAGAGGAGCACCCACCACCTGCAATAGGAAAAGAAAAAAAAAGAAAGGTTTTGGAATGCTTCGACAGCCATAACGCGCAGTTTACTCGGAACAGCGCACGTCTACGTGTCAATGTGCTTATAGTTCCAACTTGTTTTGTTAGCAAATGTTTGTACAGTTTCGAATCAGTGAACAGAACATGGCAGTAGAATTGCGTAGTTCTAAAAATGTTATATTTTTAGCAGGGAACGTAAAACATCAAATAACGGGCTCAAAACTTCCGTCTAATAGACAAGTTCTCGCTGCCTTGTTTTACAATATTCGGGAAGTGAATTTAACTGTTAATGAAAGTGCAAATCTCGCTATTTGCGAATGCATTATCTTTTGGGAAAAGGCACGCATACCTACCAAATCGTTGCCAAATTGCGGGAGGAAGCTTGTTAATATGTATCAAGTTTGGAGAGATTTACAAGAAAAATGCAAAGAAATTACAAGACGTATTTAAGAGGTGACAAGAGGATTTTGTAAGTAATTTAGAAAATTTGCTTGACATCGCACATACTGATGCACTTCAAATAATGAAAATAGAGGAAGATAGGATGTTCTTGCAACTCCAAAGAGAGCCTGGCCGACCCGGTCACTTAGGTGGAGTGGATACAAAACTGGCCAAAAAAGAAGAAAGGGCGCGACTTCGAGCTGTCCAAGAAGAAAATCGGCGAATCAAATATGGTTCCGCTTCAACTTCCTCGTCAACATACGAAACATTGCAAGAAGATTCCTCTTCAAATTCTACCGAAAATATGGATAAAGAAGATACCGCAACATTTATATCTATGAAAGTTCAGAACAGTCAGAAAGCTCCGAATAATGAAAGCTAAAAAACCAGTAGTAAGGAGTAATTTTATTACTCCAAAGTTAGTTGCTGCGTTAGACAGGTGTCAGTTAAGTGTCCGAGATTCTGTGTTTATTCTTGAAGCTACTATTGATGCACTTGGATTTAACACTGACAAATTTCCAATAAGTAAATCTTCAATTCAAAGAATTCGAACAGAAAAACGGAAGGAACGCGCGGAAAACATAAAAATTGATTTCCAAAATGAGGTACCGGATGTAGTGACTTTACATTGGGATGACAAACTGTTGCCTGCTTTGAGCGTTCGAAAATCGAAAGAAGAACGCTTGCCGATAGTTATTTCATATGGAGTTAAAGAACAACTCATTGCTGTGCCGAGACTGGATAATTCTACAGGCAAAGAACAAGCGCAGGTTATTTGGAAGGCGATCTTAGATTGGAATCTCGAAAACAAAGTCCAAATTCTTTGTTGTGATACTACGGCTTCGAATACAGGTCGTTTTATTGGTGCTTGTGCGCTCCTAGAGCACAAATTTGAAAGGGAAATGCTTTTTTTCGCTTTCCGCCATCATGTATACGAACTGGTATTAAAGGCCGCATTCGAAGCGAAAATTAAACAAGTGACAACAAGTCCCGATATTCCTCTTTTTAAAAAGCTTAAAGAGAACTGGGAAAACATCGATCCCACCAAAATACAGTGCTATAGAGAAACAGTGGAATCGTTCCGAACTGTATCCGAAATTGAAAATTTGATTGACTTTTACCGCACTGAACTTAAAAATATTATGATCCGAGAGGACTATCGAGAATTGATCGAACTTTTTATCGTATTTTTAGGTGGAAATGCAGAAAAAAAATTAAAATCAGACCTCCAGGTGCCATGCACCAAGCTAGATGGATGGCCCGAGCGATTTACTCCTTAAAACTATCATTATTTAGTTCTCAACTGAAATTAAACATCAAGGATAAAAGGACACTGTTAGATGTCTGCTTATTTATCGTGATTGTCTACGTTAAACCATGGATTCAATGCATTTTAGCAATTAAAGTGCCCTACAAAGATTTGTGCTTTTTGAAATCTTTGAAAGCTTACGAAAATGTGAATGAAAGTATCTCGAAAGTTGCTTTACAGAAATTTCTCAAGCATTTATGGTATTTGACTGATGAAATAGCAATATTAGCACTTTTTGATGATGATGTTGACGAAGGAACAAAATTAAAAATGGTGGCAAATTTAAACACAGAAGATATTTTGACCCATGAGAAAAGATACATTCCATCGAAGGAAGAACTTTGTGGTTCATTGTATGGTCAGTTTGATACATTTATTTTGTAGTTGTATATTTATTTATTCATTTATATCATACAATTGTTATTTATTATTATATTCTTTTTTACAGAAAAAAATGGAGGATTTCATATCAGTCAAAAGCCTTTCTTTGTTTTCTAGACTCAAAATCGATGATAGTTTTCTCAAAAAGAGTCCCTCTTCATGGGAGAATAATGATTCTTTTCTAGACGCGAAAAAGACTATATCAATGCTTAGAGCAGTGAATGATACAGCTGAAAGAGCGGTAAAATTGATGCAGGACTTTCATGGTTTAATAACGGTTGGGAAGGATCAAAAACAATTTTTGTTACGTTGCGTACAAGAACATACTAAGCTTTATCCTGACTGTAAAAAGCAAACATTGAAACTGAAATATGTTCATTAATGCTTCTTTTACTGAAATATGTTAATAAATATCTGATTTTAATAAAATGGTGTCTTAAGTACCAAGGAAAAGTACATTTTGAAATCTTTCCATAGTATTCCCCGTATAAGATTTCATGTTCAAGTTTGACCTAAAGTCGGCACGGGTTACTATTATTTTATTGCAATAATACTTTTTATTTATGTTACTGAGTTCAAATAGAAAAAAAATAGAGGGTATGCGTATTCGATTTTGCAAAAAAAAATTTGCCATTGTACCTTGGGACACCCTAATATATATATATATATATATATATATATATTATTCCAACAATGTTTAATACCTCATATAAATATTTTACACAGAACTATCTTCAAGGTTGTATCATGGTAATAGCTTTTAGTTTTAACCTATTGCTTGTATACAGTGTTATAGATAATAATTGAAGTAAGCTTATTCAGAAATTGCTCCTATATTCAGGCTTCTTATTCGTAAGATTAAATAATAAACAGTAATTGATAAACAAATATTTTACATAGATTATACAATTTAACTATTTCTCGGGTACACTTCTCTTGGGTGAATTTTTCAATAAACCTTCAGAAAGTCTGAAAAAAAAACCCTTCCGCAAAAACTCCTTATCTATTTTTAAAGATATAATAGATTATTAATTATCTACAATTGTAAATTATTTCTTAAATGAAAGGATATGCTAATTTTGTATTTAGATCTGAACTGTTAAGAGACGTTGTATCTCAATATATGTAACATAGAATTCTTCTCAATTGATGAAAAAAATATATTTTGAAGTATGTTTTTTAAACCTCATATTTAGGGTTATATGCCACATTTTTGAAAGATGCAATTCGTCAACCCATTTAACATCCGATTTCTGTGATTGCATAAGGCGAATATTTGTATTAGAATGAGACTGATTTATTTATTAAAGATTAAATTTTAATTCATTCATATATGCATCACTGCGCAGTGATGGTTAATAAACTAAATTTATCATTCCACTCTTTAAAACTTCTCATTGGGAAGTCTATTGATTTAAATGAAATTTTTATGATTTAATAAAGAGAAAACACATTTTTTAGATTTATTTTTAATGTATTGGTGCACCAATCCGACCCACCTAAGGGCACATACTAATGTACCTAAGAACATGCTATAATTAAAGTGCTTCAATGAGAAATCACAAGTGCGATTCAATTTTTAGTTTTTTTTTAAATTTTGAAATATAATGATAATTACTCAAAATAGTAAATAAGTTACATAGAAACAATATTTTATCATATATGCATCACTGCTCAGTCAGGGTTATTAAACTTACAAATCCACTCTTTAAAACTTCTAAATGGGAAGGCTATTGATTAAAATGAAATATATATGATTTGATGAATACAAAACACATTAGATTTATTTTTAATCTATTGGTGCACCAACCTGACCCATCTACGGACACATACTAATGTACCTAAAAACATGCTATAATTAAAGTGCTTCAATGGGAAAACATAAGTACGATTCAATTTTCAGTTATTGTTTTTAATTTTGAAATATAACAATAATTATTCAAAATATCAAATAACTTACATAGAAACATTATTTTATCTTATATGCATCTCTACTCAGCGCGGGTTAATAAACTTACCAATCCACCCTTTAAAACTTCTAAATGAGAAGGCCATTGATTTAAATGAAATCTTTATGATTTAATGAAGAAAAAACAAAATTTTTAGATTTATTTTTAATTTTTTGGTACACCAAACAGACCTACTTACGGGCACTTACTAATGTACCTAAGAACATGCTATAATTAAAGTGCTTCAATGAGAAAAGACAAGTGCAATTCAATATTTAGTTTTTTTTTTTTTAAATTTTGAAATATAACGATAATTACTCAAAATAGTAAATAAGTTACATAGAAACATTATTATTTTATCATATATGCATCTCTGCTCAGTGAGGGTTAACAAACTTACCATTCCACGCTTTAAAACATCTAAATGGGAAGGCTATTGTTTTAAATGAAATATTTATGGTCTAAGCAAGTAAAAACAAAATTTTTAGATTTATTTTTAATCTTTTGGTACACCAACTCGACTCACCTACGGGCACATACTAATGTCCCCAAGAACATGTTATAATTAAAGTGCTTCAATGAGAAAACATATACATGATTCAATTTTTAATTATTATTTTTTTTATTTTGAAATATAACGATAATTTTTCTAAATAGTTAATGTGTTACATAGAAACATTATTTTATCATATATGCATCACTGTGCAGTGAGGGTTATTAAACTACATTTACCATTCCACCCATTAAAACTTCTTAATGGGAAGAATATTGTTTTAAATGAAATATTTGTGATTTAATCAAGAAAAAAAAATTAGATTTATTTTTAATTTATTAGTACAACAACCCGACCCACCTATTTGCCTATCCTAATGTACCTAAGAACATGCTATAATTAAAGTGCTTTATTGAGAAAACACAAGTACGATTCAATTTTTATTTATTTATTTATTTTGCAATGTAACGATAATTAGTCAAAATTGTGAATAAGTTACATAGAAACATTATTCTATCACACATGCATCACTGCGCAGTGAGGGTTAATAAACTTATCATTCCATCCTTTAGAACTTCTCAATGGGAAGGCTATTGTTTTAAATGAAATATTTAAGATTTAATCAATTAAAAACAAAATTTTTAGATTTATTTTTAATCTACTGGTACACCAACACAACCAACCTACGGACACACACTAATGTACCTAAGAACATGTTATAATTTCAGTTCTTTATTGAGGTTTTTTGAAATGTAACGATAATTAGTAAAAATTAGTTACAGAGAAATATTATTTTATTAAAATAAATTCGTATCTTCCGAATTCATATTTATCTAAAAAATTACTGAAATCTTACACAATTCATACTAGAGCACTATTGTTTTTTTTTTTGTTCTGCACAAAATTATGAATTAATATCCTAATATATATACCTTCCTTTCGGTGCAATACTTAAAAACAGAATTTACTATAGAAGTATTTGGTTCTGACTTAAAAAAGATCTTTAAATAAATCTATGCAAACATCATGACACATCTTATAAGTGAAACTTTGTAACATTCACTAGTTTTATTTTGACTGCAGGTGAAAATACAGCTTTCAAAAGTTATGAGTTATGTGTCACAAGTATTTCTTTAATAACATTTACAAAAAGAGAGGCAATTTTATATATCCTTTGTAGAAAAATTATGTGTTATTTCCTTCGTCTGTTGCTGACTGCAAAAATAATTGTTTGTTTGCAAAAGTAATGATCTCAGCTGTAAAAAGCATTTTAGACAAATATTGTAAATGAAAGAGATACATTATATCTTTGTGAAAACGGTGAAATAAGAAATTGTAGAATAAAAAGATATTCTTGATTATAAACAAAACAATAGAAAGGATTTTATCGATATTATATTTTTAAGCATTTTACTAACAAGGAGAGGACCAAGCTTGGAAACGGATTTCATACAACGGATTTTATATAACGCGCCTTAGTTCTCGAGAAATGTGGGTCTAATATTTTAACACAACTTAAATACTTACTTTGTAACGAAGCTACAGCGTTGGTCGTAGCTCACTTGTTATGGCGTCTGCTCGTTGATCCGCGGGACCGGGACGAGCTAAGTTTGTTTTTCTCATTTTTTGTTTTATAAATATACTTGTCATTATTATTTAATTTTTATTTGTAACTAAATCGTTGTATAAAAAACATCATTAAACAGTTAATTTTTTTTAAATCACTTTTAAAATTTATTTCATGTATGCGCTATCGATGCAATAATATTGAATAATTGTGTCAATTTGTGATTTTAAACAGACATCATTTATATATTGCCTTAACAAGAGAAGTCAATGCGATGATAATACTACTCTGCTTTTTAAGTAAGAAGAAAAATTATATTAAAATATAGCACAATAATTAAATTACAACATATTTTTTTGCATATTAAAGATGTTTAAATTTGTAATACGTATGCTTGAATTAATTTATAATTACTATGCGCTTTGAAATAATTTATAATTAATAAAATAAGGTATGATTTTGTAACGATTTTGAAATTTTTGCTAGTCAATAGAGGATCCATTTAAAAAAAAATCTCTTTAAATGATGAGAAATGTTTAATAATGGCTTAAAAATCAAATAAATTAAATTTAAATATAAATATGTTTACATTATAATTAATGTACGATATGAAAATTTTTAATTGCGATTATTAAATTATAATTACACGTATATTTATAAAACAAAAAATGAGAAAAACAAACGCAGCTTGTCCCGGTCTCGTAACCGGGCCCACTGATCAACGAGCAGACGCCATAACGACTGAGCTACGAACAACACAGTAACTTTGCTATAAAGTAAGCATTTAAGTTGTGTTAAAATATTAGACCGCTTATTTCTCGAGAACTAGGGAGCTTTGTATAAAATCCGTTGAACCTGAGAATAAGGGGCTTCTACCCTACAACATATATAAAAAATAGTCAAAATCTCTGATTACCAAGCTTGGTCCTCTCTTCGTAAATGAAATAGACATAATTAAAAAAATGATTGCTTTAAATTTACTATTTTCTTAGAATGAGTTTGTTTCACTATTGTTTTTTTATGATACTCAACAAAATAAAGTGAAACTTAAAAATGGGACATACAAAAATTGTATACCCTATTTTGAAATTATCAGTTTTACTGTTTCTGCATATTCTTTCGTATTTTAAACATACAAAAACCTGAAACTATCATGAAAGAAAACTAATTTAAAAAACTTTGCTTCATTCATTTTTTAATATTTTTTTCTTGAATCTTTTAAGGTTTTATTAGTGCGGTTAAAATATACATTCTTTAGCAAAATATCATTATTTGATCTAAATATAACAAGTAATTTTTAATCTCTAATAAGTTACGTGTTTGTCACTATTTGCGTGTACTTAATAAAATCGATAATCGATGCAGTTAAAAAAAAATAAATCAACGGAATTAAAAAACAGCATCAATGCCTTATTTAAGGTGATTGGAAATCAGAAGATTGTGTGCAATTTTAATAATAATAACATTAATAATAAAATAGCGTTGTGCTGATGCTAACGTTATGCGGGGTCATACATTAAATCTGTAAACTTTAACTCAATATTTCATCCCATTTCAAGGTTATAATGACATATATTAAACAAGCAAAATATACATATATTTAAACACTTTCTCTAAGTTTCGAACAGTTAACAACTAGGCCATTTATAAAATGTTCTAGCATGTTTTTACCAAAAAGGAATATTATTAAGGAATTAAATTATTCAGTTTTATATCTTACTAGCGGTTTCATCATTATAATGGTTATAATGACATATATTACAAAAGTAAAAAGTGCCAACACATTCTCAAAGTTTGAAACAGTTAAGGTATTAGGACATTTAGACAACTTTCTAGCATGTTTGTAGGAAAATGAATATTATTAAATAATTAACTATTCAGTTTTATATCTTGCTAGCGGGGTAATTGTTATAGTATCTTCAAAACAACGAATATGACGGTACTACAAGAGAATAAATGGGTGTAACTGTTATAATTTTTTTTTCGAATCTTCCTGCCTATTTATTACATATATATATATATATATATATATATATATATATATATATATATATATATATATATATATATCCAGATTTAACACAAGAATGTCCACGCAGAGATCGTAGAGCTCACTGAATTTAAAGGAAAGTAATTGAGTTGAAAGCTGAATCAGTAATATCCGTGGAAATATATGATACATCCGGGCAGCTTGACCACCTTAAAGATACGCAAAACGTCACGCAAAAATTTCGTTAACATATAATACAAAAAATCGTGTTTTAGGACAGTAAATCTCTAATATTCATGAAGACTATCATCCGTTCGCCCCTTTTTTAATTCATTTTGTGTTATTAATCCTTTCAATGTCTGTGTTAATTTAAGAAGGCGTGTTATATTTGCGACGCGGAATATCTCTTTTACGATGTAAATCGCGTTCTGAGAGGAACATTGCATACTTTTTATGAATTTATTAGAAGAAAAAGGTGTGTTTTCTGACACATTGATAATGATAGTTTTAAGAGTTACATTTTTATCTTACGGGTTTAAAATAGAACAGTCATTTCATTAATTGCCTGAATATGTTTTATATAAATGTTACATTTTGCCTCACATTTATTGATTCAAAATTTACTATTATTATTTATAATTTATTAATTTTTATTTCATTATTAATTTTTGTCATTTTCTGGATCTAAAAACAGACAAACGTGTTATCAAAAGTTAAAGTCTATGTAAAAATGTACCACCATAAGAAATAGTAAAATGCTCTTTTGGGCAATATGCTAAATAATAAAAATGTACTGCAATAATTTTGCTTATAAACTGTTGTATTGAATGATTATTTGAAGGATAAAAGTTAATAGTTTACATTACACGAAACTCTGGGTCGAAGAGTGTGTAGGAGAGTTTCATATTTAAAATTGGAGGACTAAACTTTGTGCCGTTATATTAAAATAAATGATCAACGTAAAGAATAGCACAAATAAAATACACACTCATCGCCATTCCATCTTGACCGCGTGCGAAGACGGAAGCATACTTATATGGCCTAAACTTTTAAATCTACTTTGGCACTGATGATTCAGCTTTAGAGGCTCCGAAACAGCTGTTTGATACTTTATATGTATTTTATTTGTGCTATTGTTTTACGGTGATCATTTATTTTAAAATAATTTTTCATACATTTGCACTAGAATATAATTTTATTTTTCTAATAGCCTCTTCTAATTAGCTAAAGCTCATTGCCTCTACGCCATTAAAAATAAAAGTTTAATGCAAAAATGCACCATCATGAAGAATTCTAATCTGTTCTTACGTGCCATATTCAAAACTGTTAACACACATTCCAATAATTTCGCTCATACATACATTGTTTGTATTCAATAAATTCGTTAAATACATTCAATGTAAGAGAGTGAACGATGTAATTGAATGACATTTAAATATACATTAAATAATACTTTTTTAATAAATCATTCTTACACCACGACATAAATCTGCACACTGAAATATATTATTTCTTTCAAAGATAACAGATAATTCCCTACATTACAAGAAACTCTATGAGAGCTTTATATATTTGCATTTCAACTCAATTACACAATTCTAAACAAATAAACAAATTGCTATAATTTTGCAGATAAACTTTTTTGTAGTAATTTAATTTCTCTAATATCCTCTTCAGATTAGCTAAAATTCTTATAACAGCTATGCCACTAAAATGAAGATTGGATGTTAAAAAGGTTATCAGTATGAAGAATTCTAAACTGTTTTTGGCACAAAATTCCAAACTATTAAAATACATTTTTATTATCCCATTTATGAAATGTTCCCATTCAATAATGTATTAATAACAATTTTGATTAATAACGAGTATTTGCCATCTAGTTGTTCACAAAACTACATATTTTAAAATAAAATATTCGTGCATCCGAACCATAATTCTACATTATGAAAAAATTTTCGTTTGAAAGACAAAAACCTTACTACCTTACAAAACACTAAATCGAAGACTGTATGTAAGAGAGCTTCATATATTTGCACTACCACTCAATTTAATTTCTCTAATACCCTCTTCCGATTAGCTAAAATTCTTTGCACAACTATGTCACTAAATATTTTTCTACTTATAAAAAAGAAGGTAATTTTTCTGAGCTTTTCTTCAGCTAATTTTTACTTTTTTTCTCCTTTTCCGTGCTATTGCTAAAGAAATGATGCGTGGTGGTGTAAGCGGATTATGGGGTTCCTTTTACAGTGTGTTTTTAAAGTAAAGAAAAAAGTAATAGAAGCTACCTTTTTTCATAATAAATAAAATGAAACAAAATATAAAGTGAAAATTAATTTGATGTTTCAAGTAAATGTTGCAGTATATAATCATTAATTTTTATTGAAAAAAATACGTTCATTTTCACTTTTTTGCTGAGTTTTTACTTAAGATATATATTTTTTTTCTACAAATTTGTTATTATTTAATAAAAATAACCGTTATGTATTTTTTAAAAGCATATTAATTAATACAGAGAAAAGTTTTTTTTTTAAAGTATAAAAGTTAGCGGATGCGCTTGAATTTTTTTTTTTTTTTTGAAAAATGAATTAATATGTTAAAATATTCTCGCCGTTATTTTTTAAAAATTGGTTATTATGAACAGTAGCATTTTAAATAACTGTGCAAAATGATACAAATATTTTGTTTTAAATAAACGTTATGAAATAAAGGAAATAAAATTAAAAAAATATTTTTTTATATTTGTGTTTAAAGTATTTCAGTTTTATACAGTAACATTCAGTTTTCCTTTAAAAAAACTGTGCAAAATGATACAAACATTTTGTTTTAAATAAATGTTATGAAATAAAGGAAATAAAGTAATTTTGTTTTTATATTTGTGTTTAAAGTATTTCAGTTTTATAATTTTCTTTTTTTACACTTTACTTTTACTCATCTTCTTGCTAAAAAAGTATGTTAATGAAATTAAATTGAATTAAAACTCTATTAATATAATCAAAATGTATTGAGGAGTGCTACAAAAGGAATTTTTAATTTCCATTAAATAGATTTTCTAATGAAAGAAAATGTATATGCAAAAAACATCACCATAAATGCTTTTATTCTGTGTTTACATGCAATATGTCAAAACAATAAGACAAATTTCTATAATTTTGCTGATAAATTGCTTGTATTCAATAAATTCTTTTCAAAAATTTGGATTATTAACAAGTAAATCATAATTAATTGCGCATTAATTTTAAATAAAATATTCTCACAGAAGAACCATTTATCTTTATAATGAAATATATTCTTTCTTTGACCTATAACAACTGATAATCTATATACACGATGCGCTAAGTCAAAGAATGTATATAAGAAGACTCATATATTTGCACTACAACACAATTTAATTTCTCTAATACCCTCTTTCGATGGGCTAAAATTTTTTGCACAAGTATGTCACTAAAAGTTTTTCTGCTTATAAAAAGGAAGATAGCTTTTCAAGGTTTTTCTTGAGTTAATTTTTACTTTTTTTTTCCCTTCCTGCTATGTCTAAAGAAATGACGCGTGGTGGTGTAAGCGGATTATGAGGTTCCTTTTACAGTGTTTTTTAAAGCAAGGAAAAAAGTAATGGAAGTTTTTTTTTTTAAATATAATTTTAAAATAAATAAAATGAAAAAAAAAAGGTGGAAATTAATTTGATGTTTCAAGTAAATGTTGCAGTATATAATCATTATTTTTTATTAACAAAGTATGCTCTTTTTTTTACTTTTCCTCCCTGAGTTTTTACTTAAGTGATTTTTTTTGTTCCAAATATGTTATTATTTAGTTAAATTAACTGTTATGTTTTTTTCCTTCTTGCGTAATTTCATTAATCGAAAAAAAAGTCTAAAAATCATAAAATTTAGTGAATGCGGTTGAATTTACTTGAAAAATAAATTTATATTTTAAACTTTTCCCGCAGTTATTTTTTAGAGAAATGGTTACTTTGAAAAGTAGCTTTTTGGATAATCTTCCAAAATAATATGAAAAAAATTGTTTTTTTTTTGGCAAAAATTGTTACAGAATAACTTAATTAAATTTAGAAAAAAAAAAGCTTCAAAGCATTTACATTTTCTAATTGTGTGTTTTTTTAGTTTACCTGTGCTTCTTGATAAAACAATAGGTTCATGAAAATTAATTTAATTAAAACTTTATTAGTATATGTACAGATGTACAAATTCCTGCGCGAATTTTTACAATAACTACATACTTTACAGCTATAAAATGGTTCAGAATGCAGTAAGTGTTTGTTTATGTTACGACGTGTATCTAGATTAATACATGTACGTTACTTACACCAGAGTACTGTTTAGTGAAGCCCCCCCTTTTTTTAATTTACTAAGTTGCTAAGATACCGCAATGGTGGCACGAAAATTCGTATGAATTTCAATCAGTATATTTTTACAAACTTGATACGTTTGATCAAAATGGCTCCAACATCGTTTTATTCTGTCTTTGTATTAGACCATGACTGCATTCAACTGCTTTCGTTGCCTGATTTTTGCCTGGAATAAAGTTTTGTCTGGTCCAACATATATGAGATGGTCAGAGTGAATTTAAATTTTATTTTAAAAGTTTCTTAATATTTTTTAATTTTAAAGAATTTAATGATTATGTTAAAAGTTTCACAGTCAATGTTAAAATTGTTGGAACAATCTTTTAACTTACATGGCGTAAAAGAAGAAAAAAGTTCCGTATATTATTTCATGCATGTGACCAAAACTTTCTAATGTACTCTGTGATTCATCATTTTCTAAGTTTTCGGAATCACTTATATATGATGAGATTGTTGATCTTCTGTACAAACCTTTAATTCCAGCCCCAAATAAAATTTGTGACAGGATTAAATTTCGAAAATGTTTTTAATTATAAAATGAAAATAGTCCTGATTTTTCTGCTAGATTATAAATAATGACGGCTTTCTCGAGTGACACATTAAACGAGACACTTTTGGAGCAATTCCTTAAAGGCTAAAAGATGAAAATATTCAGAGTAAAATAATCACTGAAGATGGTGATTTAAATTTTGAAAGTGCTGTCGAAAACGACTGTGGTATAAAAAAATGCAGAAATCGACATGCTACGCATTTTTAATTAATCTAAAAAAATTTAAAGTATGAATGTCGACAAAGTCACGTGTACTAAAAATGCAAAGCCAAAACAATTTCAAAACAATTTTTAGAAACAGCATATCAACAGTAATGCAAATTTTGATATAAACAAAGGTAAATTAAAATGTTATAGATGTGGTAATTCTTTACATTTAGCCAATTCTTGTAAATACATTAATACCATTTGTAATTTATGTGAGAAACGAGATCATTTGAGAAAAGTTTTTAAAAGTAAAAGGAACAACTTAAAGAAACAAATTAATGCAGTAAACACAATTTATATTATACCTGTGAGTTGTGATAAAAGTACAACTACCATAAAGAAACCTGAATAAATTGAAAATAAGGCGAGATCTGATATGGAGTTCTATACCAGCTTAGCACTTTCTACAGTAGGTTTGCCAAAGGTTTTTCGAAGATCTTTCTAAATCATAAAATGTTCACATCGGATGTTTAGTTTGCAATGCAACTAGTGAAAATTTAAAACCCCATGGATACGAACATGTAGATGTCTCTTTTGATGATAAAATTTAATATGTTAAATTGTATTTAATAAAAGAAGATATTTTCCCATCGATATTTGGTAGAGACTAGATTTATGAATTTAATATGTTTTTCCATAAATTGAAGTCAGTGTAATAAGTGAAATTGAAAGTTCTGACAACTTAGAAGCCTTTTCAACTGAGTATTCTGATTTGTTTACCAATAAGATGGTAGAAAAAAAGCTTGAAGGTGGAACTCCATATCAAAAAAGATGCCACTTTCATATTTTGTAAATCAAGAAATATAACTCATGCTTCAGTAAATGAGGAATTACAAAGGTTACAGGATGAGAAAATTATAAAACCTGTCACTAGCAAGAAGTGGACAACTTCTATAGTTCCAGTTGTTAAGGTTACTGGGAAAATTCGAGTATGTAGTGATTTAAAAGTAACTCTAAATAAAAGTTTAAAATGTTTAAAGTAACTCTAAATGAAAGTTGAAAATATATTTTACCCAAGGTAGAAGATATATTGGCTACATAAGGGGATGGTTTGCATTTTACAAAGAATGTTTCAAACCAAGCATATATTCGATTGCCTGAAGATGCAAGCCCCACCAGTGGCTGAGAGGTTCTGCTCTCTAAGCTGGTAGACGGGGGGAGCTGGGTTTGATCCCAATAGCGCCCGTCGCCCTTATCGTTCGGAGTTTTCGTGGTTTTCTTCCAGCCGTGGATTTATCCATGCGTAAATACGGGTTAGGTTCCCTTAGAAAGACCCCCACGAAGGGCACTCCCCCCGGGCCTATATCCCTAGTGTAGATAATTGGCTGTCAATAATCAACCCAACCCAACCCAGCCGGAAGATGCAAATTAACAAGAACTTGCCCATTAACGAACTTGACTGAGATTTTATGCCCCATGATTTTATGTATCAGTTTGGAAGAGATTTATGCAGAATTATTGAAGTTATTGTATCCATCGTGGTTTTGGGTTCTGGGAGTCATAATCGGCGTAGATCTGCAAAAATTAGAAAAAATTCTAACTTTGGGGATAATGTAATAGGTAGTATTTCTTACGAAATCTACCTAAAAACACGGAGTAGAAAAATAAAACGCTCTTTCACGTTTTATATTACGTAGGGAAGATTTACTCAGGTTAGGTGATTGATGAATGATGACTTTTTTCAAATAAATCATCTTTCAACTTATCTTTAACTTCCAAAATTATTGCCTTATCCACAAAATCAGATGCAACATTACGTAAATTTTTTCACCACAAAATTTTTGGTTCTAAATTTTCTACGAATATAATTTTCGGCAGTAAACAAAAAGAAATTACTCTTCAACATGGTTGCATTATAAAAGAATGTAGAATAATTATTTCCGAAGTTCATAGAAAATAAATATTGAATGATTTACATTTCGGACTTTTGGTATAATCAAAATGAGGTGTGTAGTTCGAAATTTTGTATGGTGGCCACGAATAGACATAGATATTGAAGACCTTGCAGAGAATGACACTACTTATGCAGTGTTTTAAATAATCCTTCAAAAGTAGACACATATAATTCAGAATGACCTACAGCACTATGGCAAAGAATCCACATGGAATATTTCTGTCCTATTATGGGTAAAATACTTTTCATTGTGGTTGATGCTTATAGTAAATAGCCAGAAGCTTTTATCTTTAAGAATACAACTACTAAGCATACGATTATGTGTCTTTATTAACGTTTTGCTAGATACGGCTATCCTATATCTTTGGTATAAGATAAATTACTCACAATTTACTTTTGTAGAAATTAAGGCGTTTTTAAGTAATCATGGTGTGAAACATATGTTACGTGCTCCGTATACTATCCCGTTACTAATAGAAAAACCGAGAGATATATGCAGTTTCTACAACGGGATTAAAAGCTTCAGAATATGTTACTTTACAAATGAAATTAAACAACTTTCTTTTGCAATATAGGAAGGCGCCTCATGTTAAAACTGAGAGGAGTCCTGAATCTGTATTTCTAAAGCGATGCAATATAAGATAAAAATAAATAAATTTGAAAAATAAATTTGATAGTTCCAAACGTTAGACATTTTGTCCTCGATAAGCAAAATGCGAGAAATTTCAATCCTAAAATAAAAGAATTCAAAAGCAACCAGAATGTGACTGTAAGGATTTACTCTTCAGACGCCAAGTGAAAAATCGGTATCATTATATACAGAGAAGGCAAGTTACATTAAAGAATTTAAGATTGTTCAAACATCTGGAAAATACATATAGGCCAAATAACTAGCGTAGGATCAAAGAAATCTTTGACTAATGATACTTAGTTTGAAGAAAGATATACAGAAAATTACACAATTGAAAACACGGGTGTGAAACAAGAACGATTTTCAACTGATGCACCCTACTATTACAGATCTGCAACGAGGCGATTTTCATGTGATAGATTCTAATACTCTAGGTCAGCTTTTCCTAAAATGTTAGTTATCACTGACACCTTTTTGTGTTTTCTCTATCTCCACGGACTTATAGGTTTTACGACTAGAATTCTGTAGAATATTAAATGCATAATACCTAAACAAATGTAGATAAAGCAGTAAAACTTATGAAAAACAATCCTGTCTAGAACAGCCTGTGTAGAATGGAAAACAATCATGGGTCTGACGAAAGGAATACGATATAATTATACTTGATAAGATGACCTGTCTAAAACAGAATACTTTCAAGTCTCTGAGCTATTTCGTTTCCCGTTTTTTTTTTTTTTTTTTTTTTTTTTTTTTTGTTGGTGTAACCTATAAATTCTTGATACTGTATTTTTGAACAATGATTATAGATTTTTCTTTGATTTTACTACAAAGACATTGTTCAGGTTCTAGATAAGCAACAAAAATACATTAAGCACGTAAATTTACAGTGAACATGAGAACTTCGCGGACCTCTTGAAGATGTATTGCGGATCCCTTGAGATCCGCGGACCACAGTTTAAGAACCGCTGCTCTAAGTCATAAACTAGCTGACAATGATTTCACAGTTTCTAATCTAAAATCTACTGTTCCCAATCTTGCAAATTGTGTTTCTCAAGTTGCTGAAAAATCTGCAACATCTAATACTTCTTCTTCTACTTAGAAGTTCAAGAAGGATTAGATGAGCTCCTGCTCATCTTCAGTAATAAGTGGTGGAGACCTGCCGGTTTGCTTAGAATAATATATGTAGTTGACAGCACAAAAATTTCTGGTAGAAAACTTTACTTAAATTCCTATGCGAATTGTTACAAGAACGAATTAATTTACAGAGGTCTCAAGATAATATAATATTAGCACATCCATTTCTGAGGATGGCTCTGATCTCCTTATAAAACTGATTTCTGCTTCTCTGGTATTGATATAGTTTGCTCACAATGGTTAATTCCAGCTTGAGAAGATATTGTTGTCGTACATGCTCATGTCATGTGAATGAGATTCTAGTTACAATTATGTTGTAGGATCTTCAGGGCCTGAACCCAAAAGACACCTAAAGAATGAGATACTTCTCTAAAATATAAGAGGCGTCTTAAAGTAACTGTAAAGTGGGACCTCTAATTCCATTTTTTTTTCATTGCATTTTTAATTTATTTGGAGAGAGAAGTTTGTTTAATACAAGAGAAAATATCACACTGCAGCAGGATACTTTTCTAACCGTGAAATATGAATGTGATTAATAGACTGTTAATCAAGCATGCGAAAACTTGAAGTTCTTCTTAGAATACATCCATGAAACTGAACATACAGAAAAAATATGTGCTACAAATATACTCTATCAGTAACAGAGTATGAACCAGAGTGGACCAACCTCGCTAGCTGTGATTTCGATAAAAAGGTTTTCTAAAATTCGCACAAATTTTTGTCTAACTCTTTTAGGCCAGTTCCGCCAGTGCCAGAGGAGACCAAACTTCTTCAGCAAGCGTATGATGATTAAGTTGGCAGTGTCAGAGTGAACCAAGCCACTTTATACACTGTTGCACTGACAACTTGATATCCAAATTACACTGGACACTCTGTGAAACTGGAATACTTGAAAAGTTTCGAAAATGATAAAATTCACTATACAGCCAATAGATAACATGATATACAATGCTTTAACACTTCAAACTCGGTTTTCACAAAAATATGGGTAGTTCACTCTGGTTCTTAATGCTTCTTATTTCGGGAACATAAAACAAGTTATTTGATGAAATACGTGTAAACTCGTCTAAGCCCCTCCCTGGAATAATATTTGTAGCATTGCAAGGTTTCCATCATGTAGAATTTAGAAAACTTTTTCAAATGCAAGTGACTCCAAAAATGATTGTGTATTTTTTTCTAGCTTCAGAGATTACTGAGACTAGATGTACTAAATCAAGTGTCAAACATAACATACATGATATCAGACAGTCTGGTTTCGATGATCTAATTTCTAAAATAGTTATATGCATGTTTAGAAACGGTCTCATTTTCTGGATTATTGCACATTGTTCGTGTAGACATTGTGTTTCCTTTCTAGATGATTATCCAGTCAATTGAAAACTGCTTGATGAAACTGCCTACAAGTCTTCCTACAGGGGAGTCACGTGTACAGTATCTACTAAAAAAATTATGTGACCTATCATTACAATACATCAGATGAGATTATCCGTGTTATATGTCTGTCGCTGTTTCAGGTCAACCAGTTGTAGAAATACTTATCATGAGCTTCCCATTTCAATAATTTCGCGGAATGCATTAGATATAAGTTGCGATAACATAGAATGGGTATCCAACTATTGTATGTATATAACAATAAAAAATTTCAGGCCTGCTGCCAATATTCTGTATCTAACTAACGTAAAAGTTCACGCCGTAAAGTATTATCAATTCTCGAAGACATCAAAACTTTTACATTTTAACTGCAACGTTGATGCAGATAACAAATATTATTAAATTGAATTGTAGGATTTTACGGTTTCAAAAATATGAAACACACCTGACAACATTAAAACATGAGTTACAATTAAAATACCTTATTTTACACAAATGTAAAACATTTTCCTGCATATGTAACTGATTTCCATATTAAGTTATTGTACGTGTTTCTCAAGTAACGCATCTTAATTTAAATTTCAAAATATTTTTATAAGACAAAGCATGAAAACTGTTACAGAGTAGAAATTCATATTTCAAATAAAATGAAACTAAATTCTAAATATCTACAACGAATTCTGACAATTTACAACAATTTTAGAAGGATAATTATATTTGCAAATTTTAAGAACATTTGCATAAACCAGTAAAAGTTGAAATGCTTTGCAAACAAATATTTCTTAAAAATTTACCATCCTTAGAGATAATACTTTCTAATTAAATGAAATAATAATGTAATATGAATATATAAATAGTCTGTATTGTTTATGAATTAAAAGAATAATTCTCATACTTCTGTTTATATATAGGATAAAAATTCTTCAGTGCATATTAAAGTTTTCAAATGCTAAATAATTCTTAAGCAAATAGAATTGATTGCTTTGATATTATTTCTAATGTCTGTAGCATTTTGTCATAACGTACTGTTCGTTTATTATATATTCTTCTTTTTTTTCCTATCAAAGTTTTGTGAAATATTATTTAGATTCATTAATTTGAAATAAAAATTGCGAAAGGAATTTTTAGTGTAACTTAAATGATGTTAATTTGTGTATTCAGATATAAACAAATGAGTAAATAGGATAAATAAAGCTTATATACATATAATTTGAATTATTATTTTGTATATTTATTATGTTACAATTAATTTTTCAATATAATTTAATTAATGCTAATTTATATATTAAGTAAAATAATTGTTTAATTTACATATGAAACTTTTAAAGCTCTATCATAAATCTAATTAGTTAATAAATATTAAAATATTTATTTTCGAAAATTTTGTTGCGTATCTTCTTTTGATAACATAACTGTTATTAAAATTATTATATTGTTACAAAAAATATTATTGTTTGTCCCTGTTTGAATATCGCAAAATATTGTACATAATTAAATTACGTTATTATAATTAAATTTTAGTAAATATATGTTTTTCTGTTTTTTACATTTTTCTTTCTTAAAAGTAAGTTTTAGAGCTTTTGTTAAATATATATACATTAAATATTTTTAAATATTCATATAATAATATGTTTATTATTTTTATTATTATTCTTTACATATTATTGTCGAGTGTTTGGCATATTTTCTGAGCATAAATAACGCATTAAAAAATTTTTTTTTTAAATATTTTTAATGTTTAAAAAATGACTAAAATTGCTGTTTTTTTTAATGATTTTTAATATCCACATGGTGATATATATATGTCACGGTGAAACACCGAAATCTGGAGAATGTCGACTTTCACCGGTGAATGTCAACAAACACATGGTCGCTTGGTGTATGTCCGAAATATTTGCTAAATATCCTTATTTCTGACTTACACCGGTAAATGTCGACATTCACCATGCACTAATGGTGAATGTTGAACATGTCCGAGATTTATATTTTTTTCTCCGTAATTCAGTCGCGATAAATTTTTCGCCTCTCTTTCTGAGAGGAGTGACAAAGAACTTAAAACACACAGTACATTCAAAATGAGAAAGGAAAATAATAGAAGTTAAAAACTTAATTATACAGTACATTCAAAATCAAAAAGGAAAATAATAGAAGTTAAAAACTTACTTAATTATACAGTACGTTCTAAATGAGAAAATAAAATAATAATAATAAAAAACTTACTAAATTATGTGATTCAAATATTATTTATTGCAACAACTTAAACTATTATGACACTTTGAATTGCACAACAGGTCCTTGCTTTTACAACTGCATTTATTTGTGGAACACTTCCTTTTGCAATGGCAGCGTGTATAGCCTTGCCCACCGCTTCTAGAATTAGCTGCAGCTGCTTCTCTCAGCGAAATTTCTTTAAAATAAATCTCATCTATGGAAAGTAACTTTTCTTTACAAATTACGAACTGATTACGTGTGTAAAGCTGCTTGAGGGTACCATTTTCATTTACATGTTTATAGAAGTCGGAGTCTTCTATTCGAACAACAACCGCTAACACATTTCGGTTATCTGTACGATCACGGTCGACATCAAGGACTTGTATTCGTACAGTATCACCAATTTGAGCAGGAGGAAATTGTTTTTGTGAGGTTCGTAACATTTTTGTTGCTTGCAGTAGAAGATTCTCTTTCGCGGCCGCTCTTTTTATAGAAATTAACTCGTGTTTTTTGGTCAGAACTTGATGTGAAGACGTGGTAGATTGCAAGTCCTCTTCAATATTTTTCTTTGGAATATGGTTTTCGGTATGACCACCGCTCAAATTTGTTTCAGAAGTATTACCAGTTTCTTCAAGCTGTTCTTCGGTTTCAAAAGTATTGGCAATTTCTTCAAGTTGTTCTTACGTTTCGATATTTGCGATTTGTTCGCTAGGCAAAAAAGACGATGATATGCCTCTTTTCGCTTTAATGCTAAACATGGCTTCATAAGGACTTTGACGTATTCCTTCGTGCTATGTAGTGTTCTTGGCAAATTGAACAAAGGGTAAACCTTATGACCATTTATTTGTATCGTTATCGTTCATCCATGCAGTTAGCATATTCTGTATATCCTGATTGGCCCTTTCAACTGAGCTTTGTGTTTGACTGTGACGAGGCTTTCCATGAACTATCTTAACATCTTTCCACACAGCGCATATTTCGGATATGACTTGATTACTGAATTCTCTACCATTATCTGATTGCAATATTGCTGGAGCACCAAATGTTAAAATATTGGAAGAATGTGATACGCTACTTCTTCCGCCCTCTTAGTTTTCAAAGGTCGTAGCTGTATAAACTTAGTTAAATGATTTTGATACACCATTATGAACTTATATTCGCCATCTCTGTTTGACTGCAGATCTATCAGATCAACTTGACATCTTGAGTTTGACTCAAAACTGATCATTGGTTTCACAACAATACCTTTCTTAGATGCACTGTGTTTCATTTGACACTGTTTGCATAAATTTAAATACAACATTACAACTTCATATGTAATATTTTTGTATTTCTTTTGCAACTCTTTAAGAATACGTGTTCTTCCTCCGTGGCCTATTCTGGTGTGAGTTTCATATGGTATACTGAACAATTCCTCATTGGTAACATAATACTGTATGTTCGTTTATCCTGGTTTTAATGGTACAATTAACTTATCTTCATCATTAATTTTTAAAACGTCAAAACGTGTTAATCGTCTGTAATCCAAAGGTGTGTTGCACTTAGTTTTAGCAGAAACCACTTCAGAAAGTATTTTAGAGTACTTTTCTGGAGAAAAATAAAAACAATTGTCTTCTCGTTCACCCGCAATTAATGCATTTAACTTTTCAAGAAAAAGATCACGATTCACTGCAGTATCCAATCTGTTTAAATTAGGGTATCGGAAAAAAATTAAGAAAACGTTGCTCTCACCATCAAACCTTTCATAAGACTGACAAAGCTGACTGACTCCACCAAAACAAAAGATTTGGCGGGAAACAGCCAGTCGTCTCTTTGTCGGCTCAGGGCCTTCTCGATGATCGTGCTGTGCGCGCAGGTCAGTAACATTTCTCTCCGGGCCTGAATGTACGGATCGTGACGTCACACCTTCACGCTAGCTTCCGCTAAGGCTCCTAAAATGGAGCTGACGCATATCCATCTTATTGCCCAAAATAACCGCCATATTGTAACCCAGCTCATCATTAGTTTACCGCCAGAGCAGGTGTTGCGCGTCCCTGTCACTGTCTATCGCCGTTCAACACTGCGCTAATCTAACCGGTTGTAGCTTGGTGTTTGGTTCGTTGGGTTATTAAATGGCGGTATGATTCAGCCTGTACTATAAGAGCTCTAGCGACCGCAAGGGAGAAAGAGATTCAAGCTCCTCTCTTTTCGACCTCCACCAGACCATATCTGTGATTGTCGACATACACCGGTGAGGGTCCGAATGCACAAGAATGTAATGAAATATTCGATCTTTCACCGACGTATTTGGTGTTTGTTGACATTCACCGGTGAAAGTCGACATTCTCCAATTTCGGTCTTTCACGGTAATATATATATTAAAAAAATAATTATTAAAGTTTTTGCACTATCTCTCTTTTCTCCCTTACTGTAAAGAGGATATTTTTGTTTTTCGTAAACTGGGACTCTTTTGGACAGTTTCAGTTATATCATTTTATTGTTGTAATCTATGTCTTTATGAATTTAGTTTTATCACTATGCAGCAGTTTCAAACTTTGAAAATTTTCTAAGAGTTACTTAAAATTCATAGAATTTTTTTAAAATCTTCTCCCGAAATAAAGCGAATGTGTTAAAAAAAACGGTATTTTAGAAGATAGTTCAAATTTCTAACAGACATTCCTGTAATTAGAAGCATTTATTATGCTATCATTGTGAGGTTTTTCTAAAAGTGCAAACGTGAATTACTTTTAGCTTAAACATTTTTACGTGACTGACATACTTCAAAGCGGTACGTTTTTCTTAAAAATTAAGTGAACTGAATGAAGCATGCAAGAGCAGTACGTCATGAATTTAAATTAAAACAAAAAAATATTCCTTTTTCTTTAGATTCTTTTACGCAAAATCAAGTTTTTCAGTCTTGGAAAATTTTAAATAGTTTCTTTTTTATACTGAATTCAGATGTTGAACAGAATGATTGTTCCTGCGTTTTTGTTATTTTGTTTTAAGAATATTTTTTATTCCTTGGGACTTTCAAAATGAACTCTCATTAAATGTTCATCACGATAAAGTAAGTCAAATTATGAAGAATGAAAGAAGGTTTTGTACACACTACTGGGCACAATTAACGAAAATTTAGAAAAATGTCTTTTATTACCTGAATACTAATATCAGTTCCAGATTAAAAAATACACCCTTTTTAATTTTACTCTTCATTTTAAAACAGGAAATTATACGTAATAATTGTAAATGTATTTAGAAATTGTTGTAAAAAGATAAAGGGAAAAAAGTCTGTATTTTAAAGCTTACAAAAGGCAGCTGTATTCGGTTTTTGTCGTTCTTCATCTAGTATTAATGATAGTTTTTTCCAAATTTTGTTTTGAGCATTAAAATAAACAAAACCCATATTCTGTAATTATTTTTCATATTAATTACTGATTTTTATCATAATCCATATATAATTCCTTTTTAAAAAGTGGCAAGACATATATTTTAAAATGTTGCAGAATTCATATGTATATAATTTTAAGATCGTTTCTAAAAGAAATAATTGATGAAAAAACTCATTAATTTGTCAATGCATGAAGAGCGGTAATTTATTGCAAATATTAATCTCAGTGTAATATATATATATATATATATTTCTCTTACATGTCGTGAAAATAAGGCTGAATTTGTTGACTGCCGTTTGGCAGCAACCGTAGTTTCCGGAGCGATGATTCTCAGTGGTTAATTTTACGGTCATCTGATCCATTTTGTAATTCAAAATTCGAAGCAGGGGCTCTTTTTAAACACAGCACGATTTATCGGCCAATGTATGAATACCAATGGTTATTGTTTCGTTTTACGGTCACTTGATGCAATGAGCAAATCAGCTTTTAGATCAAGAGTTTCTGTTAGATACTGCAGAAAATTTAATGTGTTGTTTAAGTTTTGTTATCTTGCCAAGCGTCTGAGAAATATTGTAATTTTTACGTCGAAGGAATTTAATTTTAAATTATATTTGTTGAAGATTTTTCATCTTAGGTGGCGCGAAAATAATGCTGAAATTGTAGCTTGGCATCATGTAGAACTATGCGTTAGACATTCAAGAGTGCATATTTTGATTCTATTACAGTGGTGGTACTAAATAAATTATTTTTAATTGTGTTTTTAAAGAAGTTTGAAATTAATTGTGTTTCCAATGAAATTTTTTTATGTTAATTATTTTACATTTTCGAAAATTTGTAAGTTTCATAATGTTAAAATTGGTATTACCAACTAAATGTATTTTTAATTGTGTTTTCAATAAAGTGATTCATTGTGTTTTCAATAAAGTTTTCAATTACTGTTTTCACATTAAAAATGTTGCAAATTTCATATGTTAAAATGATTTATGATAATATTCATTCTGGCTAGAGTTGCTGAAAAAAGTGGCGAGCGAGCAAATCGAGCTGAGGTGGAAGCCCCCTAATATATAATATTTCTTTAAATTCTTATTTAAATTACTGTTTCAATATGTATTTCAAATTTAACTCACCTGAAGTTCCGTTTTAAATGCATCTAAATCTTAAACTAGCATTCTACACATTTGGTAGTAACTATGTGCAACGATCATCCATCATGTGAATTATTTTCTTTTTGTATTAATTACGCTTTCTTGTAATAGAACAAAACATATTTGATATCATATATGATAATTTCAAGCGATTTTGTCTCACTTGTTTGTGTAAATATACGTACAAGGTAAAACTGTCTGTCAGTAAACAATACATTTTAAAACTGAAAATAAAGGTTAAGTGCTACATTTTTATTTTTTGCTTAAGTGCTGAAGTTGCTGAAATAGTTAGTAAATAATGCACCTGGAAATAGGATTTATCTCAATAGTTCAGTTACTCAAGTACAATGTTTAGTTTTACAAAAGAAAATATCTTCACTATTTTCCGAAAATAATATTTCCATCCTTTAAATTCTCTTACACAGAGCGTTTCACCTTAAATAATAACTTGCTCCTGGCAGTGAAAATTTCTACTGCGAATTCCTGGAAAATTTATTTGAAAGAAAATAACTTTAAATAAAAGTAGCGCTCCTGAAGTTGAAATTCATTATCATCCTTCTAGGAAGAGCTGAGCATCGCTTCTAACAAACGACACTTTCTGTTTAATTTGCAGCCAAAGATTAAATGGATTCGTCAGCAAAGTTCCGAGGAAAGTTATTAATTATAAACTTTTGAAAGAGCACGGCTTCCTATATATAAATTTCGCAGTCTTGAATAATCACGTTTTCAGTCTAGTTTCGAAATTGAACATTGTTTTTTGAAAGATACCGAAAGGTACATTTATTTTCAAATTCTTTAATGTTGCTCTGAAGGGATAAATATTATTTTATGGCACTGAAGCTCATATCATTGTAAATTAGCAAATATACTAAAAGCTGAAAAAGTATTATGTTAAACATTTACTCAAAATATATTGGATGTTATTTCAGGCTAAATTAAGCATTTTATGGATTTATAATTATAATTTTATTTATGAGTAACCTTTATATATTTCACAACGTTAAATTGGATCCAAAAAAATCTTGCATTTTGTACAAAAAACGAAATTAATCATTCTCATCTGAAGATACTAATAGCCTGGCAACTAGCAGGTAATTTGGATCAGGTACTTGATAAAAGCTGAAAATTAGTAGTAAGGTCTACCTTACATTATTACGAAATTATTGATCTGCCAGCTAGATGGTGGTAGATTCGCGACTTACGCAACTCGCAACTTGGAAAATTTTGATGCAAAAAAAAAAAGGGTATTTGATAAAAGTTGCAATTGATGTATATGAAAATATGTTTCTTTAAATATTCAAAATTATTGGCAGACGAATCTGGCACTACTAAATACACGGCAGACGTCTTCAAAGTAGTTATAAAAAAAGTTTTCTGATAACAATAGTTACACATTTAAAAAAAGTAATAAAAAATTTATTATTATTAAAAAATCAGTTTTATTTTAAAAAATGAAAAAGCGCAAGAAAAAAGAGAGAGCATCCTCTATCGGAGAAGATGAGAACTAAAATAAATGAGGAAAATATGTTTAATTAGTTACGTAAGATTCAAGTAGATCTAGCCAAAAGAAACCAGATACCATTAAAATAATAAAAGGGAGAGCAAGGGAGATAAAAACAGCGCCTCCCTAGCGGATAAATTTTTAATTAAAACAAATTGGAAGAGAAAATGATCACAAATACAATGGTGAATGCTGCATGAAAATCAGATAGACGACAAGAAAAAAAAACTATGTTTATAGTAACAAAAATGGATGATTTAGGCAAAAATCAGCTATAGTTTATAAAGATGTATAGGCCCAGGAGCCTTAAAAGTAAAAACCTAGAATAAAAAACAATGTAAAGAAGGATAGAGGAGAAAAAATGACTGGTAAAAGTTTGTAATATCTCAGAGACTTTACCGAAAAAAAGAAGAGACAGATTGAAGGACGACAACCTAATGACCCTAGTTTGGGATACTTCCCAAGCAGAGTAGAGTGAAAGGTAAATAAAGAGTTAAAATATAAATAAGGGTAGGGGTCAAAAAGAAATAATATGTAAGGAAAGCTGCCAGTGCGTGATAATGGAGAAAAAGGAAGAGAGAAGGGTAGAACAGGGGTGAGAGGTGAATAAGAAAACAATCTATATGGAAGGGGTTGGCAACTGAAATTCAACTAGAAGGAACGGGGCAAACGAAAAAAAAAAGGAGTTCCCTATATACATGTAATTGAAGGATAAATCCACTGTTGGTAGCGACCGAGGCTGATAAAATCAGAAGAAGCTAGACAGAAAAGAAATACAGTTAAAGACACCAAAGCCGAAAAAATATCCCGAATAAGAAAGCATAACAAATTATTTTCATTCATTTTTTTCCCTATTTCCACTAGGAGTTCCACTAGGGGGTATTAACAACGTTAAAAAAAAGAAAAAAACTTAAAAATCAATTTGAATAAATTTATTTTTTTTCCCGCTAAGGGTTGTTAGCAGCGTCAAAGAAATTTGAGTTGGATCTGTTCTTTCTGTTTGTAGCTTGGGTATGGTGTATAAAAGACAAGTGTAAAATTATTCATATGTATTCGAAATTGATTTTGTTGCAGAAAATATAATTCGAATTATACTAATTGAAATTAATTTAATTGCGAAAATGTAACTGAATTAAAATAATTGCAAATTAATTTAATTCATATATGTATTTGTATTTAATTTCAATTGCAATTACATATAGTTGTAACGTGAAATTGACCTTTGGTTCATATTAAATTAACTATCCTTCCATTTTAATTCAATTATTTAATTTATTGAAAATTTAATTGACTGATAATTTCTTTCCCATTTGTTTAAAATTAGTCCAAAAGTAGTACCATTAGGTTATAGTCCTTAACTCTGACTTTATGTTTTCAATAGAGGCCTTAGTTTCTAAGATATAAAGGACTTTTACCAGTCATTTTCAATTTTTATAATCTTTCTCTCTGTATATTGATTTTCTATTATGGGGCTCTACTTTTTTACTTTTTTTGGCTTTTGGATCTGTGTCCTATATTTCCCTAAATTTATGTTTCATTAGAACAACTTTTATAATCTTTGTCAAATTTTTGTTACTATACATATAGTTTTTATTAGTTGTCTTGTCTTCTAATTATCTTATTTTCATCCAACTTTCACTATTGTATTTGTGATCATTTCCTCCTCCAATACGCTTTAGTTTCAAATTTCTCCTCTAGCGGGCGCTCTTCCTTTCCTTATGCTCTATGTAGCGCGATCAGAATTATAAAAAAATGTGCTGATGGTGGCGACTTAGCACAAGACACCAAGTAAAAAAAGCATTTAATTAATGCTGTAAGTTATATCTACTCATGCGTTTGCAATTTAGCGAAATACAAAAGAAATGTTTAGCACCACACGATTAAGAGAGTTGTTGCGATACTGAGTACTGTAACTAGGTGATAAGAAGGGGAAAGTTAGGGACACAGGTCTCAAAAAAAGAAATTGAGGACGCTTTTAGCGAATATTGTTCTGTTTTAGAGGCACATAATTTAAATCTTGGCTAAGGCAAGTGAGCGAAGACACTGTCTTTGAAACGTCATATGTTATTTAATTAACAGGGACTTTTCTGAAACGTACTAATGCAATATTAGGTTCCATTATAGTAAAAGTGTTATTTATCCTAACACACTAAATAACGTCCATCCTTACTTTTTAGGATTCTGGGCATATACACTATCTTTTCCTAAATTTCTGTTTCATTCGACCAGCTTTTATGAGTTTTGTCAGATTTTTACACCCACCATCATGTGGCGCTTTTGTTACTATATACATAATTTTTCTTAGTTTTCTTGTCTTCTAATTATCTGATTTTTATGCAACTTTCACTATTGCATTTGTAATCATTTCCTCCTCCAATAGGTTTCAGTTTCAAATTTCTTCTCTAGCTGGTGCTTTTCATCTCCTTTACATTATTTTACTGGTATCTGATTTCCGTTTGCTAGTTCTACTCGCATCTTAGGTAATTGATTAAGCATATTTTCATAATTTATTCTAATTCTCATCTTCCCCGCTAGAGAAAGCTCTTCATTTTTTTACGCTTTTTATTTTATTATTTTTTTTAATGAAAACTGATTGATTTTTTAATAGCAATAAAAACATTTTTTTTAAATGATATATATTTTTTTGTAACTATTGTTATCAAAACATTTTTTTTAAATTATTCTTTAACAAGTTTGAAGACGTTTGCCATGCATTTAGTACCGCCAGATTCGACTTTCAATTATTTTTTTAATATTTAAAAAAAAAAAAAACATATTTTCATATATAAAAATTGTAGCTTTTATCAAAAAACTTTTCTTTTTGCATCAAAAAATTGCAAGTTTCCAATGATTTCATAACGTAGTAAGGTAGAAATTCTATACTACTAGCTTTCAGCTTTTATCATGTACCTGCATCCCATTACCTGTAGCTGTCGGGCCATAATATATTGTTTCCAGGCAAATGTAACAACGTAGTCGTGATTTTTTTAAAAAGTTTAATGACCAGCAATTACGTTCTAAAATACGAAGATAAATAGTTTGTTATGGCATATTTTTAGTAGTTAAATCTCTAAAAACTTCAATATTCATAATATGGAGCTTCCTGTTTTGCACATCTGCAATCGGTTTACAAAAATTTCTTCGTATACACGGGTGTTAATTTGAAGGACAAAAAAAATAAAGAAATTTTTTTTGTACATGACAAGTGTTGATAAATAATCTGTGATTAGCTCTTAGAATGAAAAAACAAGTACGAAAAATCATGCATCCGGCATAGATTATGAAACACTTTCCAAAACTAACATAATCTAAATTTCATTAAATTATAAATGCTATTTAATTACATATATTTCTGTAAAAGCATGTTGTAGTCTAACGGTGTGCTTCATATCAATCTAATTATGTTTAAAACATCATAAAGTCAATAAAATGCTTCACAAACGATTTTGTTTCATGGACCATAATGTAACGGAATACTTTTGTGTGCCATCTAAACAACCTATAAATGCCAAGCACTAGATTGTTAATACCGAATACTCTATACCGAATCTCAATAATACATATATATACTAAAGTATATTTACGGGAGTTATAATGCGGTCAGATAAGAATACATACAGACAAACTTAGTTAATAAACAATTTTCAACTATGTTGGAAAGTGTTAACAAAACATATAGCATGGAAAGCAAATTCAAATAGCATAAATCTGATCGTGATAACTTTTAAAAAGGTCTTAATGCAATTTTAAGGCTTTACATTGCATGACTTAAATCAATATAATGCATATTAGGCTTGGAAAGTAGAGCTCATTAGGCTCTTGAGACTGCTAAAGCATTTCTATTTTTAAATCTTGTGTTCTACACTTTCATGATATTTTAGTAAATTTTTCTAAAAAATCCTCACCGACTACTGACCAATCATTTCAAATTTTTGAAAGTAACTCATTCGCACTGCAATTTTGAATCTTGTTTACATATGTACATAGTATCTTGCTTTGCAACATATCCCTGTTTTTACGCATTATCTCTAGAACTCCGTACTTTGGTATTGAATCATGCGCAGAATGAATGCATAAGGGTTTGATTAGGATTCTGTTTTTCAATAATTCCAAAAGAAAATTTTATTTCAAGACTCGTATAAGCATAATTTCTTAAAATTAAATCTAGAATGATTGAAAGGTTAAGCCCATTGTACTGAGATTGTATTCAAGAGATATAAAATTATGCGCATTTATAACTTAAATTAAATGAAATGTAATACATATATTATACTTTTAATACTGTTGAAGAGATTCGAAAGTCAGTCATATCATTTTTCTATACGGGGAGAAAAATTTTAATTCTCATATGAATAGAAAAGCGTTATACGTTTATTTACTAAAGGTAAGGGAAAACAAAATACATTTACAGCATAATGAAAAACAATACAGTTGTGATGTATTAATCAGTGAAAATAAAGATAGAAGTTTGAGTGTTTTCCTGCTGTGTTCTGGGCTGCAAGATTTGTCAGGAAATTACCTGTATGTCGAAGTCATGTCCCAAAAAGTGAGCTTTTAGTTTTTTTTAAAATCTAATTTTTTAAGTGATTTTTGTTGTTTTTTTAATTTTGTACCTTTTTTGCCTTTCACAGCAACATTTGTGAAAGACATACGATTTCAAAATTTTAGCCTAATATAGTAAATTTTGATCCCCACGATTTTTTAATTCTTAGAGATTTTTATTGCCATTTTCAATTCGATTTTTAGCGTTTTGTCGCATTATGTGGTGATTTTCTTAAGCTCTTGAAAGACGTTTGGCTACCTTACTATAGTAAATTTTGTCCTCAGCTATTTTTGAATTTCTAGCGACTTTTTTATTCGATTTGAGCGTTTTTTAAGTTTTACGGTGATTTTCCCCCCATTATTAAAAGTAATCTGGTTTCAATCTTTTCGCCCAATATATTACGCGTTGCTGTCTTTTCAATAAAGTTTATTTGGAATTCGTACCACGATTTCTAAATTTTTTGTGAAATTTTTGTGATTTTTAGAGTTTTCTTTTGCGTTCCTTGGAGATATTTTGACAATCGTTAAAGGAATTCGGTTTCCAAATTTTAGCAGATTATAGTAAGTTTTTCCGACAGCGAATTTTGAATTTTTAGCAATTTTTAATGCGATTTTAATTTTTTTTCGCTTTTTGTTGCAATATTTTGACAGAAAAAAATCCCGTTTACACTGTTTTAGCCCATTTTAATAAATTTTGTCCTTTTTGATTTCTGAAAATTCTACCGATTATTATGCGATTTTTAGCGATTTTTAGCGATTTTTAGCAAGTTTTTTATATGGCAATTTTGCCACATTAGTAAAATTAACCGATTTTACCCTAATATAGAAAATGTTGCCCTCTTTTCAGTAAAGTTTATATTCCTATTTCGTACAGCAATTTTTATTTTTCTACGAAATTTTATGGGATTTTTACTTTTTTCGCGTTCTGCGGCAATTGTTTGAGATTCGAAAAATAAATTCGGTTTCAAACTTTTTGTGTAAAATAGTAAATTTTGTCCTCCGCAACTTTTTAATTTTTAGCAATTTTTAATGCGAACTTCAATGTGATTTTTAGAGTTTTTTCGCGTTTCGGTGCGATTTTTTGACATTCATGAAAGAAACCGGATTACAATGATTTTGTCAACAATAGTTACAATAGTAATAGTTCTGTCCTCTGCAATTTTTGACTATATAGCGAATTTTTAGGGTAGTCTTAGGAGGTCTTTAGTAAAATTTAATTTTTTAACCAGAGGAAGTTTTAAATTTTTCCCTAATTTTTTTAGGATTTTTTGAGTTTTCTCATGTTTCTCGTCGGTTTTTTGACATATTAAAATGGAATTTTGTTTCTTTAAGCCTAATATAGTATTTTTTTTCCTCCGCGATTTTTGCTTTTCGGTGATTTTTAATCCAATTTTCAATGCTATTTCTCTTTTTATTTTAATCAGCGGATTTTTGACATCCGGAGAAATTATTCCAGCTACTGTGTTTTAGCCCGCTCCAGCAAATTTACATCGCTGCAATTTGTGATTTGTTAGCGATTTTTATGCTATATATATTTTTTTTAATTCAATTTAGCTTTTTTTCTGTTTTGCGTTGAATTTTCCACATCAGTGAAAATAATCCGTTTTCAATATTTTAACCTAATATTGTATATATTGCCCTCAATAAAGTTCATTTGGAATTCTGACAACAATTTTTCAGCTTTTTGCAACTTTTTATGCTATTTTTACAGTTTTTTGCGCATTTTACGATGATTGTTTCGACATTCGTAAACAGAATCCTGTTTTAATTTTTAGTCCAATATAGTAAATTTCGTCCTTTGCAAATTTTGAAATTTTAGCGTTTTTTCACGTTTTAATTCGTTTTTTTCAATTAATAAAAATAATCCGATTTCATTCTTCTATGCCAATGTAGTAAATTATCCCTATAATAGGGGCCCTTAGTTCGTTTAGAATGATTTTTGCTTAATAAATAGATAACCATACAAATCCGAGGTTCGTTTCCCAAAATAGACCGGAGCGTACGTTGCCGAAGGCAACGAGGATAGTTTTGTTAAAAAATATAAAGTCATGCAACGATGCCGAATGCAGCATCAAGTTCGTTTAAAAAGATTTTTGTTTAAAAATATAAAATCATACAAAATCGAGGGTTGTTTGAAAAAAAAAAAAAAAACAGATCGAAGCGTGCGTAGCACGTCCGAATGTGGTGGGGAAGTGGGATCTTCAATATTAAATACCCCCGCCCCCCCAGGAGAAATATGTTTGAATACAACACATTGTTTTGGGTATATTTCAGATTTTTATTTCGGACACGTGCAATGCCAGCCGAGTCAGCTAGTGTTAGAATATGTATTAATTTTTGAAGTGTTCTTTTTATACCGCTGAGAAGTGTTGATAAATATTCTGTTACGCCACAGTATTAGTAGTTTATAGTGATTATACTATTCTTGTAAAGAAATGAAAGTGTTATAATATGCCAGGGTTAACATACACTAATTTTATATTCTATGTGTACGTGACAAGATTGTAGGTGAATTGAAAGTCAAGAGATAACGCATGACATCACAAAATCATCCGATCTAAAGAAAAACTGACTGGTATAAATATTCTGTTACGCCACAGTATTAGTAGTTTATAGTAATTATACTATTCTTGTAAAGAAATGAAAGTGTTATAATATGCCAGGGTGAACATACACTAATTTTATATTTTATGTGTACGTGGCAAGATTGCAGGTGAATTGAAAGTCCAGAGATAACGCATGACATCACAAAATCATCCGATCTAAAGAAAAACTGACTGCTATTTTTCAGGCCTTCTTTTATGGTGCCACTACGACCATTTTACATTTTGAACGAAAATGACTTACGGTCACTTTTGTAGCGCTCAGTGAAAATTATTTTCAGGTATAACCAAAATTCGTATTAGCATGTTTTTCCAGAAAAACGCTCTGTAACAATTTTAATCAAGTTGAACTGATCATTTCAAAAAACATATAAGTCACAGAATCAGAACTTTTCAGAAAAAAAACAGTATTATTCACAAGTAAACGAATTTTTATGGTTTTCTGGGTGCTAGTTATAGTGTTTGGACTTCAAAGTTTGTAAATATCGAATAATTTATATACTTTATGAATAATAAAAAGAAGAATAACAGAAAAGCTGTTCTTGACTGATGTTGTTTTAGCAAGAAACAAGATCAAGTGGTATTTAATTTGAACAAAACAGTCTTATTAAACATATTTTTAATTAAAATTAATGAAGATAACACTTATAGAGGAACATTTTTATGTTTTAATATGGTGTTGCATGCAAATGCTAATATGGTAATGTAATATGATATCTGCATGTAATCTGGTATTGCATGCAAAAACCACTTAAGTCGCAGACTTTATGTCATTTAAGTAATGAACGAAAATTATAAAGTATTGCTTGAAGAGGAAGGAATACACTGACTTATGTGGTTATTACCCAGATCATGGACCTACCATTAAGGAATCATTTGCGACAACTCACTAAAGCGGTTTTCGAAATGACCGATTCAATTATAATTTCCCTATAAAAATACTTGATGCTGAAAGTGATTATTCACTTGTTACATTAATTTATAAAAAAAAATCTAAAAAATGTTTTTTTTATTTATTAGGAAAGTTTTTAGCTTTATCACCCTTTAAAACAATAAAAAAGTGCGATCAGAATTTTTTTTTTAAAATTCCGATTTTATTCACTCAGGATGTCTGCAAGATGTTTTGTTACCCCATTTCCGCGTCACTTTAATCAAGCCGAGGCTAACGAAAAAGAAAGGCTACCGCGGTACTTTACGCGTACCCTTTTTTACAGACCGCCAGAGTCACGTGATGCTCGAATGCACCAATGCAAGTGTACGAAAAGAGCATCACGTCACTCTAGCGGTCTGTAAAAAAAGGGTAAGTGGAATGCACCGCGGTAGCCTGTCTTTTTCGTTAGCCTCGATCAAGCTTTTCAATTTGGTTACACATGCTGATGTAAGTGCAGTGAAATTCAAATTATCCTGGATATTTATTCTGGATGCAATCCGGATATACAAAAATCCGGAGTATTTTAGTAATCATCAAGAGTGATTATGCCTTGAAAATATTTTTATCTAAAACCGTTTTGTTTAAAAAAACGGTAGGCCTACTCTGTGTTACAAATAAGGATAAATTGACAAAAAAATCTGTTAAATTTGTTAATAAATGTAGTACAAATATACATTAATACGCGTTAGTTAAAAATATCCAACAAATTGTTTGCTTTGGACACTCGTTTATGTGTTGAAAGTCCAGAAACTTGTGAAATATCAGCTTGGAATTTTCAAAATACACACTTTTAACATACCAATTAAACATAATTATTTCGGTAATCTTTAGAAAATTCGAGAAAATTATATTTTTATGGATGTATGCAAACATTTAAATGACATTCAAATGCGATTTTTAATGTATTTTGTTCTGATATCGATTCAGATATTTAGCTTATTTGGATGACTCCGGTTGAATTGTGTTTGAATAATTTGAGTGATATTGAAATAATTGATATTTAAAACTGTTAAAATGAATATTTACGCATATATGTTATTTCTTATACATATAGATAGATACTGCAAAGACTTTTCTACAAACGAAAGTTTTAAATAATTCCTTTATCTGTCTGTCTTACAGTTGCAACTGGACTACTACTATAAATTAAATAAATAATATGTGCTAAATATTTAAGCATACTGCATATGTTGTGGTCATCACAAAAGTTTAAATAGGTTTTTGTTACATATATAAACACATAATATTGTTATAGAATCGTGGACAATGAAGAATTTTAACCCTCTCATTGACACGCCTGTGTTAATATGTGTTCACTAAGTTCCAGGTTTCATTGCAATACTATATCATTATTTAAATTAATATAATTCTACGGGTGTAACGCAGCCATACTACATTGAGTAATCAATTTAATACTCTGAAGGATACAATTCATATACATAAAAAAATTATATAATAGAGGAAAAATAATCATTTTTAGCATTTTACTCTTTTGCTGGACAGTCAGAGGGTTTTAATGACAATTTATTCCCATGTTCAGGATGCTAAGCGTGAAGTTTCGTTAAATTCTGTGCATTTAAATTTTTGATATCAGCATCGAATATTTCAAACAAATCATCTAATTTCGGAACCACCTCTCAGATGACGGCAACCAAAATTGAATGAAAACCTATTCTTATCATTAAGGACATAAATTTAATGTTTAGTTGAATTCTGCACACATAAACTGGAGATACAAGCATCGTATTAATCAAACAAATCATCGGTTTGCGGCATCCCCCCCCATTAAAGGATTTTGCCCAAGAACTTAGCAGCACAGGTCCATTAAGTTAGCCCCCCCACAAGAGCAAAATGCAATTCTAATTATATGGGCGTTTTGCACCCGTTTTGCACTGATTTGCACCCAAGTATAGCGTTTTGGGTAGTATAGCTTTAAAAACCATCGGTCAACTTATAGTAGTAAAACTATAGTTGTTTGTAACATTATAATGTTATATTAAATTTAGCAATGTAAAATTCTTATGAATATATTTGATAGTAAGAAAATGCTTTATATGAATGCACAATGTTGTTGCAATCGATTTTTAAATAAAAAATTCGTAACTCAATCACTAGTTATTTTAAATTTTATATTATTACTAATAAATATATTTCGTGAATGCAAGATGGAATTTAATTAATTTATTTTTAAAGACTGTCAGCAACTATATACTTACGTAACTCAAAGTTTCCAGCAATATGTAAATATTTTTCAAATATAGTTCGTAGTATTTCATTTTTTAAAAATAAATTTTAATAATTTAAATTCATATAAACAATATACCGCATTATTTAAAAAGGGAAAAAAAGTAAAAATAAGATTAAATAACGCATTAGTAGTATCAAATGTTAGGAAAGATTCTAAATAAGTAATTTGAAATTTATAAATATTGTGGTAGAATGCTTTAAGTAATGCTTTTTAATTAATCAAAAAAGAAAAAAAGCCTTCTGATTGAATTTAAAACTCATTAGAAGGAGAAAAAACTTGCGTTTTACATATATTATGAAACATTTTGTAACACTTCCGGAATATTCTTAGAAAGTCTATTCCGAGTAACAAAAAGTGACATGTCTTAATTATTACGAAACTCCATTTTTTGATACGATAAAAAAAAGATATCAAACTACATAATTTAGAAAACGCATAACACAACTGAAAAACCACTTTTAGTAATTACTGCCCAGCCCACAGTCGGTGAGGTATTGGTATTCTTTTATGCAGCCCAGTATCTCTTTATCTGAATGTTCTATAGATTTTTATTCAGAACGCATGATATGCTAAAATTTGATTAAAATGAAAAACGCATAACGAAGTTAAAAACTCACTTTCAGCAATTACTGTCAAAAAGCGATAATGTATTCATATTCTTTTATGCATCCCAGTATACGATCTAGATATATTTGTACACACCACATTTTATTTTATTTAATTCAACTAAAAATATCCTAACAAAACTAAAAACGATCTTCCAACTAATACCATCTATAAACTGTAATATATTCAATTACTTTTACACAGCTCCTGTTTTTGATGTATATTTATTTTTTACTAATACTTGTTAGTATACTAAAATATTGTTCCATTAAGAAATGTATAAATAAGTTAAAAACACACTTTAAAAAACTCACGCCGTAGACGACAATGTTTAACTTTTTTTTGTACAGCCCTGTAGAAAGGGCGATTTCAGGTTTGTTATGATCTTTAAAACTTTAGTATGTTAGATGATGTGTTTAATATCAATAGATCATATAGAGGGCTTGCCAATAGAACTCTATTTCATTCATTCGTTTGGACGAAATTTGTCGAAAATGTATTTTTAAATATGTTACTCAGTTTTTTTTTTTTTTTTTTTTTTCAGCTGAACTAAATTTTGTTATACTACGTACTTATATATTACATTGTGAGTTACCATGGTCAGTTTATATATCATTATGCTTTACAATAATGTATATGGATTTCATTATATTCAAATTAATATAGCATCGTTAAAGCATACTTCATCATAGTTATTTTTACCTACAGACATTTTTGCAATTAAATAATTTTGATTCTCCCCGTAAATAAACAATAATTGCCACGCACACCTTTTTCTATAGAAACTTTGTATATTCATGAACATACATTATGAATATTTATAAATTATATATAATTAAAAAAATTAAAATGTTATATACTATGTATCATATTAGATATGTATGTTCACACACACGCATATATACGTAAAGTATATATAATTACATATAAATTTAACAATTTGTTGAAATAGTATAAAAACATTAAAATACAATTAAAAAAATTATTGCCCATACACCATATTACATAGAATTATTTTGAGTGTCTCTGTAAAAGAACGAATAAACCAAATTATACAGAAATTATACAGCTAATTCCGTATACGTTACAAACATTACCAAATTTCAAGTTAATCAGAAGATTTTGCAGCATTTATCGTTGCACTAACACAAATACAAATGTGAAAACTATTTTCCTCCACTAACGTTTTGGTAATATTGTTTTGCTTATAACTATTTTGGTGGTAGGGTTCAAAACGCCATACTTGGGTGCAAATTGGTGCAAAACGATCATATAGACAAAATTGAATTTTACTCATATTTGGGTGGTGGTGAGGTTAATTTACTATTAACTTAGCCCCGTCATATTATTTTGCTTATAACGTTTTTGGTGTTAGGGTGCAAATCGGTGCAAAATGGAGGCAAAACGACCATATAGTCAGAATTTAATTTTGCTCATATTTGGGTTGTGGTGGGGCTATAATTTTAAGTAAGCAACGTCATATTCTCTTGCTTATAAGGTTTTTGGTGTTAGGGTGCAAAACGCCATACTTGACTGCAAATCGGTACAAAACGACCGTATAGTCAGAATTTAATTTTGCACATATTTGGGTGGTGGTGGGACTAATTTACTGTTAAGTTAGCTCCGCCATATTGTTTTGCTTATAATTATTTTGGAGTTAGGGTGCAAAACGCATACATGGGTTAAAATCGGAGCAAATCGGAGCAAAACGACCATATAGTCAGAATTCAATTTTACTCATATTTGGGTGGTGGTGAGGTTGATTTACTGTTAACTTAGCCCCGCCATATTGTTTTGCTTATAACGTTCTTGCTGTTAGAGTGTAAAACGCCATAATTGGGTGCAAATCGGTGCAAAATGCGTGCAAAACGACCATATAGTCAGAATTTAATTTTGCTCATATTTTGGTAGTGGTGGGGATTACTTAATGTTAAATTAGCCCCTCCATATTGTTTTGCTTATAACGTTGTTGGTGTTAGGGTGCAAAACGCCATACTTGGGTGCAAATCGGTTCAAGACGGGTGCAAAACGACCATATAGTCAGAATTTAATTTTGTTCATATTTCGGTGGTGGTGAGGCTAACTTAATGTTAAGTTAGCCCTACCATATTGTTTTGTTTATAATGTTTTTGGTGTTAGGGTGCAAAACGCCATACTTGGGTGTAAATCGGTGCAAAACGATGGCAAAACGACCATATAGTCAGAGGTTATTTTTGCTCATACTTGGGAGGTGGTGGGATTAACTTAATGTTATGTTACCCTTGCCATATTGATTTGCTTATAACTGTTTTGGTGTGAGGGTGCAAAACGGCATGCTTGGGTGCAAATCGGTGCAAAACGGGTGCAAAACGGTTAGGAAATTAAAATTGCATTTTGCTGTTGTGTGGGGGTGGGGTAACTTAATGTTAAGTTAGCCCCGCATATTGTTTTGCTTTTAACGTTTTTGGTGTTAGGGTGCAAAATGCCATACTTGGGTGCAAAACGACCATATAGTCAGAATTTAATTTTTCTCATATTTGGGTGGTGGTGGGGCTAACTTAATGTTAAGTTCGCCCCGCCATATTGTTTTGCTTATAGCTATTTTGGTGTTAGGGTGCAAAACACCATACTGGGATGCAAATCGTTGCAAAACACCCCTGTAATTAAGATTGTATTTTGCTGTTGTGGGGGGGGGGCTAACTTAATGGACCTCCCGCCATATTGTTTTGCTTATAACTATTTTGGTGTTAGGGTGCAAAACACCATACTGGGGTGCAAATCGGTGCAAAACGAGTGCAAAAAAACCCTGTAATTAAAATTGTATTTTGCTGTTGTGGAGGGGCTAACTTAATGGACCTTAACCAATCCAAACAAAAAGTTACCCTCATTTAACCCCTCTTCCGACTTCACGTTATTGACAGGGCAGATTGAAGGCGATTCTCAAAAAAGAGAAAAAAAATAAACTCTCAGTTATACGAAATTCTCATCTCACTCGACGACTCATTTTTAAAGAATAAAATCATGACACTGGCAGGCATGATTATTGAAGTAATTTGTAATCAAGCAGTTTTTTCCCCAATAAATTAATTGCGCTTTGAGTTATAAGGAATTATTGTCTCAGAACAGCAGTTCTTTTTATTTCCTGCGCTGTTCAGTTCAGCGATCAGTTGTTCAGTTCAGCTGTTCAGTTCGGTTTCTGCGAAATTCAGTTCAAAACCCCAACTTTTATACCATCTTCTGTAAAATCTTCTGCCTTTTCAGAAAAACGAAAAAAAAATAGCTCGATTATACGCTGAATGAAAGATCTTCTACCGCCTTGTTAAAAGAAGACAAAAATTGTTCGATTACATTACATACTTCCTGAATAAGGGAACTTGCCAATTTCATGCATTTGAGTACAAAACATAATTAACAAATATTTTAGAAAATATAAAAAGTTTTTACACATTATGGAATAAGATAAGAGAAATAAGCATGATCTATGGATTTTTATTCCCAATATATAATATGCTAAGATTTGATTAAACCAGAAAATGCATAATAAAGTTGAAAATTCACTTTCAGCAGTTACTGCTGGTGCTGATAGACGATAATGTACTAAATATACTAAATATACTAAAATATTCGCAGTTACAAAATTAATAATCCATTTTAATAAACTCGTGTTATTAGATAGTAAAGCTTGCGATTTTTTTTTCTCTCTGTACAGCCTTGTTAGAAGTGGGTTTTCAGGTAAATATGCTTTCTCAATTTTAAGTAAGTTTTATTATGTTATGTGATATGTATAACGTCTAGAGATCACATAGAGGGATAGCCAATATAATTATTCGGATACATTAATTTTTTTTGACGAAATTTTTTGAAATGTATTTTAAAATATGTTACTCAGTTTTATTTCATTTGAACTACATTTTATTTTGCTACGTGCTTATATTTATCTCGTGTGTTACTATGCTGAGCATAGGTATCATTATGTATCACAATAACTTATATGGAGTGCAAAACATTAAAGTTTATATAGCATCGTTAAAGCGTATTTTATCTAGTTATTTTTGCTTACAGAGCGTTTTGTAATTACATTATTTTGTCTTTCCCTGTAAATAAACAATAATTCAGCCGCTCACCTTTTTCAATAGGAAACTTTGTATAGTGTATATGAATAATTAGAAATGATACATAAATTAATAAATATATATATGTTACATAACTATAATTGCATTTTACTATTGTGGGGGGTGCTAACTTAACGTTAAGTTAGCCCTGCCATATTGTTTTGCTTATAATGTTTTCGGTATTAAAGTGCAAAACCTCATACTTGGATGCAAATCGGTGAAAAACGACCATTTAATCAGAATTGAATTTTGCTCATATTTGGGTGACGGTGGGACTAACTTAATGTTAAGTTAGCCCCGCCATATTGTTTTGCTTATAATGTTTTCGGTATTAAAGTGCAAAACGCCATACTTGGGTGCAAATCGGTGCAAAACGGGTGCAAAACGACCATATAGTCAGAATTTAATTTTGTTCATATTTTGGTGGTGGTGGGGCTAACTTAATGTTAAGTTAGCCCCGCCATATTGTTTTGCTTATAACTATTTTCGTGTTAGGGTGCAAAACGCCATACTTGGGTGCAAATCAGTGCAAAACGGGTGCAAAACGCCCATATAATTAGAATTGCATTTTGCTCTTGTGGGGGGGCTAACTTAATGTTAAGTTAGCCCCGCCATATTGTTTTGCTTGTAACGTTTTTGGTTTTAGGGTGCAAAACGCCATACTTAGGTGCAAATCGGTGCAAAACGGGTGCAAAACGACCATATAGTCAGAATTTAGTTTTGCTCATATTTGGGGGGTGGTGGTGCTAACTTAATGTTAAGTTAGCCCCGCCATATTGTTTTGCTTATAACTATTTTGCTGTTAGGGTGCAAAACGCCATACTTGGGTGCAAAACGGTGCAAAACGGGTGCAAAACGTCAATATAATTAGAATTGCATTTTGTTTTTGTGGGGGGGGGGCTAACTTAATGGACCTTAGCAGCACAGTCTACATATGGATAGAAATTGATATGAAATTTCATCCTATTCTACGCTGTAGTTCCCGAGAGTGCTCACAAAATTTGTGTTACATACAGACAGGCAGACAAACTCACAGACATACTTTTTCTAAAAACAGTCAAATTGTATTCTGGACCTTCTAAAACGGACAAATCCGTGGAATACCGGAAGACTTTAACACTTTGTTCTTGTATAGATAGAAGAATGCAAAAATACTAAACCATGCTATATTTTGTGACATTATCCTCTGTGGTCAATCAGAAACAATTGTCTTCAAACAGACAAGTTCTGAAATTTGAAAAAAAGTATTATGTTATATATTATACTTATATCTATTATAATAACATATTATGTTTAAATTTAACAAATTAGAGATTTAAAATAGAAGACATATTTTGTAAATTTTCTCGTCAACATTTTTCACTAATCTAATACTGTCTTCTTGTATAGATAGAAGATTGTAAAAATACTGAAACAGGCTATATTTTGTGGCATTAGCCTCTGTGGTCAATCAGAAACAATTGTCCTCAAATAGACAAGGTCTGAAATTTGAAAAAGTTTTATTTTATCTATTACTTATATCTATTATAATAATCTATTATATGTAAACTTAACAAATTAGAGATTTAAAATAGAATATTTATTACAAAAATTTTCTCGTCGAAAATTTTCACGAATCTAATACTTCCTTCATGTACATATAGAAGAATGTAAAAATACTTAATCATGCTATAAATTGTGGCATTATTCCCTGTGGTCAATCAGAAACAAATGTCTTGAAACAGACAAGTCTTAAATTTGAAAAAGTAATCTTATTACCTGTTATACTTATATCTATTATATTGATCCATATTATATTTAAATTTAACAAGTTAGAGATTTATAAATGAATATTTATTTTGGCACAGTTTGGTGCAAGAAAAAAGGACTATAGGAAGAGCGAAAGAAACTTATTGGGCAATATACTTCGAATTAAGATAAATGAGAAGATTAGCAATAGAATTCCAGTAAAGATCCACAATGTAATAAAATTTGTCTATTAATGCTACAGAAAAGATTCTCCCAATTTTCTTTCATTCTAAGAAGTAGCTTTTGAGCATTCTTTCCAAAATAGGCAAGATCCTAGTAATAATAAAATAAATTGAATGAATGTAAAAGTACGAGTTTTACATTTATAGAAAAAAAAAATTATTTAGTTCACCAATAAAAATTTCCTTTAAAAGTGGAAATAAATTTTTACTCAATACCTACGCACTTAATTACTAGATATATACATTCCTACATACATACACACATACATACATATATAAGCGTAAAATATTCACTGAATAAACATCTTTGTATAAAGTTTAATATTGTGTTTTAGAAAATTTGATAAAAAGATAAACATTTACGATAAACAAATCGCTGAAAATGGTATCCAGCGTAAAATGGAATGAAAATGATAAATACACCCATATCTGGCACGAACACTCTCATGGGTTTGATATAGTTAAAAACTACATATAAAGGATTAGACAATAAATCAGTTGCTTTGTATAAAATTTATTATTACTTTTTAGAATATTTAACAAAAAGATAAATATTTAAAACTTTTAATAAATCAATCAAACATTATATATACATTTGTAAACACTCTACATACACACTAGGGTGGGTCGAAAAAACCGAAATTTACATAATCGAAACATAACAGTGCGGGAAAGTTGCCATTGGTAATAAGGAATAAATTCGCAAAATATTACACGAAATGGTTAATATCTTTTACCGCCGCAAAGGGGATACAGTTTCGAAAAATCGCAAAAAAAAATTTTTAGTTATCCAACTAAAGCAATACATTTTCTAATATACTGCATCAGTTACTTCAAGATGTTAGTATTACTCCAATAAAATTTTATTATGGGGAAATCATTTCTATTACCGCCGCAGGGGCGGCCAATTTTTTGAAAAAACAGCAAAAATTTCAAATTTCAGTTTTTTCCAATTTTCCCAATTTTTATTATATGTCTACAATTAAATAAATTTACATTATATTTAGCAATAACTTATAAATGTCTAGTAATTTTGATCATGGTGTAGCCAGCCGAGGGCGAGAGGGGCCCGCCCCCTCCTAAATTTGAGAGAAATAGGGGCTTTTTGAAGGGATCCTGTGAATTTTTTCGGCAATTTTTAGGGATTTTTTTGTATGGTGCCCCCAAAGTGGAAAATGATGGAAAATTTATGTATGGGACCACCCTACGAAAAAAATCACCAAAATTTCCCGGAAATTCCTTAAAATTCCTTCAAAAAGACTTTTTCTCTTAAATTTAGGGGGGAGGGGGAAGCGGACCCTCCTCGCCCTTGGTTGGGAATGCCCATGATATAATTACTAGACATAAGTTATTACTTGATATAATGTAAATTTATTTAATTGTAGACATTTAACAAAAAATGAGAAAAAACATACAAACTGAAAACTGAAATTTTTGCAGTTTTTTTCAAAATTTTGACCGCTTCTGCGCGGTAATAATAATGATTTCACCATAATAAAATTTTATTGGAATATTACTAACATCTTGAAGTAACTGTTGCCTTATATTAGAAATTGTATTGTTATGATTGGATAATTAATTTTTTTTTTCGAAAAAATAATTTTTTTTGAGATTTTTCAAAACTTTGGCCCCTTTGCGGCGGTAAAAGATATTAACCATTTGATGTAATATTTTGCGAATTTATTCCTTATGACCAATGGAAACTTTCCTGCACTATTATGTTTCGATTATATAAATTTCGGTTTTTTCGACCCACCCTAATACACACATATACAAATCTCTGGTATTTAGGGTTACATGACTTTTACGCCATGAAATTTAAGGCTTTTTAGAGAATTTTGTTTTAAAGAAAGGAGAAATGATTTAAAAACCATTTACACTAATTCATCATACATATATTAAAATAGAAAACTGTATTTTTTTTTAGTTGGCATACTAGACAATGGAGGCTTGAGTGCGGAAACATGTCAAAAGAAAAAAAAAAGACTCAAACGGTGGACACGATAACTCATCATAGATTTAACCGAGAACGATGAGACAAAAAATTACTCTTTTAATTCGAAGGTACAAGCAATCTGACTATTAAAAAAATCATTTTCTAAAAAAAAAATATTAAAATTAATAACGAGATTAAAGAAAAAAAAATAATAATTATTTTTAAAAACTGTATAACTATAGAACGAAAACTTGTCAAGCAAGTAATGAAAGAATCTCATATACTTAAGTCATGTACTTCTAATGCATGTAATTAAATTTGCGTTTCTTTAGTGCATTTAAGTATTAATTATTTCATTTTTAGCAGCTGATAAATAGACCCTTATTTTAATCGTTTGAATGGCGCGAGAGAGTCTCATCTTCTTAAAAAGTAACCTTAATATAACCTTAAATATAACAACACATTATACTAAGCATATAATTACACAAATATTATATTAAAATTTTCTCATTATGAGAGTAAAAACAAATGTTTTGGTATATACTTGAGCATTTTCCTGGACATGACATTTTTGTCACTATTGAAAATTATTAAGGTCTAAATCTAGCACACGTAATTCTGTTACTTATTCCATGTAACCATGTAAGATTTTAATACTTAATATATTTTTTTGAAAATATCTTACTTCAAATGTATAGCTGTCCATTGTAATCATGTAAGATTTTAATACTTAATTTTTTTTTTGAAAATGTCTTACTTCAAATGTATAGCTGTCCATTGTAATCATGTAAGATTTTAATACTTAATATTTTTTATTTGAAAATGTTATACTTCAAATGTATAGCTGTCCATTGTAATCATATAAGATTTTAATACTTAATAATTTTTTTGAAAATGTCTTACTTCAAATGTATAGCTGTCCATTGTAATCATATAAGATTTTAATACTTAATATATTTTTTTGAAAATGTCTTACTTAAAATGTATAGCTGTCCATTGTAATCATATAAGATTTTAACACTTAATAATTTTTTTGAAAATGTCTTACTTCAAATGTATAGCTGTCCATTGTAATCATATAAGATTTTAATACTTAATAATTTTTTTGAAAATGTCTTACTTCAAATGTATAGCTGTCCATTGTAATCATATAAGATTTTAATACTTAATAATTTTTTTTGAAAATGTCTTACTTCAAATGTATAGCTGTCCATTGTAATCATATAAGATTTTAATACTTAATAATTTTTTTGAAAATGTTTTACTTCAAATGTATAGCTGTTAAAAGTACTAGAATGGAAAGTAAACGAAAGAGTACTTTTACTGGAAGAGTAAAAGTATTGCTGCAAATGTGTAATGTAATTTCCAGTGATGAGTGAGAATTTTAATGAGAAGTTTCTATATCATTAAACCTAAACCATCATTCTGATTAAAAGCCTTTTTTTTATAAGCACCCGTAGCGCTGCAAAAAGATATGCAAGAAACATTAAGTGAAAAAAAAATACATTCTTTATCTAGTCTTTCAATGATTTTTGTAACACAGAGTGATTCTTCATTACTTTGTAAATCTTCCAGGAGATAACTGTTATTACCTAAAGATTTCGGAACCTTAATGCTTCCTTCCTACAATATTCTCCAAAATTATTATGGGAGTCAGAAAGTTAACGTAGAAAAAGTGATGAAACTATTTAATACAGCTAGTGCATTCTGAGCTGCAAAGTATGCAGTACGGTTTTAATGGAGGCTAAATTGACTGGAACGTGATGGAAAAGAAGGGTAGATACTTAAAGTGTGGACATTATTTCGACTTTTTTTTCCTATTTCTTTTGTTAAAAAGTCTGAGAATGGAAAAAATCTCAAGGATATTAATCGCTGAGAAAGCGCTTTTCAGACATACATGATATTTAAAGCAAAAGTGAAACACTCCATTTCAGGTGCGCCAGGTAATGAATGTTTTAATACCAAATTGATGCTTTTTTAGTTTGATGTGTTTTGTTACGTTTTGAGAAAATGACAATACTTAGGGCCAGTCACTATTTAACTTTTTTTTTTAGGGATTCTTTTATATATAATATTATTTCAAGAGTACGGTATACAGGGTGACTTTTAATTAACCTACATCTTTTAACTGAAATAATTCTTGAGACGTTGCATATAGTACTACAAACATTTTTTTATTGAGAAGAACATGGAAAAGGTATTTAATGGAGAAGAGTTTCAAAGTCAGAACCTTCAGAGGTGATACAATAGCACTAATTAGTCACAAAGTTGACAGTAACAAAATGGAACGTTTATTTTTTTATGCATGAAATTCAGTCAGATATGAAACTTTTGAGGCTAATAAGGTCTGCCTGCTTCTTCTTGTAAACAAAATATTTCATATGACTCCAAAGATAGAAATCGCATGGATCCATATCTGGTAAATAAAGTGGCCAATGCAATGCACTACAATAACGATTTGAGTATTGATAGGTGATAACTGGCTTCTGAATGTTGAATACCACTTCCGCAGAAATTGTGTTGCATTTTCACCACATAAATACTAATTTTTAACAAAAGAAATACGATCTTCACTTGAATATGACGCTTTGAGAGACATTTTCAAAATCGCGTGGAACTGACACTAAACAAATTCCTTTAATGTCCCCTTTCACTGCAAGCATTCGTGCCGGCATCTAGTGAGGCTCTAGGAAATTATTTCAGTTTAAAGATGTAGGTTAATTAAAAGCCACTCTGTATATATAGATTATTTAAGAAGACAATAATAATGGTAATGTGTTTTTGTTTTTCAGAGTCAATGAAATCGCTTTGAAATATTTTTCTTTCGTTAAACAAGAGAAATCGTAACGAGTTCATAAGTGTATGAAAATATAAACTCAATAATTCCATCAAACTATACGCTTTTATAAGATGAAATGATCAGTTTACGAATTTTGCATATATTTCACTTTGCAGAAATTTCAGTTATTAGAGTCTGTAATAATTGATAAGACGAACAATGATTGATTTCAGTTAGGAAATTGATATGGGAGAATAATGCTGTGTAAATGTTATTTTTCCTAGCTAGAAGAGTGACTATAAGTTTAAAATCTGCTTTTAAGAATATTGTTTTTACTTTTAGTTAGATATGATTGTTTCTTTAAATGTAGGTATACTTATTGTTCAGATAGGTTTTATTTGTAAATTGAATTTTCTTTGCTAACTATGAAACATACATAATCTAAAAATGAAGCAGTCTCCGAATGAAAAAAAAAACAAAGATATTAATCACTGAAGAAACGTTTTTCAGACATACATAATATTTAAAGCTATACTGGAATACTCCATTTCAGGTGGTCCAGGCAATGAATGCTTTAACATCAAACTTATGCTTTTTGGTTTGGTGTATGTTGGTGGGCTTTGATTAAATGGCAATATTTAGAGCCATTCACTATATAATTTTTTAAGGTTCTTTTTTATGTAATATTCTTTCAAGAAGACGACACATATAGTTTATTTAAAATTAAAATAAATATTTTTAACCGAATTAAAAAAAAATCTCATTAGAATGCTTTTTCCCACTAAATAGAATAAGCCATCAGCAAAGCAATAATGAAACAACAATGACTTTTTCAATATAAATGTGATCAAGGTATAAATTACATATTCTTCAATCTGTAAAATCTTCAATTATAAGACTAAAAAAAGTTTTGATTTTCGTTAAAAAATTGGTTTGGGAATACATTGTATTGTTAACGTTTTTATTTATTGTTGTTTAGGAGATTGATTTTAACTTTGATTTTAAGAATATTGTTCCTATCTTTTAGTTCTTACCTCTTAACTATAACTGCTTCTTTATATATATGTATGAGTATTGTACAGATACGTTTTACTTGTAAATTTAATTTTCGACAGATTAATGTGTATGTTTATTAGTAGACATAAGCACCTTGCATAATCAAGTAATAATACAATCTGAAAATGGAAAAATCTCGGTGCTATTAATCTCTGTTAAAACAAAATTCAGATATAATAAGGCATTGAAAGTTGTAGCGGAATACTCTATTTTAAGTGTCTCATTGTAATGAAAGTTTTAATACCAAATTAATGCTTTTTTTAATGTGTTTTATCAGGCTTGGATAAAATGGTCGAATTTAGGGCTATTCCCGATTTAGATCTTCGAGGGTTTTTTTTTTTTACATTTTTTACAAGGATACTGTAATGCAGTTTATTTAAAAAGGTCAGAATAAGAACTTTTATTTACTTTATTTATTATTATTTTATTATTTAACGAAATCAGTTTCAAGTGCTTTTCTTCGATTAAACCATTTAAGTCCTAATTCATGCATTAGTCTCTATGACTATAAAAGAAGTAATAACATAATGCATGCTTCTAACTGATGTCTATTATCCATTTGTGAATGTTACAAATGTTTCATTCTTCAAAAACTTCAGTTATTGCGATAAATTATAAGACTAACAATAATGTGTTGAATTCAGTTAGGATACTGTGTTTTGGGATTTTCGTCTTTTTAACATTATTTTTCTTGCTTAGGCTATATAGTATGTGTTTAAAATGTACTTTTAATAATATTCTTCCTGCGTTTTAGTTAGATGTGATTGTATCTTTATATAAATGTATCTATATTGTTCAGATAGTTTTTATTTGTACATTAGTTTTTCGACATGTTTATATGTATATTTAATGGTATATTTGCCAACATGAGCACCATGCATAATCTAATGAAGAAGAAGTGTCAGAATGAAATTATTTCATTGATGTAATTTGCTGAGAAAGTGGCTTTTCAGGAATACACGAGATTTAAAGTTATAATGAAATGCTCTTTTCAGGTGAGTTAGGTAAGAAATGTTTCAATAACAAACTGATGCTTTTTTTGTTTGATGTGTTTTGTCACAATTAAAAAAAATATCATCTTTAAGTCTTTTATTATTTAGTCTTTTTTTTTCCAAAGTTTATGTTCTTATGTAATGTAGTTTCAATAGTCTATTGATATACATTTGTTATGAAGATCAGCTTAATGATTTTTGAATGTTAAAGGGACTAAAAAGGTTAAAAATGCAAAATTTGACTGTAGCGGAGAATATTATATATCATATGGTTTCATCGAGGATTAGGAAGCGTTATTAATTTAGACTTATTTCGTTTCACATTTAGTTATTAATTTTTATGGAAATTAAAAATTTATATTTGTTAAATGTAAAAAACAATAGCAAAATATTTAAAATTGTGAGACAAAAATAATCTTGCAAAACTAGTTTTGCAAAGTTCGATTTTGAAGACCAAATTCCATATTTTTGAATCGTCATTTCTTCTTCATATTACCTATTCCGTTGGCTCTCGATTATACCTGAAACAAAAACAACAAAAACAATTTAAAAAATTTGGAAAAAAATTAACAGTTAAAAAAATAAATAAATAAGAAATTAAAAATCTATAAACATTGATCATCGGGTGGGACATTATTCTCTACGGATTTGGTTTCCTAATCCGAGCAGTCCCTCTTAGGCTATCAAATCAAATCAAACATTGATCATATTATTTGTTATAACCTAACATATGTATATATATACATATATATATATATATATATATTAGTGTTGTTTGTAAAGAATTTCCTTTATTTAAAAAACATCTAAATCCGTTAAGTTATTTTAATGTTATGGTGACAAAACCGCTGAAAAACAGTATTTTGAAATATTGAATTTAAACTTTTATATAACTTTATGCATAATAAAATGTCATTTACCTTAGTTAACTTTAGTACGACTGTAATTTTAGTAATTATCCTATCGGACCAACTGTGCTACGTTCATAAATGTTCAAACATGATAAGAATTGTAAAAGCAATAAAATACATTTTTTCGTCATTTCAAATCTTTTTGATTCCGTTATTATTTCATTCATGTATTATTATTTTTTTTTAACTCAACAATATTTCTTTCATTAGATTTTGATTCACAAAAGAAGAAAAGTCGTAAACAGTGCATCATTGACTAAAAATACAAAGCCAATGAGAAAATAATTTACGCTTCTTTATTATTATTTTTTTTAATATATACGAGCAGGGAAGACCGAGCTATGCTCGGTCAAAATTAAATTTGAGTTCAAATATCGTGACCCATGACCAAAATGACCCACGAATTGAATTTTCTCGAACATGTGAGTTAGCCCAACAGTCTTCTCGTACCCGAAAACCATAGGATGCAAAATTTAGTGTAAATTGAGCCGCTTTTTAGATCTTGATCTACAATGACCCAGAAATGACCCACTAATCGAATTTTCTCGAACATGTGACCTAGCCCAATGATTTGCGCGTGCCCGAAACTCGTAGGATACAAAATTTAATCAAAATCGTTAGAGCCGTTTTTTAGATAAAATTAATTTGACCCGCTTTGACCCAAAAATGACCCACTAATCGAAAGTTTTCGAACATGTGACCCAGCCCAATAGTCTTCTCGTGCCCGAAAATAGTCGGATACAAAATTTCGTCAAAACCGTTTGAACCGTTTTTGAGATACAATTAGCTTGACCATGACTCAAAAAGACCCAAAATGACCCACTAATTGAATTTTCTCGAACATGTGACCTAGCCCAACAGTCTTCTCGTGCCCGAAAACCATTGGATGCAAAATTTAGTGTAAATTGAGCCGCTTTTCAGATCTTGACGCACAATGACCCAGAAATGACCCACTAATCGAATTTTCTCGGACATGTGACCTAGCCCAATGATTTTATCGTGCTCGAAACTCGTAGGACACAAAATTTAATCAAAATCGTTTGAACCGTTTTTTAGATACAATTAGCTTGACCATGATTCAAAATGACCCAAAATGACCCACTAATTGAATTTTCTCGAGCATGTGACCTAGCCCAACAGTCTTCTCGTGCCCGAAAACCATTGGATACAAAATTTAGTGTAAATTGAGCCGCTTTTTAGATCTTGACCCACAATGACCCAGAAATGACCCACTAATCGAATTTTCTCGGACATGTGACCTAGCCCAATGATTTTATCGTGCTCGAAACTCGTAGGACACAAAATTTAATCAAAATCGTTAGAGCCGTTTTTTAGATAAAATTAATTTGACCCGCGTTGAATCAAAAATGACGCACTAATCGAAAGTTCTCGAACATTTGAACCAGCCCAATAGTCTTCTCGTGCCCGAAAATGGTCGGATACAAAATTTCGTCAAAATCGTTTGGACCGTTTTTCAGATACAATTAGCTTAACCATGACCAAAAATGACCCAAAATGACCCACTAATCGAATTTTCTCGAACATGTGACCTAGCCCAATGGTTATCTGGTGCCCCAAAACGGTAGGATACAAAATTTCGGCAAAATCGTTAGAGCCGTTTTTAAGATAAAATTTGCATATATATATATATAACCACACACAAGATTTGCTCGTATTAGAATATATGATATATGTAGTTTATGTATATTTCTATTTGCAAAAATGGATATAATTAGAAGCAACGAAAAGCTGTCAGCGTGAAAAAAAAATCTTTACTTCCAATTAGCAATTCAGATGCGTCAGGTAATGAATGTTTTCAAAAGAAATTGATAATTTTGTATTTGATGTGTTTTTGTTGGTTATTGAATATATGATGATACTGAGAGCCATCGACAATTTGGTTCTTTTTTTGTAATTACTTTTTCATACAGTATTTTATCAAGCGTATTATTTATGCATTTTTTTTAAAGATCAATTTAAGGAGTTTTTATATGTTCTCTCTCTCTCTCTCTCTCTCTCTCTCTCTATATATATATATATATATATATATATATATACATACATTATTATACATATTTTTAAGAAACAACAAAATCGCTTTTAGATGATTTTATTTCATTCAACATTACAAGTCTTTATAAATGTAAGAGTCCTTTGAAATATAAATAGAATTATAACATAATGTATGTTTTTTTTAATCTAACGTTTCTCAATTTATGTTGACTATATTATGTACTAGGTATCTTATATACACAATATTCTTTCAAGGGATACATTTTAATTAAAAAGACGAGTATAATGATAAAATAATATATTTTTTCTGAAAATTTTGATTTAGAACTTTAGAATAAACAAACACCCCGAAAACGTCGTTCAAATTTGGTATATAGAAGTAAATTTAAATGAGGGTTAAAAGTGATTTGTAAAAATAGGTTGTTGCTATTAAAAATTAAAAATGTAGTTTAAATATTAATATGTAGAGAGTCCCTAAACCTTAATTCATACATACCATTTAAGCGTAAAAAATATTCTCCATCGATTAGAAAGATTACAAGTTTTATAGGATGATTTGCAATAAAATTAGTGTATGGTTGTTAGGGAGGGGGGGAGTTACGTTTGTAACACTTTTCAACTATGTTGAAAAATGTTTATAAATTCGGTTTGTCTGTCTCCCCTTTACCCCTCGAGATTGCAGTGATACACAAAAACCTTCCAGAAGTGGTCATCTCTATGTCTGTCTGTCCTACTTTCTTCACTCTACGTCTCGTAAATATACACAGATTGCTATGTAATTTTTATATGTTACTGTGGTTTGCTGTAGAATATTCGGATTGAAAGTGAAGTGTGTAACGTTTTAATTTTGTTTACACGGACACACAAAAACATTTTTGTTACATTATGATCTATTGAGAAAATCATTTGCAGTGTATTTTAATGATGTTATGATGCTTAAATAAGATGCTCAAACATGAAATCGATATGCACTTTTGAAGCGCACTAAAAGATGTGCTTTCTCAGAAGAATAGAATAAGTAGCATGTGTAGTTTAATTACAGGGACGCACAAAAGCTTTCCATTACATTATGATCTATGGAAAACAGAAGATTGCGGTGTATTTTAATGAAATTGTGATGCTTGAAACATAATGAAATTTTAAAAAGTACTCTACAACATGATTGTTGGAGATTAATCGATTTCGCAGAATTTGTCGTTTGTTTACAGAGATGCACAAAAGAATTCGGTTAAAGGATTGACTATGATCAATAATTGCTGGAAATGCGTTTTCCCTGTGTTGTGTATTTTTAAACTTATCTAATTTTAGTGTATTTCCTCGTGTGTATAAATTCTATAAAAATTATGCAGAAAAGAATTCGCACACATTAACGGACAAAGACAGCAATTGATGAAAATGGATTTTAACTGAGTTATGTGTTTTTTTAATTGCTTATTTACACTGTAAAAAATTTTGATCAACAATTACGGTACATATACTGGCAACTTTGTGACTAGTATATATACCGTAATTTAACTGGACGGTATATGTACTGTAAAATATTTAAAGTATATGTACCGGCTGCACTCCCCCCTCTCCTCAGGCCTGCATGAATTACGTAACAAGAGCAAGAGCATCACTTTAGGGGTTGCCGTACACCGAGTCGAGGCTACCAGCTTTTTCTTTACTGCAAAATAATTATTTTACGGTATAAATAGCGATTTTTTACTAAAAAACAATCATTTTACGGTGTAAATACCGTTTATAATCGAAATGGCACATATAAGGTTTTTTACACTTAATATACCTTAGAAGTATGGTACCCATACCGTAAAGAGTGTACGGTACATCTACTGAAATTTTACGAAATTTTTTTAAATGTAGATATATCATTTCATTTGACGAAAAAATAATATTTCTTAATATGAGTGTTTCATAATCGGGTTCCTAATGCATGATTTTTCAGTCTTGTTTAAAAACTGTAACTGTATCTGTGTTACATAAATGCATTTTCTTTGAGAATTCAATTTTCGACATGTTATTTGCATATTTCTGAGAATGTATGCGTTGCGTATTTGGGGGTATTTAAAATATGCTTTTAAATATATTGTCCCTATATATTATATCTATGTAACCATTATCTCTTTAAACAAATGTATCTGTATTTTTCATTCACGTTTTACACATGAAATTGAATTTTGAACACTTTTATATGAATCATTATGAGAATATCTTCGTAAAATGTCTTCGTACTTAAAATTTGCTTTTAAACATACTGACATATTTGTGCATTGTTTGGATATGTTTTATTTCTGATTCAATTTTCGACATTTTTATGTGAGGGAGTGTATAATTAGAGTGGCAACTTCAAAACACGTACCACGTAAAAATCTAACAATGATGGATAATCTATTTAGAATAATAAATCTTACTAACACTAAATTGAACATTTTTTTTAATTATTTTTTTTATACAGAATTTTTCTTTTAATGAAATTTTTCCTAAAAAAATAAATATATAAAAAGAAAAAGAAAGAAAGAAAAGAAAATTTTTATTTAAACGAGTTCTGCATTTTATATGCTAACTTAATTTTCTAGAATTTTGCTGAGAAAAGTATCTTTTTTGTGTGGTTCGTTAAGCAAGAAACTAACTTTATTCCTTAAATACTTTTTTTACCTTCAGAATCATAGAATTCATTAGAAATAAGAATTAATGAGGAAAAATAATTATTGCTGAGAAAAACTGCTTTTACCTTTTCTAGAAATGATTAAGCCGTAATTACAAAAGCTTAAGTTTTTAATTACTACAATAAATCGTTTAATTTCATCCTTGTCGTCTTGTGTTTTTTAACATGAGAATATATGATTTTTATAAAGCAGCAGTAAATGAATTAATTGAAGGAATTTCTTGGTATTATTAAAAGAAATATCGTGTTTGAACGAAACATATTACATAATTACTAACTTTACTAATGTCTTTAAAGTAATCGTATTTCATAGCTCAACTATAAAGCGATGATAATTATGAACCTGGGAAGAAATAATTTGCATTAAAAGCATTTAATGAAAGAAAATATTTTCTATTTGTGGTTATGTTAAAAAAAATAATTATTTTCATAGAATCACAATACATATTTTTTATTTTTATTGTGTAAGCAGACGAGAAAACTGTAAATTGGAAGAGGAAAATCAAAAGCAAATGCTACGAGTATTTTAAACATATGAATTTTATTATTATTAAACTAAAATTTGTGAAGAGAAAACCTTATATAACATAGATAAGCATAATTAATATTTTGCATAAAAACGTCATTGAAAATGAATGATTGGTGACTATTACAAAAACGCTCATTTCTGTTAATTCTAAATTTTTGGAAAAATAGAAAAGAAAAATACCGTTAACGTTTGACTAAATTAAAAAAATCCCTTTGAAACATGTTTTTCGCTTAAAAAAAAAAAAAAAAAAAAAAAAAAAAAAAGAGCCTTTTTTTCATTTTTATTCAGCATCCATGAGTGTTCTTTATAGAGCCGAGTTCTGAAAAATAAATCTTTATTATAGAGAAAAAACATATTTGTGAGTAACGCTGGCGTCAGAGTGACGGTGGCAACACGTGGATAATAAATTGCACTTGCAATTTTGTTTAACTTGTAATTTTGTTTAACTTCTAAACATTGTAAAATCTCAATATTTACATCATTAAAAAGGAAAAAAAATGAATGCAAATTGTTTGTAAACTGTATTTAAATTTACTGATTCTTAATGATTTTAAAAATAATTTGAAAGCAGGAATTTTGTTTTTAAATCTATACTTATCGCGTGCAGCTTGATTACAAATGATTATTCTGTTTGCACTTATAACAATATAAATAGCTCCCTATTTGTTTCTGAATAATATTTCATAATGAAATTAAAACTTCATTAATAAATAAAAAAATAAATAAAATAAAATAAATAAATACAAATTTAACAGACATGTAATCCAACTGCGCGCTTAAACCCCTCAACTTACCATAATCCAAAAGGATCCTGTCAGTAGTAAACAATTTGGCAATTTCTTCGGCTATTAACTCGTAGTATATGGCTAATACGAAATATCATTTTTAAAATTTTTAAATTTTATTTGAATACATTATTGATATTTTTCATAAAAAAATATTTTTGGTGCTTTTAGTGGGGAATCGAAAAAATATTGATAGTAAAAATTGTTTAGTTTTCAATAAAAAATGGTTTTTACCTATATTATGTAACCCAGAAATCCCGGTTTGGATCTTTTAGTTAATATAAAAAGAAGAAACACTTTTTGAAATTCTTGTTTAAATTAGGGTTTTTTTTGTTTTTTTTTTAAAATTAGGAATCATCTGCATATGTAATAGCTATATCTTGAGTTATTTTTAAAAGTATTATTATGAGTTTACTTTAATAAAACCAATGATTTCTGTATGTATTCTATATATGTATGTAGTTTATATATTTCCATTTCAACGATTTCTTTTGAAATGCATAGGATAGCATTTCAAGAGAAATCAATTATTACAGTATTATTTAAAATTCATTTTCTAATTGTTGAGATATGTATCATAATCTGCTCATTATGCATGTATTTGTTTGTGTTAGTGTTCAATATTTAATAAGTAAACGTATCAATACTAGCTTTGTACAATCTTAAATTTGATGCAGTTATATGGCACTGAAAATGCTTCCATGGCATTTAAAGAGTAATGTAGATAGAAAAAAAGATTTAGTGATAAATATATTTATTATTCAAACATAATATTCACAGAATAAATAAAAGTTACCTATAACAAAAAACCCATCGACATTCATCTGTGGGAGAAAAAAAAAACATTAGGCTACACATAAATTATGATGTACCTAGCAATTCATAAGATTCTGTTCCATTCCCGAATCTTGTCCAATCGATTCTTTGATTATGTCGACCTTAGAATTATCTTCTTTTAGGTTCTTTCCCTCTATTAATAGATAGAAAGGTGTGTTTCTTATAAGAAGTTCTCACGTTTTACTTTTATACCTATAATGTAAGTTATCGAAGATATATATTCCCCGAAAGCAAGGATTATAAATTTAGGCGAGGCAGAAATGATTTTTATACCATATTCCAGCTTACGTATTGAGTTTTTTTTATTCAAAATGATTGTTGCTTAAAATTGTTTTCTAAATTTTCTTATTTTATTTAACTCTCTAGAGTTACTTCGAAAAACTTATATTTTTGGCTTTATAATAAATATATTGATTTCTATTGACTTTTTCACTATTTTTTTTTACAATATTTTTTTATCATTATTTTTTTTCAATATTTTTATGGTTGCATTGATATCTATGGTACTTTTATTTTGTTTAATACCCTTATCATCTTTAACATATCTTAAATTGTTTAGATAAACGTTATTTTTTGTTACTATATCATTTCCTTTTACAGCATATGTTACTAGCATTGACGCGTTGAAATGAACCATATATTTTGATAGCAATGATATTTTTTTCTTAGCAAAGACAATTGAAATAAAATTTCGAAGTTCATAAACAACGCTCAGATGTATTTATGAGAAAGTAAACGACACATGTTGCAATAAATATTTTAGAATGCATTTCTAAAGATAGTATTTTTTCTAAAAAAATTATATTTTTATTAATTAGAAACATTTCTAATTAAAAAAAAACATCTCTTTTCCTAATTAAATACAATTCATAATGCAATTGTTCTGTTTTTCTTTTGCCTAGCATCCAAATATTTTCCTTTAATCTTTTACTTAGTGAATTAGATTACAAGTGTATTAATTTTTCCTGTGAATTTCGTCTTCTAATGCTCAGAGATAACAATCTTTAATATGGCGAGAAAAAAAAAATGTGTCCCTAATGGGGGACGTTGGTCATTTCTAATTTTCCTCTCTACATTGCGTTCAAAAGTGAAACATATTGATCAGTAAGGTAAAGCCAGGAGAGATGTCAGTCGGAGAGATTGTGCACATAGAGGTTCGGGGGGGGGAAGGAGTAGAGTGAGCGCGCAGCGACTCCAAGTAGTTGTACAACAGCGGTAGTGGAGTGTCTACTTGAAAGTGCACGTTGATTGTTTTGAGTGTCTACGGTAAAGCATTGCTATTTTGTTTTGTTTTCCCAAATTATGTGCTTGAATTTTCATAGCTATTCATAAGAATTTCTAATCAATGTCGGTAGCACAAATTATTTTAAAGTTAATATATTTTTGATAAGCTACTGATCTAGACTAACAATGTGAACATCAACGGTTCGTTTTAGTAGTGGCCATGTTTAAATAAAAGGCCGCGCAGTCTCCCCTACCGAAGTTGGAGAGTTTGCGCATCTGCTACTTAGGAGAGATGGCGCATTGTTCCCATTAGTTTCCATGCTAGGAGAGATTACGCAGCTTATTGGTAAATTTGAATTAAAAAATAAAAAATTAAAATGGACTAATTTTCAGTTAAACGTGTTATCAAGTAACTTAATGTTATTTTGTAATCTTATCTGGACTTGCTTTTTTTTATTCTTTAATTTATTTTTCCTTTAATTAAAATTTTTTAATCGTTTTTAAAATTATTTCATTTGTCTGATTCTTTATCATTAGGTTGAAATATTCACTCCTAATACATTAATATTTGTCCACCAAAACCTTACAACAATGTAATTTAAGTGTAATTATTATTTTTAACAATTTAATTGTAGTTATTATTAGTAACAATCTCTCGTACCCATGTGCGCAATCACACCAACCCTGTAAGGACAGATTGCGCAAAATAACTTTCTTGGTTTTATTACAACTGTTTTATTAAATTGCAACATAACAACAAAATAGCAATGGAAATGCATAAAAAACAAATGAAGTAAAAATTATTCATGGATAGCTTAGCAAAAAAATTCATATTTAAATTTTTTATTCTTATTCTTTTGAATTGTTCGCAGACTCTCCTAGCTTTATGAACTTATGAGCTTATGAGCTTTTAGCTATATAAACTTATGTTAAATAATGGACGCAATAGTAAAACATTCTAAAGATTTACTTTTAGATTTAAGCATATATATTACTGATGGAATGCTACAGAGTGAGCATTTGAATTTAAGTCTGACTGCATAGGATTTACCACTATATTGCTGTTTATTGATTAATATGAGTATTTTAAATTATCCGAGACGTATAGTATTTATTTTGCACCTATGACTCTAAGGATCTGATATGATAATTTATACTTAGAGAATTTTATTAGACAAATTATCAATTAATTATAGAAAAGAAAAAGTTGCGTTGAGAATTATTTTTGAAGTTCGGATCCTCTTTGAGCCAATTACAATCATCAAAGGTTACCTGCAGAGAGTTATGTAACATTAAATAAATAATGGCTTATTTTAAAACCTAGATTGTAATATTAAAGAAAACATTTCCTAAAATAAAAGACTTAATATTAATTCAATAAATTAAGTAAACAAAATGAAAACTGACTAAAATTAATTGAATATAAAATTGAGTTTATTTACAAGGTAATTATAATCATGTAATTAAAAACAAACATAAATGTTTAAAAAAAAAAATTCAATCCTAGTTGAGAACTGTATTCTCAACATTTATTTTCTGAGAATTACAGTTTATCTTACTGAATTAACAAATTCGATTTTGAAAGGCAGAGTTCCATACCCTAGAAGTATTTATTTGATTAGCCTTTTTATGTTTAGATCGGGGTAGGATCTTCATACACACGTAAATTCGTATTATTAAAAGAATATAGCTTAATTAAATAAAATGGAACAATGGTGAAGGAAGATTGTTTGTTACCTTATATTACTAGATAACGTTGACAGCAGGAGGTAATGGCTGACGCGTTTTCGCTTTTTCTTAGCGCGTACATTTCCATCTATTGGCACACACACTCAAAATCTGTTTTTTAGTTAGAGAGCAGTCAACCTTCTACTTTTCCATCTTTTTTTGAATCTCTCTTCTCAAGAAAAATCACATTCTTTTCGTGGAGCAAAAAAAAAGGGATGGAACCATTTTTCCCTTTTCACATAAAATTAAGGCCTTATACGTTTTAACTTCTTGAAAATTTGCATGTTTCGGCCATACCTCTGATTTTAGAGAGATGACCATTGGCAGGCGGGAGAAATTTGGTACTCCCCTTGAGTGTTTCATAGGTCCGTCGGTACAATAGCGATTCCTCTTGACGCCGTGGTGTGTCTGGGAGGTAAAGATGCTTTTACTTGGGAGGTCTTCGTGTCTATTTAAGCTCTCATAAATAAATGTGTCATATTATTGTTCTGACAATTTTCTCCATGACATTTTTATTAGGTGTAGTTAAATCATTCGTGGGAACGGAAAACCAAATATTTCCTTGACTGCCGTGGTTCACTTTGTTCCATAATTATCTATCTGTATGCGCTGATCCTAAAATGGATCATTAATTTGTATTGTTCACTGTTCACTGATTAAAATGATACCAAATACTCTGTTAATATGCAGAAAAAAAACCAAATACTTTTTTTTTATAGTGTGTGCTAGTTTAGATCTAGATGGTGGTATTTCTCACCATCATCTCTTCCCCCGACATTAGAAAAAAAAAAGGTCAACAGTATCTTTTTTTTATATATATATGTAGCTACAAAGTACTCGATGAAAGTCCATCGTCGTATTATATTGAAGATCAAAACTGAAAATGTTCTCATGGAAAAGTCTAGGAACTTGGGATAAGCTGGAGTGTCACTAGGTTTGGAGTGTAAGTAGGTTTGCAACACCAGAAAAAAGTTTTACACATTGGTGAAATAAAGCGTAATCAAAAGTTCACTGTTGAAAAATCTGATGAAAGACATGACTTCTTCAGCAAGTTATCATGTGTAGTTGGTTTCAATTTCCATTGTTCCAAAAACATTTATTAAAATTTTGAGTTTTAATAGGTCCAAATCCAAATAAAGCAGGAAAATTTGAATAAGCCAAATAATAAAATAAAATGCCCGAGAGTGGAAAAGAAAATTAATTAATTGAATATAAAATTGAGTTTATTTACAAGGTAATTATAATCATGTAATTAAAAACAAACATAAATGTTTAAAAAAAAAATTCAATCCTAGTTGAGAACTGTATTCTCAACATTTATTTTCTGAGAATTACAGTTTATCTTACTGAATTAACAAATTCGATTTTGAAAGGCAGAGTTCCATACCCTAGAAGTATTTATTTGATTAGCCTTTTTATGTTTAGATCGGGGTAGGATCTTCATACACACGTAAATTCGTATTATTAAAAGAATATAGCTTAATTAAATAAAATGGAACAATGGTGAAGGAAGATTGTTTGTTACCTTATATTACTAGATAACGTTGACAGCAGGAGGTAATGGCTGACGCGTTTTCGCTTTTTCTTAGCGCGTACATTTCCATCTATTGGCACACACACTCAAAATCTGTTTTTTAGTTAGAGAGCAGTCAACCTTCTACTTTTCCATCTTTTTTTGAATCTCTCTTCTCAAGAAAAATCACATTCTTTTCGTGGAGCAAAAAAAAAGGGATGGAACCATTTTTCCCTTTTCACATAAAATTAAGGCCTTATACGTTTTAACTTCTTGAAAATTTGCATGTTTCGGCCATACCTCTGATTTTAGAGAGATGACCATTGGCAGGCGGGAGAAATTTGGTACTCCCCTTGAGTGTTTCATAGGTCCGTCGGTACAATAGCGATTCCTCTTGACGCCGTGGTGTGTCTGGGAGGTAAAGATGCTTTTACTTGGGAGGTCTTCGTGTCTATTTAAGCTCTCATAAATAAATGTGTCATATTATTGTTCTGACAATTTTCTCCATGACATTTTTATTAGGTGTAGTTAAATCATTCGTGGGAACGGAAAACCAAATATTTCCTTGACTGCCGTGGTTCACTTTGTTCCATAATTATCTATCTGTATGCGCTGATCCTAAAATGGATCATTAATTTGTATTGTTCACTGTTCACTGATTAAAATGATACCAAATACTCTGTTAATATGCAGAAAAAAAACCAAATACTTTTTTTTTTATAGTGTGTGCTAGTTTAGATCTAGATGGTGGTATTTCTCACCATCATCTCTTCCCCCGACATTAGAAAAAAAAAAAGGTCAACAGTATCTTTTTTTTATATATATATGTAGCTACAAAGTACTCGATGAAAGTCCATCGTCGTATTATATTGAAGATCAAAACTGAAAATGTTCTCATGGAAAAGTCTAGGAACTTGGGATAAGCTGGAGTGTCACTAGGTTTGGAGTGTAAGTAGGTTTGCAACACCAGAAAAAAGTTTTACACATTGGTGAAATAAAGCGTAATCAAAAGTTCACTGTTGAAAAATCTGATGAAAGACATGACTTCTTCAGCAAGTTATCATGTGTAGTTGGTTTCAATTTCCATTGTTCCAAAAACATTTATTAAAATTTTGAGTTTTAATAGGTCCAAATCCAAATAAAGCAGGAAAATTTGAATAAGCCAAATAATAAAATAAAATGCCCGAGAGTGGAAAAGAAAATTAATTAATTGAATATAAAATTGAGTTTATTTACAAGGTAATTATAATCATGTAATTAAAAACAAACATAAATGTTTAAAAAAAAAATTCAATCCTAGTTGAGAACTGTATTCTCAACATTTATTTTCTGAGAATTACAGTTTATCTTACTGAATTAACAAATTCGATTTTGAAAGGCAGAGTTCCATACCCTAGAAGTATTTATTTGATTAGCCTTTTTATGTTTAGATCGGGGTAGGATCTTCATACACACGTAAATTCGTATTATTAAAAGAATATAGCTTAATTAAATAAAATGGAACAATGGTGAAGGAAGATTGTTTGTTACCTTATATTACTAGATAACGTTGACAGCAGGAGGTAATGGCTGACGCGTTTTCGCTTTTTCTTAGCGCGTACATTTCCATCTATTGGCACACACACTCAAAATCTGTTTTTTAGTTAGAGAGCAGTCAACCTTCTACTTTTCCATCTTTTTTTGAATCTCTCTTCTCAAGAAAAATCACATTCTTTTCGTGGAGCAAAAAAAAAAGGGATGGAACCATTTTTCCCTTTTCACATAAAATTAAGGCCTTATACGTTTTAACTTCTTGAAAATTTGCATGTTTCGGCCATACCTCTGATTTTAGAGAGATGACCATTGGCAGGCGGGAGAAATTTGGTACTCCCCTTGAGTGTTTCATAGGTCCGTCGGTACAATAGCGATTCCTCTTGACGCCGTGCTGTGTCTGGGAGGTAAAGATGCTTTTACTTGGGAGGTCTTCGTGCCTATTTAAGCTCTCATAAATAAATGTGTCATATTATTGTTCTGACAATTTTCTCCATGACATTTTTATTAGGTGTAGTTAAATCATTCGTGGGAACGGAAAACCAAATATTTCCTTGACTGCCGTGGTTCACTTTGTTCCATAATTATCTATCTGTATGCGCTGATCCTAAAATGGATCATTAATTTGTATTGTTCACTGTTCACTGATTAAAATGATACCAAATACTCTGTTAATATGCAGAAAAAAAACCAAATACTTTTTTTTTATAGTGTGTGCTAGTTTAGATCTAGATGGTGGTATTTCTCACCATCAATTACTTCAGTCGAAAAATCATAAACTTAATTGAAAATAGTTTTTAAACAAAGAAATAAAATAAATGTTATCTCCTATAAATGTCTCCTATACTATAAATGTCTACTCTCCTAGCTTTATGAACTTATGAACTTATGAGCTTTTAGCTATATAAACTTATGTTAAATAATGGACGCAATAGTAAAACATTCTAAAGATTTACTTTTAGATTTAAGCATATATATTACTTCAGTCGAAAAATCATAAACTTAATTGAAAATAGTTTTTAAACAAAGAAATAAAATAAATGTTAGAATAGGTTCTTTTTAAACAATCCTTTATATGCATTCAATATTTATCTTAGATGTCACGCCTAATTTCAAAACTTCAATTCACGTAGTTCTAAAAAATGTCCGTTACAATGCGTTAATTCGGCGTTGGCCCTGGTTATTGAAAATTGCTTTGATCACCGCTTTGATTTACAGATAGAAAGCGGATTGATAGAAAGCGAGGACTAATGATTTTGTTGAAAATATGTTTTTTATCTGTTTTTTTTAAACATTTGGCAACAAAATAAAAGACATTTTTAAAACTATCTATTCAGGATCTAATTTTTTTCTCAACATATAACCATAATTTAATTATTATTAGATTATTAATTTATAAAATTGCATCTCTTTTGAATATTATTCGCTTTTTTTATTTATATTTTCTTCTTTTTAGCGTTTAAAATACTTCGTTTTTCCAGTTTCACAAGCAGTTGGCATATTTTGACGAATTGTTAATTAAATGTAATTGTTTTATACCTATTGCAAGCTAATATAGCATTTACCAGCAATGTTACCAATTGGAAGCATGAAAATTTAAATAATTAAAACTAGTCAATTTCTTATTTCTTACGCTTCTAAATTTACGCCGAATTCGAATACTGTAGCTTTAGGCACATAGACAATGACTGGGTAGTAAGATAGTATATGCTCCATCATCAAACATTTTTATAATTTTTAGTTTATTTTTTACCCTTTTGCACCGTGTGTGAATGTTGAAATAGAGGTCAAGGTCAAACCGGGCGGGGAGCACTACCTTTCGGCTTAAGCTGAACTAGTCCCACCCAGCGCAATAGACGTCAAGATAGCATTAGGTATAGCATGTACCACAATACAAACTTCAAGTTATTTTTCTATTAATACCATGAATAATTCTAAGTACGCCTACAGAATTGTACAAATATTATATATACTTTTTAAACCTATATAAATTTTTAAATACGTATAAAATTGCTCTTCGAAAAATAACAAAAAGGTCCTTTTAATGATGTACATTCAGTTCCCATCTTATGAGTGAAACTTATATTCTGTCTCGAGAATAAAATAAAATAAAAATCCAGCCATTTTTAATTATAACTACTAATTTTTTTCATTCATATGAAGAAAATATTCATATGAAGAAATACTTTTTTTAAATTCTTTGTACCTGATTGTCAACCTCGTCCTCTACAAAATGGTATTCTGCATTTAGTATGTTGCACCATTCAGTATTTTCGTCATGTACTTTTCTGGCTTCGGAATCTTCCAAGTTTTAAGAAAATCCATATTTCTGTCTGACTTTTTGCTTAAGCTGTGATCACAATACTATTCTTTTATAAGCAATGAAAGATATTTCCTCATATATAGATTATAAAGAGGACAACGATAAAAAAAAACCGTGTTATACAAGGTGACTGAAATTGAATAAACCAACTTTGAAGGGCTATATCTTCTGAAAAATAAAAGATAGTGTTCCATTTATCACATCGAAGTGAGTGAGAAGTTATGAAATTTCATAAATGTAATTTTTTGTTGTTGTTGTTGTTGGCGAGTGGATTGAAAGCGAAACGACATGTGCCGTTGTGCATTCATTCATTCAGTCAGTTGCCGCCGAGCTAACAACATCACAACAAAAGGCGTTCTGTATAATCGAAATGGCTAAACCGGAATCTGTTTGTCGCGTTCAACTGCGAATAACTGCAGCTATTGCAACTGTAACACCCGACATGTCGAAAACCGTATGTCGAAACCGAAATTCTTCTACAGAATGGATTCGTTCGTGTTTCTGCTGGTGGTCACATTGAACATTTTTAAATTTTTGCTATTAATACTTTCACAATCTTATTTTTTTATGTCTTTTTCACAAATGCGTGTATTTTCTATACTTTTGTTAATAAAGCCCTGGTTGTTTAGCACTAGGTCAAAGTTGGGATATTCATTTGTAATCCCCTGTACTTTACTCTTCGAAACTGCGTAATGACGAACTTTTCGCTGTTTGTGTCTCGTTCGCTGTTTGTGTCGCATTGTTGAATTTAACGGCAAGTTAAATTCTACCATAGATAACTGATGTGTATACATGCAGAATTCAGTTTGTTACATATTTCACTCTAAAATATTGACTTTTGTGTATTACAAGAAAAATTCATATGTGATAAAATATATTATATGAACTATAATTTGTAACTAAAATAGCTATATTGCGACTACGAAAAAAGTCTATTCAGGGAGGAATTCAAAAACAGAAACTAAAATCCAAGAAGTTGTAAGTATTTTGTTAGCTTTTAAAAGACCCCTCTTAATACATCATAGAAATGTTTCTTTTGAATATGGAAATAATTGAATAGATTTCAGTACAATTAAACTTCTAACATTTCCTTCTATAAATTATTTTATATATGTTGAAACAATATTAATTTCGATGAAAATGTAAAATTTTAATTGTATATATATATTTTTATTATTGTGAATAATCAATGGTAAATGAAATATCAATTAAATTTGACCAAAATTTTTAGCAGAGTTTTTTACATTTTGTGTATTACATTGTAAATACTGTATTATGAAAACACAATTTTTTAACTGAAATAGAATTAAAGTTACTATAAAAAAGTTTTTTCAGAAAGGATTTAAAAAATATATAATTTAAAAATCTATTAGACGCAAACCATTTGCTTGATATTTAAAAGACCCATCCTAATACATTTGAGAAATGTTTTTCTTTCAAACATGCAAATAATTCGGTCGATTTCATTACAATACACATTATACACCCAGAAAAATTTTCTGTTGAATCAACAAAAATTTGGTTGACCCAACAAAACTTTTTGTTTAAATATAGGTCAATGGAAATTTTGTTTGAATCAACAAAAAAATTATTTTTTTTTGCAATTCCAAAAAAATTTTTTGTATCGTCAGCAAAAAATGTTTTGTTAATTCAAGTAAAATGGTTCAGTTTTACTTGAATTTTGCTAAAACAACCAAAACGTACTCAACAAAGCATGTTTTGTAGTTTTAATCAATTCCTTTTTCTGGGTGTAACAATTGCTTCCTTAAATTTTTCGATGTCTGTTGAAAAACAAATTATTCCGATGAATAAGCAAAAAGTTATATATCCTATTTAAAAATTAACTATTCCATTGATAGATACTTTAGTTTAACTTTAACTTTTTGTGTATTACAATAAAAATACATATATCATAAAATATATCATATAAACTATAATTGATTATTGAAATAGATATAAAGCGACTACAAAAGAGGTCTTTTCAGGAATGAATTCTAAAATAGAAAAATAAAAGTCAAGCAGATGTAAGCCTTTTGGTAGCTTTTAAAAGACCCCTCCTAATACATCATAGAAAAATTTCTTTTGAACATGGAAATAATTGGATCGATTTCAGCAGAATATACCTTCGAACATTTCATTCTATCTTCAACGTCATGCACTTCATCTCTGTACAACGGATTAAGAGGGGTGATCTCCTTTTATTAGAGATTTTCACGTTTCAGTGCAACGTCGATAAAGGAAATTGTTAGAGAGTGAGTTTCAGAAGATAATGCTCCTCTCGTCAGAATGCACTCGAACAATAGATCGAAATGCATTCGAATGAACCTGACAGAAGTTGTTGAAGAATAGTTTGAATTAAAATATTTTCTTGAAAGAATCGATATTTGATAAACATTTTAAGAAGTAGTTTTCTCTTTCTATTTGTCTTTTTAGTATTTCTTTCTCCTCGCGATATAAAAATGAGAGAACGGAGATTAATTTTTAATTTCCGAGATTTGAGAAAGAAAATAAATTTATTTTTTTTCTATTATTGTATTCCGCACTTTGTTTAATCTGAAAAGTCAATAGAGTTATGTTCAATTCTGTACGTTCTATGAACCATTCTGCAGTTTGTAACAATTAATCCATTTATTTCGTAAGAAAGATGCTTTGTGTTAAAATGAAATATGTTATTATGGATCGTTACATATTTCAAAAATTAAATTTGTTGTTTCAGAAAGTATTTGGTGGCTATGATTAACGATGATAAATAAAAGAAAAAAATATTTCGAAACCTGACTTGTGAATTACTTTATTCTTATTTATTTATCTTCATATTACATTTTTGTTAAAATATTACATTTTTCAAAAATGCAATTTGCGTTTTAAAAATTTTGTTTTGTTGTTACAGAAGTATTTTGTCTTTAAGTGACTATGATATGATATTTTTCTTATATTTCGTTTCATATTCTTTTCGTATTTTTTATTATATTTGTTCTTTAGTTAAGAGCATCCTTATTCACTGAATGTTTGACGTACTACTATTTAGACTACATCTGTTCCGTAATAATTTTGGTGTATGCTAAGAAGAGGTCTCCTTACAGATCTGATTTTTGAATGGGAAGGTTTCTTGGACATGTCTTCGAAATACGGAATGTTTTAATAGAAAGACAACTATTGTACAAACAATAAAGTAAGAATAAAAATGAGGACTTCGCTGGAATGACGACATATACTTGAAGCTATCTTTCATAGTTTTTAGTTGTGTATGTTACACAGCTTCTTGAATAAACACAAAGCAAAATATTTACTCCGGCGTAATGTACATAATATTTAAATTTAAAATAGATTTCATTTCGAAATATTAATTCCTAACATATATCTTTCTTTTTAAAACAAATCAGCGGAGTACACATTCTTCTACTTTCATTCTAACCGTCGAACAATTCGATGTCAACAAACTTCAGTTGTTGCCATTTGCAAGTAAGAAAAATTGGCCTTCAAAGGTTTCTTCTTCTTACGACAACTGTGCTGAAAATTTGTTGGTAACCTTACATTGTCGAATATTGTTCTTAAAAAAAGTTTTTCTTAAAATTTCTAATGAATTGGACATATTACATATTTCTAATTACGTCATATCTTTCAAAATTTAATTTTGTTTTTTCGGATAGCATTTTGCTTCTGTGAAAATTATGATAAATAATGGGAAAAAAAATTCAACCCTCCATTCCTGGAATGTTCTATTCTCAAACACATTACTTGAAAACACGAGTGGAAGAAGGGTTTAAGTCACATTTTTGTCAAAGATTAACGTGCAACGTAAGTCGTTACGTATTAATCTATCATATGGTTTAACTAAAATACTATTATTATTATTATTATTATTATTATTATTATTATTATTGATGATAAGAGACATTATTGTTTAATAATATTTTTAAAATTAACATTTTAATAATATTTAAAGAAAATAATATTTAATACCAAAATGTTAATATTTTTTTCTAATAGAATTTAGTACCACCTGTTAATATTTTAAATGTAATCTACCAAGAAAAATAACAAAAGTAAAATATTAGAACACAAAGCTTTTAGCAAAATTTTATTGAAATTTAATTTTGTTATATAATACCTTCTACTACTTTTGTCTTCATTTATTTGCACTTATGTAATATTTATTTTAAAATATCTTATGAATTTAATATATTTCATATTCAAAAATAAAGTTACATATTTCGAAAATTAATTTTGTTGTTTCAGAAAATATTTTCTGGCTATGAGTAACTATGATAAATAATTTAAAAAAAACTATTTCAAAATCCTATTTAGGGAATGATTTATTCTGCTTCATATTATTTACTTGTTTTTATGTAAGAATGTTATTAAAGTAGGTAAAGTGGGTTTTATTAAAATCAAACATCGTAAAAATTTTATTTAAAATTTATATTTTGTTATCTTCAATTTAAAATTGGCTTTGATTTCTATTTACCTTATATATTTTTGTTATTTTTGTTCTTTAAAGAAATGCATTTTTTCAGGTTTGTTTCAATATTACTAAAATTTGTATTCAAAATTCATCTCTTAAGTATATATTTCCTTTACAATATATACTTTAATGACACAACTAACAATATTTGGTTATAGCTATTTTTATTTAAATTTTATTTTTAATTAAAATTTTATTTTTATAAAATTCTTATTTAAAAAGTATGAACTATAATAACATTAATTCGAAAAAAACTGCTTCTTTCTTGGGCGTCTAAAACACATAAGCAATATATAAAACAAATACAGGCTGTCTGTAAAGTTTCTATACATTTAAATTTCCAATTAAAATTTCGGCAGGACTGAAACTACGCCTTAAATCTTTAAATTGAACGAAACGCTGCGGGGTTGCAGCCTTGCCAACGTATATAAGTGAAAAAGGTGCCAGACTGGATGTCGTCAGGATTCCTAATTGGTAAAACACGTTGTACGTTATACCAAGGTATGATCCCCGGTCTGGGCACATTTTTCACTCAAGTTGGTTATCCGTTGTTAAGAAAAGTGAAAAGAAAATTCACATACTTTGTAGTCTCTGTGCATTTTTGAGAATTATGTTCTAAATACATATTTTTTACAGAAGGATCTAAAAGAATCTTTTCGACAGAATATATAATACAGTTATTGGTTATGCTCATCTACATAGATTACCGCATGAAAATCTCCAGAAGGACTTCACCCACATTAAATTATCATTCCTCACAACTTGTAGCAAATGGTAACACCTTGATTGGCCTGCTGCATAGACTTAAGCTTCAAGCTTATGCACCGCTTTATATTGTAGACTTATTTGAGGGTGCTAGAATGACAATAGAGTAAGTCAATCTTTAGTAAATTGATAAATGAAAGGGTTTTGCTGTTGCATTAAGTGGTTCAACTTGTTTTCCCCTCTAGCGACTCCCTAAGTGAACTATGAATTACTTGACAGTAATACTGAATACAAATTAATATACGTTCAGACAAAATATAGTTATATAGATTTTTCAAATTTTTAGCTTACTGCACTATTCTTACCCCTTTATTTTGTTTAACTGATAACGTAGAATGTTCCAACAGTACAATTTAGAATAGCGAGATTCCGACTGGGTTTTTGTGTGGATGATTTGCCGTTATGCGTAACAACGTCTTGTATTCTTCGAGCAACACCTGATATTATAAAACGTCTACCTGCACAATTTTCATCTTAAAACGCTACCAGCTCTCTTGGTTTCGTTTACCAAGTTCTTATTAGCCACCCCTGGTATGAGCTGACTTTCTGAATTTGAGGTTGAAGTTTTTATGCCCCTATTCATACGTGAATTCACACAGAAAAGCACAACATATATTTTTTCCTGATGAATGTATTATATCAAATGCCTGCAAAAAAAGTGGATTTAGAACCTATTTCTCAAAAAATGCATTGAAATTTTATAGACAACCTCTATAAATAAAGAGCCGAATAAAAACTTATAGTTTAAAAAATTATCCTTTTCGGTCTTTAATTAACGTATATAGTAGTAATTTGCATATATATATATATATATATATATATATATATATATATATATATATATACAACAAAATTTAAAAATTTTCGTGATCTGCTAAATTATTTGCATCCCATTCTATTCTAAATTACTCTATAATATTTATTTCCTCCGTTTATTAATGTATCTTAACTCTATTTATTCGCAAAACCTCATATCTAAATTCAATATTTAATTGTGGCTAACTAAATTAACTAACTAGATTGCGTTTTTATCTTTAAATTATTAAAAGCTTACTACTATTCATCCCTTAAAAAACCAGTAGTCTTTCCTTTTTTTTTATTTCTAAATTCCTAAAAGGCTGTACGTATTATAATAATTTCCGATATTAAATGTAACTCTCAAAATCATAATTTTTTTTCGTATATTAAAACGTAAAACATTTTATTTTAATTCAATTCTGGCTCTGACCCAAGATCGATAAACCATTTCCCTTATTTAATTTTTTTTTCCTTTTCGTAAACGTAAAAATTATTCTATATTCTCAAACCAGTAATTAACGATAATCAATTATCTTAAAACTCATCTGGTTCACAGCTAATATATAGAACATCATGCAATGATCTCGAAGGGTCCTTGCCGCCCTTTCTAACCGGAAACCATTTTTCCTCAAAATTCTGACGCTTCCCGTAAAGAATCCCGGTTTTCCATTGATGCATTGGCCGTCACGTGACCCCTGTATTCATACTTTTCTTGAAATCATATATCGCAGTTCCGTGCTTCCGAGAGGCATTCGAAAGAGAGGCGCTGGAACGGTGTTTGGCGTTTTGAGCTTATAATCAAGTAGAATACTTGCCTGGTACTGATGAAGCGAGACCAGATATTTTTTTCTGGTACTACTTCTTGATGTATTCTTAAAGCTAGTAACATCTACAGCCATCATGCTCATTTTTAATTGGAAATCTGTCGTAACATCTGAAACGATGGATAACGCAAAAAGAGATATCCACCTGATTTATTAAGCTTCCAATAAAAAGCTTGTTCGTGATTTTGATGCAGTTTTTTCTTGTACATACTTACACAACCTCTACTGTGGATGTGCCGTCTGCAAGTAAACCCCTAGCGAGGAAACTCCCTCGGCTGACTTTAGAAAAAGAACATCTAGTATTGAAAACCCATTTATAAAAAATGGAGCTGCCGCTGCACTCATCATCTCTCGTCCTTAAATCGTCACATATATATACCGACAGCAATTTTGAAAAGCAAAATCTGATTATGAAATTCCCGAATTAAGTAATAGCTAAGAAAATGTAGAAAGAAAAACGCAAGTATATCATCCAGATTTATGCGAACAATTTAAAACACGAAGAAAATAAACGTGATCTATCACTTACATTAATTTCTCATGAAAACAAAAATCGTAACGTAACGGACAAAGAAATTTTGAAATATAAAACATAACTATATAAGAATTAAACACCCCAAACATTTCCAAATCAATTAAATTTAGTGCGCCATTTCATCATTAATTTTAATTCTCGATAATGTTTGATTGTTTTCAGACATGCTAGTAGAAACTTTTAAAACTGAGTGAAAATGTGTCAAGTTCGGGACTCAAACCCAGAACTTTTGTCTTTAATAGCCAATGCTCTTGCAATTGAGCTATACGGGCTACATAGCAGCCAACACAATTAACTGAGTCAAAGCTCTTTATTAAAAGCTCTACAAAATAAACTGCGGATGAAGGAATTGCAATAAACGCTGGATACATAATTACACTTTTATTATTTTACAAAAATCATACTGACTGGTAAATAAATAATGCTGGTAGTAATTTTTCAACTGAATGAAAATATGTCCAGGCCAGGGTTCGACCCTAGATCCTTTGTCTTGAATTGTCAATACTCTTCCAATTGAACTATCTGGAGAAATCCCAGGCACCATAATTCACTCAGACAACCATTTGGTGATGACATGTGGTCTGGTATTTAAAACAGCTCTGATGTCGTCCAGATTACGTCGTCTAGACGTCTACTTCCTTTAACTTTAATGGTTATTCTTAAATAATAGCTTAATTATAATGTACAAAATTTTGTGTTCAGCTTCTTCAATAAGACTAAAATCTCATATTGCTTTACAAACTCATATTTGTAGTTAAACAACGAATTTTACTTTTCTATCATATTCAACACGTGCACCAACTGTTAAAATGCGACACTAGATTTGCTTGACTTCGTGAGCATTAATATTCATTAATGATAATATGTTTAATTTTACTCATGCAGAGTATTAAACACGGCATACCGTAAAAAATATCCATTCAGGTAGATGGAAATTATTAGAGATTCAGCACTAGATTAACACATTGGAAGCACTTGGAATAAATTTAAATGTATTGCTTGATTAGAAAACAGAATAATTGTGTTTGACGTGCTTTTATGAACGAGATCATTTATTTGGTATCAGCAATTATATTTAATTTTACATATATATGTTTTATTTAAAATTTCCTAAATAATTAGAAACTGAAATGTAGTGGGTATAAATTAAATTCGTGTTTAACCTCTTCAATGGTACTAAAATCCGATCCTAATTTAACGAATTAACTTATGTACTTATAGAGAAATAACAAATTTTAACTTTGGATTTTATTCATCCTATGCATCAATTGTTTAAATGCGATAAAATATTTGCTTGATTTCGTGAACATTAATATTCATTACTAGCAGACCCGATTGAGGTTGGGCCTGTTAATCATCGATTTCCTTCCGGGTAAAATAAACAAAAATGTAATATCCTACAAATACGGTGATTACAATATGAGGGTACATTCGCTTCAATAAATCGTTAAAATGACAACCATAAAAAAATAACGTGGCTTTCACCTAATCATAATAAAATGCTCTAGCTTTATGAATGAAAATACCTGATTTTTTTGTCGCGTGTAGTAGAAAAGTATACGATTTCTCTGTCAATATAAAAAAATGCAATAATTACATCTAAATGGCGAAGTATTTGCTGAAATTCTATTTCGTATGGCTTGAAAAAAATATACTATTTAAATTAAGAACGTTAATTTCAGAAGAGCAAGATTTATCTTCTGATAAAGAATTATTATTTTTAAATGGAAACTTATTTTTTCATTCATAAAATTTAGGTTTAAACCTACTTCTTCAAAATGACGCCATTTGCATTTTCTCTAGTTAGTGCGGATAATAATTTTAATATGCATTAATGATTCAGAGATAATTTTATTCCTGAAATTGAAATGTCTGTTTTACACTAGATATTTTAGTTCCAAATACATTTGAATGATGATACTGCTGGGAAGATCTAGGCACATTTTAAATATCTGGTTACGTAATTAAAAATCCTTTAACATATCTAATTATTATTTGATTATTATACATATTTTATAAATATGCAGCAGTGGCCATGCGATATTTATATATATAGGTTTATATATGTTTATGCATGCTGCATATTACATACGACTATGTAAATATATGTGCGTGTATGTAAATGAGTTTGTGTCCATGAAGATGGTTATAAAATTCAAATACACCCGTTGTAACAAAATAGGTTGCCAACTTCTGTCGTATTTTGTTTTACATATGCAGAGTATTAAATAAAATATCTTGGGAAAAAACCGCATCCTGATCGATGGAAATTATTAGCAGGGACACATATTTAGATAATTATTCCGTAATATACACGTATTGGTAACTCATACAACATAATATGACATAAATGATTTGCCTGGACATGGAATAAACATAAATGCTTTACGGCGAATACATTTCACTAACCTAAACCTTACTGATCATGGCATTTAGTCTGCTATCTGAAATAGCGCAATAGAATAAATCCCAGGTGTGTTCGCCAGATTCGTCCAGTATAGCTCAGTTGGCAGAGCGTTGGCAGCTTAAGGCAAAGGGTCAATGGTTTGAATCCTGAACTTGACACATTTTCACTCAGTTGCAAAATCACAAATCATATGAAGTACTTACATATTAAAATAATTTGTAAAAATTAATAAAGTGAAATTAAGTATCCAGCGTTTACTGGAGTTCGATTACCTGTCATTTTTCTGTTGAGTTGTTTAAGATAACAGAGGAGATTCCATGATCAGTAAGGTTAGCTGGCTGAAACGTGTTCCCCAGATTTGTCCAGGATAGCAGCTTACAGAACATTGGCAGCTCAAGTCCTGGTTCAAATCCTGACACGGACACATTTTCACTCTGTTGAAAAATTACAACTGATATGAATTATTTACCAGTTAGAATAATTGTGTTAAAATTAATCAAATGTAAGTGCTTAACCAGCGTTTACTGGAGTTTCATTACCTGTCATTTTTCTGTTGAGTTGTTTCAGATAACAGACCAGATTCCATAATCAGTAAGGATAGCTGGCTGAAACGTGTTCTCCAGATTCGTTCAGGATAGCAGCTGGCAGAGCATTGGCAGCTCAAGCTCTGGTTCAAATCTTGACACGGACACATTTTCACTCAGTTGAAAAATTACAACTCATATGAATTACTTAACAGTTAGAATAATTGTGTTAAAATTAATCAAATGAAATTATGTATCCAGCGTTTACTGGAGTTCCATTTTCTGTTGAGCTGTTTGAGATAATAGAACAGATTCCATTATAAATAAGATTAGCTGGGTGAAATGTATTTTCCAGATTCGTCCAGGATAGCAGCTGGCAGAGCATTGGCAGCTCAAGCCCTGGTTCAAATCCTGGTCTGGATACATTTTCACTCAGTTGGCAAATTACAACTCATATGAATTATTTACCAATTAGAATAATTGTGTTAAAATCAACCAAATACACACTTTTACATTTCAACTTTCGAATTTTATTGCCTACGTGTTTCAAAAAAGTTTTACCCTCAATTTAAATGTGAAAATGATGAACAAAAACTTCATCTCATGAAAACATTGAAGTACTGGGAATATTTGTTTTGAACGATTTTAAGAAAACAAATTGAGGGAAAGACTTTAAAAAACTAAACAGATATGCCTTGCATAAAAATACTAACATTTCGAGAAGATACATTGTATAAATCTTGATAAATGTTATGCCTGAAAGATAAATTCTGAATTTTGTTTTCTCGTAAAACAATCTATCTCTTTTGTATGGTATGTTAAAAGGGTTAGAAGGAAAAAATATAGCTTCCGCTACAATTGAAACTTAAAACCCGAAAAGTTTTTGACATTTTTAGAACAGACGATATATATCGGTAACCATGTATGCATTAAATATTGGACATATTTTTGTACAAAGTAATTCGATGAAGGAAATATAGCCATATTTTACAGGTATATCAACTTAATTTTGTATGTAAGTATTTATGTTTTTTACAAGAGACAAAACTACAACAATTTATGATATGTTGTGCAGCGTTTTTAAAAATTCATTTATTATAATATTATTTGAGAAATTGAAATGTTGTATAAATTTTCAAGACATTTAGTTACTCAAAAAAATGTATTAAAAATTATTTTGATTCTGTAAAACGATATTGAAAAAATCAAAGTAAGTAATTACTGTGGTGGCATTTTAAAAATTAATATTTATTATTTTTTAATCATCTTTAGATGAAACAGGACAATTTATTTAAGTGATTTTAAACTTGAATTTGTCAAATAATGCATTTCTTTCCAGAAAATATTTTTTGCAGTTTTTTAAGCAAATATTTGTTGTTTTCGTATTTTAAAATATATTTGAAATGATTGTTTTGCTTTTGAGCAATAATTAATGAAGTACAGAACTTTAAATGTATGCTCCTTTAAGCGTCACATTTTTTTAAATAGGAATTATTTCTTCAAATTTCAAAATTAGAAAAAAAGTGAAATTACTAAAACAATTTCCAAATTTCCTGCAGCCATTAAGACGAAATTGAATCGAAAACTTAATATTTTAAATTTCAAATGTGATGCATGATTTGACTTTATTCGAATTTGATGGTTAGTTTTTATGAACTATTTCCAGTTTAGATAAATCTTTGTAATCATTTGGAGATAAAAAAAAATAAGTGGATCTATAATATATCGCAAGGCTTGATTTATAAAGGTGCAGCATTTAGGATATGATTTTGTCAATGATTTCAATATTATATACGTCTCAGTCAAGTGGTCGCACTTAATTATTTTAATTTATTCTAATACTTTAAAATACATAATAAATAAATAATAAACAATTATTTTTTAACACTGTCCAACAAAGTTCAAAAGTGGTTATGAATTCAGTTTGTCTGTCTGTCTGTCTGTTTGTCTGCCGTCTGTCTGTCTGTCTGTAGGTGATCTAACTCACGTAAATATATTCGGATTGTCATGCAACTGATATATGTTATTGAAGTTTACTATGGCATGTTCTGTATTGAAAATAAAGTGTGTAACACATATAGTTTTTTTACAGGGGCACTCAAATGAATTCTGTTGCATTACATTCCAAAAGAAAAATTATTTGCGGTGCATTTGAATGATGTTACACAATTTTAAACATATTGAAATGTATATATATCACTGAGGTGCACTACAAAAATCTTACTATAGAATATGGTGGGCATACCATTTATAGTTCCTTTACAGGGACACTCGAAAGAATTCCGTTACATTACGATCTATGGAGAAAAACCATTTGCAGTTTATTTTTATGTTTCACTATTTCAAACATATTGAAATTGATATATATCACTAACGTGCATTACAAGAGGCTTACTATAGAATATTGTGTGTACAACATTTATCGTGCATTTGGGCAGGGACACACAAAATAATTTGGTAATTAATCTGTTAACAATAACTGCTCGAAGTGCGTTTTCAGTTGCCTAAAGCGTTTTTAAATTTAACTCATTTTTGTATATTAATTGGTGCGTGTAAATTTTATTGATCATATACAGGGTAGCACAAAATTTTTCGAGTACATTTCTGTTTGTTGACGGAAATTCAAGAAGGGGGATTTTAAACTGTAGCATGAGTTTCCTAACTGGACTGCAATTTAGCAGTCTATGTAGTATATATACAAATCTATAGATCATATACACGGTTGCCCAGAAGAATTCGGATATTTTTCCTAATTTTTTGGTAATTTCTGAAGCTGGGTTTTTAAATATAGTATGTTTTTCAAATTGTTTACTTGGATATCATCTTTCATCTTATTAAACGGTAATGATTTGTACAATTATTGTGTTCAAAAATGTTACGTAATTTATGCTTGATGCATGATTTTTCGTTCTTGTTGTTATTTAGCTCATCTTTGTCTGTGGTATTCAAATTGAAATTGATTTATTGTTTTCTTTACTAATTCGATATTGTTTAAAATATGTATATAAGTCCAAGTATTAGTATTAATGAAAATCTTTTTTATTTTTTAAAAAAATAATGTTGATTTGCTTATTTTGTTTCTTTGTTTATTCGTTATTTATTGTTCCGTTTCATTGAAACGTAAAATGGCCCTATTTGGAAAGAAAGCATGACATGAAATCTGGATTTTTTATTACTGTAAACGGAAAATGTAATGGAACAATTTTCTTTTGTTGAGATTATTCAAAGAAATAAATATGTTGTCGTATATTGAAAAAAATACTAGTAAAGTGCAAAACTTTTCTATATTATTATGCTGTGTTCCATAATCTTCAATACAAAGTATTATAAGTCTATTCTAAGAATATTCTAAACACATTTCGCATGGACCTACACATATTATTTTCTTATGTGAAATCAAAAGAAGAAGAAACAATACTGTGACATGATTAACTTGATGCGTTGGTGTAAATTCATATAAAAATTCATAAAAGCAAATTAACACAAAAGACAGACGCAAATAAGTCCTCCACTGATCAGTTCAATCACTAAACTTACAAACAATCAGCTAGTAGCTACTCTAAATATACGAATAATGCAAGCTATGACTTAAGTCTCTGCACAACGAATTTCTATTTCACTAACATAGTATTTGTCAAGCAATCCTATTTATATCAGCGCTTTAGCGAAAAAAATCGTGTAGCGTCAATGCCAACAATCCTGAATATGATCGAAAACTGGGCTATGGGCAGTCGTAGAAGCTGGATTTTTGAAATTTTCTAAAATTTGTCCGATTTCGAATAATATCAAATTCGGCGCTATGGATTAAATCATCAATGTGAATCTCTATAATAGCCAATGAACTAGATTCTTCATTCGCAAGTACATAAAATTTCAACAAGTGCCTTGGTAATGTACCAGTAAAACTATTTTGACGGGCAACAATATTTAATGTGCGAGGAAAATAAATTTTGACATTTTGTAAGAATAATAACAAAATTTTCTTCAAATAAATAACGTTTAAAACCAATATAAAAATATTTCAAGCATTAACTACACATAGGTGGTTACATATTAGAATTATTTCAACCTTTCTACAAGATCCTGTACAAAGGGTCACACAGACGATTTTAGGAAATGCTGCAACGCAACGCAGTAACATGTATGCATATCGATGCATTATTACTGATGCATATTTATTATAGTATATTGTGTCGTTAAAATCTACATCATGCAATTGCCATTTGTAGATCGAAATGTACATAAAATTATATTATGTGGATCTATAAAAAACAGTAAGATTTAGGGAAAGATGAAAAAAACTTCAAATGTATTTTTTATTAGAGAGTATAATTTTGTCTGATTGTATGTATATAAATATTAAAGCATGAAAGATTAAGATAATGAATATAATCATTTCTAATGAAATTGCGTGTTACTGTAGGCAATAATTTTTAACTCAGTTGCTTCAGATTGTTTATCATAACATAAAGATATGACAAACGAAAAAATAATACTATAACTTATAATCTTCTAAAATAAACTATAAAACTAAAGAATACATTACAAGTATTAAAGAAATGAAAACTTCTTTAAACTGAAATGCATGGAACTAATACATAATAGCATTTAGTTTTGTCCGAGGAAAATAATCTTTATAAATGTACACCTAAATGATTAGCAGCAAAAGATATATTTTTAAAATTACATACTATGTGTTGCAATTTTTAAAGGAAAAAAGCATGTAAGTGCATGCCTATTTAATAAATTACGCTATAAATTTGTAACAAATAGTCATTTAAGTCAGTATATGTGCAAGACAAAAATATTTTGACGTTAAGTTTAATGCATGGCAAAACGGCCTTTTGTTTTAAAGCTAGTCTAACTATACAATTTATTTTTTTTAAAAACCAGGTAGTGAAAAAAAACTATAATCTACTTAGAGTTTACTTTAAGCTCTAGTGCAACCCTGACATTTAATATAATAAAGAAAAGTAGATGTACTATCGAAAGACTTTGAAATGAAATATACAAAACTGACACCTACGAAAAACAGTTTGCAACTAATACATAGTGACAGCACTTAGTTTTATCCGAGGAAAACAAATCTTCATAAATATTAATCTAAACTATTAGCAGCAACAGATATATTTTTAAAATTACATAACGTGTGTTGCAATTTTTAAAGAAAAAAACCACGCAAGTGAATATGTATGCTTATTTAATAAAATACACTATAAATTTGCATTCTCTTTAGCCAATATACATGCAATGCAAAAATATCCTTGACATTAAATGTAATGCATGGCAAAACTGAGTTTTGTTTTAAAGAGTTTAAAGAGAGACTAACTATACCATTTAAAAATTTTTAAACCAGGAAGTAAACAAATATATATATATATATATATATATATGCGATCTACTTAGAGTTTCCTTTAAGCTCTATTGCAACCATGGCATATAATGTAATAAAGAAAAGTAGATATACTATCGAAAGACTTTGGAGTGAAACAAACAACGCTGACACTTTTGAAAACGGTTTTAAGTTAGGAGATTTAGTAAACTAAAAATTTCAAACAATAGAAAAACGGTAAAGCAAAATTAATTTTTCGTATAAAAATCCACAAACAATATCTGCATAAATCCTTTCCGTAAAATCATTTAATAACTTTTTATTTCGTGAACATTAGTGACCACTACTATATATGATAGAATATAAAATTCTTTGAGTTCGACAGACAACTGATGGTTAAAAAAAATCAGTACTTTTAAAAATACTTTAGTAAAGAATTTATCAAGAATCAACATAACAATTACTATAGTCGCATAATAAACTGTTAACAAATATTTTAAGCGATAAGAATTTAACAGCACACTTCATCAAAAATTGCTAAAAAATCATTTTAAACACTTTCTAAGAAATTTGGAAGCAGTGTTAAGAATTCAGTTTGTCTGTCTGTCCCTGTAACTCAAGTAAATATACTCGGATTGCTATGGAATTGATATATGTCATTAAGGATTATTGTGCCATATTCGGTATTGAAAGCAAAGCGTGTAGCGTTCATATTTGGTTTACAGGAACACTCAAAAAATTTTCGTTACATTACGGTCTAGGGGGAAAATCTTTTGCGTGGTATTTTAATGATGCATTTTACTGATGTCAATTTCAAACATATTGAAACTTATATATATCACTCAGGTGCATTGCAAGATGATTACTACAGAATATGGTGGGCATAGCATTTATTGTTCATTTACAGGGATACAGAAAAGTGTTCGTTTAAAGTACTGTACATGAACAATAATCGCTGGAAGTGCGGTTTCTGTTGTGGTGCGCGTTTTTTCATTTAACTCCTTTTTTACATATTACTTGATGTGTATAAACTCTATAAATCATATACAGGGCTGCACAAAAGATTTCGAGCTACTGACAATTGCTGAAGGTGAATTTTCAGTTGTTTTATGCATTTTCTAACTGAACTATATTTTAGCATACTAAGCACTATATATACGTATCTATTGATGATAAACAGGGCTGCTCAAAATAATTTGGATATTTTTCGGACTATTGATGGTAAGTTCTGAAATTGGGCTTTTAAATACGTTATCCAAATTGCTTACTCAGACATCTCATTAACCTCATTAAACGTTAAAGATTTGTTCCAGTATTCTGAATTTGTTGGAAAGTGTTTAATCTGGAAGAGAAAGGAATGTATTGCAAAGTGTATAATCTATGCTTGAAGCATTATTTTTGTTCTTATTTATTATTTATTGTTAGTTTTATCGAAAATACAAATACTATGCTTAAACAAACTGTTTTCGAAATGTATTGCCAGAAAACCTTTTGACCAAATACTAATAGTGCAATTAAAAAAAAAATTCTCAATTTTGTAAATCATTTTCGAGATTAAAACAAAAAACGGCATATATAGAAATATTTAATGAGTTTATGATATCTTATTTCAAAATCATATACAAGTGTATTCTAATACATACTGTTATTTGGAAAGAGACATATTAGCTTCGTATACAAACTAAATTACTAATAGCTCTTTTAGAAAAAATATATATAAGGTAAAAATAGTCTCAATATTAAATTTAATGCACAGCAAATCAGCCTTTTGTTTTTGAAGTTATACTAACTATACAATTTAAAAAAATAAATAAATCAGGACTTAAAAAATAAATCATAATCTGCTTAGAGTTTCTTGTAAGCTCTTGTGCAAGCCATAAAATATAATATAAAAAATAAAAGTAGCTATACTATGGGAAGACTTTAGAATGAAGCAAACAAAGCTGACAGTTTTGAAAAACGGCTTTTTAAAGTTGGGAGATTTAGAAAACTGAAAAGTTCAAAGGACAGAAAAGCTATGAAGCAAAATTAATTTTGTGTGTAAGAATCCACAAACAATATCTACAAAATCTTTTCTCTAAAATCATTCAAGAATGAGCTATTTTTTATTACTAAATTCAATTTTTTGTACACTAGAAGTTAAAATTGTTTTGCGCATGAAATAACTGCTGGCTTCGAAAAAAAAATAATATTTTTAAATGTTGTATGTTAATTTTGTACAACATTAGGAAGGTCGTATAAAATATTTTAATGAAATAAATAAAGCTATAATAAACTGAAAGATTTAAAAAACATAGTTCATCAAAGACATCCAAAAACCATTATTCTTTATTTTTTAATTTTTCAGAAAAAAATAATGAAAGCAGTAGATTAATTGTTTTTACGGAGGCTCACGACAAAATTTAAATTTTAGTCCCTCACACCCCCTCCTACGTCAAACCCTATTGTTGACTATACGCGTGAATAAAGTCAAATTGCCATTGTATCAGATTAATAATTTGAATAAACGTTGTTAAGATGTTATTTAGAAAACTATTGAAGGAATTATTTTTAAATGTAAAGTAAACTAACTTTATACAATTTCTTTGTAACAGCGTATATCATCCATATTTTTTACATTAAACTCTTTTACTGCATTTGAAATGTACATAAATATTTGCAGATAATTATAGTTAGATATTTCCGAAAATTTATTTATATGAATTTTTTTTAATACAGTACATTGTAATATCGAAAGGGTTTAATCTTTGTAAATGAGAAATTCATTCAATTGCATCTTTTTAGTTTACAATGAGGTTTCCATGATTTCGGGATCTCAGAGACTGGAGAATTGCGGCATTTGTCATTCCAGCCACCCTGTCATTGTACACTAGATAAAATCTGAATAGGAACCGGCGTATGAACAGCAAATAAAAGTTAAATAAAAAACATAATCTTGTTTCTAAAAGTTTCTTCCAAATTTTTTAACCTATACTATTACAGTACAATCAAAAATTTTAGATATATTTATAAATACATTTGAAATTGACGTATAATTAACCTTTTCAAAAAGTATCTAAGCAGGATTAAAACATACTTCAAACTCAATGAAAATAAATATGCAATTGAAAATCACTTTACAATATTATTGCTAACAAATACATGTCTTAATATCACAAAAAAGTTTATACGGGATAAATTCAGTAAAACAAATTTGACTGTTTTTCTTAAGGTTTCGCATAATAAATAAATAAATAAAATTCTCCCCTCAAAACAAAAAAGAAATAAAATAAAATAAAATAAAATAAAATAAAACAAAATAAAATAAATAAATAAATAATGAAAAAAAGGAAATTGAATTCGTATATAGTTTCAATTTATAATCTTCATCATTAGGTTGAGCGATTTCTAATAAAACTCACTGGCCGTAATTAAATAAGATTTTAAACCATCAAGAGAATATAATTTTCTGTAAAAATGGTTACATACTTCCAGCAATATATACAAACTTTATAGAACAATAACACATTTAATTCTGTTATCTCCTTCTCTGACGACACATTATATTAAAAACTGTTGATGATAAGAACATCGAAAAGCATTATTTAATAAAAACAAGTGGTAATTTAATCACTGATTAATTATTTCTTTTGCATGAAAAATGCATCTTTTACAGCAGGATTTTCCAATTAACGACCTAAAGTGCTTTTCGCAGCAATTATTTTTTCTGTAATTGTAGGTGGCTATGCATTGTACGCTCAACTCTGGCTTCCCCTCCCCCCCCAATCAGCCCTATAGTAAGTAAAAAACTGCACGAAGTTGCTGTGTTTTACAAAAAGAAGGGAAAATGGCTTCAAATGTAGAAACTCAATAGCAAGTCAAAATAAACATTACTTTAAATAACGGATTCAGCGAGAGATATAAATATTAAAGGCGGTTTTAATTTAATAAAATATATTTTCTATCTACCTCCCCCCCCCGATAAACAAGAAAAAAAGAAAGAAAAATTTGCTACCTTTAATGTTCATGATTGCTAAATGGAAATGCACGCGATCTGCTGAATATAACACCGTTTTCATATCTATAAAAAAATCGAAATTACATGCAAAAAATTAGTTAAAATTTAAAACACATTCCATAATTCAAAATGCACTTCCAGTGATCATCGCTCATAGACTATACTGTAATCGGATTATTTTATGTGTCACTGAAAAAGAACGATAAATGCTATGCACACAATATTTTACAGTAACCATCATGTGGTAAACCTCAATGATGTATATCAATTTCATTATGTTTGAAATAGTGCAACATCATTAAAATACTGTGCAAACTATTTTCCTTTTAGACCATAATGTGAGGGAATTCTTTTGAGTGTCCCTGTAAACGAACTATAAACGCTACACACTTCATTTTCAATACCGAACATGCCATAGTAAGTTATAGTATATCATATATCAATTACATGATGGCAATCTATGTTTATTTACGCTATTTCGAGCACGGTCAACCAGTCAGACAGACAAACTGAAATTATAAACACTTTTTAAGGATGTTGGAAAATGTAAAAAAAAAACAAGCATGCATGAACATTTTCAGATCTGCGCAAAATGTATGTTTGATTGGGAGTTATAAATGAAGAAAAGGGGAAGGAAATAAATACTATCAAGAACGGATAAATCTTTTCCAAATATGTGAACTGAAATATCCCATCGTTGCCTTAAAAGACAAGTTTTTAACTGACGAAATTGGTAGAATTTGGTATAATAATATTTTGAGTCCTAAGTATTGTCTACAATTTGAGCTAACGTACAACAAACGCATTCTAACAAACATTCGAGAATTACTCAAGTTGTTCTAAATAAAGTGTTGAATAATGAGAAATGAAACTTCTTTTTCTCCAAAGTGTAGTTCTAGCAGTTAGAACATTATCATCCCAATGCAACGACATGTACAGAAACAGACTAAGTCTTAGCAGACTCCAATTTTCTAATACTTTACAAGCAGAAATGAAACTTCTTTTTCTCCAAAGTGTAGTTCTAGCAGTTAGAACATTATCATCCAAATGCAGCGACATGTACCGAAACAGACTTAAGTCATAACAGACTCCAAATTTCTAATATTTTACCAGCAATGTGGATGAAAATTTTCGTTTGAGCACTTTCTTAACTCATTATGATAGGCAAAATAAACTTCACATAATAGTCTTTTATTTAAAAATAAAGCCTGGTTTAAGATATATAACGTATTTGTTTGAAAAGTTTAATTGTAGATTTAAAAATAGTATTTTACTAATTCGATATTTTGTGCCAGAGTTGCTTTTCGGCTGATATGGCCCGAATGGATGTATAGAATGTGATCTGTATGTGATCTATAGAGTTTATATACACTTCACAATATGCAAAAAATGGTTAAACCGCATTCCATAACTGAAAACATATTTCCAGAATTTATCATTCATAGACAGTACTCTAATCGAAATATTCTGTGTGTCCCTTCAAATGAACGATAACTGTTATAAAAGCAAGCATGCATGGACAATTTCAGAATGCGCAAAATGTAGCGAGCACGCCATAGTGTAGAGAGCACGTCATATTGTACAATAAATATCTTGTAGTGCATTTCAGTAATGTATATAAATTTTATAAGGTTTGAAATAGTGTAACATTATTAAATGCACAGCAAATCAGCCTTTTGTTTTTGAAGTTATACTAACTATACAATTTAAAAAAAAAAATAAATCAGGACTTAAAAAATAAATCATAATCTGCTTAGAGTTTCTTGTAAGCTCTTGTGCAAGCCATAAAAAATTATATAAAAAACAAAAGTAGCTATACTATGGGAAGACTTTAGAATGAAGCAAACAAAGCTGACAGTTTTGAAAAACGGCTTTTTAAAGTTGGGAGATTTAGAAAACTGAAATGTTCAAAGGACAGAAAAGCTATGAAGCAAAATTAATTTTGTGTGTAAGAATCCACAAACAATATCTACAAAATCCTTTCTCTAAAATCATTCAAGAATGAGCTATTTTTTTATTACTAAATTTAATTTTTTGTACACTAGAAGTTAAAATTGTTTTGCGCATGAAATAACTGCTGGATTCGAAAAAAAAATAATATTTTTAAATGTTGTATGTTAATTTTGTACAACATTAGGAAGGTCGCATAAAATATTTTGATGAAATAAATAAAGCTATAATAAATTGAAAGATTTAAAAAACATAGTTCATCAAAGACATCCAAAAACCATTATTCTTTATTTTTTAATTTTTCAGAAAAAAATAATGAAAGCAGTAGATTAATTGTTTTTACGGAGGCTCACGACAAAATTTAAATTTTAGTCCCTAACACCCCCTCCTACGTCAAACCCTATTGTTGACTATACACGTGAATAAAGTCAAATTGCCATTGTATCAGATTAATAATTTGAATAAACGTTGTTAAGATGTTATTTAGAAAACTATTGAAGGAATTATTTTTAAATGTAAAGTAAACTAACTTTATACAATTTCTTTGTAACAGCGTATATCATCCATATTTTTTACATCAAACTGTTTTACTGCATTTGAAATGTACATAAATATTTGCATATAATTATAGTTAGATATTTCCGAAAATTTATTTATATGAATTTTTTTCAATACAGTACATTGTAATATCGAAAGGGTTTAATCTTTGTAAATGAGAAATTCATTCAATTGCATCTTTTTAGTTTACAATGAGGTTTCCATGATTTGGGGATCTCAGAGACTCGAGAATTGCGGCATTTGTCATTCCAGCCACCCTGTCATTGTACACTAGATAAAATCTGAATAGTAACCGGCGTATGAACAGCAAATAAAAGTTAAATAAAAAACATAATCTTGTTTCTAAAAGTTTCTTCCAAATTTTTTAACCTATACTATTACAGTACAATAAAAAATTTTAGATATATTTATAAATACATTTGAAATTGACGTATAATTAACCTTTCAAAAAGTATCTAAGCAGGATTAAAGCATACTTGAAACTCATAAAATGAAAATAAATATGCAATTGAAAATCACTTTACAATATTATTGCTAACAAATACATGTCTTAATATCACAAAAAAGTTTATACGGGATAAATTCAGTAAAACAAATTTGACTGTTTTTCTTAAGGTTTCGCATAATAAATAAATAAATAAAATTCTCCCCTCAAAACTAAAAAGAAATAAAATAAAATAAAATAAAATAAAATAAAACAAAATAAAATAAATAAATAAATAATGAAAAAAAGGAAATTGAATTCGTATATAGTTTCAATTTATAATCTTCATCATTAGGTTGAGCGATTTCTAATAAAACTCACTGGCCATGATTAAATAAGATTTTAAACCATAAAGAGAATATAATTTTCTGTAAAAATGGTTGCATACTTCCAGCAATATATACAAACTTTATAGAGCAATAACACATTTAATTCTGTTATCTCCTTCTCTGACGACACACTATATTAAAAACTGTTGATGATAAGAACATCGAAAAACATTATTTAATAAAAACAAGTGGTAATTTAATCACTGATTAATTATTTCTTTTGCATGAAAAATGCATCTTTTACAGCAGGATTTTCCAATTAACGACCTAAAGTGCTTTTCGCAACAATTATTTTTTCTGTAATTGTAGGTGGCTATGCATTGTACGCTCAACTCTGGCTTCCCCTCCCCCCCCCCAATCCGCCCCATAGTAAGTAAAAAACTGCACGAAGTTGCTGTGTTTTACAAAAAGAAGGGAAAATGGCTTCAAATGTAGCAACTCAATAGCAATTCAAAATAAACATTACTTTAAATAACGGATTCAGCGAGAGATATAAATATTAAAGGCGGTTTTAATTTAATAAAATATATTTTTTAACTACCCCCCCCCCCCCCACGATAAACAAGAAAAAAAGAAAGAAAAATTTGCTACCTTTAATGTTCATGATTGCTAAATGGAAATGCACACGATCTGCTGAATATAACACCATTTTCATATCTATAAAAAATCGAAATCACATGCAAAAAATTAGTTAAAATTTAAAACACATTCCATAATTCAAAATGCACTTCCAGTGATCATCGCTCATAGACAATACTGTAATCGGATTATTTTATGTGCCACTGAAAAAGAACGATAAATGCTATACACACAATATTTTACAGTAACCATCATGTGGTAAACCTCAATGATGTATATCAATTTCATTATGTTTGAAATAGTGCAACATCATTAAAATACTGTGCAAACTATTTTCCTTTTAAACCATAATGTGAGGGAATTCTTTTGAGTGTCCCTGTAAACGAACTATAAACGCTACACACTTCATTTTCAATACCGAACATGCCATAGTAAGTTATAGCATATCATATATCAATTACATGATGGCAATCTATGTTTATTTACGCTATTTCGAGCACGGTCAACCAGTCAGACAGACAAACTGAAGTTATAAACACTTTTTAAGGATGTTGGAAAATGTAAAAAAAAAAACAAGCATGCATGATCATTTTCAGATCTGCGCAAAATGTATGTTTGATTCGGAGTTATAAATGAAGAAAAAGGGAAGTAAATAAATACTATCAAGAACGGATAAATCTTTTCCAAATATGTGAACTGAAATATCCCATCGCTGTCTTAAAAAACAAGTTTTTAACTGACGAAATTGGTAGAATTTGGTATAATAATATTTTGAGTCCTAAGTATTGTCTACAATTTGAGCTAACGTACAACAAACGCATTCTAACAAACATTTCGAGAATTACTCAAGTTGTTCTAAATAAAGTGTTGAATAATGAGAAATGAAACTTCTTTTTCTCCAAAGTGTAGTTCTAGCAGTTAGAACATTATCATCCCAATGCAACGACATGTACAGAAACAGACTAAGTCTTAGCAGACTCCAATTTTCTAATACTTTACAAGCAGAAATGACACTTCTTTTTCTCCAAAGTGTAGTTCTAGCAGTTAGAACATTATCATCCCAATGCAACGACATGTACAGAAACAGACTAAGTCTTAGCAGACTCCAATTTTCTAATACTTTACAAGCAGAAATGAAACTTCTTTTTCTCCAAAGTGTAGTTCTAGCAGTTAGAACATTATCATCCAAATGCAGCGACATGTACCGAAACAGACTTAAGTCATAACAGACTCCAATTTTCTAATATTTTACCAGCAATGTGGATGAAAATTTTCGTTTGAGCACTTTATTAACTCATTATGATAGGCAAAATAAACTTCACATAATAGTCTTTTATTTAAAAATAAAGCCTGGTTTAAGATATATAACGTATTTGTTTGAAAAGTTTAATTGTAGATTTAAAAATAGTATTTTACTAATTCGATATTTTGTGCCAGAGTTGCTTTTCGGCTGATATGGCCCGAATGGATGTATAGAATGTGATCTGTATGTGATCTATAGAATTTATATACACTTCACAATATGCAAAAAATGGTTAAACCGCATTCCGTAACTGAAAACATATTTCCAGAATTTATCATTCATAGACAGTACTCTAATCGAAATATTATGTGTGTCCCTTCAACTGAACGATAACTGTTATAAAAGCAAGCATGCATGGACAATTTCAGAATGCGCAAAATGTAGCGAGCACGCCATAGTGTAGAGAGCACGTCATATTGTACAATAAACATCTTGTAGTGCATTTCAGTAATGTGTATAAATTTTATAAGGTTTGAAATAGTGTAACATTATTAAAATACGTTTCAAACAATTTTTCTCCATAGATCATTAAGTAACCGAATTTTTTTTTTTGTGACCCTGTAAATCAATGACAAATGCATTACGCTAAATATTCTACAGAAATAATATTTTATTGCATCTTAAGAATTGTATATCAGTTTCCTTATGTTCGAAATAGTGTATTATAATTTATATACACATCAACAGTCTTTTGCTCATAGACCATAATGTTTTGAGTGGCGCTGTAAACGAAGTACAAATACTATACAAATGTTCTTCCATAGCAAAAATTCCATCGTAGACCTCAATAACATATATCAATTACATGGTAATCCATGTATATTTACGGGAGGCAGAACACGGACAGACGACAGACAGACAGTCTGGTGTCATAAACACTTTTCAACTATTTCGGAAAGTGGTAAAAATGATTTTATCCATTAAAATGCAATTTTACTAAATAAATTCGATAATTTTCCGATCAAATTTTATAATAAATTCTTTATTAGAAATTTTCTAGAATATAATATGATCTAGAATATATCCAAACCTTTCCAAAGCACCTTCAAGAAAAAATAATTTTTGCATGTCGTCTTATATTATATGTGAACCAAACTTTTGTTTAAAAATATAGACACGGTTCTCATTTTGAATATTTCATAAATAATGTAAAAAAATACCATAATCCGCTGACTGCGTCATATGTCGTTCTTTCAAGGCACAGCTGACATTTTTTGTCTTTTTAAAAACAGATGCTTGGTGAAAAAGGTGAAGGGAAAAATTACATTTTTTTCAGTGTAGCACAAAAAGCTAAAATATTGAAAAACTGAGAAAAGAGGTGACATAGAATCAGTTTTGTATAAAGAAAGCAAACAAAAAATAGTTTACAAATATATTTCTTGGTATATATAAAAACTGTAAGACGTGGGAATTAATGTGTATATGGCATTAAAACAAACTATCCTACTTTGAGCTTAAAAACGAAATATTGAATTTTCACATTTGTGCTGTAGTGGTTTAGGTCTTTGATATACTAAATATACTAAAGAATATATTTTATAAATATAAATTCGATAACATATTCGCCGAAAATATTCTAAAGTTGCTTTATAACAAATTTTAAAAAAATGAAGGGGCTATATGAATGAATAAATGGAAGTAAAGATATATCATTTTCTTGATTAGTAGTCTTGAACTTTCAAGTCTTGAAACTTTCTTGATTAGTAGTGTTTATTTAACAATAAACGCTGGATCAAAGCATATAGTATTTTTTTATTTTAAAAAGTTTAAATTTCTACTCAAAAAGTGTTAATGAAGACCCTCTATATTCAGGGATGAGAAATCAGGGTTTAATTTCTAACAAAATAAAAATAAATAAATGCCGGATCTCTAATATTTTGTAGGAGTAACAAATTTAGCATATCCTCTCGTCATCTCCATTTACATATTTCGTACATTATTTTCACAATTTGAGGCATTTTATCTTCAATAATAATAAAAAAAAAATTAATATATTTTAAATACATCTACAAGGAAACAACTACTATAGTACAATTTATACAACTACAATAGTTGCCAACTATTTCACATTTTTGTTACTATAAACAAAATAGTTAGCAGCTATGCATAGGTATATATGATAAAATCGAATGAATTAAAAGATAGCAACTATATTTAAAAGCGGGATTTTCAGAAAATTTTACTCATGAATTTTTCACCGATTTATCATTCCCTAAAAATAAAGAAGTACTGGAGTTGATCTTTGGTGAGCTCCGGTATTAATTAAGATCTGATTGTAATAAACATCTTATCAAATTAACTGCTTTCGCTTTTCCAATGAAATACATTAATTGGATAATTTTTTTTAGATATCATCCTTTTAAAAGCATCTTTATTAATAAAAGAAACATGAAAAAAGGGGAAATGGTTCTATTATTTATCTTTTGAAAAAAATAATTATTTTTATGGAAAAATCATTAGTAGAATTTCAATAAATTGTAATACAGGCAATTTATTCAAATCTCTTCAAAGCGTCTTCCAGAAAAAAAATTCTTTAAATGGCATATAGTATTTTGGTGTTTTAACTTTGTGGAAATAACTTTTGTTTAACAATATAGACAATTTTCTCATTTTAAATATTTCTTAAACAAGTTAAAGAATATCGTAATCCTTTTACTGCATCATATACCTGTTCTTTCAAGCCACGTTTGATAGTTTTTTTTAATAACAGACGCTTGTTAGAAAAGTTGTGAAAAAATACAGATATTTAGTGTAAATTAACCAAAAAACCTAAAATATTGAAAATCTAGGAATTATCCCGAATCAGTTTTGTGTAAGGGGAAAAAAGATTTTTTCATATATCCGAAAAGTATGAGTCGTAGCATGAAGGTAATTAATTCTAAAGAAATGACATTACTAGAAACTACACCAATTTAGGCTTAAAAGAACACCATACGTTTAGTGCAGAAGTTTATTTTATATTGTAAAGATCTGTACTAAAATTTTTACTAATGTAATACGATTTTTGAAAATATTCTAGACGTACAAATGAAAACAATAATGGAGGGGGATGAAGGACATGGAGTAAAAATACATTCAATAAATAAACCTAATTTGCGTAACAGTATTTTATTGATAAATAAAACCTGCGTTGAAATATCAAAATTATTTTTTGGTTAAAAGAAACGATTGTTAGTAAAAAAGTCTTACAACGCGATCCTTTATAATTAGATACTCCAGGTATTAGAAGAATTTGTCTTGTGTCCCTTTCTAAAAACATGAAGCGATTTAGAACAGAAAATTTTCATTGAATCATTTAAAAAGCAATTTAAAAGAAAAGAAATGATTTTTTTTTTTAAATGTTATTATTTCATATATTAAATTCTGCAGCAGAATTTACATAGAATGTTATCAAGCATCTTAAAAGAAAATTCAATGAAAAAAAAAATGCACGTCGTCTATAGTGTTCTTTGCAAAAATATTTTTTATTTAAGAATATAGACTTCATATTCAATTTGAATATTTCATAAACATGGTAGAACATATATCATAATCCGTTTCTTGCATCATATGTCCGCCCTTTCAAGCCGTGGCTGACATTTTTTGTCTTAAAAAATATATAATCAGAAGTCTAAATAAGTGGTGAAAAGTAAAATTTCTTTTTGTAACTGAAAAAAAAACCTTTAAAAATATTGAAAAGGTGGGAAAAGAGGTGGCATAGAATCAGTATTGGGGAAAAAATATATACAAATATATTTCTTTGCGCTTCTAAAAACTGCAAGACGTGGGTTTGATAATGTATATGCCATTAAAATAAAGTATTTTACTTTTGGCTGAGACATATATTATTTATTAGTATATATATATATATATATATATATATATATATATATATACTATAACTACTATGTATATATATAAACTACCGCATATCATCATCCTCATCATCATCAACCGTTTTCAATCCACTGCTGGATGTAGGTCTCCCCCAGATTTTTCCATTGTTGCCTGTCTAGTGCTTTAGTCATCCAATTAACACCGGCCACTTTTCTGATTTCGTCACTCCATCTTACTTGAGGTCGTCTTCTTGGTCGTTTTACATCTCTGGGATACCACTGTAGGGTGTTTGTGCTCCATCTATTGTCTTGTCTTCTTGCAATGTGCCCAGCCCATTTCCATTTTAGCCGTTTAATTCTCTCGATGATGTCAAAAACTTTCGTCTGACTTCTTATCCACGTTATTCTCTTTCGGTCTCTTCTGGTTATGCCTAGCATACATCTTTCCATACTTCGCTGTGTTGTTTGTAATCTTTGTACCATCCGTTTTGTTAGTGTCCAAGTTTCTGCTCCATAAGTTAGTGCAGGCAAAACACATTGGTTAAACACCTTTCTTTTCAAACAAAGAGGCATGTTACTCTTCAGAATAATATTGTTCTTCCCAAAAGCACTCCATCCATTTCTTATTCTTCTATTGATTCCATTCATGATACTGTTGTCTGATGATATTTCTTGTCCAAGGTACACATAACTTTCAACATCTTTAATCTCAGTGTTGTTGTAGACGATTTTCTTTTTTGATGCAAATGAATTGAACATCACCTTAGTCTTTTCCAAATTTATTTTTAATCCCACATTACTGCTAGCTTCTGCCAAATCTTTTAGCATATTTTGCAATTCTTCAGGGCTATTACTGAAAATTAAAATGTCATCAGCAAACCGGAGATGGCTTAAATATTCCCCATTTATTCTAATCCCTTTGTTTTCCCAATCCAGCTTCTTGAAAATACTTTCTAAGACAGCAGTAAAAAGCTTAGGCGAAATGGTGTCTCCCTGTCTTACTCCTCTTCCAAGCTTGATCTTCGCTTTTCCTTTGTCCAAACGGATGGTGGCTGTTGCTTTCTTGTAGATCTTTTTTATGATATTGATATAAGGTTTGTCTATACCAATGTCCTCCAGAGAAGTAATTACTGCAGATGTGTAGACCGAATCAAATGCTTTTTCATAATCAATAAAGGCAAGGCAGAGAGGTAAATTATATTCTTTATGTTTTTCTATAACTTCCCTTACTGTTTGAATATGATCCATTGTGCTAAATCCACTTCGAAATCCTGCTTGTTCTCTAGGTTGAGCTGAGTCCAGAGCTGATTCAAGTCTTGTCGTTAAAACTTTGGTGAAAATTTTATAAATCACTGACAGTAAGCTGATTGGACGGTAGTTTTTAATGTTTTCCTTTTCTCCTTTCTTATAAAGTAACACCATCACAGCATTATTACCGCATATATATATATATACACATACAGTATAACCACTAAATTCCCTTGCCACCCTCTTAACTTCGGAATGGCTGCTGTTATATTTATAAAAGTTGTGTCTAGCTATAGTAAAGTAGCCATGCGCTACTCAATGAAACCGCCTACCGCGCCACCTGTTGTAGTGTTGCGGAGTTAGCATGCCAATCTCGAAAACGGAAAGTGTTAGAGAAAAAAAGTGATTTACAAAGTGCTAGAGCATAATCGATTTAGTACAAAAAGACACCTAGTGGACATTAATGCGAAGAATAGAACGGTTAAAACGAGCATTTCTTTTTTCGTGAGTTCCTGCACTGTAGCATGGCAAAACAATCTTAGAAAGAAAAAACAACTAGTTATAATAATATACCTTTATTTTAGATGTTTAAACTTCTCACCGTCAGCTGCAATGCATATTTGGATCCTTGTTTGAATTTCATGTTGCACACTTTGGAGCATAGATGGTGACACGTTGGCACAAGAGTTCGTAATGAGTCGTTTAAGGTCCTGCAATGTTTGGGGAGGGATCGCATACACCTGCTGTTTCATAACTGGTTGTTTCTTTCGTTCTAAGATCGTTTTGCCACGTCACAGTTTAGGAAATTCCGGAAAAACAAATGCGCGTTTTAACCGTTATATTCTTCGCATTAATGTCTACAAGGGGTTTTTTGTACTAAATCGATGATGCTCTACAACTTTGTAAATCACTTGTTTTCCCTATCTCTTTCCGTTTTCGAGATAGGAATGCTAACTCCGTAGTTTTCCTCCAGGTGGGGCCGTAGGCGGTTTCATTCAGTAGCGCATGGCTACTTTACTATACCTAGGCACCACTTTTATGAATATAGCAGCAGCCGTTCCGAAGTTAAGAGGGTGGCAAGGGACTTTAGTGGGCATACTGTATATTGACCTTTCTTATTTTTGGAGCAGTGGCTTAGTTTTTAAATACATATAATATATTTTTAAAGATCTATTGGGAAAATTCTAAACATAATTTCATATATCTGTGTTTGTCCTCCTACCAGATCTGCTCCATCATCCATATTTTTTTCATTGGCAGCAGAAAGATGTTCCTTGAAATACGTTATTGTCATTACATTTTCACTGCGGTTTCTGGGTAGACGTTATTGCCTGGATTTAATTTCCGCTTCATGTTTTCAATTACCCCAAGAAACTGGAGTAAATGGAAGCATGGTTTTCGGCAGAAAGAGCAAGTAGGACAGAAATAAAATTATTTTTTCAAAATCTTTTTGTCCAACATCTTTGTTATCTTGCTTTCGTGTTGTTAGGGACACGTTCAAATTACCGCATAGTGGTGTTTCTTAGTATTCCATTAGTAATTTTCAAAGACATTGAGTTAAAAATAGTCGTCGCTGAATTCAGTGAACTATTTTTATTGAAAATAAGAACTGCATGAGTCAACTGCAACAAAAAATCTGAAATGTACAAAAACGTTAAATGAATTTTTGGTACAAAATTTAAAGTAGATAAGTTAAAATCACATTTTCTTTACATTTACACTACCAGACAACAAATATACAATTTTCCTTCACTCTTTTAGGAGGGACAGCTTGAACTTCTATTTTCGATATTGAAAATTTATCATTGTCAAAAGTAACAAATTTTGATTTATTAGAATTGGAAATCTTGCGCCCAGTAACTTCTGATTCATTTCCGTCAACTTCACTGATCTTGTCAATGTAAGTGTGCATTTGCAACCTAGCCTCTGTAATATCAATCAGAACAAACTTATCTGCTGTCAAGTCATCAAATACCCGATTTCCAGATAGATTATTTCTTCACTACTCTGAGCAGCAATCTCTTCTATGATGGTTTCTACATTCACAAAATTAAAATCTTCCTCGAGAACCAGCATTTATGAGTAAACGTTCTTCATTTTCTTTTTCACTGCCATTTTATTTATCTCCTTCCCTATTTTTCTTGACAGTTATACTTCTCTTCTCACTGTTGACTGATGTCCTTCTTCACTTATTTTTACAACTTTATCTGCGCTTTACCATAGATACACAAAACATCCGCACTGACGAAGTCTTTTTGCTGTCCTTCAAATTTTTTATCAGTGAATGATCATTCTCTCATGATCATTTTTTCCTTGTAGTTATAGTCCTTTTAGCACTTTGCACGCTAATTGTTCTGAACATAAGATTCACCCTTTTTCTTTTTAGTTACATTGTCAGATTTTGCTTTCTTAGCTTCTTTGAATGTCTTCAATACCTTTTCCGGCATAAGAGCTTGTCTCAATGCATAGTTGCCAACATTTGCGATTTTTTCTTACAATAAAATTTAATAATAAATTTAACTTTAATTAATCGCAAATAGTTCGTCTATTGTAAATCATTGTAACAGTCCAAAATTTAAAAAATACTCGCAGTTTTATTTTCAAACGATACAAAACCTAATTATAAAATTTATTTTTCAGTCAACCCATCTAAAAGAAATTTTGAGACATTACAAATCAATAAATTTGTGGATAAACAAAACATCACATTTTGCCCAGAAACACATTAGTAGTATATAGTATATATAATATATATAGTAAGAGTATATATAGTGTAGTATAATAGTATATGTAGTTAATAGTATATTTAGTATATAATATAATATATAATATTATAATGTATTATATACAATAATATAAAGGGTGATTACAAAAAAACTATCCGATATATGAGTCGTTAACTATCACACCGTTCACAGAAACTGACTGAAATTTTGGTTTTAAGTATTTTGAGGTATGCGCTCAAGAATCGTATGAAAAACAACAGTTAAACTCTAACAGTTACGGTTACAGTGACAAAATTTTGAAAATTTCAAATGGCAACACCTATTTTTATTGGAATGTGATCTGCATAGTGAAAAACCATAAAAAGCGTTGAAACGGTACCTGTAACACGAAAATTGCCGGCACTAGAGAGACTAAGAAGAAAAGTGAAAACAACCAATAAAGGACAGAGAAGCAACAGAAAGTAAAACATTTTATTATTCAGTGCTATCTACCGCATGCAACGTGTCTTCGTGTGTGAAGTGGAAAATTTGTGAAACACAATAAAATGTTTTGTTTTCTGTTGATTCTCTGTCCTTATTCGTTGTTTTCACTTTTCTTCTTAGTCTGTCTAGCGCCGGCAATTTTCGTGCTACAGGTACCGTTTCAACGCTTTTTATGTGTCACTCATTGTGTCCACATGTGTTTCACTATGAAGATCACATTCCAATAATAAAAAATAGGTGTTGCCATTTGAAATTTTCAAAATTTTGTCACTGTAACAGTAACTGTTAGAGTTTAACTGTTGTTTTTCATACGATTCTTGAGAGCATACCTCAAAATACTTAAAACCAAAATTTTAGTCAGTTTCTGTGAACATTTGCGATAGTTAAGGACTCATATATCGGGATAGTTTTTTTTATAATCACCCTTTATTATTTATTATACACTATAATACATATTATATAATATATTATATATTATTTATAATAATATATTATAGTATATAATATAATTAACAGCATAATATACAGTAAAATAACTTTTATTAGGTTGTTGAAATGTTTCGGCTCACTCAAATTTCAAAAACAAATGAAAATAGTCTAAAATAATATTGATAGAGCTCGAAGCCGCAGTGGTTCGTCGACACCTTTAGACCCCCGAGCTCAATCCTTCCTGCATTTCGAGGTGTTTAAATTGTTCATTTTTCCTTTTAAATTTGTTCGGTTTCAATTTTCAGAATTTATTTTTTTCCTTTCTACCTGGCTTCCGCTAGTGTCTCGGTATAGAAGGGACGTAGTAAGTATATCACAACGGAAGCGTTTAAGCACCATCACACGAAACGCCGCGCTCCGCGAATTCTGCGGTGGTATAATATAAATTATATTGTATCGTTAATAATATATATAGTATAGCTACTCTAATAGTAGTGTTTTACGAATTAAAATTATATAACTCTCTTGCTATCTATCTTAACTGTGCGCACGCAAAAGATAAAAATAACCCAAGACAAAATTTCGACCGATTTTCGTAATGACACTTTTATTAAACCTAAACAAAGCTAATCAGATAACGCTAGAAAAGGTAGGAACGAGTGAGGCTCTTTTTCATTCTGTTTTCTGAAAGATTACTACTAGACTGAACCGTGGCACCTGTTCACAATCACCCCCTGTTTCTAACTATCCTGACTGACACTATTAGAGATTTTAAGAACGTAACATGACTGTTGAAAATTTTTTAGACATACTTTTTTAGAAATGTTTGAGAAAGGTGGGATAATGAATACACTTGATGCATAAAATTAATTCATAAAAAAAATAAATTGCGTAAGAATATTTTATCTATTTTCAAATACGTAATATATTTTTGTTATAAAAGTTTTACTTGTTTCTAAAAAAAAGTATTCCGAAAATTAGATATTCTACTTTTAAGAAAAATTTATTTTGAGTCGCTTTTCTAATAGGACGGGTTACTGGAACAAAAAAATAATTGATTTAATTATTTTAAAAACCGGATTTATTTAAAAGAAAACATAGAAATATTTGTATGATTTCTGTTTTTTAAAAAATATAATAAATTTTATCGTAAATTATTCAGTACAATTTTATTTCAGTATAATGCAATTTAAAATGTACTGAAATCAACACAAAACACTTTCAAAGAAAAAAAAAATTGGATAGAATGTAGTATTCTTTATGAAAGTAACTTTTGTTTAAAAATATAGACACCTTCCTCATTTTAAATATTTCATAAGCAAAGTAAAAAAAAAAAATCATAATCCGTTTACTGCTTCACATGCTAGCCCTTTTAAGCAACGGCTGACATGTTTTTGTCTTTAAAAATATATATATGCTTCCTAGAAAAGTGGAGAAAAAAAGTAAAAATTCTTAGCGTAGCTTAAAAAAGCTAAAATATTGAAAAGCTGCGAAAAGACATGATGCGGAATCAGTTTCGCTTATAGAAAGCAAAAAAGTTCTATTTTTTCAAATAAATTTTTTCGTATATACGAAAACTATGAAACGTGGTATGAAGGTATGTAAGACATTAAAACAAACTATCCTATATTCGGATTATGAAGAAATATTGAATTTTCTTTTTTTTTTCTTTTTTTTTTGGTGAAACGCTTTCTATCTGCAATAAATTAACTCTATTATGTATTAAATGTTTTAAGAGAAATAGCGTAATTGTTGAAGACATTTTACAGAGATTTATAAGAATTTATAGAAATAAAATGGGGAAAGGGGGTTGAATGAATATATAAGGTAAAGAGTTAATATATATATATATATTTTTTTTAACATAACTGTGCTTTGTTAAACAAGTTGGAAATTGTACGTCAAACGTGACAAATGAGGTGCGTTCGTACTATAGCTAGTTATATAAATATTCAGATCTTGATAATTTTTAATTCTGTTAAATGAATAATATCGTCTGCAGATTAATTTCTGTCATAAAATAAGTATCTCGTTTGCTTGACGATTAAACTTCGGAAGCTCCTATAACAAGAAAGCACCGATTTTTTAAAAAAACATTCAAAATTCTTAATAAATATTTTTATTAATATCTCCTAAAGTTTTGATTCGATTTTTATAAAATTTGAAATGTCTCGACAAAATTCTGCAAAGATAATATATCTTAAATTTCAAACCATTCGGTTGGGTAGTTTTTGCGTTGTTATATGCGGACGGACGGACAGACAGACGGACGGACCAAGCGACGACAATAGGTGCTACGCATTTATATAATTACGAACGCACCTAAAAATTAAAAAAAAATCTGCGTGAAAACATTTAAAGTAATTTTTTGTTTTAAATTTTTTAAATTTTCATCAAAAAAGAGTTTAATGGTCTCTCCATATTCAGATACAATTATTAAAAAAATAATAATAATCTTATTAAATTCAATTGAGTCGGTTTTCTAATAAAATGCATAGATCTGATCAGAAAAATTGGATTTAGCCACTACAAAAGTAATTTGATATATAAAACAAAACAAAGGAAACAGTAAAAATGACGCTGTTATTTATATTTAAAAATATATTAGTTTTTAAACTAAATTATTCAAAATTTTCTGAAATTTTAGAATGTACTTATACTACCTGAAAACGCCTTCAAAAAATATAATTTTTGAATGAATGCCCCTTAGCATGCTCTGTGAAAGTAAATTTTGTTTAAAAATATATGCACCTTCCTCATATTGACATTTATTAAACAAGGTTATATATATATATATGTAAATGTGTGTGTGTGTGTGTGTTACATTATTAAATCTTCTCAATGTTTCTCTGTTTTAGGTTAAATTACCACCTGTTACACCTCTATTCCTTATTCTTTAATAATATCTATCGTTAATTCTAGTAAATTCCCCTTAAATTCATTATTATTTTGCCCGATTTACTAAAATTTAAATTTTTTCGTTATTCCTAAATTATATCATGATTTCTGATCATTTCTGTGAATTCGAATGTTTTATCGAAAGCCATTTCTTCCTCTTTCCGAGAATTTTCGCGCCTTGTGTTTGTTTAATCAGGTGGATCTCCGTTATGAGGAGATTAGGCGAATTTCGCCCCGCGGCCAGGTATACAAACTCGTTAAGCTGGGCATAATGCCCGGCAGGTAGGGGCCTGGTCTGCGGTTTAATAATAATAATAATAACTATAAAATGCGTCCGCTTAGAAATTGTCAGAACTCTTTACTTTATCATTCTCATTAGTCATGACGTAGATTGTACGCGCATTCCGTATTCTCGCATTGGCTAGAGAGCGCGTTACGTCATGATTTGGTATCTTTCCGCTTATTCACAAAAAGCAGGTGCAGTCGATCTTCAATCAGATTTTGGCCAAATTTCCAATTGTTAAACAATCCCCTGGCTGAGCGTTTGACTGGCCATGTATTCCAAATTATTTAAACTAATACTTTGATGGACAGTTTCATTAGACATCTTATAAGAACAGCATGTAACAACTAATTACTTAGAGATGGCTCTGCCCCTTTAAATCGTAATTTATTATTTAATGATTGTTAAATAAAAACATGGAATTATTCAACGCCTTGTTTTTTTTTTTCTTGGAGAAACAACCACTATTTCAATTCAATTTGCCTTGTCCAGCCACGACTCAACTGTATCTCCATAGTATTGCACTTTGAATGGCCGACTGATATAATGCTGCTTCCGTCCATTTTCAATATCCCTCGTATCTTTTCCGGGTGTTGTAGTACACAATCTTCCATCTCATCGACTTCAGCGTATTCTAACATATATATATATATATGTACCGCTTGCTGGATTATATACCTGTTTTTTAACCCATGAATCACAACTGTTTTCTTTTAAAAAATCAGATATTCAGTAGAAGCGTGGAGAAGAAAAAATACAACATTGAAAATATGCAAAAACTGGTGAGACAGAGTCCGTTTTGCGTAAATAAAGAGAAAATAACTTCTTCATTTATTATTTCGATTATTTCGTCGTATAGTTCGTTATGACGAAATATATTCGTTATTTCGAACTATGAGACGTGAGTATGAAGGTGTTTATGACATTAAAACAAACTAACATACTTTCGGGTTAAAAATAATTAATCTTTCATATTTTTGGTGCAGTGGTTTAGTTCTTCAATATGTGAAAGGTATTCCATAAAAAAAATATAATACTCTAGCACTGTTTCATAACAAACACAGAAGGGCATTAATGTATTTTTGGTTTTGAGCATATTTAATTTTTGTTCATAAAGCCGGGCTCCCAAATGGTCCACTAACTGAATACCAATATATTTTGAAAGAAAATATCAGGGTAGGTTTTTGCAACATTTCTGCAAAAATTTATCTCCAAAGGTAGTTTCTGCAAAATTTGGAAGATAAATCTAAAAATTATTTTTTTAAAAGAAAATACTGGTATTTAAAAAGCGGACCATTAGCAAGCCCTGCAAAAAGTATTTTAGTATGTTATTGACATTCTGACATTGACACTTATTAAGAAAATATGTCATCAAACTAACTTGATTCGTTTTTCCAATAAAAATCAGCGATTGTGTCAATAAATTTAGATTTATTCTTTTTAAAAACAACTTAATTAGTAAAAAAAAGAGAAAAAACCCACAAATGTTTAGAAAATTGACTTTATTATTTATTGTTTAAAAACTGTATTAATTTTTATAATTAAATCTTTATTAGAATTATAAAAAAATAAAACACAATCTAGAATGCAGTCAAACCTTTTCAAAATTCCTCTAAGAAAAATAATTTTTGCATGTTGGGTATTACTCTTTGTCAAAATAATGAAAAACAAATATAGACACCTTCCCCATTTTGAATATTTCATAAACAAGGTAAAAAAAAATCATAATCCGCTTACTGCATCATATGCCCGTCCTTTGAAGTCACAGTTGACATTTTTTGTCTTTAAAAATAACAGATGCTTGGTAGAAAAGTTGAGAAAAAAATACCATTTTTTGGTGTAGATTAAAAAATATATATACATATATATATATTGAATGGATGTGAAAAGTGGTTACTCGGAATCAGTTTTGCGTAAAAAAAAGAAAAATAAAGATATTTTACAAATATATTTCGTCCTATATTTGCAAACTATAAAACGTGTATTTGAAAGTCTATATGACATTAAAACAAACTATCCTATTTTCAGTTGACAAAAATATTAAACTTTCATACATTTTGTGTCGAGATTTAGTCCTTTAATATATTAAAGATTTAATATAATGTGTATTAAATATTTCAAGAATATAATAGGAAAGTAGAAAATATTATGGGATACTATATAACAAATGTTAATAAAAATAGAGGAATGAATGTACAAGATACAAAAATGCATTCATAAATAAAACAAATTTACGTAATAGTGTTTTACTGATAAATGAAACCTGCGTTGAAATCTTTAAGGTGTTTTTCGTTTTAGAAATTTTAATTATTGTTAAAAGTTTGTTACAGTATAATCCTGGATAATCTAATAATCCTCTTATTAGAGTTTTTTTTAGATATTTTTTTCTAATAAGTGCACATTTTATAAATAAACACCTGCACCCTGATGATGTATTAAATTTATAATTAAATAGTTAATAGCATTTTTATAAATTAAAATACAGACTAGAATGTACTAAAACATTTTCATTGTGTCTCTAAAATATAATATTTGCATTTCGCGTATTATTCTTTGTGAAATTATTATTTTTTTAAATTACAAGGTGTATCCACTTCTCCACTTTATTACCTTATTGTCGTGATATGGCCTTGCATGACACAATGCTCCTTGAGGGTCTACCAGTGAAAGAACCTGATCCTGGAAGAGAAATCCAGGCTTCATAGGTTCACAGTAAGTATCTAGACGAAGAAATGCACCATGGTTCTCCAGAATGAGAGTTTTTTCAACTAGCTACCTCTTCGTTCAAAGTAAGAACTTGCTAAAAGACCAAAGAAGAATAATTATGGACCAAATATAAGGAAACGACTTGGCAAATGAACTAGGAATGTGATGTTTGGATGCTGGAATATTTAGGAGATACCAAATAAAATTGACTTTTTACCAGAGGAACTAATGAAAGCTGAAATTTATTTAACAATATTCTCTGAGACAAAACAAAAAGGTAAGAGAGAAGAAGAAACAGATAAATATCTCCGTTCTTAAGGTGGATGAGTAAAAACTGACTAAACTGAACGTTAGTTTTCGTCATGATTAGAAAGAGTCTCTGAAGTAAATAACAAATTGGAATTTTCACAGTGTTATTGGAAAATTGGTGGAAATACGTCGACGTGCATGATAATTATCGTAAGAGGAATATGTATTGCAGAAACTTATGCGCCAACAAACAATGCCAGTGAAGAGGAAAATATACATATATATTGGGATGCATTACATGATATCATCGAAAATACTTCAAACAGAAAATAGATCTTCTTGTTGTTTAATTCAAGAGTAGGATAAAGACAAGGTGAAAATGTTGTTGAAGTTTTGGGGAAGAAATTCACAAGGATTACGGGACACGTTTGATTAAAATCTGTGAGCAATCAGACTTAAAGATACATAATACGCTTTTCCAACATGAGGACATGCACAATTAAACATGTCACCAAGAACGAAAGAACTAGAAATTGACTGTTGATCTGACTTATAAATAGACAAAGTACACCAGTTACAATTAAGAATGTTAGAGTACATATAGGTACAGATTGTGGATCAAACGCAAAAATTTTATGGAATTGGTTAAACAGTAAGACAAAACCATCTAGTAAACAAACATAAATGAAACACAGTTTGTTTAAAGTGGAATTAATATCATATGAGAGCATTAAAAGTATATTAGAGAAAAATGCGAGAGAAAGTCTGACTGTAGAATATACAGGTACGACAGAGTATCTATATAACTATCTTAAACTATATGTTAGCGTTGTTGCTCTTGAGATATTTGGTTACAAGAGGTAGATATGAAGATAACTGTAAAAAAAATGCTAAATACGAATTTTTTAAAGTAATCTAAGAAAAGGAAAAGACAAAATTTTAAACTGGTTAAGTAAAAAATATGTTGTTACTTTAGTGATATACAAAAGTAAGGAAAATATACCGTAATTTCCGGCGTATAATCCGCAGATGAAACAATCATGTTTCGACCCAGAAATTTTATTTTATAAAGTGTTACTTTCCTGATCGCTGTAAATATTTGGCTTCAATTATGAATAAAATTTCTGGGTTGAATCCGAATTGTTTGACCCGCGTATTAAACGCCGGAAATTACGGTGTATTGAAAGAAAAGGTTGAATTTCAAATCTCAAGTGCAGAGATCCAAAGAGCTCTGAGTGAATGAAAAGTGATGGATTACCCGAACTTTATGGAAGAAAATTTGAACTGCTAAAATATGGTGGTAAATTATGGTGTACATTAACGAAATTTTACAACACTATTTTGGAATAACATCCAATATCACAAGAATTAAAAGAAGTATATTTAATACAAATGTTTAAGAAAGGAAACAAAAAAACAAGTACAGAGGAATATGTGTTACACGTTCAGTCATAAAAATATTTGGTAGAATCTTAAATAATAGACAAAATTACGAATATGAAGGAATTGAAGAAGAAAGTTAATTTTAGCATGTACATTGACTACATAATTGCCCTAAGACAGATTCCGAAAAATGGAGACACCATGGAATAACAATAGAACTTATGCTTATGAAATTTTAAAAAGCTTATGAGATTGTACGGATCTTTTGAAAGTACCTAAAACAGTAAATAATAATGAAAACATGATAAATATTATTAAAGCAATTTATCACAGAATCAACTGAATATTTAAAATTGGAAATACACTTTCTGAAACTTTCATCATTAATAAAAGGAATGTACAAGATTGCTATGCCTCAGCAACTTTGTTCAAGCTATATTTTCATTTTTGCCTCAGAGAATGGACGAGAAAAGTGTCACTTAAACGGAGATGAAACTGAATGATAATAAATATATCCATACCTTGTTATTTGCATACGATCAAGTCATCATAAGAGAAGATGAAGAAGACATCATGTTCATGTTTCGCTAATTAAAAAGCACTTATGATAAAAAGGGGTTACATATAATATTGAGTAAACTCAGCACTTAATAATAAGTCTGATACATTAGCAGATGATATAATTATGGGAATTGTTAGAAATTCAAATACATTGAATATATCATTTATCAGAACATATCATGAGAAAGAAATTTAGAAAACAGAATTAGAGAAAGCTAAAAATCAATTGCCATACTGAATTCTGTTCTGTGAAGTAGTAACATTCTTCATAAAACTAAACCACTTTTTATAGTGCAATCGTGAAAAATATTAGTCTATATGATTCTGAGGTATGACTTTAGATACCTCCCTCAAAATAAACCTTTCTCTATCAAAATGAACTTCTGGCGAAGAGCAGCAAGAACATCAAGGCTGGAAAAATTAAAAAAAAAAAGAATCAGGAACTTCGAAATCATGAACTTCAAACAGGATGTGTTAAAGATGATCAAGCTTAATAGACATAAATGGTATGGGCATGCCTGCATAATGAATAATGAGCGTTTATCAAAAGCTATTATACTGTGTAGCCCGAAAAGTTAACGAAGGTAGACCAAGGATGAATTGAGTGAATATGATTGAAGAGATGTCGAAGTATTATAAATTAAATGATGGTATTCCCTTAAAAGTAAAGCATGTAAAAGAACCATTAAAAACATTTTTGATCCAGGAAGCACCCTACTTAGTGGAGAATTCTAATGAAGAAAATGAATGAGAAAAAGAATAAAAAATACAATATGAAATTTTATCTTGAGTTGCTTTTATATTAAGAAAGCTCAATAAAAATAGAAAATTTTGATTTAATTATTTAAAAAGAAGTAAGTTAGCTAGAGGAATGTTTATTAAAAAGAAAACCGTTTGCGATTTTTTTTTAAATTATTAATTTTTATAGCAAACTATTCTGCATAACTTACTTGGAATTGAGACTATACGCACCCCTCTTGAAAGTATTCTCAAAAAAAAAAAAAAACGCATGTCGCCTAGCAAGTTCAGTGGGGGTAAATGAACACAAGAGATAATTGAGACCACGTGCCAAATAGCTGTTATGGGCCGTGACGTAACAGCGAGGAAAACAGGCCCAACCCACAGGAAAATAGAGAGAGAGTAAGTTCTAGAAGAGGCAACAGTAACTAAGTAAGTTGGAACTGAAGATTTGGAGCAGTAACAGTCAGTCATAGATAGTCAGTTAGTCTTAGAAAGTAGTTAAGTTAGTCAGCTAAAAGAGATGGGGCAGTAAATAAGTCAGTCTGCGAGTCAGAACTGCCAGTTCTAAAAGATGTAGAAAAAGCGTTTAGATATAGAACCAATTCCTAAAGATGACAACTTTCGAGATGAACGCGAGCTTTGGGAACCGTCTTGAAAAACCACTACTCACATATTATTTAATCTTAAAAAATGTCTAGACTAACTGACATTTGTGGGATTCTAAAGCACATTTAATGCGTAACCTAAAGCTTCAAAACATACCACTAGAAATACTCTACTCGCACACCCTTAAAACTCACTTGCATTCAGGATATAATGATCTACCATAATCAAAAAATCAACTCAGTAACTAGATATTTAGTCTAAGGAGACAACATGAACGTATTTAAATACCGAGTCTCTTATAGAGTGCCTTGATAAAAATATTGTAACATAGCCAACTCTGCCTCAAAGGTTGATCGAAATCAATAAAAAACGATTCCTTTTCGATTGAAAGAATCAACGAATCACAAAGATGGTTGTAGAAAGTCACCAACTACAATAACAAATTCATATGTTTTTAATTTAGATAATTCGAGCAAAATATAGGAAACAAGTTAAGATAGATTAAATTGACTTTAAGGTGCTTGGACATGCATTTTAAAATATCTATATCATAGATGTCAGATGGAGCATTTTAGCGAGAGCATTTTGGCACAGGAGAATTTTTGTAATAACATGTTAGTGTTATCCACATTCATCAATAATTTAAACTACTGTGATATTTTGGGACAGCATCGCTCATACTCGTAAAATGATTCTATATAAAATATTTTTGGTACTTCCGTGTTATAGCTGTCCTAACAATTACGATTATACCACGATTGCAGTTACGATTTCGCCAAGATCATAGCAAAGCTTATATATGCCTCATATATACGCATATACATATTTCTAATGCTATATGTGCCTTATAAATTATTATATACAGATTATTTACGACTTATATGCCATGTATATACATCATATATATCTTATACACACGTCATATATATACGTCATGTATGCATCATATATGATTATAACTGAGCAATATTTATCACGAAATGTTACATACGTCTTATATTATTATAATATCACATATGCTTTATAATTTGGCGATAACTCTTGGCCGCTTGGCGATTGATCCTCTGGGGCCGCAATAACAGGAAACTACCAAAATTTTTATTTTATTTTTACAAAGAAAAAAAATCTATTCATGATACGACGACCATTTTTAAAATGTAAAATACAACAGCGTACTTTAAAAATATATGCAAATTTAGCGTCAATTACCGTTATTTATGAAATTTAAAACCTAAAAAATCAGAAAAAAAGAAAAAAACAAGAGGCAGATAATTATACTATTTTCAGATTCTGGTGAAATACAGAACCACCATTAAAACAAGCAAAATGAAAAATGAAATTCAAAATCTAAGCATCCGTTCCAAAGGTATATTTAAACAAACATACAAACAACAACAACATACAAACGAATTGCAAAAACCCCATTGTTTGAATTGCTTTAAAAATTACTGTATTCTTTCTTTCTATATACAATATAGAATTTAAACTATATTTTCAAATAAAATATTGTAGTCATTGGTGTTAAAATATTATGAAATTCGTTTTTTCATGCAGAAATAGCTATTATTCTTCACATGAAAAGACCACGAATTGTTTATTTATTTTTTTTCAAAATAAGGGATGGAAAATATAAGCAGAAGCAATTATTATGCAAGTAAATACAATAAGTTATATTTTCACTAGTAAATAAATTCTAATCTCATATCAGCTCATTCTACTAAGCTGCAATGACTAAAAATGGATTTATCAAAACATTCCATACCCATGAGTTAACATATTAAACTGCTGAATTATTTAACTTGTTCCTAGCATTTAAATTTGCAATTGTTTGCTTTAGTTTATAAATCCCATTCAAACTTAAATCAACAATGTTCATTGGAAAAATCAGATGTTCATAGTTCATGCAATTAGTTTATTTATTTTTGAGAAGATCATTAAATAATGCATTTATATGATAACGAATAGTAGAGAGAATGGGAATCAATGCGCCACATAAAAGATAAAATCATGATGGATGATGTTTAATGAAATATGTAGAAATTTCTGGGAATAAATAAATATAGATTGTAGGACTCGGTAGTATAAAGTAAGATAAAAGTTTATTTTGATATTTGGATTATGATGGAGAAAGTATATATTATTCATATCAATATTTATGCTTCGTATTTTGAATCAAAGCTGTGACAAATGTTGATAAATTATGCTGAAAGTTATGGTTAATGCTGTTTATGAAAAGTAATTTTTTGTTGGAAACTTTTGTACAAGCAAACACATTAAAAATAAATTTGATTTAGAAATAAAAACTGGAATTATTTAAGAAATTAATCGTATTACGGAAATCTCTATAAAAATACATGAAACTAAAAAAATATATTTTCTTTTAGTTAATTCAGCTGTATAAAACATTGAAATTTTTGAAGCATTTAAAAAAAAATATGGTAATAGAAATATAATTTTTAACATTATCCATAAAATATTAAGAAAAAAGTAATACAAAATTTTATATTGATATTTTCCCCATATATCAAAACTGTAAGAAATTTTTTTTCTTCATTTTATTTCGAAATAGCTTTCGGATCTATGGATTAAATTTAAAATTTAAAATATTTTCATGTGTCAATATTTTTATTTCTCCGTACAGAATAAAATGCAATACTGTTCTTTCTCATTTGTTTCAGTGCACTGTTAAAATTTTGTTAACCACTGTTTAACTACTAATTCAACCGTTTTTATAGAAAACGCTTACATAACCATAATTTAGCTCTATTCTGACCAATGAGAACGCTTCATAATATGGCCAAGTAACCGTTATTTATAAAAAAGGGTCGAAAATTTTGACAGTTTGCTGTAGATTTTTAACAGTCACAGGGTCTTTTAAAATAACGCTATATAATTTCTATTCGTTAACAACTATTCGGAAACGCCAACAATAATTTGCATTAATATGTACTATGAATGTACATTTTTAGATTTTGGAACGAAGCTTTTCTTTAGACACATTTAAAAAAAATCCCGATCCACGAATTACGAAGTTTAAAAAGTTGTCTACACTAGATAAATATTCTCAAGATCTAATACACTCTCACACACAGCTCTAAATGTATAGCATGCGTCAGAAGTCTTTTGACATTTTTTATTTCTGAAACGGAGTAATATATATATATGACACACTGAGCAAAGAAAGTATTAGTAGAGGAATTGCCCATTTTCGTATTTTTAAACTACAGGTTAACTATCATTAAATCCGCCAATACGTAACAAGGTCAAAACAGGTAAGGCATCCGTTTGCATATAATAACACCGTCATGTTCTGATAAATAGATTGCCTGAAATAGATGTTTCATATTTGCAATACTTTTTAAATAATAAATACTAAAAGTTGCTAAAGCAAGAGCTTTTAAGATACATGTGTTGTGAAGTTAGATGATATGTTTAATATATTATTATTGCTACTGAATACACAGCAAATGTCTTTTAATCTATTTAGTATGAACTCAAATCAAGAAAGAGCTGTGCATGCGTGCCTTTGGGATTCAAGATGCTTTTGTGTTTTTAGATCATAAACCATTTGCTTGAGACGATCTAAATAGTAAAAGTCGAATAAGACTGGGTGACTTAGTGGCCATTCCACTACACCAGAATAGCCAATAAAATGACTAGGAAATCAAACATCGAGCTATTTTTGAAAAGCTATTTCGTAAAAAAGAAGAATCACATCCTGTTGATAATGACTTGGTAAACTGTTATTTTTAGTAAGCGGAGAAAGAAAGACAGCCTACTGAAAATTTTTCAGGTAACGCTGAAAATTTAGGGTACATATATGAGTCCTATACATGCTACATCATTCCACATTGACACCACAAGCGGCTTTCGATGGATACGTATATTAAAAATTGTGGTCATTCCATTAACTATGGTTCTGGCGTTTCACATCTCAATTAACATAAAATAAGCAAAGAAAGTATTCGTCCATATTCGGCATTTATAACTCTTAAATCAATGCATATATAGAAATTCTGATATCTGCAGTTGATTTCTGAAAACATTAAATGTTAACACTACTTTGATGCTTTGAAATTTAAAGCCTTTTCGGGATTTGTTTAATAAATGCAAAGTGCTTATAAAATCTATGTACACTAAATTATTATAAATATATTAAAGAAGGAAAAATGTTTTAGTTGATATATTAAACAACACAGATTGCAGCTAATGGGCTGATCTTCGAAAAGCGAGGATCAAGCAGCGGACACGATATCCCATCATAGACTTAACGTAGAACAATGAGACAAAAACACCATAGGTTTTTTATTCCAAATGCTAGTAAAATATTTATCAATTTTAAAACGTGTATTTTAACGGAAATCTCAAAATTAAAAGTAAAATATAAATTTTTACTAAAAATGTGGTAAATGAAATTTACATAGAAAAAAAAAAGATATCAATATTTCGAAAACATCTTGCATATTTCACTGGATAAATATGTGATTAATATTCAAAAAGATCAAATTTATTGATTGAAACTTGGCGGAGCTAGAGTATTAGCGATTTTTAAATACTGCTCTGAAGAAGAAAAAAAAAACGCGTCTATATTTGTCGCTACTATTTATTCGCTGTGGCACGTTCTACTTCTATAGCGCCAAAATTGCCTTTTTAATTTCTAACACATTTCTAATTAATAAAACATGATTTTCTTGTATATAAAAAATAAACAATGTATGTAAAAATGTATGTTTCCCTTGTATGTAAAAAAATCGAAATTTTGAACCAGGCAAATTGGTATTACCTTTTAAAAAGTTTTATTTTATATTCAACATGACATCCTCCTTACTTAAGAAATTGTCATTAATCCAAAATGTTGGATTTCATTTTGGCTGCCCTACTACGGACACAGTCTGAAACATAAGTCGTCTCGCAATTTCTTTACTGAGAAAGCAAGATTATTTTTTTTTATTTTTTTTTCTGTTTTAAAAATAAAATCGTGTCCAAAGACTTTTGAATAGCCCCGTATTTCCATCATCACCCAGTCACAGCATAATTTCATACGTGAAAAAGTCATCAGTCGTTTCTTTCAAATTGAATGGCTATCTTATTCCCCTTTTCAATTCCATACGGAATATTTGTTTGGTGTTATTTCATTTAAAAAGTCTACATATCTTGGTGGATTCTAGAACTTAGCAACATTAAAAGTTATCATATCACGTGCTGTAATGCGCATTTTTTTAGACAAATTTCGTTCGATTGTTGTTACATGAAAGATTCTTTACTAAAACCTATACGGTCACATGATTTTGAAACTTCTAAATACAAAATCCTTAAAAGATTGTTATTTTCTACTAATTTGTCTGCCCATTAAAATTCTTTTAAGCATAAAAACTTCATAATTACATTCTGTAGGAGATTATATGAACTAAAGAATTTAATTCAAATTGTTATATCCACACTATACATTATCCATGTTACCAAATTTTGCGTATTTTCATTTTGTAATCAGCCGAGAAAATTTATTGTGCAGCATCAATTTATTTGCATCTACAAATAGACTATGAAGCACATGTAAAAGAAGTTTAAATATATTTGATTTTAATTTGATACTACATTGATAGATTTTGATAAATATTTCTAGATAGAATGTGTTTTTGTGTGTTAAAAATCTCTGAAAAATACTAAAATTTCTGAATATGAACCCATAATTTTTTTTTTCTTTATGTAAAAGGCTAAGGAAAACTTTATGATGAATATGATATAAAGAACACGGCTCTTCTTTAAACAATTTTTAAATACAAATTTAAACCTTAACATATATTAATTTATCAATCTTACTTTAATCTCTTTTACATAACTATATTTGGTAATAACAAATGGAAGAATCTCTAAAACTTTCTTTTAAACAAACATTTATATATATATATATATATATATATATATATATATATATATATATATATATATATATATATATGTATATATAAACATTAGTTTAAGCAGTTTCTAAAATAAATTCTGACCTAGAAAGTACATAAATTTATCTGCTTGTAATATTCATCGTGCACTTTTTCCAGCGTTTTAACTAAATTGGTTCTTTTTTTACGACCTGTAGATAACAGACTATTCCTGCCCATCTGTGAGTCAATCGGAGAAAAAGAATTCCCTTCCGATCATCTGATAGGGTCTCTCAGGCTACCCAAAATAGGAGAAAAAACAGAAAAGTTCGTATTTCTTTTTCCGTATCTAGAAAATGGAGCACAGTTCGTATTTCCCAATCACTGATAGAGACCATTTAGCTTTGACAATAAACTGATTTCCCTGGATACATTCTTAGTGAATCTAAGGAAGCGAAGTATAGTATGTCCATCTCTGCGAAATTTGTTGTAATGCAGTTCAGAAAGTAAGCACCAGAATGGCTTCATAGACATTCGTTTTGGGGTTTTTCTCGAAACAAGATCTCCTATATACTGGAAGGTTGTTTAAAGAAGTCAATTAAATCAATTGCTTCGGCAATCTAATAGTTAGATGTAATTGAGGTGCTCAATACAGTTTGAGTACTGATCTTAAATTTAAGGACTTTCATTCGATCTCTTAATACTACTCGTTCATTATTTTATTTCCTGTAATTACGCTGAAAAAAGCTTTTATTATGTTTTACTGTAGATTAATTCCTGAAACTTTCCTAAATACTTTCGAGAAATTATTTGTAGTTTCTTAGAAACAACAGATATTATTTATGTTTAATTGAGTTGAAGAATCCAAAAGTTAAATAAATAGTAGAGTAAAGAAAATGCTATTTTATTATTATTATTATTATTTTCAGATATATCTCTTTTTCAAGAATATTGTGTACGTTTCATATATAAGAAGATACGTTTCATATCAAGAATATTGTATACAATAATATTGTATATTCTGTATTGTATACGTTGAAATAATTTCTTATTAAATATATTTTAGAAATAAATTATTATATTCTATTCAACATTATTCTTGGAATAACATCCAGTGCAGAATGGTAATTTTAAGTAATTTTGTAAATGTGAACGTTCATTTAAAATTAGTTTAAAAAAAAAAAAACCCTATATTTTCCTTAAATAAATTTTATAAAAAGTAAAATAAGTCTTCAGAAAAGTAGAAACAAATTAATTAAAATAATTAGTAATTTAAGTGGAATTGAAATGCTCAAAATGTAATTATTAATGTCATATACCGTAAAGCCCCCGTAAGTAACATTCCGGAGTAGTGGAAGGCATATTTAGCGAACATTGTTTCGATACTGTACACTTATCTATTTGTATATTTTTATCTCTGAATAACGGACACTTCCGGATATTGGACAAATTCCGCATGCTCGTTATGTCCGTTATTTATAGGTTTTACTCGTTATGATAAACAGCAGTTGCATATTTTGCTAAAATATAGTAGCTGGCAAGTCTGAAGTTTATTTTTGTATATTTCTTTAATTAGTCTTCAAAATGATTAATGGAAACTATTTAAATTCATATAATAAAGAGTCAATCGGGGGTATTGTGACACAAAATTCTAAACTATTAATATTTACTTTCGAGCTGCTGACTGTAGAATTAAATAAAAAATACTGCAATTTATCTGTTTGCTTGCTTTATCTCTTTATAGAAATAAAATATTGCTTGTAGTAAAAATAAATGTTAAAAAAACCTGTCTCATATTGGCAAAACGGATGTGAAACGGCTATTGGGTTAAAGTGAGACACCATTATTTTTAAGTGGCTGTAATGCTTAAAAAAATAAGAGGCCTGTAACAAAGTTACTTCTAAAGTTTCAGTTGTATTACTAAAAAAATTCTATATTTCATTTTGTCTGATTTTTGGGACATCTTTCATGCAACCATTATAGTACTGATGAAAACTTACTACAACAAACTCCTTCTTTAATTTATTAAATGATAATGTAAGGTAAAAAACTAAAAGTAAATTGTCTGCAACAGTTAAACTATATTTTTTTGAATTTTTAGAAGTAAAATTGTCTATAACATCCGTTTTTTGTAAAAAATGAAAAATAAAAAATAAAAAATAAAAAATATAGTCTACAATCTTGACAGATTGAGTTAACTAATTGTTAGTAAATATTTCATATTTTTATAACTCCTTCATATTCACTGTAGTATACCCGTATTTCGCCTTTTTTGGGGTAATGACTTGGTACTTGTGCAATCCTCTGCAACTTAAATTTATCCTATACAGTTTTTAATAATTGTATCGTCTTTTCTTTTTAAAACATCATGATTTGGATTGTCTTTCTGTTGAGTTCTTTTAGTTTTGCTTTGCTTGTTTCTCCCCTTTCCTTTATTGCACTTGTAAAGGGTTTTAATTTCTTTTGCCTTTGATTTTTCTTCCTCATTTTTTATTGTTAATTTTTCTGTCGCCTATCCAGTCTTCACTTGTAACAATTTTTAAACTAGCGTCTACTATTTCCCGTTTTTCTTTATTATCTGTAAAAGCTACATTTAAAAATAACTTTGAGAAATTAATGAATCTTTGCTGGCAGTAGTTACTAAGGAGATGCAGACTATGAACTCTGCATAGATTTAGGGCCCAAAATCGATCTATCATTCTTACGTGTTTTAACTAAACACGTAATTATTCGCCCTTGAAAACCCTTTTTTAGGTAGATTTATATAAATTTTTTGTGGATGAACTTATCTACTAGCTTTCGGTTTGTAATTAAGCACCACTTTCACTGTTCAAAAAACTCCTCCTTCTCCAAAAAACTCCTCAATCCTTCAATGTCACTTTTAGTTTGGAGCATGAAACTAAGTTGTAAAATCAAATAGTTAGCATTTCATATTATTCGATTAAAAATCTGTAACAAACACTAAAGTATATACTATACGGCTTAGAAAAAAAGAAACAAAACATAACTGGCTATGAAAACAAACGGATAATCACGATAAACACATTCTGTTTTATTTGTGATGGATGTTTCAAGATGTATGATAGACAAGTTTTATTACAGATCCAAGCACTGTTTCACATTAACCGCATACACTGTCTCATATTAACCCCATACACTGTCTCATATTAGCCACATATACTGCCTCAGATTAGCCATCTGAGTTTCATTGTTTGTAACTCAGACTACATTAAGCAAATTCCAAATTTTAAACGCAGTTCTTACTGTATAAAGACCTATTAGAATGATTTACCTAAAATTTAATTTAAGTGTTGCACGTCGAATGATTTAATGTGTGACAGAAAAGTTTTTCTTAAAAAAAAAAAAATAAACGTATGCAATGTATATTTTTTTGGAATATTCTTTTTCAAATTTTGAGTGTATTCGTAATGGATATAAGTAAAATGATGTATTGTTTATAAAATAATCCTAAAGCGAATTTAATTACTATAAAAATTGGTACCATTTTTGTGTGTCTCACATTACCCCCATATTTTCCCGCTGTCTTGTATTAACCATGATTAACCCTATTTATTTTGTATAATATATATAACAAGTGTTTCAAAGTCAGAAAAATATTAAAAAATGAATAAGTCGATAAAAGCAAATTAAATTAAAGGATAGAAATATGCCATTTGCACACAAAGGATGCAAATAAAATTCCTTTTTTTAAGACTAGGAGGATTTACTCCCTACGAGCTACGCTCGCAAACCCCCGTTCTGACACCGCAAACTGTAAAAATATGTTAATTTGATCAACTCTAAAACGACTACGGAAGATTGAATAATAATTAAACGACCAGTGGCGATCTGCTGTAGTCGGGTTTCTAATCATTTACCTTTGACTGAAGGATTTTAAGGCCGAGTAAACATTTGTCGAAACGGCTAACAACTGCTTTCGTGATTGATTAAATAAGATAAATTAAATAATTTGAAAATTAACTTGCACAAAATGGTTCAGTAAACAATGTTGTTACATCGGGGAATTTTATAACGATGCTACAAGAAAATTGGATATTTTTCCATTTTCCCGTCGACCACTTTCCATGAAAAAAGTCGCCAAAACATAGGATTTAGCGCCAAAACTGCATTATCTTGGTTTCACATTCAGTTGACATTAGATACGTTAAACGTGTTTGTTATGTCATCGAGTGATTTTTAATTCGACATTTATCTGTATTTTTAATGATATTTTTCCAATTTATTAGTCATTTCGTTAATTTAAATAGTAATTACGACCGAAAATGGCACCGCTACGATATTATAAGGGAAAAAGCGTTGAAAAAATGTTGCTATCCTTAGTTAGGCACAACAGATTGCTTTCAGCTGACGTCATAAACACTTATGCAGCAGCCAAGGGATAATCAAGAAAAATATTCTAAATAAATAAATATTTAAGCTTACTTTTTTCCATTAATGTATTATAAATTTCATTTTTTAAAGTTACTGATAGTTGACACTTTAGTAAGTGGAGCTTTTTCTAATTTCTTGTATTTTTTTTTTTTTTTTTTTTTTTTTTTTTTAGGATTTGAATGGTAACATTCTTCCATTTGTTTTTTGGGTGTTAGAATTTGGCGAATAGTTTGGAGATATTTTTTTTAGTTGAAAGTTGTTAATGGTATGATGTAGAAGTACCGAAATTTGTTTTCAGTAAGACATTTTAAATGTATCATTTCAAATATGACGTAATTTTCCCAAAGTTTTCTTCCTGCTATTAAACGTAAAAATATATTTAATTGAAGGGAAATATTATTGTTTACGCTGTTTTAAAATTTGCAACAATAGGTAAAAGATTTTGTCGAAATAAATGAATCCCTCGTGTAAACATATTTTTAAATTGAAACTGTTGGAAATATTGTTATTTAAGCATTTTAAATAGGGCGTAAGTTTCCCCCTTTAACGCTTTGAACGCGTAATAATTTAATTATTATTTTCAAGTTTTATTACTTTTTTTAATATTCACGCATAATTACATTTTTATGACGTAAATTGCTCTATTTACTGCTTTTAACACATAATCATTTAATTATTATTTTAAAGTTTTATTTCTATTTTTAATAGTCACGTGTAAATACATTTTCTAATTGAAAGGGAATATTATTATGTGTGATACTTTAGAAATTAGCAACAATTTAAATAATGGACTAATCTAAATATGAAATAAATCTCAATTAAAATGATGAAATGTTGAATAAAAAATAAAAAGTCACCCTAAAACATTAGTCAAAAAAAATAATTGCTCTGTGCACACCTCAAGCTTATCAAGTATATCCAATCAAAATATTATTAAATTCCTATTCATAGTTTTTGTTCCTATAAAACTTTTTTAAGGTAAGTGTTTTGACCGACTTTAATATTAAATGTCCATTAAAATAATTCTTCGATTTAAAAACTGTCTGATTCAGCGTATTTATGGAACATTTCTCTATAAAACTACCAATTTTCATATTTTTATATGCATTAGTTTTCTAAATAGTTTTCCGAACTGTCCAGAAAGAACTCAAGGCACAAAAACTTCATTGACAGCGGCGGTGGTGGCGACGGTTACATTTTTTTTAATGTAGAGAGATATGAAATATTATTAGCTGCATACTTTCATTCTGGATCACTGGATAGCACTTCAATTTTACCAGTCAACTGCATGTAGAATAAAATGTAAGGCATGTGTAATCTTATCGCGTTCTTTTAATTGTCTATTATATAGATTCGTAATTGCCACTGTCCACAGAATTAAGAGCCTACGCTAGTCACGCGGAGAAACGCTCCAGCTAATGATAAGTCTATGTGGAGGTTATCGCGCGATTTCTCGCTCGCATTTTAATATTTTTAAATGATTTTTTTTGCATAGGATAGCTGAGGTCGATCTATAACGTTGTTAGTTTTTACTTTTTTGATTTTGGTGACGGTTTTTTATATAAGCGGACATTTTCAATTTTGGAACCGGTTGGAACCGGTTCTGAAAGTGAAATTATCTTTATATAAAAAAACTGGAACCGAAATCGAAAAAGTAAAAACTAACAACGTTATAGATTGACCTCAGCTATCCAATGCAAAAAAATCATTTAAAAATATTAAAATTCGAGCGAGAAATCGCGATAGACTTAACATTAGCTGGAGCGTTTCTTCGCGTGACTAGCGTAGGCTCTTAAGCAACATTTTTCTTGTTAAGGCAGACACATCTTCCATATCCCATGATACCATACAGTACATACTATCATTCAGTGTTGGTAATGACGCTGGTTGGTAGTGATACATTTATACTTCAAGTATCCTCACAGTCCTTAATAGGCCCTCCTTCATTCGGGAAAGTTTTCTAATATAAATTCTACATACATGGGAAGTCATCAATAATACAGATATTATTCAAGAAAGTGGCTTAGCCGACTTATATTTCATTAAACAGATTTATATAATATAAGCTATAGTCACCTGCTTTAAACTACTTTCATGTTTTACTATAGATAGGGTATATTTGTTGTATGTTCAGTTACGTGGGTGGTTTATAGTCTGTCTGAAAATTTAAGCACTCTGCAAATCTGGTTTTAAATAATTGAAGAAGAAAATATTTTATGCTAATTTACAATAAATACTCGACATTTAATCAAAATAAAATAAAATAAGCCATTTTGGATGGTTAGAATAAAAAATATATTTATTTTTATTTAACTTTTTTCTTTTTTCTTGAAGAAACAATGTCTCAAAAGTTTAAGCACTTTATGCATTTTTTTTTAGAAACACGGGATTGGCCGTGTGTAATGACGTTGTATGACATCATATTGCACTTTTACAAAAGTGTAAAAGGTGGAGAAAGTATTTCCACTCGTTTTAAAAATGCCGAAGCGTAAAGAATTAACAAAATGTAAGATTTTGAATTTTTTTAAATTGAAATCGCAAAATAAAACTGTTTTTGAAATTGCAAAAGTTTTAAATCGATAAAAGTGAAGTATATATCAAGTACTCTCTAGAAATGATACTTTTAAGCGGAAACCAAGATGTGGACGACCACATCTGACGACTGTTCAGACTGATCGGAGAATACGGAGATTGGTATCTAGACAAAATATGTCCATACGGCAAATTAAAAATAATCTCAGTGTACAGGTGTCCAAAGACACTGTACATAGACTTATTAGAGTGTGATTACATCATACTAAAGAAAATGGCTTGCAAACCATCTCTCAAAAACATCACAAAGAGGCAAGAATGAACTGGGCTAAAAAACACATGTCATACGGGGACAAATGGCTTACTGTTTTATTCAGCGATGAGAAAAAGTGGAACTCAGATGGCCCCGATGGTTGGAACGCGTATTAGCATGACTTACGAAAGGAACCAAGGGCATTTTCAGCAGACATCAAGACGGTAAATCTGTTATGGTTTGGGGGGGGGGCATTTGGATACAATGGCCCGACCTCTCTGGCTTTTCTAAAAGGAAGACAAGATTAAAGAAAGTATCAAGAGACGCTAAACCAACATTTGACACCCAAATGTTCCTTTATCTTGAGAAACAAGTGATTATCACTTGTGATAATCCCAAGATAAAGGAACATTTGGGTGTCCAACGCTTCCGGAGCGACGATGACGTCAAAAAAGAGGTGAAAAGCTTCCTCAGTGGCTTGGCGGCGGAGTTCGACGACATTGGATACAGAAATTGGAGCACCGTCTACAAAAATGCGTAGAAAAAGATGGCGATTATGTAGGGAAATAGAGAAAAGTTTCTTCTTTCCAATGATGTAAATTTCTATGAGAATAAACAATGTTGTCTATTTGTAAATTTGATGGGAACCTTATTTCTGGATCGACCCTCGTATATATATATATATGAAAGGATAAAAGCTAAACCCCTTTTTAAAATGCAAAATCCCTTTTTGCCCCTTTTAAAATTTTAAATTACCGTTTTAAAAAATAGAAATTTAAATCAAAACTTTTAAATGCTTTAATAATTGTGTTTCAATTGATTGAAAATGCCGTCGCCCCTGTTAAATTAGTTTTCCTGCATCGCATCTTATAACTTTCAAAGATCGTTTTCTGACTCTTCATAAGAATATTTGTGCTGACGCTAACGCAATTTTAAAGTCTTGCTGCATCCGATCGGCCGATGGAGCCAACGCCTTTATTCCGCACAATCAATCACTCAGATCGCGGCCAATTAAAATTAAAAATACGCCTCTTTTGACTTAGACGACCTCTAGCAGAAATAATGCAAAAACCTCATATTTATACCATTACACGGCTATCAGGAGCGAACTTTTTACGATTTCCCTCATCTAAACAAATCCACGCCAATCTGCTCTCTCGGAATTGCCTCGCGATGGACGAACCTTCGATGTCCAGACAGACTTAAAAAGCAGCTCTCACGCCAATATGGGCCTGGTTTAAAAGGATGCATGTAAGAAAAAGAAATAAACCAGGTTCCGTAATAGACGGTGTCTTCCTTTAAAAAGAAATACATTCACTCGGAATTTAACCGAATCCCGCTCACGGCCCAGGACTACAAGAGCATGCAAGGGAATCAGAATGAGCGCTTTGACGTAAATACGGAGCCGCCATCAGTCCGCGCAGCCACCGGCCCGGCGATCAAGGACCCACCGACGGAGCAACACGTTTCGTTTCAGAAGTCGAGTAGGACAGTTCATCTCAACGGGAAAATCCCAAAAACTAAACAGTTACGTAATCTACGCCCGTCAATCACAGCGAATACCTCCGTGAAAAATTCTTACAGCATACGGTGAAAGACTTACGGAATTTATCCCAAGAACTCAAAAGTACTTAATCTCCCTTCGTCAAAAGGAAAGTGAATCATTAACTTTTCTCTTCATTCTCAATCTTGTGCTGTATTTCATTCTGCAGGCAAGAATCAAGTGTTTTATCTGCAGAGAGAAGTAGGTCAACCAGACAGCTGTTTTCAATTTTCAAGAGCGCGCCGGTAAAGAAATGAACTCGTGACTCAGATGTTTCGGTTTCTGGTTTCTGGACTATTTAGAAAAATAAATCAGAACTGCGCTCAGCAAAAACAAAAACCACGTGACTACGGGAAAAGTATTTTTGTGGGCAGTGCAAGAAGATATAGAGATAAATATTTCAGTGAAATTAATTTATTATTGTTTCGCGTCGCGGTGAAAAAAAAAAAAGTAAGAGGTAAATTTTTCAAGGATTTATTTAAAGCAAAGCCGTATAAAGGTATGTACTTTTGATATTAACGTACAGAAAAAAAAAAAAAATTAAAGATCTTTTTAGTGAGAGGCAGTGGTTCTCAAACTTTTTATTTAATTTTTTATGCATGCCAAAAATAAATTAAAGAGGATTATTTTAGTATGCTATTACTTGTGTGAAAACTTTAATTATTTTTAAGTCAGCTATTTAAGTTCAAATATATAATTGTTTATGTATTGTGTTTAACGTAATTTTAAAGAGATGAAAGAGTAAGAATGGTGATTTTTATGAAAATTCTTTAGTTGTGTTGAACGGATAATTACGATTTTAATGAAAAATAACATTAACTAAACCTCATATTAAAATCATTTTTCTAGACAGTTTGAAAATATTTTAGCAGAAGTGAAAATTTTATTATTATTATATTATTATAATATTTTTATTATTAAGTGTTAAACTTTTTAAAGGTGATTTATATGCAACGTACTTTATAGTTAGTGAGGTTATTTAATTTTTTTTTATTGAATTCAAGTTATTGAAAAAAAAAATTATTAAGGTGGATTTTAATTTTAAAAAGATGATTTTAACAGATATTTACAGATATAGTGTTACAAATTTTAAATAGTTTGAAAGATTTTTTCATTTTTATTCTTATGTGCTTTAATGGTGTATTATATTTCTGTGTAATTCAGTGATATTTAGTATTTATATCCATCATGAGTAGCCCAACCCCTCCTAAAGAAGTAGAGGATTTAACAGACAAATCAGGTGACCCCGAAAAAGAAAAAAATCAAATTTCGAGCAAAGATGATAATCCCGTTAATAATCCTGAAGAGAAAAATAATCAGAAGTCTAGTCAGGAATCTGGAGGTGCACCAGAGACATCTGGTGTAACAATGTTAGGTGGACAGACCCTGTCAGCTCAAGCTGGGTCTGGTCACACTTCAGTATCCGCCAACCCAAAAATGTCAGTAGACCCCGATATCGTTGCGTTTTCTCCGCAAGATGGAATGTCTTGGATACCATGGTTAGCCTATTTCGAGAGTGTCTGTATAGGACAGGGAAAAGACGAGTGCTGGAAAATTAGGCACATACAGAAGTATTTAAAGGACAATGTACTTCATTGGTCCGAATTTGTCACTTTGTTTAATGAACACTACGAAATTCCAGATACCCTTTCTCTCACTGATTTTTCACGTATTAGATATAAAGTTGGAGAGGACTTGAACGAATATTATCAAAAAAAGACTAAAGTAGGCCGAACCTTAGGTTTAGAGCAGAAACTTATCCTGGAAGGGTTAACGGAGGGCTTGCCATTAGAAATGCAGAAGTTAGTTATTGCAGGCAACCCCTCAACTACACATGCATGGCGTGAATTAGGTTTCAGAATTAGCAAACTGCAACTGGACAGAAAGGGAAATGAGAGCAAATTTGAAGCAAGCCCCCAAAACCCCAATCAGTATCGCCAATGGCGACCAAACCGACCTCCATATGAGAATGGACAGAATTTTAACAGGCAGTGGAACTACAGAGTTCCCTATCAAACACACCCCATTCGACCTTTTCCATCAAATCAAGCCAGAAATCCCCAAAATACGTTTAGACCGACTTCAAATGTTCCACCACGACCTAATGTACACCACCAGACCACTTTGCCGCCCTATCCATGCAAAGTTTGTCTTAATATCGGAATACCAAATGCTTATCATTGGGTGGGAAACTGCCCTTTTCGACAACAAGTGTTAGCAGTACCAACCCCTAGTCACAATATGACTTTGCCGAACCCCAACCAAGATCATAGCGCTAATGAGTCATCCCGAAATACATCTAGTAATCAATGACGATTTCTTATGTCCGGACATATACAAAAAGAAAAAGCTAGCTATAAAAAATCAAATAGAGATTGTCATAAAGTTACTTATGTAAAAAATGAAGACTCACTACCTTGTTTGATCGATACTGGGAGTTCGATTAGTGTTATTCCTTGTCATTTAGCCCATAAACTTAACCTAAAAATATGTAAAGTTCAGCAGAGTATACCAGTCACCCAAACACAAGGTGTTCTTGCTTTGAAAGAAAAATGCCTTGTTAGTTTGCAATTAGGACGTATCTCTAAGAGAATTGAACTTTTTATAATTAACAATCAGTTACCTTATGCTTTGATTGGGCTACCCCATTGCAAACTGTTTAGATTAAATATTGACTGTGTTAAAATGCAAATAACTCAAGATAATAAGAAAGTACCTCTCATGGACCATATTCCAACAAATGCGTCTCACCATACTTTACATTTATCAGAAGTATATACTAACCAGCCAGCAATTGAAAATGCAGAGATATTCGAAGAAAATTTTGAGCCGGAGTTGTTCGAGACCACTGACCATGTGCAAAATGTTCAGTCTGTCAGAGAACAATTACCTGCTCTTCTAGCCAAATATGTCTGTATTTTCGCCAAAGATAAATATGATATAGGCTGTGTAAACATGGAACCCCAGAGAATACAGTTAACATCAGATCTCCCCGTTTCTTTAAGAGCATATCGCACTTCCCCTAAGGAAGAAGAGGAAATTAAAGAACAAATTCAAAATTTATTGCGAGCCGGTATCATTAAAGAAAGCTATTCCCCTTATTCATCACCCGTAACTTTGGTGTATAAACGTGAAGAAGGGAAGAAAACCCGGTTATGTATTAACTTCCGAAAATTAAATGCCATTACAAAAACAGATGCAGAACCCTTACCTCGAATCGACACCCTGTTAGATAAATTGGCGCATGCTAAAATTTTTTCCACTCTTGACTTAGCTAGTGGATATTGGCACATTCCTATCCACCCTCGAGACACTGAGAAGCTGGCATTTGCCACCACCTTTGGATTATATGAGTGGAATCGTTTACCGTTTGGATGGAAAAACTCACCTGCTTGGTTTAACCGTACCCTCCGTAGAATTCTTAATAAATACAAAATTGACTTTGCCTGTAGTTACTTTGATGATGTTATTGTATTCTCCCAAAATGAAGAGGAACATTTATGTCATTTAGAGGCATTATTTAATATCTGTGTTCAAGAAAACCTTAAACTCAAATTGTCAAAGTGTAATTTTGTGAAATCCAAAATTAATTTTCTAGGATATGAAGTTTCGAACGGTTGTATCACACCTGACAACCCTAATATAGAGACGATTAAGAAATTAACACCACCAACGAATGTAAAAGAATTACAACGTTTTTTGGGATCTATAAATGTTTATCACAAATTTATTCCAAAGTATGCTAACATTCGATACCCTCTCAACAATTTGTTGAAGAAAAATGTCCCTTATGTGTGGGACCAAAATTGTCAAAATTCTTTTGAAAAATTAAAAAATGCTTTAATTGAAAAACCAATCTTAAAGTTGTTTGATCCCAAAACACCTTGTCATTTGTTTGTAGACGCATCAAGTCATGGAGTGGGATGTGTAGTGAAACAAGTTGATGAAAAAGGAACATTACATCTTATAGCATATCACTCTAGAAATCTTCGCGATTATGAAAAAAATTATGCAATTACGGAGTTAGAATGTTTGGCGATTGTGGATGCTTTAGATAAATTTTATCATTATTTACACGGTCAAAAATTTGTCATACATACAGATCATGCGGCACTTACCTGGCTCAAAAGTGTTAAAAATTTAAGAGGACGTCTTTTCCGCTGGTCCCTAAAACTTAGTATGTTTGACTATGAAATTAAATACCAGAAAGGCTCCACTAATGTTGAAGCTGATATGCTATCTAGACAACCTGTTTCAGAAAATTTACCCCATATTATACATCTCCTTGACTTGAATGAAGTAAGAGACAATCAGAAGAAAGAAAATGTAACAATTGATGGTAAAAAGTACACTGAGATAAATGATGTTGTTGTTATTAAAAAGAAAGGTTTGTATAAGATTGTGGTCCCCATGTCTTTACGTTTACCCCTATTAGAAAAAACCCACACACAATTTGGCCACCCTGGAATTTATAAAATGATAAATTTAATCTCTCCGCAATATTATTGGCCTAACTTTAATCAGGACATTGAAAATTTTGTAAAACACTGCCACACTTGTCAGATAAACAAAAAATGTAGACAAAAAAGATTTGGCTTATTGCAATTAATGCCCCCAACAGAGATACCTTTTGAATGTTTGGCAGTAGACTCTGTTGGCGGATTTAATTATTACAATTCTACAAAAAAATATTTGCATTTAGTCGTTGACCATGCAACTCGCTATGTGTGGGGTTTTCCTTCAAAAAGTGTAACTACCGAAACTTATACAAACATTTTGAAACAATTATTTCAGATACAAGTACCAGATAGATTGCTAACCGACAGAAATGGAGCATTTACAGCTTCCAGGTTTAGGAGATTTCTTCGTAATTACAATATAAAACACAGATTGACGAGCAGCCATCACCCGGAAACGAATGGGAAAATTGAACGACTAAATCAGACTATTGTCACTAGATTAAAATGTAAAGTCAATTCCACATCCAAGAAAATACCCTGGACTAAGCTTTTAGATGAAATCTTATATGAATATAATAACACCCCTCATTCTGTAACCCAATTCACCCCTAGCTATTTATTTTTAGGAAATTTACCATATGATCCCCCTTTACCAAATAATAGTTACTATCCCCCTGTGGAAGAAGCTAGAAAATTGGCTAAAGAGAGAACAATTGCTTACCATAAAAAGAATAAAGTCCGTTATGATGCTCGTTTCCTTCCTGTAAAGTTTAAAGTTGGTGACATTGTGATGTATGAAGAATTTCACTATCCGAATACCCGTAAATTGACTGCACCATATTCTGGCCCATACACCATTTTAAAACAACTTTCTGATGTATCCTTTGAAATTGATAAACCCAGCCCACATTTTAAGAGAAATTCCGAAATTGTCCATTCCTCCAAGTTAAGATACTACCACCCTCCTCAAAATCTTAAACTCAGCCATGAATAAACCCCATCTATCTCTTTCAGCTGTCATTTTTTTTTAAATTTTTGCTTTCCTATCGTCCCCCTTACTCGTAGCATTTGGATGAGGACCCAGCTGGGCGTGTAACCTATCTCCCCAGCAGTGTAGAATGATGGTGACAGTTTAAAAGTACTGTTAGAATTTTTATTATTTTTTTTTAAATATTATAATGACGAATTGATGACACATGAAGGGGTCCTCCGCTCCGTGGCCACCCATCTTTAGCCGGACTGTTTTCCCAGATTCTCTTTCCAGGTTGAACGGAGAATCTGGCAAAACTGCTTCGCTTCCCCTCTGCAGGTGAATATCGATTACCCACTTTTCTTTTTCTGTCGTGCGAGTGGCACATTTTTGGGTGATATTCCCCTCAGAGTATTAAAACCCATATCGCACTGACCCTGCGCATGGTGAAAATTATAGCAAGTGTATATTTAGTTTTTATTAGCTGTAGTTTCTTTTTTTTAAACAACTTAGTGTTGTTTTTTCATGGATGTAAACCTAAGGCTGCATCATAGAAGTAGATAAGTCCCTAACAAAACGGAAAGGTATACGAAGAAATATAATTTGTTTTTGTTATTAGTATTTTAAGATATTTTACTGTTATTTTATCTCAGTGTGAAAATTCAATATTTCTAGAAATGCAAGCTTTTCAAATTGCATTTGAGATACAATATATTTTGTTGATAGTATTAGTGCATATTTTGTATTATTGAATATTTTATATTTTTGAATAATTTGTATTTGCGAATATATTTTACATTTTAATATTTTGTATTTGTGAATATTTTTTTTTTACATTTGAACATTGTCTATTATTGAATATTTTTTACATTTGCATATGTTGTATAGTTTTCAGTATGTTTACCTGTGAATATTTTAATATGCTATATAGTTTATGGTTGCAATTTGCAATTATACACAAAAGGATGTTTCCCAACAAACTATATCAAAAACTTTAAAACAAAAACTGGAAAGAACGGGAAACACTACAAACACAGTTATGTTATGACAACTGTTATAATCAAGATATGTCGTCTCGAGACACATTATTGTTTTGCTGCAGCACCATTGAAAGAATTCCATTATTTTAGTGTAACCAATATTTTTATGTAAAGTTGATATATAAATGTAAAAATAGGTCCAATTGACTTGAGAGCTGAAGTAAATACTGAAGAGCTGGAGAAATTACTTGAGAGCTGGAGAAAATAAGAATCTAAAAAAAAAAAAAAAAAAAAAAAAACATGGGTTAAATTCACGAGATAAGACCCACAGGTCGTGCAGGCGAGCCCTGTGGCTCTTGTTTTAGTGGGGGGGGGAGGGATATGAAAGGATAAAAGCTAAACCCCTTTTTAAAATGCAAAATCCCTTTTTGCCCCTTTTAAAATTTTAAATTACCGTTTTAAAAAATAGAAATTTAAATCAAAACTTTTAAATGCTTTAATAATTGTGTTTCAATTGATTGAAAATGCCGTCGCCCCTGTTAAATTAGTTTTCCTGCATCGCATCTTATAACTTTCAAAGATCGTTTTCTGACTCTTCATAAGAATATTTGTGCTGACGCTAACGCAATTTTAAAGTCTTGCTGCATCCGATCGGCCGATGGAGCCAACGCCTTTATTCCGCACAATCAATCACTCAGATCGCGGCCAATTAAAATTAAAAATACGCCTCTTTTGACTTAGACGACCTCTAGCAGAAATAATGCAAAAACCTCATATTTATACCATTACACGGCTATCAGGAGCGAACTTTTTACGATTTCCCTCATCTAAACAAATCCACGCCAATCTGCTCTCTCGGAATTGCCTCGCGATGGACGAACCTTCGATGTCCAGACAGACTTAAAAAGCAGCTCTCACGCCAATATGGGCCTGGTTTAAAAGGATGCATGTAAGAAAAAGAAATAAACCAGGTTCCGTAATAGACGGTGTCTTCCTTTAAAAAGAAATACATTCACTCGGAATTTAACCGAATCCCGCTCACGGCCCAGGACTACAAGAGCATGCAAGGGAATCAGAATGAGCGCTTTGACGTAAATACGGAGCCGCCATCAGTCCGCGCAGCCACCGGCCCGGCGATCAAGGACCCACCGACGGAGCAACACGCTTCGTTTCAGAGATATATATATATATATATATAATCATATTAAATCTAGAGTACAATTACATACTAAACTGATGTATTACAAAATTATTATTTTTAAATTTTAATATATAGTTATAAATAAATTACTACGCACATACATTTTAAAAGACCAAGAAATATTTTGTTTTTAATAAGAAACAAAAAACAAAAAATCTATAGAGTCATTAGTCTATAGAATTTAATTCTATAAGATGTATAGTCACCTATAGAAAAACTGGGTACATTTCCGTTATACTCACACCATTGTCGCCAAGCATACATTCACATACATTTAATACATACATTTAATACATAAATTTACATACATTATACATCAGCATACATTTTGGCATGGTGTGCATATAACGGAAAAGTACCAAAAACTGTTCTATAAAAAAAAATTCTATAGAACTTCTAAGAATTCTATAGAAACATTTTCTTTAGAAAAAGGATTCTATAGAACTCTTTAAAACTCTATAGAAATAGTATTGTATAGAATGGCTATTCTATAGAATTCTATAGAGTTCTATATAGCTCTATGAACTATTTTCGTAAGGGAGTGTTTATAAAATTCGTTATTTTTAATCTAAATTGATTTTTATTTTATTTATATCTTTAAAGCAATAAACGTTTTAATGAAATAATTTCAGTGAAAATTTTAATTGTTTTCACCTTTAAATCAAATAAACTTTTAATTAATAATTATATACTATTTACTATTTCTATGCATAATACTATTTTGGTAATGGCATGCCCTTGTAATTATGTTTGTTTTATTAGCTATAAATGCAAGTTGGGTGTAATTTTCCAGACTAATTTCGACAGAAATAACATGGTATGCTGCATTATTTTTAAATGGAATGTTTTGCGAGAGGTTTAGATTAACCATGAATTTTGAGGTAGTGTCAGAATAAACTTATAAATTTGTAGTTTGAGTAGTGTATTTTTTCATTCCTATTGTTCGGAAAAATATTATTTAAACATTGAAAATTCCACAAAAATATTCGTTCAATAAACTGCACATATTTGCAGTAGTAGTCCCCCACACTTTTTCTCAGAGATCCCGGTTATCTCTTCCTCAATTTTCCTTCCTTCTCTCTGCATCATTGTATATGATTTGTTATCAGTCTATTAATCACATTCAGATTCCCCGGTTAGATTAGTTTCCTGCAATAGTGTAGATTTTCTCTTGCATTAGTTAAACTTTCCCCTCCAAAATAAATAATAATAATAATAATAATAATATATATATAAATAAAAAAGGGAATTAGAGACATCATTTTACTGTCATTTTGGGTTCGTGGAATAAAGATAACATTCCCGGAATGTTACCCTTCTTCCACTCAAAACTGTGCTGTTCTGCAACATTATTCGAACTGCTGGAAAACGCAATCCCCCTTATTAAGTACAGAGTCTTCAAAACAACTAGATACTCATTTTAAAGAACTGGTGGTCACATTTTTCCAACAAAAGGTGCAAAGATCTAACAAAGAAAAACATGACATGTAGCATTAGCAAGTTATCTATACTGATGAAATGAAGATTGCATCAAGTCTGTGGAATTTATTGATGTTCTGAACCAAGAAGCTTTCAAATTATTGAAGAAACAATATCATCTGGAGCTTCGCACAGGATCAGCGTATATGGTAAATAATAGTGGAGCAAATAATGAACGTAATAGTGGAAAAGTTCTAGTGAAGTAAAAAAAAAACTAAATAACTGCAGGACATCTCCAAAATTATGCACTTTATACTGAAGATGAAATACCATTTTATGATCGAATACTTCAGTATCCCACGACCAGCACGAGAAATAGTGAGGAGTAGATAACTGTAAAAATATCCACTTTTTTAATGTTTGAAAACAGTAAAAATAATAATTATTATTACTACCTACAATTTTTTATTTTCTGCACTTAAGTCAAATATTATCTTTTTAATTGTTTAATAAAGATGTAATGGCATAAAAATATTTTATTTGCTAATTTGCTTGTTTTCAGGAATTTGAGTGTAAAAAAGGTAACATTCTACCATTTTTAATTCATAATAACTAATAAATTAATGAGTATTTTACTTTGAAATTTATAGGATGAACCCTCATCGAGTAGACCTACAATCGAATTATGGTAAACATTTTTTTTAAATCGATAATTATTTTACATAAATGTGATTTGTGTTTCCTCAACAATTGCGTCAACTGGAATGTTCTCCTTTTGTCACTCACCGGTTCAATTTTGTCCGTGAAAGGGTTAAATCTATTCCAAAAAGCATGTGATCAATTGGTGTGTTTGCATCGCTTAATGTTTTCTAACGGCACAAAGTTTCATATAAGACATGTTGCGCGAAACAGTTTAATTTTCTAGCATAACAGTTTGAAACATCAAAAAATGACAAACAAAAGTGTAAGGTGTTTGTTTCATCAAAGGAATATTTAAATGTATAAGTGCTAATATGGGGCACTGTAGATATACGGTGTTTGAAATCTGCAATGTTTATTTGTGCAAATAAACTTTATTATCGGCTAATATTTTTCAATATTATAAAGTGTTAAAATAGAACTATAGAAGACTTCAGATTTCAGACAAATTTTTAATGTCAATCTTTTCTGAATATAGTAATGAATGAGTATCTTACAATAGCTGCTCAAAGCAGTCTTAAAACACAGCATTCCGAACAATATTAATATATACAGGGTGTTTCACAAAGGACCCCTAACTTTAAAAACCAATAACCCGGAAACGGTGATAGATAGAAACATGATACCAGTGGTATGTTTATTAAAAAAATCGTAAGGTCTTATACGTAAATCTCAAAATTTAGTTAAAAATAGCACCGATAGATGGTGCTGAGAGCGTTAAGAATCCTTCTAAAGAGAGTTCAGAAGCATAGAAAGAGCCATCGAAGATTTCGCCATTGAAATCTGACCGCTATTTTCGTATAGTGAAAATAATTCGCATCGGCCACGTTGCCTGTCTGTTGAAATTTTTTGAAAAGCTCACGAATTGTTTTTCCATCTGGGCCGTTTGCGACTTGAAATCGTGTTTGAAAACACAATAAACACACGTTCCTCCACGGTATACACCACTTTCGGAATTATTTTCGCTATACGCTAATAGCAGGTAGATTTCAATGACGAAATCATCGACGACTAGTCTTTCTATGCTTCTGAACTCTCTGAAGAAGGATTTTTAACGCTCTCAACGCCATCTATCGGTGCTATTTTTAACTAAATTTTGAGATTTACGTATAAGATTCTTACGATTTTTTTAATAAACGTACCACTGGTTTCATGTTTCTATCTAGGGGTCCTTTGTGAAACACCCTGTATATATATATATATATATATATATATATATATATATATAATATATAACAATATATATATATATATATATATATATATATATATATATATATAATATATAACAATATATATATATATATATATATATATATATATATATATATATATATATATATATATAATATATAACAATATATATATATATATATATATATATATATATATATATATATAATATATAACAATATATATATATATATATATATATATATATATATATAATATATAACAATATATATATATATATATATATATATATATTGTTTATTTGTAAACGGTGAAAAAAAGGCAGGCAGTAACATGTTTTGATATTTATGTATTAAAGCAAACTACGTTTTGGTTATAGTGTTCAGTTTTCTAGGAAATATAAAATGTAAATATACAATCTGCTTACCTCTCATAATGGATTTATTTCTTAAATTTCTTACTTTTCCCCCAAAATGTAAAACTTAAGTAAACTTAAGTGCTTAGTTTCTTGTTAATTAAATTTTATGAATCGTTATCATCTGAATTAGAATGGTTTAATAAGTTCAAACAAATTTAAAATAAAACATTCGGAGTATTCCACATTCGTTTTCCATATTTCTTCGTTATACTGCGAAGTGATTATTTAAAATTTAAAATGCAGCTTATACTTTCAACATATCTAGACAAAAGAAATAAAATTATGAGTAAAAACAGTAATAACTTATTCCTAATTATACGGCGAACTTCTTTCTCCTGTCATTTCATATATTTTTTTCTCTTCCTTAACTTCACTTTCTTTTCAAATATTTTGTTGTTCGCATTACACATCAAGTCACATCTATCTCATTCCCAATTATTCCTTCCACAGTTTTCGGAAACATATTTTTGCGTATTATAAACGATGGCCAGGGAAAGAAATGAGGCCTTTTCTTTGCTGTCTTCATAATTTATTTCCTCAATACACGATCTCATTCTTCAAGGAGGGGACCGCAAAAGCAAAAGGAGGGGGCTATCTAAAATGAAATATCATCCCAAAGCTTATTTATCAGACCTGCCTCGAGCATAAAATAGATAGCCATATTTTTATACAGATGAATCTCAACGGGGGGAAGAAAGTATAAAAAGAGGGCAAGGTTTTTGCTGCAATGGACGTTATAACGTAAGTTAGTCTTCTACAAAATCGCTTGAATAATTCATTGTTATAGGAGTTTAGGACAGTCCCGATTCTAATCAATTATAGACTGTCAACTTACGAAGGGGGTATGAAATAATGATATTTACATGGGGTTTGTTTTTTGTTTAAAAAATATCGGTGGAAAATGAATTTTCAGATAAGGAGGAGTTATGTTATTTATTAAAGGAATATTCTTATTGGATTATGGGAAGAAAGGCAAATATTTCTATATGATTGTCAATAGCATATTGTTTTTTGAAACGCCAGAAGTTTTGATTTAACTCGTTGCCGCATAATATAGATTAAAGGAGTTTTTCTAAAATGTTGCATTGGATTTTAGTGCAGTAAGTTGATTGTGAGAGGAAAATGTATCATATGAAGGTAACATATTGACATATCGTCTCTTTCTAAGAGAAATCATTACGTTAAGAAAATAATATTTTGTGCGGTAAATGATGAAATACGATGTTTATTTTATAGTTTATACATTACTGGAGTATGGATTTTAGATGGGCAGAAAAAATAATTTAAAATTATTTTAAAAAACATTATTTATTATTCTAAAAAGTAATTTCATTTTAAAATTAATAATATTCCCTGAAATTATTTTAAGACAGGATTATTTATTTTGAAATAGCCATACGTTAAATGTTTTTTTTTAAAATATTTTCTATAGATGATTGATTTTTAGAAATACTTCTTTAAAGTTAAATTATTAAAAATTAACATTCACGATAACCCTGTTTTATAATATTTTGTCATAGTAGGTATTATTTTTAAATCAACTTACATTAAAACAATACACAATAATACCAGAATACAATTAAAAATTTATAATCTATAGTACATTTTTACAAGACATTTTATAAAGCCTAACCTTTAAATTTAACAATTCTGACAGCCATGTTTTAAATTGTTATGCTACAGCAGATGTTTTGAAATAAACTTCTATTTAAAACATAAAAAGATCCAATAACATAAGTATTAAATATTTTTTTATTTCATAAAATTCACTACATAATCACACTGTAGTCATTTATAAAAATATCATACAAAACGTCATTATGAAAATAGAAAATAAGAGGAACCGTGATTAACTCTGCTAAAAATGCAAATTATTTTTTTTTCCTTTTGTTGTAACCATCTCGCGTTTTTTAACCTTTCACAAAGGTGTGATTAAATGCTGAAATTTTTTTTAAAGTTTATTCAGGTTATTTTGGATAAAATAGAAAAATCTGATTTAGGAAAAATTCTAGATCATTGGCAACAATTCAACAATTGCCTGATTTGGGGCCGCTTTACAGCTATACAACATTGGCGCGGTTAGAGGGAGAGGTATGTTTACCACTATTTCTTAATATAATTTTTGCTTTATTTAATGGTAGATAAAGTAAAGATTTCTATTTGGAAATACAAGTATTAATAACCACTCTCTGTGGATACGCTAATGGAAAACAATTTATTAATATTTTCACCTTTTCCTTTGCTGTTGACTGCCCTGAAATTTTCTTCTAAGAAATATCTTTCAAGTAGTGAAATAAGTTCTTGGAGGCATGTTCTACAAGCTTTTCATTCGACATTTTTACCAATAGGTTTTTCGTCGTCTGAGGGAGATTTCTGATGATGAATATTTAGCTTCACTTGTAGAACGTTAAATGAGATGAAACAACGGGATAAAAAGCACAAATTGTGTTAAAATGCAATCGGCGTAAGGTAATTTCTAATTTTTTTTAACTTCTTTATCAAAGCAAATTAAGAAGTGTTAAAAACGTAAGGTAAAGCTAGGAGAGTCTGTGCACAATTCAAATGAATAACAATAAAAAAATCTAAATATTAATTTTCTGCTAAACTATACATGAATATTTTTTACTTCATTTGTTTTTTATGCATTTCCATTGCCATTTTGTTGTTATGTTGTAATTTAATAGAGCAGATGGAATAAAACCAAGAAAGTTATTTTGCGCAATCTGTGCTTACTGGGTTGGTGTGATTGCGCACATGGGTAGGAGAGATTGTTACTAATAATAACTACAATTAAATTGTTAACAATAATAATTATACTTAAATGACATTGTTGTACGGTTTTTGTGAACAAATATTATTGTATTAGGAGTGAATATTTCAACCTAATGATTAAAGAATCAAAAACAGGAAATAATTTTAAAAACGATTAAAAAATTGTAATTAAAGAAAAAAAATTAAAGAATCAGAAAAAGCAAGTCCAGATATGATTACAATATAATATTAAGTTATTTGATAACACGTATAACTTAAAATTAACCCATTTTAATTTTACATTTTTAATGCAACTTTACCATTAAGCTGCCTAATCTCTCCTAGCATGGAAACTAATGGGAACAATGCGCCATCTCTCCTAAGTAGCGGGTGCGCAAACTCTCCAATTTCGGTTGGAGAGATTGCGCTGCCTTTACATAAACATGGCCGCTACTAAAACAAACCGTTGATGTTCAGATTGTTAGTCTAGATTAGTATCTTATGAGAAATCGTTTATGTTTAAAATATTTTGTACTATTGACATTGTATAGAAATTCTGATGAATAGCTATGAAAATTCAAGCACTTACCTTGGGAAAACAAAACAAAATAACAATACTTTATCTTAGACGATCAAAGCAATCAACGTGCACTTTAAAGTAGACACTCCACTACTGCTCTTGTACAACTACCTGGAGTCGCTGCGCGCTCCCTCTACTCTTTCTCCCCGAACCTCTATGTGCGCAATTTCTCCAACCGCGCCATCTCTCCTGGCTTTACCTTATGCATAAAAATAATAAAAAGAGGAAATATCAGCGAAGTAACTCAGATGGTCAAAGGCGAAGTGGATAAAAATCAAGAAATGAGCGGATCCACTCACCCCTGAATACTAGTTCTGACAAAAACAGCGTTTGTCGTAGGCCGATTTCCTAAGCGTTTGTATTGTTCCTTAAATTTGAATAATAGTATTTTTTAATAGTATTCTTTTCATTATTTTTCTGTGATTAATGAAGGCGAAGAATACTTTCGAAAATAGTTCTATAAAAATTGAAGGGATCGTATAAATGCTGAAAATGATCCCACTTATGATAGCTGCCATTTTTGAGTCCGCGCGTAGGCCTATAGTGTTCAGAGGGCGTGCCGCGGACTTCCATGACGCAGCTGTCGAAGACCAAAGAGAAAGTAGCCCAAAATCTATTCAGTTTGAGGTAATAGACTATTTACCGACTTTATTTGTTGGGAGTATCAGATTTAAGATAGAATTTAAAATATAAGAATTGAAATGCCAATATTTGCGCTTACTTATACATTATAAATATTAAGCCTGAAAGTAATTTACCGTCAGATACCTGACGTTTTGTCACTTTGACAAGCCGATTGTCGCCCTATGAACATTTCTTCCATGCTTTGCTGAAAAAAAGGTGTATTTAAATTAGAAATGACTTTTTCACCACCTTCACTCTTGCTCAGTTTTTGATTCTCCCGAATCAGTGTATTGGAAATCTGACGAAGAAGGATAAGTTGTTTGCCTAAAAAATTATTTATCTAATTATTTTCATTTCGCGCACTGTGCTATACAATGGAATTGAGAAGTTTGAGAGAAACGCTCACACGTGACCAGCGGCGTCGTTAAAAAAAAATAAAAAAAAAGAAGCGCGACTAATGACTTATTAATCAACAATCGTACTGGTATCTTCAACATGTAAATAGGCAAAATTGTTATCAGTACGTTCACAGATGACTAAACATTTCCTTTCAACTTTTTGTGAGTACTTGAAGAAATACAATAATATTACTTAATTACGGACCGTCAGTGGTCGCCTACTAATGTTATGTGTTGGATTTTGTTGAGTATGCGTCAATCTACGTATATTTACTTTTAACTCTGTGACAGATAAAATTTATTACAAATAAACTTTTAACCCAATATTGAACCTTCCAAAATTAGTAACTTATTCACTCTTTTAGATGTAAGTCCAAAATATGCGTCAAATAGAGCATCACTTGAATGAATACTTTGTACAAAATAATTGCTAGCATGAAGTGAATATTTTCTTGATTTCAATCATTGAAAAAAGGAATGTCTACATAAGTAATGTCTATGTGCGTGGAATTTCAATTTTTGTGCATCCTGCAGTTGCTTTTAAACGTTGGAAACTCATAATGAAAAGAAATATCGGTAAATGTTCTCAGATATTATTGATCACATAATTGATTAAAAATCCTAGACGATCTATTTATCATTCAATACGTCATATTAAGAAATGTTTAAATGCAAATCTTCACTTTTTTCCGTTTCTTAAATTCAAGATTTGTGTGTAATTCAAGGAAACACATAGAGACCAAATTATTTGTAGTTTATTAAAATTCAATAGTAATTCAATTTGTGGGTTTCAAGATGTTTACATTCGTGAATAATAAATTGTAGTAGTGCCACGAAACTGCAACACCTTTCATATCAAAAATAGTTTATGCTCATTCATTCAACTAAATTGTGAGTATTCGAAACATAATAACATTGATAAATGAAATTGCTAGTTTCAAATAAGATTACATACAGATGTACAGGACGCTTTAAAATTGACTGAACGTTTTAAAAATTTCAACAAGTAAACGGTGGAGCCATTAAAATTGTTCTTGTAGAAGAGTAATATGTGAAGTCGGGAAATCCTTTACAATTTTAGTTCCCAATACAACCAACTGTTCAATCTGTTCAATCTCAAATTTTAATACTGCTCAATATAACCTTGCAAAATCAAAAGACAAACCCAATTTTTGATATTTCAACATATAAGCACAATAAAAGTTCAAAGCTGAGTGAAATTTGATCCATTCTTAAAAGTTTTAGGAATTTGGTTTGTTTGTCTGTCCATCTGTCCGTACTCTAATTCTTGTAAATATACTCGAATTTCCATGTAAATTTTCCATATCATTGATGCTTACTATAGGAATTTTCGGTATGGACAATTAAGTATGCAGTATTAATAATTCATTTACAGGGACACACAAAAGTATTCTGTTACATTATGGTCTATGGGGAGAAAATCGTTTCCGACGAATTTCAGTAATTTCAAAATACTTCAAACATAATTAAACTTATATGATTGATGCATAATTTTTCGTTATTGCTATAAGTTAGTTTGTGAGTTCAGACAGTTTAACACAGCACAGCATCATCTATTGGGAATATTTCGAACTACAACAAGAAAGTATACTAATGAATTTCCCGAATTTACACATCCATCTCCTTCAACAATAACTTTAATAGGTGTCACCGTTTACTTGTTATGTCATTTTAAAAACATGCGGTCCTTTACAATATTCCCTGTGTAATATTTTATTACTTCTCATTTTTCAACAGTAAATGTGGAATTAAAGGCAGAAAAACACTTTTTTATTCTTCAAAATACAAGGTACTTTTATACAATATATAGATTTCGTACAAAAATTTAGAGGTGTCTAAAACGGATAAAAAGAAAATCATAGTTAATGATATACGATGGAAGGGGGACTTAAAATCGTTAGTCCCCAACTTTTGACTTCTGTTTCTTTCTGGATCATTAGTCACTGTCATAGGGAATCCGTACTGATAAAGTGAACTCATTCTGCGAGTATATCACAGACGGTGGTTGAAGTATTCTGCAGCAATGAAAAATCTAAAGATATACGTATCTGTTTTTAAGGCAAATGTATTACTTTAATGTCTAAGAACGCTTTAATATACCACAGGGAATCCCATAACCTCATAAATCATTTTATACATGATAGCTAATGATAGCTATTTCGTTTAACTATCTGAAGTTGAATAAGAAATGCGTGTGTCTTTTATGTTAATAGAGTTATGCCAAGATGAATACTGTGTTTTGAATGTATTAATGTATTTGAAATAATTATTACTGCTACGGAACATTCGCGGGATAAATTGCACATATACAGTAGAGCGCCAGTTATCCGAATCTGTTGAAACCGGGCCAAGTTTGCATACTCAAAAATTCTGATAATTGGATAGATGATATAACTAAAAGTCCTTTAATATGTTTGTGTGTATAATATATCAATCTCCCTCCACATATTATCCAGGCTTAGAACTACAAGCTTGAAATGCTACACGGTGTTTAGAATATTGCAAAGATGAATACTGTGTTTTGAATGTATTAATGCATTTGAAAAGTTATTACTACTACGGAACATTCAAAGGATTAATTGTGCATATACAGTAGAGCACCGATTATCCGAACCTGTTGAAACCTGGCCAAGTTCGGATACGCAAAAATTCGGATAATTGGATAGATGATATAACTGATAGTCATTTATTATGTGTGTGTGCATAGTATAGCAATCTCCCTCCACACATTATCTCGGCTTAGAACTACAAGCTTGAAATGCTACACTGTGTTTAGAATATTGAGGACATGAAAAAGCCTTTTTTATACAAACTTTGGGATATTCCCTTCCCTTACCAACGGAAATTTCCCAAAACTTAATTTGGATTAATAGTGTAGATTGTACACTAAACCTGAAAATCTCTATTTTTCATATAATTTTAGTTGTTATTCTTTTTTAGAATTTTTAGATTTCATGCCTACTTTTTTCTTTAATAAATAAAAGTAATCTGTGTTTAATTCATAAGATAAAAAAAGAAGATAGATAGATATTTGGATAATTTTACATTCGATTAACTGGAGTTCGGGTAATAAGCTGTCTATTGTGTATAGGGAAATATTTCTAAATAAGTAAAATGTTTAAATTTGTTTTATTACCAAATATTATGTTAAAGTGACCTAGACTGTACAAAGAGTTAGAGCAGTGATAACTACATAAACTGAACACCTCATGGAAGAAGACATGAATGTTTGGTTGAAACTTTAAATCTTATTTTTTAAAAAGTTTTTTTTTTTTTTTTTTTTTTTTTTTTTTTTTTTTTTTTTTTTTTTTTTTAGATGTCATATAGTTTTTGAACTCTTGTCTATCAAAAGTAAACAATTCTGAATGCAATTTTTAAGTGTTTAATGCTGTAACAAATTATGTCATAGAGATAATATTAAAAATGCATACTTGATAAAGCTTTGTGTAAAATCAATCTTTATCAACTAAAAACAATGAACCTAAATGAATCTAAAAATTAACCTTTAACAGAAATTGTTGACAAGCGCGTTTTTCTTACATTTTTGTCACACATATGAAGCTTATAAATTTATTTTTATTACTGGTATATAAAACTATTTGCGTAACTTCTCTCTTAATACTATTGAAAAATAACTTTTATTGGTAATAGAATAATACCTGTGCGTAAAATGTGCGATATGTGCCTGCTCGTGCAAAAAATTACAGCGTGCCCCCTGAAATGATAAAGCTAATAACGTACACACTTCCTAAATATTCCACAAAACATAAAAAAGAGCTGCCTTTTACAGAAGAATGAAACAGTTTTGAGATCAAAGTAGTTGTATGCGAAACAAATGCAAAGGTAGAACTCGAAAGAAACACAACGAATGGAACTTTATGTGAGAGAGCATCTGATAAAAAAAATACGAGAAAAACGAAAACACACACACACAAAAAAAAATCCTTTTCAAGCAAAACATACAGAAATTTTAGGTTAAAAACATCACTAAAGAGGACAAATAATGAACAAATGTGAAAAGAACAAAAAATAAATAATTAAAAATCAAAATGAATAAAAAGTAACTAAATGAAAATATTGACAAAGCAAACATAAATATAAAAGTTAAAACAACTTTCGAATTAAGAAGGAAAAAATAAGTAAAATAAAAAACAATAGGACGCTGAACTATATACTAGATTATATTCAACAAAATTTAACGGCTTACCTGTCAGTGTGCAGGAATACTTAAATGTTCACAAATGAGAAAAAAACTCAGTGTGTTCGCTGGTATTACGAGACCTTTTTGGCATCTGTAATTCACGTGAAGTAGGGCAGTAGGCACTAATTTCTTAGGTCTTCGCACAAAAGACTGTCTCACTTCTTTCAAACCTTCAGCTGAGGTTGATGGTCGGCCAGTTCTTGGTCGTGGTCCGGTTACCTTGACTCAAGCAGTGTTACACCATAGCCACGTTACAGAAACCTGCAACTAAAACTTGTTTAGATTTCTAATATTTTGCCACCTGTTTCACATGTCTATCTTATTTATACCAGATATGAAAAAAATCTTGTAATCAAGTAAAGACATTTTGGACACCCTGCATTATTCCATTTACAAATAATTTTGCTTTGCAACTTCAATATATTTTGTTGAGAAAAATTTAGATCTCATTCTACCATACAATTTTACTGTAATTTTCTATAATTCAATTAAGATAAAGCAGAAACATTTTATATTTTATTATCTAAACATTCTAGGGAAAATATCAAAGAAATTTTTATTACTCTTTCAAAACAATATATTTTACTAAATATATTTTATTATTGATGTTATGATAAAAACATTTAGATTTACATTTGAGACTCCAACTGTTTCGAATTTTCTGTTATATTTAAAAAATGTCACTTTAATTTTTTTTAATTGAAATTTTATTTTTCAAGTAACACTTTCCACGTCAAGTCACTTCCTTATCTTTATTTAAGCAAATTTTATTATACATCATGACACCTTCTTAGATTATCATGAAACATAATATTTTAATTTAAAAAATTGCAGTTTGAGTAGGCAGTATTTTATTTTCATTGTAAAACAAACAAATAAAGTTAATACATTCAAGTTGAAGATGTTTGTATAAAACAACTTTATTCCTGAAATATTTAATTATATTGCACATTTTATTCCTGTTGAATTACAGAAAAATATCACTTAAAATTAATTTTTTTATGTAAATATTAATTCTTCAAATATTGTTACAGTGTAAGATATTTCTGCAATACCTTTCCAAATGTAAAAAGAAACTAACATAAAGAAATGTTTAAAGAGAGAAGATTTGGATAATTGGAGGCATACAAAATATATTTTAACAAATGTGTGCCCGAAATGGGCACATTTAAATAGCATTTGGTACTGTCTGCATTAATAAATACTCTTTCGGATTGCATAGTCATTCTAGTCTTGGACTTTTATAAAAATACACACATTTATGAAGATTTGTTAGTAGATGTGTGTCCAAAATTAACGATTTTTTTTTCGTAGAGATTGCTTCACAAATAAGTCGATTTAATCGATCCCGTGGCGTGAAGCATTATTCCTCCACAAGTCTTCCACTTTGTGGTCCGGTACAAGAAATTTGAATTTTAAGAATATTATTTCACCTAAATACAACATTTCTGGACATATATGCATTGAAAAATTTGAAGCGACAGAGTTGCTTATTGCGTGCGTTTAACTGAAAAAAAAAATATATATATAACATAAAAAACAATTGCTGTTGTGATTCTTGATTTTTGCATTAGGAATATGGAACAATTCTAATTACTATTATTTTAAATATTTGTGAAACGGATATTCTATCTATTCCATGTATTGAACCCTTACTATAGAAAAGCGTTATTGCTTGTAACTTAATTCTACCGAACAGATATCAAAGGTAATTGTTCTATTATTACATTTTTTGTGGAAAACATTTGTATGTTGGCCATGTTTATATGAAGTTTGTTATATAGTTATAGCAATACGTGTGAGACAAATAATCGAAACACTATACAATTTCACATCAACAATTAACAATGACTGGCGTCGATATTTAAAGATGAGCTTCATTCTCTAGTCCTATTATTATGACATTTTGATACGAAATATTTTTATTTTTTTTGTAGATACCCAAAAGGAAGCATTCTTGAAAAATATTTAAAGTAAACGAACTTTTTAAATGAAATGTTTTTATTTATATTAACAATACTGAAACGTAAATAAAATCTGTCAATAATGTAGTTTTTTAAATCTTTTTTTAAAATGTATACTTCCATACTATTCTGGAAATATTTTCATATTTTGAATACACCTTGATATCCCATGAAATGGAAAAAATCTTAATATTAAAATTTGTTATTTAAACTTTTTGCGTAAATGAATGCGGATATTTCTTTAGAATATGGTCTTGCACTCTATTGTTTTGAAATATTTCTGCTATAAGCAAGAATTCGAATTTATCTTTGGAAATGTCCGCGTTCATAAAATATGAATAAGACAGTCTGCGTATAAAACTACGAAACTATCACTTGGTCACTTCGTATAAAGCGACCATTCTTTCCTTAAAAGCGATGAGATATAAAATACCAGAATCCTTTATCTACTCCAAGATATATAACCTAGTGGGCAATGAATAAGAAACTCTTTACAACAGCTCGTATGAGAAATGAATTCTCATACGAGAAAATGATAACGATAGTCTACTTTATCATGAAGTATTTGCTTTGATTAATTGACGTTAGTGTTCGGGGAGATCGAATAGGGCGTATTAATCCATGACTAATTTAACAGGAGTATAAAAGGAATGATGGGATTATATTCTGCAAGAACATTATAAATGTATGGTGGTTATACATACCCTATTTTTATGGAACATTTTGAGAGGATTGTTACGATAGTAGACATACTGTAAGTTAACACATTTTAATATTTGTTTATTTTATTATTTAACCATTAATAAACCTCTTCATAAAATATAAATAACTATGTAACATATCTAAATTAGATACAAGCAAGAGTGATTGGAATTGACAAAAAATGAATGAATGAAACTGCAATAAACGTGATTATATTCCGCAAGAAAATTATTAATGTATGGTTACAGCGCCTAGAATACATAGAGTGGAAAACGGTTTTACCGTTTTTTATTTCAAACCGGAAATATTGAAACAAAAATTTTTACTTTAAGAAGTCACGAAATATCTGCCATTAAGTAACCAAAAGAACATTATAGGGAATTTATCGTATGAATGCGAAATTTCGGAATTTAAAAAAAGTCAAACTGGTAATGCTTTAAAAAGTGCTAAAAATTGTAGCCGATAAACGTGCAACGATGCGGTACAAGAATATATCGATCGCAGCGACATCTGCTTTAAAAACAGATATACCTCTAGCAAAAGTAACCGTTTCACTATTGACAACATGAACCTAATTTCTGTTAATAAAATCTTCTTGTAAGTGTATATTTCAGATGTAACTGATTTTGGAGTTAGTTTTTTTTATCATATCAGGGAATTAATCTTTTCCACTCTTCTAGCAGAGATTCATCCTTTGGTATTCTCAATAGGGATAGTTTCTAGTCTGCTGTCTTGTATCGAGTACTGTAACCAGGCACAAAAGAATGCGTATCACGTTTTTTGGCCATGATCAATACCATTCATATTTTAAAAGCTTATGAAAATCAAGTGAAAGGTAATAGGATATACTTTAATTATTTAAAATATTTACCACCAGCTGAAACGTTTTCTCAGTTAGATTCTTATACAATGTTTGCGTTGAAATGAGCTAGCAGACAGTGGCGTAGCCAGAGAGAGGGTTCCAAATGCTCTGGAAACCAGTAAAATTATAACGTGTTCTTCGGCTTTAATATCGCAGAAAATTCTCCGATTAGATAAGGCAAAAATATTTTTATAAAATTAGTGGTATCCAAACCATCTAGACGTCCATCCTGTCTGCGCCACGGCTAGAAGATGTCGCTGCGATCGCTTCGTTATATTTTCAGCATTGTTCTACATTTATCGGATTCAATTTTTTAGTACTATTTTGTAGCCGCTTTCCACACTATATATTCCAGGCGCTGTAGTATGGTTATTATACATATCGTATTTTTATTGAACACATTGAGAGAAAAATTACAACATTCGAAGTATGATAGGATAATTCTTTAATATATGTTTTTTTTTCAATATTTATTCACAAAACCAATTCTTCTTAAATTTAAATGGTTATACAGGGTGGTCCTAAAATATATGTGAAAAATGTAAAGGTAGGTAGAGGGGATCTAAATAAGCATATTTTGGATAGGAATGTGGGTATGGAAATCCAGCGTTCAGGCAGTAGAGTGCGCTGTTTATTTCGGCGGATGAAATTATTTCGCTGGCTTGAATCGTCATTCCCCGCACAATTCAAGCAACATGCATCGTTACACCAATGCGGGGGTTGTCGACATGCATTTCTTGTGTGGGGCTGCGCAAGGAAATGGAGCGGCTGCTCAAAGGATGCGCACGTTCAACGGCATTCGAGCTTGTCGAAGGACTATACTCTACTGTGCATAATACTTCTTCTTTTACTGCTGGAATTCTGCGATATCTTCCAGTGACCGTACCACGCCTGGAAGCATAAAACGATCCACTCGCGCACAACTCCCGATGAAGACGCTCAATCGTTCTGCGATCTGGCAAATTCCTACCCGGAAATCGTTCTATATACATCCTTTGAGCATCTTTTTGCGCAGCCCCATACATGAAATGCATATCGACAAGTTCCGCATTGGCTTAACGATGCCTGTTGCTCGAAAACCGTGCCGGGAAAGACGATTAAACACAGCGAAACGTTTTCATTCGCCGAACTCAACAGCGCCCTCTGCTGCCTTAACGCGGAATTTCCGAACCCACATTCCTATACGAAATATGCTTATTTAGGTCCCCTCTACCCACCTTTACATTTTTTACATATATTTTAGGACCACCCTGTATAAAGATTACATATTTAAATTAGATAAAATTAGAATCATAAAAATTAAAAACACATTTATTTTCTTAAAAATTGCGTAAAAAGCACATGTCAGGATGTTAGTTTACATTATTTGCTCCATAAACCTTTCGACCGCACACGCGCTCATTTTCAAGAGGATAAAGGTTACGACCAGAAGAGAATACATACGCCGAAAAAACCAAAACAAAATACAGTTACGCATGTGCAAAACTAAGCCTGTCTATTTGCCTCTATGTACGCTAATGGCGCCTGGTGCATGTAAAATCCGTCATGGGTGCAAAGCCCTCCAAGTTACCTGTGAATTATACCTCTGGGGGTGCCTAGTCATGTGAAGGTTTCGTCACCTGATCAAGGTTCTAAATTACGAGACCTATTAAATCTGTCAATTCAACAAAGTTAAACAGAAACCTTGAACCGGCAAACAAAGATAACTGTAGCAAACCACAAGAGAGCAAGCACAGCAGCGATGTGAACAAATCTACAGTCAGGTGGATCACAGCCCTGCTGTGATCAGGCGATTGCCGCCCCGCACCCAGGTACTAACCCGTCAAGCTAGGCATTAATGCCGGGCAGGTAGGGGCCTGGTTAGCGGTATAAAAAAAAGCCTGTCTATTCCTGTTCAATAGGGGTGGGAAAATTTAATGTTGAATTTCCAGTTGTTAATCGTATTGAAATGCCTGGAATATTGAACCAAATTGCAGGAACATTATAAAAAATAACATCGTTTCATACATTACAATTTTTAATTAAAATCTCAATAAATTCACGGATTATGGAAAGATGGTGGTTGGGTGTTTGAAAAATTGTTTTAGCTTTGTCGAAGTTTGTTTTTATATTATCCCTTTGATGTAATCTGGATAAAGCTGTACTTGGTTTATTGAAATTGATATCAGACAAATGTTCTTTTAACCTTTCTCTAAATTTCCGAGATGTCATATCAATATAGAATAAATCTTTTTGATGCTCTGTGTAAAACGGGATTATGTAGACGCCTGCTTTTTTGAGAATCCAGAATTGGATCAATTTTCCTATTAATCAAGTGCTTTCATTTAGGTGGAGGTTTAGCTATTAGATTTATATTATACTTTATCAATGCGTATTTTAATCTCTCAGACAGTTGTGGGAAATAATCAAAAGTACAATAAATAACCCTATCTAAACTTCAACTGCCTTGGCTGTTTAGCTTGACTGAGCAATCTATTAATATATTGAAGAGGGAAACCATTATCATTAGCAATTTGTTTAATTAAATCAAATTCTTCTTGTAGGTATTTATCTGTACAAATTTCAAATGTATGCTTAACGTAAAATCTGTATGCAGCAATCCTTATTATTAATGTTCGTAAATGTCTGTGTGCGTGTGTGTGTGTGTGTCTGTACCCGGATAAACTCTGCGAGCGTAGCGAGTAGAGAAGCGCTTTTGGTGTCAAAAAATTCAGAAAAATCCGGGCCTTCAGGAATTGCAGTTTTGAAAAAATCGGCCCTTAATTAAGGGAGTTATTAACGAACAAAACTGTTTTAATTACTGCGAAAAAAATCGACGTGGAAAGTATTCCGCGCATGCCCAGAAGAGCTCAATCCTCATCTTCCGCAAAAAGAAGAAGGAAAGACCGCTTCGGCCGGTTTCTTTTTACGACTGTCTAAACTCGCCGACGGCGAACCGACAGAAATACGAAAAAACCGTCATCATATTCTCAAAGAATGTACTTTTACGTCTCTAACGATCCGATCGGTTCGAAAAAATTTCGATATTAACCCTTACGAAAAAAATAATCAAATAGCGTCGAATTCGTGTTTTTTATTTTCTCCCTTTTTCCAAACATCGCATCCGCCGGACTAAGAAAGATTCGGATAAACGAATTTCACCAAATAAAAGATCGGTCTTTGTCCTCTCCAATGCCACCTTCCATTAAAAAAAATACGTCAGTTAACCCTTCGAAAACGTATATTTTCCGTACACCGTTTCGCGATTTTGGCAAATTCGACGATTTTCAAAATTTCTCAACGGCTGTTCAAAAAGAGTCAAGAAAAACTAAAAATACCAGACGAAATCTACATTCTTTCTCCTTTCGGAATCTGCTATCGTTTTTGAAAAATACAATTATTAAACCTTCGAAAAAAATTCGCGCGCAGGACTTTTGCAACTTCCAATTCCCTACAATTTTTAAAATCGCGCATCGGCTCTCTAAAAGAACAAAAAAACAAACATACACACCCAAGTACATTTCCGTTCTTTGGAGATCAAGAGGAAACCTTTAGTTTAAAAAAATATTTCAGTTAACCCTTTCGAAAAAGTTTTTTCCGTAAGTCTCTTTCGCTTTTTCAGCGATTTCTGCAATCTTTAAAAATTCAATTCTGGGCTTCTAAACGAAAAAATAAAAATACCGAGCCTAATCTACGTTCTTTTTCCTTTTAAAATCAGGTATCAGTTTCGAAAAATTCATTTTTTAACCCTTCTAGAAAAATGGTTTCCGAAACTCACTCGCGTGAATTTTCGTTTTTCGGCCCATGTTTAAAAATCCGCATCGACTCGGAAATTGCGAATAGGGACAAATAAAATACACCAGATCCTAGCCTGGTTCTTCTTCTTCCAAACATATCCTTCGGTTTTAAAAAATAGATACATTAACCCTTTAGAAACCGTTCCCGTACCTCACTTTCGCGATTTCCTCTAATTTGCCAGTGTATACCCTCCCGTCGCATTATTTTTTTATTCCGAGAGAAGAAGCAGGGTTCCGGGTCGGGAGTCCGACCCGGACCCGGGGAGTTATTAATTAACAAAACTGTTTTAATTACTGACCGAAATCGAACTTGAAAAAGAATTGAAAACCGCAAAAATTTCGCTTCCGAAAGGGGTTGCCAGTCTCTCGGGTCGGGGAGAATGCAGGGCCGCCGCGGAGCAAATTAAGCCACAAACCGCAGTATGGGTTTTTAAACCGACCCGTATATCCGGAAGTCGGGGGTCCAGAAATTCGTAAGCGATACGGACGAAACCGTGGCACATTCCGGTTTCATAAATTCGAAAAATCGTTTCCGTATGACAATTAGAACCGAAAAATTTTTAAAAATCGATCGATAAAAAATAATTTTCTTTTTCTTTCCAGACACGGCTGCGAAATGATTTTACTCTCCGGCGCCGCAGGTGTTCGGGAGGATTTTCACGTGACGGGCCTGTATTCATCGCTCCAGTGTGCTTTCGAAAAACAATGAAGGAATTAATCTCTGGACCCCCAAATCGGCTCATCACACGTAAAAAAAATCCTGATTTTAACAAAAAAAAAGATCGTACGATTCGGCCCGTAAAAACGGAATATGTCAATTAAAAACCGGTTAATGAAGCAATTTATTTCTAATCGTTTTTAACCTATGCAGAAAAACGACACGTGACCGGATATTTTCATACAAGGAAATATTTCAAAAGGAAAACCTACTCTTTCTTCTGATCCGGGTATAAAATTTTTTTAAATATTGCTTTTACCGATTTGAAAATCATGCATCGTAGAGTTTTGTTGCGTGAGGATCAAGAATATGTTTTTTTTTTTTTAAGCTAGGATGATTAGTTTACGAGAAACGATTTTTAATTTTTAATTAATTCCATCGCTTTCCTACAGTCTTTTAAACAAGTATTTTTAATGCCAGACATAAAGGCAACACTATCCCCAGATTTTCAGCTAAGATGTCTAAACGGCATTACGCTTAATTAGTTTTTTCTATTAGAGTGCCGACCAGGTAAAAAATTTTCGATTTCGGACCATAAGTTTTGATTTTAGCAAAATCCCGATTTTTGTATAGGAAAAAAAACCCCTAAGGAATTATCAATTTCTTTTCAAATCTCCTGTTGTATGGGTCCGATCGCAACGCGGTTTGGCTCATTCGACTCGATATCGATATCGCTTACATATTTTAGTTCCAAGTTTCACCACCAGGGGCGCTTCCGGAAATTGTTTTCTATGGGCCCGATTACGACGGGGTTTGGCTCTTTCGACTGGACATGGATAGCTTTACAGATTTCGGTCATGTTCGTATAGAACACATTGCGCCCCCTGGTGGTGGAAGGTGTAATTAAAGGATTTTTCAGCCAACTCGGGTTCTATGGGTCACATCAGACTCAATCGACTCGACATCGATAGAGGATAGTAGAGCTTATCGGTTTTAGTTCTTTTTTCACCACCAGGGGGCGTTTTTTATCTCTGTTCCTATGGCCCAGATCACGGGTATGGCTCATTCGACTCAACGTCGATAGAGGATACTACAGCTTATCGATTTTTGCTCCGAGTCTCACCACCAGGGGACGCTTTCCTATCTCTGTTTCTATGGGAAGGATCACGACGGGGTATGGCTCATTCGACTCGACATCGATAGAGCTTACCGATTTTAGTTCTTTTTTTCACCACCAGGGGGCGCTTTCCTACCTCCGGTTCTACGGGCATAAAAACGACGGGGTATGGCTCATTCGACTCGACATCGAAAGCCTTAACGATTTCAGTTATGATCGTATAAACGGATTGCGCCACCTGCTGGCGGAAGGTGGAACTAACGTATACTGTAGCGCGTGCGCAGCACGACTGCTACACGCTGCCGCAGGCAGTGGTGACCCTAGCCAGAGGTTCATTCAGTTAGAGGTTTATACTATTCGATGTGCAATTTAAGGGATTATCCGGTGCCGAAGGCAGCGGGGACCAGGGTCGGAGGTTCGTTGAGTTAGAGGTTTATACTTTTCGATGTGCAAATTAAGGGATTATCCGGATGTCGAAGGCAGCGGGGACCCGGGTCGGAGGTTCGTCCGGTTCAAGGTTTTGCAAGATTCGAGATTTTCTACAATTCGAGGCACCGATGTAAATTAGGGGCCCGCTAGCGGGCGAAACCAGCTAGTTTTATATGAAAACGATGAGTTAAATTAAATAGTGTTACTAGACCTAAAAATATGTAAAAATATATCAAAGTAAACAACATGGAAAACGCATAACACATTTTAAAACTAGATTTCTGCAAACATCATCCTTAGACAGAAATGTACTCGATTCTTTTTATAAATAAATGAAATTTGCATACATTATTTATGTGTAGTTGAAGTTTCTTGCTGTCGAATATGACGTGCATAACAGTTAACGTGCATTTACAGAGGGACAAAAATAGTTCGGTTACAGTGGTGTCTATGAACGATAAATGCTGCATGTGAGTTTTCAGCTATGATATACGTTTTTAAGCGTAATTAAATTTTTGCATATCATGATGTATATCTTCATATACAGTAAAAAGTGTGATAAATTTGAGCTTAGTTACAAATCGCATAACACAGTCAAAAATTCACTTTCGGCAATTTCCACCAAAAAACAGAAATGTATTCGAATAATTTTGTACAACTTCGTATATTATCTACAGACTATTCAACACGTCTCGAATCAATAAAAAACTTTACTTAGAAAAAACGCATAACGCAACTGAAGATATGCTTTCAAAAATTACCATCTATATAAGGCATTCATATAATGCAACTTTACATAGCCTGTATATTCATTTATTTATACTCTAGAAACATATCTTACTATGAGAAGTATGGTTCAGCTCGAAAATGCAAACATCGTAATATTTACGAATTATTTTAAGTAGCCCTGAATATGATCTACAGAATTTCTGGACACAAGGTGATATGCAAAAATTGAATTAAACTTAGAAACGTATACTACAGCTTAAAAATGCATTTGCAGCATTTATCGTTCATAGACACCACTGTAACCGAACTATTTTGTGTCCCTCTGTAAATGCACGTTAACTGTTATGTACGTCATATTCTACAGCAAGAAACTTCTACTACACATAAATAATGTATGCAAATTTCATTATGTTTGAAATAGTGCAACATCATTAAAATACGTCTAGTGGACTAGAAATTCTCTTATAAAGAAAGTCCAGTTTTTTTAATTCGAACGTTCTGTCGATATTAATCTTTGTGCGCAAGTGCGACATGTGTACTCTATTTTACTTTAATTTTCCTAAGTGAGTTTTTGGCTCTCGGAATCTTCCGTTAGTAGTTTTCGCTGTGGTTTTATGCAAATTAGGCTACACTGGTCATTCTGCTAAGCATAAAAGCAGGATCAAAAGTTTGTATTAACAGACTTTGGTCGAGACCTATCTTAGCCATGTACAACAAGACCAGTTTAATGATTCTGGAGTTATAGCTTTGCACGTGCTCCGATTAATTGAAAATATAGAATACCTGAGAGCGAGTTGCCACTTTGGTAATAAACACAAGTTACTTATTGTTGAATAAAGTCTATTCACAACCACGTGTTGCTAGTGACATTTAGATAGTCAGAAAATTTGTGATGTAACGTCTATTTACAGTGCTAGTGCTGCTTACCCTCGAATTAGTTTGTGATCGTCATTTGAGCAGTCAATCTTCATACCTAAATGAATTTCCAATTAATAGTCTTGTATATATTGTATATATTGCAATTACCAAATATTGTTTTAAGGATTAAATTAGTGTTAAGTGTAGAGTAGTGCAGGTGAAATTTCAAAGAAGCTTAATCGCATCCCTTCCCACTTGGTTTTATATAAACAGTGATTTACATATAAAGCTAATAATGTTTGCACGTGACGACTTTGATAGGTACCTCACATACGCTGCAAATATTTCCCCCCTTATATTACGAGTGTTTCTGTAAGCGAACTATAAATACTACATTGTCCATTTTTAATAGAAAACCTGTCACAGTAAACCCCAATTACATGACAATCTGAGTATGTTTTTTATATTTAGAGTTTGGACAGACGTCGGGCAGCCGAGGGATAGCAGAGGGAGTAAAATACATTTTTAACTATTTTCTGAAGTGTTAAAAATAAAAATAAAATTATTTAAAAGTAGCAGAAAAAATGATAAAGAAGGAGAAAATACGAATGGTCATATTCATAGCAGAAAAAAAAAAGAAATCACAAAAATGTATAAAACAATAATGACAATATGTCATCCAAAACTGGTAAAACCCATGAATGGTTCTTTGTTTCTACCAATACCCAAGATGGACAATTAAAAGATTATGTTAATGTTATTTGATGAACCGATGCGTCGGTTTCTTCCATGTCAAAGCCTTATATAATCCAAATACGTATTAATTCAACATTTTTATCTTAAAAATGTGAAGAACAATACAGAATTTTTTAAAAATTCAAATTTATGTATTTAAAATGTCAACAAACCAAGATTTGGGTTTTTTAAAAAGCATATTTAATCAGTATGCTCTAATCCACATTTCAGTGTTTTAATATACTGTTTAAATTATAGACGTATAATAGTACATGATGGTTGTTTCTTTTCAACTTCTTTCAATTTACTTTGAAAATTGAAGATTAAGAAACTGGCATTATGAAACAAATTATTATGCATTGCTCTGTGCATTGAGCATGTTTTACTCAACTTTAAATATAAAAAATAATGGCTTTTTGATAACTTATATACTATTTAAAACGCAAGGCGGACTCTTTCGACAGTTCAAGAGATTCCATTGCATAAAGTTACTTCATCTCGGTCTTATATAACGCTTTTAGTCAATAGATAGATTTAGTCAATAGATAAATTCAACTTTTGTGACCATAAGTATTAATGCACAAACGACAATCACAACAACAATGTTTTTTTTTTTTTTTTAATGTTTTTCTGATGTTTATTTTAACTTTTTAGCGGTGAATGAAAGCAATAAAAACTCTGTCGCTTAAAAATTTTTAATACATGTGTGATCGGAAATGTAGAATTTAGTTGAATATTCTTAAAATTCAAAATCCTTCTACCAGAGCAATGAGTTGAAAAACCGTGAGGGAAATAATACGTAACGCTACCGAATCGATGGAATCGACTTATTTGTGAGGCAACCAAACTCGTTGACACATCTTCCAACAAATCTTCATATTTGCATGTATTTAGGTAAAAGTCCAAAACTACAGTGGATATGCGATCCAAACGTTTTTTGTTAATGCAGGCACCAAATGCTATTTAAATGTTCCCATTTCAGACATACATTCGTTAAAAATATTTTGTATATCTACAACTGTCTAAATCTTCTCTTTTCAAATCATTCTTAAAAATATATTTATTTTTATGTCTATTCTTTTAAAATTTAGAAACGTATTCCAGAAATATCCTACAGTGTAAAAATATTTGAAGAATTAAAATTTACATTAAAAATTTATTTTAAGTTATATTTTGCTGCATTTTAAAAGGTAGAATAGGTGCAATATAATTAAGTATTTCGAAATAAATTTGTTTCATACAAACATCGTTAATCTGCTTTTATTAATTTTATTTGTTTGTTCTACACTGAAAATGAAATACTGTATAATCGTATTGCAATTTTTTATTTTAAAATATTATTTTCAATGACAATCTAAGAAGGAGTCACTAGGTATAATAAAATTTATTTAAATAAAGGTAAAGAAGAGACTGGAAGCGGAATGTACTACTAAAAAAATTTAAATTGACATTTGTTAAAAGTAACAAATAATACGAAACAGTTGGCGTTTCAAATGTAAATCTAAATGTTTTTATCATAACATCGATAATTAAATATTTTTTAATGAAAGATATTTTGTTTTGAAAGAGTAAAGAAAAAAATTCTTCGTTATTTCCCGACAAAATTTAGATAATAAAATATAAAATCTTGCTACTATGTCGCAAAGTTTATTGTAGAAAACTGCAGGAAAATATTCTGATAGAATACAGAGTAGTTGCAAAGCAAAATTATTTGTTAATGGGATAATATAAAGTGTTAAGTATCTGATTAAACTACAAGCATACTTACCTGAATTTTGTATAATTTATTTAGTTTTACATCAGAAAGGTTAAAACGATTTTTTTTCTAATTTTCTAAAATAATTATTTTGGATTTCTAATTTTTTTAAGCAACATAGTGCTCATTGTGTTCAATAGCAGGTAAAACTTCGTGTCATCTATACTAATAAAAGTAAGTTGTTTGTCTGTCTGTGTGTGTGATGGCTAGCGAAATGTATTGCACGTAGAAGTCTGAAAATTTGAGTGCAGATTGTCAAAGGCTGGTCCTGGTACACCCAAGGCTCAGGTTTTTAATTTTTGAAGATCCGTTCCCCCTGGAGTCCCTTTTTTGCCCCCTTTTTATCCGATCTTTTTCGTTTTGGGGCCCCTTTATTTATTTAGTTATTCTCCCATATCTACATTGCAGTTAAGACCCTGGACCCCTGGGGCTCGTTGATGTTTTTTTTGTAAATTATTAATACCTTTCCCCCTTTTAATCCGATCTTCTTTGTTTTTGACGCATTTTTTCCATTTAGTTATTCCCCCATTTTGTGTATTCCAGTTAATACCCTGCCCCCTGAGGTCCGGTCCGGTGCCCCTTGAACGTTTTATGCGCCATGCATTTTTCACTTCCTTAATTGTGTCATCCTCTCAATGCATAACTTTAAAGTTGAGTCTTAGACTTCTCTCTTCGGTTCACCACCCTCATATTATTATTGGGGCCCTACAGCCCTTTTTAAGCATTTATTTAAAATTTTATTCTAATGATTAATTTATACCCTATGCTTAATTTCGACAATTTGAGGATCATCTGAGGTGTTTCTTCTTCGGTCCCTGCTCAAAACTATGAATTGGCCCCATTTGGGCACCTGCTATAGCTCCCTTAAAAATCGTCCCATTCACTAACTTTTGTTTAACAACTTCTTAGGACTTCCAGCTACTATATGAATGACAAAAAATTTCTTGGACAGGACCCGGGGCCCATTAGCACATTTAAGTTTTGTGCCTTAAATTGTGAATAACTTGCCCCCTTTTTATGCAATGTTTTTCGTTTTTGGAGCCCCTTTCTTCTTCATTTAGTTATTCCCACATTTCTACATTGCAGTTAAGACCCTGGGTCCCTGGGATCTGGTACAGTGCTTCTTGAAGTTTTAGTTCCCTTTTTAATCTGATCTTCGTCGTTTTGGGGCATTTTATCTATTTAGTTATTCCCTTATTTCTACATTACAGTTAGGGTCCTGGCCCTCTTGGGCCCGGTCCCGGGACTTTGAACTTTTTGTGCGCCATGTATATTTTAACACCCTAATTGAATCCCCCTCTCATTGTATAATTTTAAAGTTGAGTCTTGGACTCCTCTCCCCGGGCCACCACTCTCATATTTTTATTGGGACACTACGGCTCGTTTAATCATTTATTAAAAAAAATTCTAGTAATTAATTTATACCCTATACTTAATTTCGTCTAATTGAAGATCTAATGCGCTAAATACTAGGACCTTTTAAGATGTTTTTTACTTAGAACACTGCTCAAAAATATCAGTTGGCTCCTTTTAAGTCCCCTATTATTGCTTCCTTAAAAATCGTCCGATTCACTAGCTTTTTTCTTCTTAGAACTTCCAGCTACTGCTTGAACGACAAAAACATTTCTTAGACCTCATCTATCAACAATTTTTAATATTAATTTCCTTCTTGGAGACCTTGGTGCAACTTCTTTAAAAAACAAATATACAAACTTGAGTTATGTTTAAGGTTAGTATCACGGGCCCGGGCATCGCCGGGCAGGTCAGCCTGTTTTTTTAATAAAATCAACCTGCTGATGTAAAGAAAGCATTATTGTTTTATTGTTAAGTATAATTTTTTTCAATTAAATTCTGTATGATATTAATGTCCAAAAACATTTTTTTGCATATAACCTTTGCAACTAATAGATTTGTAAAATTTAGGTTAGATTAGGATTATAAATGATACCCCAGTAGTCAAAATCGTTTTTACTTGTTAATAAATGGGTTATATTTTAAAAGTTGCTGCATGTTTGCATGTTATAAGATGTATATAAATATATAAGCAGAATGTAAGTACGTCAAGTAAATGTAAGTATGAAAAATGTATGTATGTAAAATGTATGTATGTATGTATGTAAAGTGAATTTGCGTGTATGTAAGTACATACGTAAGGAATGAATGCATGTAACGAGTCACCCATGAATTACGTCACTCTACTACATGGAAGGGGGATGTCCACAAAGTGTGACACAGTGTGAGACGGAGATAGCAGGTATTTAACGTTTTGTGACGTCACATCTACAACAGGTAAACACTCAAGTGCGAATTATGTTCATCACACAATATGTTGTTTAATCAGGTAGAATTAGGTATATTTTGTCTTTTCACTTTGAATATCAATAGCTTAAGAAGAAAAAGCAAACAAGATCTTAAGGGTTTTATTATGCATTACAGTTTTATATTTTTTTGTATCAGTAGGCAATCAGTAGGCAATCAGTAGGCAATGGATCGTAAATATATATTTTCTGCATAAAATCAGCTAAATTAATAGTTTCGGTATTAATAGTTTATAATGTGACTCCACAACAGCAGGGAGGGCATCGCCCGAGTGTGACAATTTTTGACATAGGGTAAAGAGGGGGAGCAAACATTGCATGATGTAATTAACGGATCACCACTAAATAGTAAGCATGTAAATGAGTTATTACGTATTGAATATTCAGAATTAAAGTAATAAAAGAAGCCTATAAATCTTAACCATTATGGTGCATAAATAAAAACTGCCAAGAAAGCAGTCTCTTTATTCTTTATTTGGAACAAAGAGTTTTATTAGTATGAAATGAAATAAATGTCGGTAGTTATGTATTATCCTGGCCAGGTCAGATACAACTGTGCCAAGCATGGCCTCAAATATACTAATTACAATAACCCCCCTTTTTTACAGCTATACAGTTTTTTTTTTTATTATAGTTTATAGATTATTTATTTATTATAGTTTATAGTTTATTTATTTATTTCTAGATGGAACCCGTCAAAATATGACGGAAAAAAATACTATAACAATATCAGTAAAATAAGCTTCTTTATTATTTAATAAGGGGTGCGTATGAAACAGCCTTTCAAATATTTTATTTTTAAAGTTTTTTTCCCCAGTCAAATACAGTACTATTTCCGATGCAAACCCCCAACAAACAATCCGTAAACAACTGTGTAATGCAAATTAGTTTGACATTGTCGCCATACCCCCCACGGCAAGAAAAAAATTTCATGGACCTATGAAGTATATACAAATAGTATATCCCTACTGTCATATCATATTCAGTAAATAAAAGAACATAGTAAATAAAGAACACATCTCCCTCCCCCCTGTAATAATGCAACCGAATGAGCTCCTATGCGCATGTGCATTGCATCTGCCCAAAAGCACCGTCGAAATTTGACCTTAAAAAAGTTTTAAAATGTTTAAATTAAAAGTTTTAAAATGTCCTCTTTAATCATTGTTCGTTTAAAATCCATATCTTCTAAAACGCATCCATTGTTTTAAGCTAATCAGTTTTTATGTAAAGATGAAGAATTTTTTTACAGTAATAAATCAATCGGCCGATGAGGGAGATTTTTAATGTTTTCAAGTGTAATTTATTTGTATTTTTTCTTCGGTTCCTTTACATAATCAGGATGATTATCCCTTTTCCATCACAGTCGAGGATATTTTTCCTCTTACACAGTTGGCAAATGTAATAAAATATAAAAATACAATTCCTAGCACATTCTGATATCTGATGGAACATACACATCAGCGAATTCAACATATCAATTTAATGTTCAGAAACTAAAAATAGTTCTTTTCTTTTTTTTTTTTTTTTTTGGACAGATTTTTGTTTAGCGCTAAAATGCTCTATCTTATGGATAATCTGATCTTATGATTGATCACTGTTTTTTTATTATTATTATTCACTTTTTATGATGGTTTGGAAATTCTATTTTCAATTGTGGCAACTTTCACAGGGGCTATTTTACATTACTGAAGCAAACTGGTGGTCATTGATAAGATAGAATTGAAAAACTTTTCATGCTTGAAATTATTTAAAAAATCGTTAAATTAAGCGGCAGTTTTCAAATAAATTTCAATCGAAATCTAATTTTTTTTTCTAATTGATGATGTAAGAATTGAAATTGTAAAATGTTGTAAAATGTAGTAAAAAATATAAATTTGGAGTATTTAGAAATGATGTAACCGCGATAAAAGCTAAAGCGATAGCGCCGTTTGTTGTCACAACCGTTGTACATTTCTAAATATTGCCACTGTATTTTGGCTGGCGTCCAATAGTTGAAAACCGTTTTTTTGACATCGAAAGAGAAATTCACAGGGAAAGAAATATGCGCTAATAAAGAACTGTTAAATTAACTTATAATAAAATTACCAAAATAATTCCTATGAAATATTAGTCTTACATTGTTTATTCTAGCTAAAAATACAATAATTATTTCAAGATTTTTTTCTACCATAACACTATTTTTAATCATTTTAAATTTTCTGAAATCCTTTACTTTTGTGATTTTGTTTATTAAAAAAAGAAATCTTCTAACCTATCATTAAAAAAAAGTAATTGGTAACATGTAATCAAGGTATGCAATCAAGATGAAGAAATCAATGTCGGCTCCAATTCTAATCTTTATAATTATGAATGGAAAAATCAGTTAAAATTACGTCATGTTGACACAATCATAACCAATACATTTTTCTCTTCAGTTTTATCAATGTTAAAATGTATTTCGAGGTAAGCATAACGTGATTTTCACCGCGCAAACTTTTCACACGTACTTTATATCCGTTACTTTAACGCTTAAACACCATGCATACAAAAAAATTATATATTTTGAATTTAATTGGAATGAAAAAATAGCATCAACAAAGTTATAATACATAATGATAAAATAAACCCAATGGACAATATTCCCGTAACGTCATAATAAATATGAAGTTTTATTGGCTTTGAAAATACGCGGATAAATATGTTTAGGGAAATTTAACTTGCAAATTAAAAAATTTGGCCTAAAAGCCGCGAGCTTTTAATATTCATTATTTCTCTTAATATCCTCGCAACCACTGAGTTCAGAGAGTAAACTCTATGTCTTGCAACAGTGGGCGTTTTCCGATTATGACGTCATTAGCAGAAGTAAAAGTTTAATTGAAAATTACGGCTAATTAATTAAATTTTCGAAGAAACGAATGCACGATAACAAATCTGTGTCCAAATATCTTTCATTTAAAAAAATAATGATATAATTTGATGCAGTAGTTTGTTCTCACGGATTGTCGAAAGAAATCCCTTAGCGTTTTAAATATATAGATAGTTTACAGTAATTTATAGTTTATTTATTTATTATAGTTTGTTATAATTTATAGTTAATTTTTTATTTAGTTTATAGTCTTTTGTTATTTATCTATTATTGTTCAATTATATTTACCCTTTTTAACAATGTTATGTATTTAATAATGTTAAATTACTGATTTGAACATGACTGGAAACGAAAAACAAGATTGGCATTTGGGGACCATTTTTGGCGATCTATCTCCTGAACCGTAAGTACTACTTAATACGTAAGTACCTAAATTTCTGCATGATATAAGTTCAAATTGCACAAAAAGCTTTCTGTAATTTCATATTTAAAATTGTTATGTAAAAACTGTTAAAATTATTTTATGCTTGTCATATAATTATTTCAGATTATGGGTATTAATCTGTGATCTTCTTTGTATATAGAATAAAAAATATGTTTCTGAATAGGTTAAGAATTGGTGATATTGGATTCCGTGAATCTAACTTTATCATCTAACACCTAAAAAGGTATCTTAAGAAAAAGACGAGAGATAAAAGATTTCTTCCAAGTGGTCAGTCGATCAACGGAAATGGTGTACGTGACTATGGGTCCAAACGATCAAGTAGGAGGGTCTTCTTATTCTTCCAGAAATGTCTGTTATACAGTAATGAATGGAACCTTTTCTAGCGAAAAAATAATAAAAGCATAAATAAGAATGAATCCTCATCATATTCAATATTTTATTTCAGACCAGAAACATGTTTTTCGATAATACTGCTAATATTTTGTCCTATCTCTTTGTTATTTAACTAATAAATCTTTAAAGTATGCATTAAATTGAGATTTATCTGTATTTTATCTGTATTATGATATTCTGTGTTTTTAAAATATTTTACATTTGTCTAAAAACTGAATTTTATTTATTTTACTTTTTATTATAATTTGTTTTGTCTATGTCAGGAGTGCATTTTTTTTGCTCCATCGAGTACCCTGGGAAGAGTTTTTTTTTTTTTGATATAGTGCAACAGCCTGATTTTTTTTTAATCAATGTCGCTTCTACACGCGAAACATGTTGAAGAATGTTTTAAAACATTATTAATAGGTGACACTAGCTCATTTTCATATTTAAAATGTTTAGTAAAAATTATCAAAAAATCATTTTCATCATTTTACTTCATCAGACTATAGGTATTATTCTGTTATCGTTTTTGCATATTTTAATCTTTTTGTTTTAAAAAGCTTCTGAATAGTCTAAGAGTTCATAAATTATATTGGATTAGATGAAGCCAGATTTTTCATCTAACACCTAGAAATATATTTTTAGAAAAAGGCGAGAACCAAGAGCAGCCGATCCAAGTAGCCAACAGCAGTCCAAGTTGTCAGTCGATCAGTGGAAATGGTAAACGTGACTATGGGTCCAAACGATCAAGTAGGAAGGTATTTTTCTTTCAGAAATATCTTTTATGCAGAAATGAATGGAACTTTTCTTAGAGAAAAAAATAATTGTATAAATAAGAATTAATCCTTATCTTCCAATACTTTATTTCATACCAGAAACATGCTCTTCAATAATGCTGATAATATTAATTCCTATTTCATTGTTATTTAGCTGAAAATTTTAAAGTTATGCATTAAGTTGAGTTTTATTGGTATTTTATCTGCATTATGATATTCTGGGCGTTTAAAATATTTTACAGTTGTCTAAAAACTGAATTTTATTTATTTTATTTTTAATATAGTTGTTTTATCTTTTTTAGGAGAACACGTTTGTCGCTCCGTCGAGTACCCTGGGAAGATATATATATATATATATATATATATATATTACAAAATTTAAATTTTTTCCGCAATTATTCTATAAAATTTGTCCATTCAATAATATTCGGTATATAACCCAGCTTATTAAAATAATTCTCATTCTTAAAATAGCCTTTTACTATCCATATGTAAAGCCAATTATTCCTAATCCACTTAATAATATTTATTCGAATGTAGTTATTCTAAAAATGGCGATAGCTTTTTTAATTTATTCTTTAAATAGAACATATGTATTTTAATCCATTATTAAAATTCATTAGTATTATTCCCGTGTGGTCAAATTGCTATAACTTCTTTATTTAAATGCTAAAATATCGTATCTCTTAAAATATTCCGCTCAAAAAACCTTATTTCATAAAGTTATCCTATTATTAAATATCAAATGTCTATTAAAATATTTCCGAAAAACTTTAATTCTTTCTTTTTTCTTTCCCTTTTATAAAGATTCATTTTCTTTTCTTCTTATTATTTTTATTACGTATTAAATTCGAAGTTTAGCTACAGCCTCAAAAACAGATAAGCTCGTTTGTTGATATGACAGGCATCTGGTACGAGATTATGGAATATTCTGGAAGGGCGTAGAAAGTTTTTGCATTTTACAACAAAATAAATCCACCGGAAATATTGATAAAGTTCCAAAAGAGACCTTTTGATTCGATAGAAGTGGGTCACGTGACGTATTCTGTATTATTACGCAAGCTAGTTTAAAAACACGATCATCCTGATTCGGAGAGGATTTTTTCGACGCTGGTGTTTGCTAAAAGAATCGGGACGGATTCTAGAAAATAATGTAACGTTGTATTTTTTTTTTCGTTTAGCGTTGGCTAATGAGCATTTTCCCTGAAGAGATGTCTTAAACTGGAAATAAAAGGTTCTTCGACAAAAATATGGACTGACATTTCTTGTTGTTGATGATACCACCCGGCCGCCTGATGCGAACTAAAAGGGAAACCAATAACATAGCTAACCCTATTTATCACGAGCACGACTGCCTTCTTCCCGGATTTGAACTTAGAAACACGACATTAATATAATAAGTCGAACAGGATGCTGGTGATCAACAGAAAGTTTGTGTTGTTAAACGTGAAATTTGCCGATTAGAAGAATATGTTACGAGGACGTCTACGCCATTACAGCACGTTTACGTCTGGTGTTTTGTTATTTTGTAGTTTTATAATAAATTAAAAATGGTCAAGCCTAAAAGAGAAAAGAAGAGGAAAAGTTTGCCTAAGTGAAGTTGTTGCTAGAGAATATACTATTCATCTTCATAAGCGTCTTCATGGTGTTGGTTTTAAAGGATTGCGAAAAGCAGAACTTTTGTGTTATCAAGAAAATTAAAGATTTTTAGATGTGTGAGACTTTCCTGTGAAATATGCTCAAGAGTAACTGTAAGTTGGTATTTTTATTTATTGGTATCTTTATATGTTGATATTTATTAGTTTATGTTATATTTAAAATGTTTTATTTATTTAATAGTCTACCTTGAAATTTAAAGGTTTTATATACTATGTTATACTGATTAAAATTTTGTTTTTAAAATTTATTTCTGTTGCAAATATTTAAGTGTTGTTAAGGTTAATTAATTTATTTGATGATTTCGTGTGATACGTCATTGTAATATTATAGACAGCGGTATAATTTATATTTTCATGTTTTAAGAACAGATATTCTTAAAAGAAAAATTCTATTATTTTTAATATGTTACTAAGATCTGATCTGTATTTTATAAAGAGACAATTTTTATCCTAAGGGAACATTCCTGGCACCATGCCAAACCTAAGCTACAAAACAGCTATTATGAGGAGAGAAAAAAAAAATCTGTATGTTGAATAATAAGTGACTGGTGGTTTGAACTGTAGTAAATTAATGAGCCACTGAAAGATTATTTATGATGTAAATATGTAAATAGAGTGTTAGTATTTTATTGTTTATTTAAACTGTGAATATATAAAATTAAATTTAGTATGTTATTGTTTATTTTCATTTAATGTAGGATTTATGATGCATTTACCAACTTGCTAAAATATTTAATATAGAAAATTTGAAAATTTTTGATGGTGTTATAATATTAATAAAGTGTTTAAATAAAATGCTAGGTCAGGTAGAAATTAAATTACTAGAACATGTAGACATTTAGCACTATGTTAACCTAGCTGAATTGCTCTATTAGGTAATTTGAATTTTAATAATCTTAAGCTCACCAATGGGGAATTTTTTTTACACCTCATTTGTCCATAGCTTAGGTAAAAATAAGTTCATTATTTACCAAGTCCTTAAATTTACTAGAATTGAATACTCAGAATAATTATGATGTGATGATAGAATTAATACGTGATGACGATCAATATGAAGATAAAGTCATGTTTTCCTTGATGACAAATAATAAAAATATTTAGAAGAGAAATTGGAAAATGTAGGTAAGTTGCATTCAAAAAATTCATAGGGTATGTAATAAAATTTTGTTGATGATGTTGCTCTTCTTGTTCTTTTTGCTGATGATACAATTGTTATTATTATTATTACTATGATAAAAAAATTTATTCTAAGGTAGTTAATGCAACATATTAAATTTAAATTTAGCAAAAATAATAAATAAAATTTAGGAGATTTTTATGTATTTTATTGAATAAATGTTCTGGTTAATGCTTAATTTGGATTCACAAATTCTTATAATTCTTAAAAATTCAATAGGAAAGGTTTGAATTCAGTTATGTTTCTGTCAGAAGAGTAAATATGGTCTTAATTTGGAGACATGGAACAATTCGCAACCATATTTTTCACCAAATAATTTCAGACTATTTCATGAGCAACCCAAACAACAATCAAAACCAACACAGACATCACAATCACCATCACAAAATCAAACTAAAGTAAAAACAATAGAGTAAATTCTAATTATTTAAATATCTCTTATTACAATAATTTTCAACAATATCAGGTATGTTCTTGGTGCGCAACGAGAATATTACTTGTTTTTGAGAGTTTTTGAGGTTGAGTAGACACCTTATGCAGGCATAAGATGTGTATTTTGATTTTAGGAATTGTCAAATTGATGTTGAAAAATGAAATTAAATGTTTTAATTCTATATCAAAATAAACTATTTTTACTTTATTTACTTTTTCTTAAACCAATTGTTTCAAAAATTTAATATTATGTTATTTACTTCAATAGATAATCAAATAGTAACCGTTTATAAGTATTTCTATAATTATATAAATGATTGGATAGTGATGATGTGATTTTACAGTGATTGTTTTGGTGTGACAATAGAAAATTAAGTATCTAAACTAATTGCCTTTGTATTCCATTTCTCAGCTAAAATTAACATCTTTTATTTGTTATTTATTGTCTTTATTTATTCTAAGTTTGCCAAAAAAACAACTCTCTGCATTTAGGATATGAATACTTATAACTTAACAGTATAATTTTGTAAAAGGGTATCAGAGGAAAAAAATATTGTAAGGAACTAATGGTTGAGAGTTCAATTTCTAAATATTTAGATTTAAATTTATTTGGATTTTGAAATTATTATATATTTTTTTTTTGTATTCTTTCGACTGGCAAAAATACTTTCTTATATAATTAAAAAAATAAGAAATTTATTTATTTGCTATGTAATTATTTTATCCTCAACCAATATTTTTCCTAACAATAAATAAACAAACTGTGATATTTTCTTAAATTATACTGATGTTATTATATTATTATTTCTACTATTGAATTATATTATGAATTACTACATATGTTGAGAAGTATTAGTTATATTGAAAGTTATTATTGTTATGTTTATGAATTGAATTTTATTATAGCATTTATTTATATTATTGAAGAGTTATATTATTTATTAGTGAAAAAATGTTTGACAAATATTAGTTAAAGATGGTGGGATCCCAACAGAAATATAACAAATCCCACAGGAATATAACAAAGATAACATATTCCAAGTACAATAAACGACCAAGAGATAATTTGACTTGTTTATTATGTGAGAAAATTAATGTGATACTTAAGAGAAGATGTTGTGACAAGTGCTAGCATTATAAGGTCATTATAAAGTATTGGTAAGAATGACTACAGTTTTAAAATTTTGATGGAGTAATGTCTTTATTTTCAGCCTTTACATAAAAACTGTATTTTTAAGAAAGGGACTGCAGTAACCATTTTTTTTTAAAAAACAAAATGAGGACTTATCACGATCCAAGAAAGAGACTGAAATAAAACAGTTGGATCTAATGAACTCAAATTTGAATTAAGTCGATTAAAAAAAAAAAAAAAAAAAAAAAAAAAAACTTTGTTTTAACAATTTGCTAGTGACTACTTATTCTAAAGCTTGTGAACTTGGTAAAAGCAAAATTCTGTTACTATTATTATCCTGTTTTTCCTGTTTATTAATATTTATTATTTATTGTTATTGTATTTTTCTTGTGCACTTACAAATGGTAAGTGAGATTGTAACCATTTCTTGTATTATTTTACAGGGGAAATGCTCGTAGCTTTATTTTTATTTATCTATTAATTTTAATTGATTACTATTATTTTATTTTTGTTTTTGTTTTTGTCTTCCAGTTCTTCAGAAATTCCCCATCTCCTTGCTGGCAGTCTCTAAATTTATACTAGTCAAAATTCAAATTTCTAAAGTATTAAATTTATATTGTCTGAATTTATAGTTACTTAACTATTAACTTCATCCAAAATCTTTAGGGAGGGGGGATAATATTACAAAATTTAAATTTTTTCCGCAATTATTCTATAAAATTTGTCCATTCAATAATATTCGGTATATAACCCAGCTTATTAAAATAATTCTCATTCTTAAAATAGCCTTTTACTATCCATATGTAAAGCCAATTATTCCTAATCCACTTAATAATATTTATTCGAATGTAGTTATTCTAAAAATGGCGATAGCTTTTTTAATTTATTCTTTAAATAGAACATCTTTATTTTAATCCATTATTAAAATTCATTAGTATTATTCCCGTGTGGTCAAATTGCTATAACTTCTTTATTTAAATGCTAAAATATCGTATCTCTTAAAATATTCCGCTCAAAAAACCTTATTTCATAAAGTTATCCTATTATTAAATATCAAATGTCTATTAAAATATTTCCGAAAAACTTTAATTCTTTCTTTTTTCTTTCCCTTTTATAAAGATTCATTTTCTTTTCTTCTTATTATTTTTATTACGTATTAAATTCGAAGTTTAGCTACAGCCTCAAAAACAGATAAGCTCGTTTGTTGATATGACAGGCATCTGGTACGAGATTATGGAATATTCTGGAAGGGCGTAGAAAGTTTTTGCATTTTACAACAAAATAAATCCACCGGAAATATTGATAAAGTTCCAAAAGAGACCTTTTGATTCGATAGAAGTGGGTCACGTGACGTATTCTGTATTATTACGCAAGCTAGTTTAAAAACACGATCATCCTGATTCGGAGAGGATTTTTTCGACGCTGGTGTTTGCTAAAAGAATCGGGACGGATTCTAGAAAATAATGTAACGTTGTATTTTTTTTTTTCGTTTAGCGTTGGCTAATGAGCATTTTCCCTGAAGAGATGTCTTAAACTGGAAATAAAAGGTTCTTCGACAAAAATATGGACTGACATTTCTTGTTGTTGATGATACCACCCGGCCGCCTGATGCGAACTAAAAGGGAAACCAATAACATAGCTAACCCTATTTATCACGAGCACGACTGCCTTCTTCCCGGATTTGAACTTGGAAACACGACATATATATATATATATTCATGTTGTACAACAACCTGAACTTTTTTAATCAACAGCGCCTCTACACGCTAACAATGTTGAATAATGTTTTAAAACATTACCAATAGATGATACTAGATCATTTCAAATTTACAATGTTTAGTAAAAACTGTGAAAAATATTTTATTTTCATCATGTAACTTCATCAGGCAGTAGATATTCATCTGTTATCGTTTTTGTATATTTTAATATTTTTGTTTTAAAAGCAGTATCTGACTAGTTGAAGAATTCATGAATTATATTGGATTCGGTGAAGCCAACTATATCATATAACACCTATAAATATATCTTTAGAAAAAGACGAGAGCCAAGAACTTTCTTCCAAGTGGTCAGTCGATCAACGGAAATGGTAAACGTGACTGTGGGTCCAAACGATTAAGTAGGAGAGTCTTTCTTTTTCCAGAAATGTCTTTTATAAACTAATGAATGGAACCTTTCTTAGAGAAAAAATAATAATAGCATAAATAAGAATTAATCCTCATCATTCAATATTTTATTTCATACTAGAAACATGCTCTTCAATATTGCTGATAATATTTTCTCCCATTTCTTTGTTGTTTAACTGATAAATCTTTAAAGTATGCATTACGATTAGATTTATTAGTGCTTCGATATTTTGTAATGATATTCTGTGCGTTTAAGATATTCTTAAATTTTGTATTTAATTAATGATAATTTTTTATACATAATTTGTTTTATCATTTTTTGGAAGATAAGCGGGACGACTATGAGGTGAAAGTTTTTATAGGTTATAAAACTTGAAAAACCCTGCATTATTTTGTGCAATAGTATTTTTTTTTTCATACAAAAACACTTAATTATATCATATTTTATTTGGAATGCAGCTGAGAATATCAAGTGCTACTGATGAAATCATTCCACTGTTTCGAGTCTTTAGGTTATATCAATACTTTTCACGCAAGTAAGCTTCTTGAAAATATTTTTCATAAAAGTGAAATTTATAACAACTGTACAAATGTCTTATTGCAAATGTACAAAAGCCTTTATTTTTATTTTTATTAATTTATTTATTTTTGAGAATGTTATTACTGAGTATGTAAAATCAATTTAAATGAAAAATTTTAATTTAAGAACCATGGTAAAATGTGATTAAGTCAGATCCATATAGACACATAAAATTCATATTGGAGAAAGAAAATATAAAAAAAAATTAATATTAATTTTCGAATCCAACTTAGGACAGGTTTTTAGATTTTTTAGTTATTCATTAACAAATAATTTGATTCTGAAAGTTTCGGTAGGTGGGGATTTATGAATTTGTGTACATCTTCACGTGATCTAAATAAATTATGGATAAAAAATGTAATTGAATTTTAAATTGTTTTTAATTTAAAAAAAATTTAACTAAACCATCCCTGTTGATAGTTGTTTAATTGTAAATATTTTATTAAAATAATTTCGAGATTGAAATTTCATAAAACTATGGTTTTTTTTTGTGTTACTTTAGAGAGGACTCGATACTTTTCATTTGGCGAAAAGAGGCTTAAATATAGATTTGATAATTTTTTACTTAAAATGTATTTAGACATACACAGTATATTCTAAATAGGTTTCGTAAACATTTCATAAATATAAATATACAAAAAAGCTCTTTAAAGGGGTCACCCGTTTGAAGCTTTGAAAAATCAATTATTTTTCTTTGCATTTATTAATAACTTATAGTGTCTAGAGTATAGCTCCAAATATATATTTGTTATATTCTAAGTATTACAAAAGTTACAGCGACAAATATAACGCTGTAACTAATTGCGTTGAAGCAAAATTTAAACTTAAAAAGTATTTTTTGCAAAAGAACATTTTTTTTTTTTTATCTGGCCGCTTGGACTACTGGAGAACCTCTGGACCAATTTTATTTAACTTCACTTAAAAATGTTTAGAATTTAGGTATTTATGCTGCTACGTAGGATTTATTTTATATTTTCATTTTTCGATTTTTTAGAAACATTTTAAAATAATTTTTAAGGTCCCAAATTCGATTTTTAAAAAATGAAAATACCGCTATTTTCACAAATATATGAATTAAAAAAAATCTTATGCTACGTCATAGCCGATTCGCTGAAGAGTAATTGCATTCATATTTTTTATTAATATTATTAATATTTTTTATGTTTCAAGAATGACACGTGCAAGCCCCCAGCTGACACTGCATTTTCTTAGCACCCTAGTTTATAGGGATGCAATGGTCAGTTTACGCTGTTATTGAAATTCACAAATAATTCCTAAATTATGATACTTAGCTCGATTAGCAAACTATTGTGTCCTTTCCCCTTAAAAAACAACAACAGTAACGAAATTCTATTGAACAAAACTTATCATCCAGACATTCAATACCCTTTTCTCTAAAATTATCAAAAAAATTTCAATTATTTTATTTTATTTTATTTTTTAATTTTGAGTATATTTTGATCGTTCTGATTTTTATTTCGATAATAAATTTCTTTCTAGTGTTGTTAATTTAAAAATAAATGGATTTTTTTCTGCGAAATTATCACGTAACTGTCGCAATTTTTATTTTTATTTCTTGACAGATGATCAATTTATAGTGTAGCTACTATTATCTACAAAATATTGGAATCGCTTCAGCAATTTCAGAGAAAAAAACGCTTCATTATAAGATGTTTTCCACAGAACTTCACATATATTGTTGCGCCTTTAAATGAGTCATAGTCAAAATCTCAAAATTTAATTTTTCTAAATTTGTGCTCCTTCAATATATGAGAATGTTGCAGAAATGCTGAGGCATTTCTTGATTATTTTAAGACCATTCCTTATAGTGATGTTCGTATAAATAAGGATTGGGTTTGTGATAATGTAAAATGTGCATTTAAAATAAAAATGTTAAGCAAATATGTTTTTTTTCTGCGTTTGTATATCATGATATTTTACTTCTCTTTCCGAATAAATGAACTTTTTAGAAAATTTTTTTTACAAATTTAATTTAAAAACAGCATTAAGTAAAAAAAAAAAAAAAAAAAAAAAACTGCAAAATATTAATATCTACAGGAGAACGAGTATTAATACCCTTTAAGCGTCCTAAACGGGTTTTTCCGTCGCTTAATTTTTAAATTCATATTCTGAATTAACAAAACTTTTAAGTTAATGTTAATTTTTTAACGTGCATAAGAAATATAAATATGCAAGGTTATTAAATATAAACCCTCATGTCAACTGTTTTCATATCCATTATTTTATGAATCGTTATACATACATGAAAATAAATCTGTCGGACTCTTAAAAGATTTTAAAAATGTCCTGCCATTTGAAAATTTAAAATTTTTAAATTGTACTATGACAATTTTGTTTTCTTGATAAAATCTTTTTCTTTAAAAATCATTTAAAAGTGGCGCAAAATGCAATAAAATTTCACAAAAATGTATTAAAGTACTAAAATTTCAAAAAATCCGAAGTTTAGCCAATCTTTTTAATGATGATTTTTTGAATGTATAAATTAACTAAAATGTGTTTTCTAGTCTGTACATGCACAATAATATGTAGTGATAAACGATTTGACGTGAAAGCAATTTTGCGCAGCGGACTTAGAGAAATCTGGTAAGTCAAAAGTTAATCTTGTTGTCTACGGTGCTCTTTTCCCACAATCACAGAATTGCTTCATGCTAAGCTTCTAAATTCCCGGGGGATAAAAAGAGAGTCATTCAAAAGTCCGGCGATTTTTTCCACGAAATCTGTAGATTTTTGACGTGGGATTGTCGGTTTTCATAAAAGCAGAAGCAATATAATTGTGAAATATGTTTGTTTTTTCTAAGGCAAGGATGTAAAGTTAATTTTTATTCTATTGCGAGTGTGAAAGGATATAAAATGGTGACATTTTAACAGTGTTTAATTTATAATTCACTGTAACTAATCCCTTTAGAAATATTTTTTTTTGAATGATTAAAATGAATAATGTATATTTTGTAGTCCGTACATGCAGGGGCCAACGCACACAACGCGGCCCAAGACATATCATGAACTTTGCCCCCTACACTCTCCCCTTCCACTTTCATATACCTGCCAGGTGTATAGTAGTGTAAAACTGAGCATTTGAAACTTGACAGTATTTCTACATAGTTTATTAAATATCATAAAAATGTTTAATGCCTGTTAAGTCCATCCAGATTTAAATTAAACATAATATCGTAGTTTAAGAAGGACATTTGTTTAAATTCAATTTGAGTATCCCTAAAATTTTGGGAGATCCAAAACCGGGCCATGTTTGCATAAGCCTAAATCAGGACTTGTCTACATGCAGAATAGTGTGAAGTGATTCACATGAAGGCAGTTTTGCGCAGTCGAAAGTTAATCTTGCTGTCTACTGCATGCATCTCGCGCAATCACGGAATTGTTTTTTCTGAGCTTCTGAATTCAAAGAGGATAAGAAAGATTCATTCAAAAGTCCATCGATATTATCCACGAGATCTATATATTTTTGCCATGAAATTTTTGATTTTCTTAAAAGTAAGTAACGTAATAGTGAAATTTGTCTTTTATTAAGGTAAGAACATGAAATTTATTATTATCCTAATGCATTTTCATGTTCAATAAGCATAGTTTACAGAGTCCGTCGATTTTATCCACGAGATCTATATAATTTTGCCATGAAATTATTGGTCTTCATAAAAGTAAGTAACATAACTGTGAAGTGTGTGTTTTATTAAGGTAAGAATATGGAATTTATTATTATTCTGCTGAATTTTCATGTTCAATAAACATAGTGTACAGAGTCCGTCGATTTTATCCACGAGATGTATACAATTTTGCCATGAAATTTTTGGTTTTCGTAAAAGTAGAAGAAATATAATTGTGAAATATGTTTTTTTATTAAGGCAAGAAATTAATTATTATCCTTCTGTATTTTCATGTTCAATAAACATAGTTTACAGGCAAACATGATAAATTGACAGCAATACCATTACGATTAAAAATAATATTTTTTTGTGTAGATACAGTTGCATGTGTAGATACAGTTACGCAGTTGAAAATGTTTAGTTAAGAATTGATAGCACTCTAAAATCTGATATTTCGGTTTGGGAAAACAGATTAATACACAATAACAAATAGTCGGAAACATTTCCGAAAGCCAGTAGCAGAAAAAGAAACTTCGTTTTATAAATTCCTCTTTAAATATTGTAACTAAGTTGGTTTCTGAGGTTTCTTAAAATAAAGAACATTTTTCAGAATCGTGTGTAACTAGGAAGTAGTTATTTTATATTTTCTGTCATAGTTATATTATATTTTCTTAGATTAAGGAACATTTGTCTCTTACTACAGCATAGCAGGTGCAAATGCGATGACGAAATGCAAACTTTTAAATCAATCTCGAAAGAAACCAATTGGAATTTAACTACTTCAGAAAAATAGAATCTACAATAGAAGACTTAATAACAAACCACTTCAAAGTCATTTAAATATAGACACCCAACTAATTCCAATGCATATTTTTGGATTGTCCAGCCATCCCAGCAAACATTTGTAAGCTTAGTTTGTTGTGTTATGAGCTTCTTTGCAGGTCAAATTCACCTGCTCTTGCCGCTGCATTTTCCCAGTCTTTTCAAACTATTATTTATTTTATATTTACCTCGCATTATACGTGGACACAATGACAAGAATTAATCAGGCTATAAGAAGAAAAACATCAGCATATGTATTAAATATCTTTTTTTTTTCTTTAATTGAAAATAATAGATATCGTTTTTTTTAAAATTATTATTTGTTTAAATGCATAACAAAATTATTAGAAATGAATAGAAATTATTGAAATTACATGAAAATATTTCATTGCAGTGATGAAAACATAAAATATTTTTATGTTGTAGATCATTTAAGTAATTGCCGCGAACCTTGTGTTTTTAGTAGATACTTACAAAATAGGTACTTATAATTTTAATAACAGAAACAGTTTTGCAAACATTTTTAGAAATTGAATAAAGATAGGACCTAACAGTAATGAAAATTACAAATGTATTGTAAAATATATTTAAATCTAAAATAAATAGAAATTTTATGAAGAGAAAAAAAATGTAAACAGCAGTAAATTGCTGTAAGTTTTAAATATGGACATAACACAACAACAATAATAAGTAAAACTCTGAGTATAAAACTTCCATAATGTAAACAATTGTTTGATTAAATGAAAGAAAAGGGATTATTTCCTGTCGAATGAAACTGTATTATAAGTTCGTTTAGCATCTTCATTTAAAAACATTTATTTTAAACATCATTTTGTTTTGATATTTAAATTCTATAAATGAAGCTTTAGTAAAAAATAAAAATTAGAAAAAATAATTAGTAGTTTATAACAGTTTCTGAAGTAATTTAGAACTTATCCCCAGCAAAATGCCATTTATAACTATTTTTAAAGTATAAAAAATTTAATTTTTATTTTACTATTCATTTGGATTGTTTACAAACGGAAACCTATTTCAAGTAAATATCCATTTATAAATAAATATATAGATTTTTTCTAACATTTTAGAGATATAAAGGAATATTTATCTATTTATTTACTGCTTCCTTCGACTACCTACAAACGAGTTTTTTAAAAATAATTCGTTGTAATTTTTAAAATAAGACAGAAAATGTTTGAAAGTAAAATTAAATATTTATCTATTTCAAAGTAAAAGTTTTATTTTTCATCTTATATTGAGTTCCTGTTTATCAATATATGCACACACATATATATAGGGAGTTTGAAAGTTTCAAATTATTCCTCAAAGGGATTCGGATTAAAAGTTTATCATGTACTGATTTTTGTTTAGGAATTTCCTATGAAATAATGATGTGATTGACAAAAAGAATTCAGATATTCATTACATAAAAAGGACATTTATTAGAAATATCATTGCATAAACAATAAATACAAATAAACTGTAGTTGAGTTTCAAAATGTAATTTTTAAAATTTCATTTTACAAAGAAATATTCAAAGAGGGAATTGATTTTTTACAAGTTACTAAAAACATCCAAATTAGACATTATTGTATTTAAAGATTTTAGCAAATATCAGATACTTCAAAGTAGTAACATTAAGTATACACATGTTGTTTGATCATATTCGCTCACAAATATAAACAAAACAGGATTTTAAAAATATTTGTATCACTGAAGCAATCTAAAGCATTCTATATGACAGAAGAATTATTGAGAGACGATAAACACAGGTAAATATTTGTTTTGTTTAGGTGACATAAATATAAGCTTGTTCAAAAACAAACACAAAAAATGAATATATTGGAAATGTAATATATAAAGCATGTCATAAAAATGGAATATATATTTATAAACATGTACGGATATTTTATTTTCTTCGAACGCATATTGTCAGATAAACACTATTCGGCAGTTATTCAAAAATTGTGTAGTCATGCTGCGACGACAAATATCAGCAACACGTATCTCACATACCTTTAAGAAACAAATAAAGAAAAAGAAATGTTCTTTTTTTTTAAGTTAGTAAAACTATAATAATTTAAATATATAATATTTGTAAATTATATTAAATATCAGACATATCAAAGTCGAAAATATTCACCAACACTTTAACGCACATATACACAAATATAAAGAAAACAAAACTAAAAATATTTGTATTAGTGAAGCAAGATGAAAGCTATGAAAAATAAGAATTTATATACGTAGGCAAATAAATATTTGATATTTGTATTTCACAGAAACATATGTAAGATTAAAAACAAACACAGACATACCCCTCACACACAAATAAAAGGAAACAGAATATAACACAACAATAATCTTTAAAGCATTCCATATCAATGAAAATATATTAATATCATACGAGTATTTTTTATTTGGTCGGACATATTCGGATAAACAATACTCAGTAGCTATTGTAAAATTCTGTAACCATGCTGATATAGACAAATATAACTAACACTAATCGCACATGGCTTTAAGAAACAATTTTTTAAAAAAGATTTTTTTTTCACAAGTTATTATTAAAAAAAAGTAAATTTTTTGGTATTTAAAAATTATAACAGATATCGGACACATGAAAGTAGAAAAATTTTAGTAATACAGAACACGCATACACAAATAAAAAAAATAAAAACTAATATATATATATATATATATATATATGTGTGTGTGTGTGTGTGTGTGTGTGTGTGTGTGTGTGTGTGTGTGTATGTATCAGTGAAGCAATCGGAAACATTTTATAAGAAAGAAGGATTTTTATACATAGGTAAGTATTTTATGTTGCTAACACTTTTAACACTTTCTAACGTAGTTGAAAACTATTTGTGAAATTGATTTGCCGTCTGTCTAGCCGTGTGGCCATCTGTCTGTCTGTCCATAATCTAATTCGTGTAAACATACTTGGATTTACATGCAATTTTAATATGTTACTTATGTTTACTATAAAATGTTCTCTATTGAAAAGGAACTGGTTAGCATTTATAATTCGTTTACTGTGCCTCACAAAAGAATTTTGCTACATTATGGTGTATGGAAAAAATAATTTGCAGTTCATTTAAAATAAATCTCATCATATGAATCAAATTTCATCATATGACAAAAATGAAATCTTTTAATAATATTTTTTTTAGTGTTGGAAAGTGTTTTGCAATCTATGCTTGATGCATGAGTTTTCGTTCTTGTTTTTTATTTCACCCAAACATACGCAAACTCAAAAAAAAATCATGCACATATATACCTAAAAAGAAGAAAAACCAACAGCAAATACCAGAACATATTAGAACACTAATCTTTAAAGGACTCTATAAGAATGGACGATGTTTTATATATATATATATATATATATATATATACGAATATTTTATTTTCTTTGGTCTCATATTGTCAACTAAACACTACTCTGCAATTATTCTAAAATTGTGTAGTCATGCTGACATAGACAAATATCAGCAACGAGAATCTCACGTACCTTTAAGAAACAATTAAAAAAAGTAGAAGAAAAAAAAAGTCTTTTCTGCACAAAAATGAAAGGTGCACAAACAGTGTGGAGATAAAAGAAAGAAGATGAGGAAAAAGAGCGAGAGAAGAGAGAATCGTTTGGAGTGGTCACTCGATCAAAGGGAATGCGGCACGTGACTGGAGGTTCGTCAGTCAAGGGGTTCACTCAAAGCTTCACTTGTATTATCAGAAATAACCACCCAGCCAATAATGAATAGAGCACTTTTGTCAACGGCGACGCTGAGAAATGAATTTCCTTCTATTCATCAGATTTCTTTTGCACAGGAGTGGGCTTCTAGATTGATTGGATTGGTACGGTATCGATAGAAAAATGACTTTAGTTCCAAAATAATTCTGCTTTATTTATATACATGGACGCCGGTAAGAGGGAAGCAGAGAAACATTCTCCTTTCTGGATTTTTAATTTTAATTAAAAAAAATTTCTTTATCTCTGATTATCAAAAAAATATATAAATAAACTGTACTCTTCCAGAGTGAATTAAAATAATGAAACACTAAGAAAAACTAGTCGTTAGAGGCCACCGTAATACTTACGGTGGCATCATGGATATGCATAATACACTGTTAAAAAAATTGCAGTAAAATTACTGCAGCAGAGATTCCAGTCATACCCCGTAAAAAAAAAGTCCATGCCCATCATTTTGTGCAGTCCGTAATTTTACGGGGCAAAGTAATAAAGCATTATAATGCACAGGATATAATGCACTTTAAAACACAATAACACTTTACTTACTGTTCCGTAGCACGTAGTACGTTAGATAATCATAACAGAATCGCTGTTTTGGCGGGATAAAATTTTCGAAACACGAGTAAAATGAAGGGTTACACCCTAGCGGAGGACAATGTATGGTATCGTACCGTATTTTTGCTAACATATGGTCTAGAACTGTAAGAATATGTGGATTGCTCTTAATTTTTCTAAGTATCTAAGGGATAAGGCCGCTTATTTAGTGGATCAGACCGTTTTTCATCAAATAAGGCTGTTGCCCGTGAAAATTGAATGGCAAATGCTCATAAATTTACATTTTTTTCTGAGAGTGTATACAACATGAAAATAAAACATGTGCAAACTATTTATAAAATGCATTGTAATTCGAATAAAATCGTGGCTTGATGACGTTATAAACTTTAAATGCTCGATTACTGAATTGCTTAAAAGAAACATCCTTATAACTCCAAAAACAATAATCCTATTAACTAGCGGTTTATTGCATCTAATTAAGCGTCTCATTTCCGATTAAAATATATCTTTGAATTGAAATTTGGATGAAATACAGGGTCATGAAAAATCGAAAAGTGTGGAAAATAGGATTACAAATATCTCGCTAACTAATTATCCGATCGACTTCATGCTTTATGCAAAATTTATGTTTTTTAATTGTCTTTTATATTTACTCCTTAAAATAAACAATTTCGAAAAATTTTATATACCTTTTATCAGAACGAATATTTCGAGAGTCCGAAAAAATAATTCCGGATAATCGAGGTTACTGAAATTCAATAAGCTTCTTCCCATTATTACAAGTGCATAACAAATTTTAAGTCTCTATCTCAATTTGTTCGGGAGATGGAACGTTTACAGACACACACAGAAACAGGCGGACGGCATTTTTTTAATATGTTTTTTGGAATCTCCAGTGTCTGAAACGTATAAATCCGTCAATTTTTTTTCGATTTTCAAAACGATTACACGACTTACCTTATACTACATATGATGGGCAAGCAAAAGAATTTCTTGGCACTGAAAACTCCGTGCAACATCAGTTTTAATTCAATTTTTCTTCTCTTTCAAATGTTTAAAAATGACCTTATATGGAGAGCTCAGGAAAGCAGAACCCCCCTTGACGAAAAAATATATACATGTACCAATAGAAAAATTATTGTTAAATTTCTGTATTGTGTTTTGGATTGATATATTTAAAAATTGTCTGGCAAAGGAGAAAAGCGGTTCTGACAAAAAATTCTTAGTTTAGTATGTTATATAAACCAATTTGGAAACGCAGTTTTAAGAGACTTCCATATTTTTTAACAATTTGAGAAGCTGCGTTTTTGAACGAATCGCGTGGGCTTGGCTGCGGAAAACCGGCACATCTTTTCCAAAATCTTGCCACTCCCTAGATTTCGTTCTGCCGGCGCGCATGTTAAAATATAGAAGGCACTTAACGAGAACTTGTTAAAATGAGAATTCATATTGAGAAAAGGAAATGTGTAAAAAAATCCCAAATTTAAATCTAGGAAGATTACAATATAAAGTAGAAATAAATTTGCGTGTTTGTCAAGAGCACCATCTAAATTGATTGGTTTGGGTACGGCATCGATAGGAAATGTCTTTGGTTACCAAAATAATTTTAGTTTATTTATATGCCAAAGGTTAATGTTTTAAAAACTCATAATTTTATGTCTATAGCGATTACATTATTAAAAATAAATGAATTAACAGAATGCAGAAATCGAAAACTTTTTAGTGACTATTGAATGAAATGATACTGAATGATAAGAAAAGAAAATGTTAAAAAAAATAATAAAAAAATTAAATATTCTGAGATTACATTATAAAATACAAATGAATTAACGTGTCTGTAAAATGATATCTACAATATGGAAATATTCTGCTAATTTATGTGGATTAAAACGTAATGCATAAATACATACTTCATACAAAATGCGCTATAAATTGATTGAATTGGCACAGAAAATTGATATCTCATCAAAAACAACTCGTTGTAAATGATCCCGCCAAGCCACAAACCTAAAACGTCAGTCACAAAAAAGAAGTGATATCACACAAAAAGAAGCGATATAGAAGTGCATACTCCGAGTCCCGTGTAAAAATCTATCACCACTCATAATGTTTCCAAAGGACTCGGAGTGAGGTACAGTATGTGAAAACTGCTTGGTGACCTGCAGGCTTTTATTATATATGCAGTATATCAATTTTGAAAATCGAAAAAAATAAATTTTTAATTTTTGTTACATCATTTTTTAAATATTTTTGTATGCGAAAGAACTGACAGAACGGATTTTTCCCCAGGTCTATGCGATTCCGCTTACGCTAGAATTTCTGCAACATATCTCAATTTAGTTAACGTTTATTATAAGGTACAATGTTATTAATATGCGTATGATCATCATATATATATATATATATATATATGTTACAAACTCAAAATCTTTACATGTTTACTTAAAAAATCCTCTTCGTAAGAGTGGTGTTTCTAGTTTAAATAATGGTAAACAAAATCAACAAATTGACTTTTCAAGCTCATAAATAAGAAAGGACATGCAAACACAGAAGCTTCAACTTTTTGCAATTTTATGGGAGCAAAATAAATAAATAAATAAAATAAAATAAAATAAAATAAAATAAAATTAAATTAAATTAAAATAATATAGTCATATGTAATTGCAGGAAACGCAAACATTATAAAAGCCTGCAGGTCGCCAAGCAGTTTTCAAATACTGTACCTCACTCCGAGTCCTTTGGAAACATTATGAGTGGTGATAGATTTTTACACGGGACTCGGAGTACGCACTTCTATATCGCTTCTTTTTATGTGATATCACTTCTTTTTGTGACTGACGTTTTAGGTTTGTGGCTTGGCGGGATCATTTACAACGAGTTGTTTTTGATGAGATATCACTCCTTTTTGTAAGGTATTTAATTTCAATTATACGGATTCCATTTTCATTCAAAAAAGAAAAGATAAAAGGGGCAAAAAAATAATAGTGATGCTATAAACAGAATTATACATCAGAATTATACAATTTAATGAGTGACTAACTCCAATGTACATGTCGCTACCATAACAACTGGGAAACTTTTATATTAATTTCCTTACATTGTATTCATCAGATTATTTATGACATATTTATTTTCATTTTTCTTTTGTTTATATCACTCTTCCGTTTATATACATTCAAAAACAAAAAATTACACAATTTTACAGTAGTTTACAAACTAATTAAAATACTACAGTTTCAGAAAAATGTGGAAAAATAAGAAGCACTTTTTTTCGGTCAACTACAACGATAAGTTTATGGAGCATACTTTACCGAGAATAATCAACATTTTTTTTCCTACGAACCTATTTCTATTAGTATAAAAATTTACAGGGATTTTTATACTAACATATTAAATATATTATTTTTGAAAATTACTGAGCACCTTAGAAGTTTTTTATTTGTTTAAATTTTTTAACTCAAAGTTTCGAGAATTTGAAAAATATAAAATTCGCAACGTTTGCAAAAGTATAAAAACTATTAAAGTGATTTCTGTTCATATAGTCTGTTCATTCCAATTCGGTGATCTAAAATATAGGTCCCCAATCTCCGGCAGTCCATGAATTAATTAGGACATATGTATGCAACTGTTAAAATGTTCTCAAAGTTGACAATAGAGGCAATAAGTATAGCTTGGCAAATATGAAACACGGCATTGCTTCATCATGGCTTTGTTTCGAGAGGAGTTCGTTCTCCGAACATAAAAATCTCACGCGAAAGTGTTCGTTAACCGATTTGTTCGTAAACCGAACAGTTCGTTACCGATCACCTATTGTATACGAAATTTAGCATTTTAAGTTCGTCATAGCCGGAGATTCGATGAACGGCAAATATTTAAACGCAAAACTTGTAATCTTGGGGTATCAACATTTTTACATTCTATTACTCAGCGCATGAACGTAAAGTTGGAAGTTTGTAATCGCTATTTCAATCAATTCCTAATACGCTAGAATTATATATTTATAAATAAACACAGTTTTTTTAATCGATGAAAATACTATATATTAATAGATTTAAAGCTTAACATCGACGAGATTTCAGACGGACAAAATGATCTTATATTAAATTTTAAAGCAAGATAATGAAACCTTACAGAGATTGAAACAGTGTAAAATCATTAAAATACATCTCACTCAGTAAATATACATCGGATGTAGTGTAATCAAGATCTTCTAAGAGACTCTGTAAACGAAACGTATATTCTTCATTGCCGCTTTACAATAAGGAGGATGTAGTAACATATTTGAATATCTTGTGTATATAGCGAATTTGACAAAAGTTATGTAATTTACTATTGTTTTTCCTCTGTGTTAAGTACAGGAATCATGTACTTCAACGTAAAAATGTGCTAATTACACATATTTTTAGTCTTATTAAAAAAATCTTTTAAGTTACCCTGTAAACGAACAGTAAATTCTACACTTCTGTTTTACAATAGGAAACTAACTTAGGTAGTTCGTAGTAACATATTTTAACATCATGCGCATACGTTCTTTTTGAAAAGAGTTACACCATCTAATATTTTGTTTGCTTCATCTTAAGTATAGGAATAAATCAATTTAAAGTGGTATACATAAAAAACTAAATATTTTTACACGAAATATTAAATTTTTGAACTACTTATAAAAACAATTCAAATGCTGCAAACCGTGTAAAAATCGGATAATTACACAACTCTTTAGCCCTATATCAAAAGATATTTTGTGAGACATTGTAAACGAACCTTAAATGTTAAGATTTTTTATAATAGGAAGCTTACTTGGGTCGAGTGTAATAACATATCTTAATATCATGTGTATACGATCATTCCTAAAAGAGTTGGGTCATTTATTATTTTTTTGCTCTATGTTAAGTATAGGAATCAATAACTTTAAACTGATATAAATCAAAAACTAATTAATATTTTTACATGAAACTTACAAAGGTTTGAACTTCTCATAAAAACAATTCAAATAACGTAAACCGCGTAAAAATCCGATAGTTTCACATTGCTGTAGCCCTGTCAACAGTTTTTTGCTCTATGTTAAGTATGGGAATCAATAACTTTAAACTGATATAAATCAAAAACTAATTAATATTTTTACATGAAACTTACAAAGGTTTGAACTACTCATAAAAACGATTCAAATAACGTAAACCGCGTAAAAATCCGATAATTACACATTGCTGTAGCCCTGTCAACAGTTTTTGGTCTGAACAAGATTTAAAAAGTGCAAAAAACAGCACTCTTTTAAAATCGCATTTACTGAAAAACTATTCATCGGATTTTGCTTTACTTTTGAATTCTTAGTCCCGTGGCACGCCCCATTCCATAGAATCAAGAATTTTGTTTCTATCGTAAATAGAACGCGAGATATAGATGTGTCAAAAACCCGTTTTGTCCCGTCCGCAAAGTATAAACTAGACAAAGTTAAAAAAAAAAAAAATGTAAAATCGTTTGGCATCCATTGGCGGAAATTCCTTTCATTTACGGTTCAATGCATTGCTGTTTCTTATGCTTGGCGAGAAACTCTGTCGAGTTTCTATGATTAGATACTAAGAAATTTTATTTTTAATTTTAGTACTTATTATGGACGTCAGTAAGGGAATCAGTGGAAGACCATTGTCCTTCCCTGGATTTTGAATATTAATAAACTTTTTTTTTTATCTGATGGTTTGGAAATTAGAAACAAAACAAAACAAAAAAAATCATGCGTCAAGCATAGATTATGAAACACTTTCCAACACATTCAGAATACTTTAACAAATCTTCACAGTTTAATAAGATGAAACATAATAGCTAAGTAATCAAGGTCAAACCGGTCGGGGAGACCTACCTTTCGACTTAAGCTCAACCAGCCCCGCCAAATCTAAGTAAATAAGGTCAAGGTCAAACGGGGCGGGGAGACCTAGCATTCGACTTAAGCTCAATTAGCCCCGCCCAGCAGGTTTGTTTTCTATACGAAAAGGCTTCAGAGCGGGGAGGGATGCCCGGAAGGACCGCCCGGGAAGGAGACTTCTCACTAATGGACCCAACGCCACAGTAATCAGTACATATCACAAACTCTAGAAACAGCTGATATAAAAAAACAGATATATAATATAGATTAAATAGCAAATATTATTTATACCCAAACTTTAGCCATACAGCCACAAAACAACCAATTCAAAAATGTTCAAAAGTCCATTCCAATTCGTTCCGTGCCCGTTGCCACACAATCACAGGCATCATCGCATAATCGTTGAAGTAATACAAGTCATTGACTGTCAATAATATGGCAATCACTCATAAATGAAAACTGCCTATAAAAACTCGTATGTTTATTAATAAAATTAAGCGGTATGTTATTTTTATAATGCAGAATACTGATAAAATGAAGAAGCTCTTTTAAGAGTAAATTTTTACTAGAGCATAATTTAAAATAGCGAAAAATCTGAAATATAATGATATTAATACACGTTTATGTAAATTTGAACTTCAGTTAACCAATTGGTAATCAAAGCTAAAATTTTCGCGTTTGTTGTATATTCATATGCGCATAGCATTTGTAATATGTATATTCAAATCAAGATAATCAGCGGCTTTACTGTGTGTTTTTCTTTTCTTTTTTTTTTTTTCAAAACTAGCATACCGGGATATATATCACTGGAGATCTCCAAAAATTCACAATCATATTTAAAGATAATTAAATCATCGATATATCTAAAAGCCAGAAAATTGATGTCGTTATTGCAATTCACAAAAAAAATATGTAAAATTTAGCTGCAGTTGAAGAAAAACTTGTTTCCATGTCTGTACCATTATTTTGTAAATATATATTTAACCTATATATACATAGTTATTATATAAACAAAAATTGCATAATGTTTAAATCTAAATCAATAACGTCCACAATCAAATTGACAATTTTTAAAAGGTTAATTTTTAACCCAGTAAAAGGAATATTTGTAAAAAGATTCTCAAAACCATAGGTTTGTATATTCTGCATGACATTGTTAATCCATTTATAATTTCATAACTGTTTAAAATGATCCAATACTTATTACTGTATTTATATTTAAACTATCTGTTACCCATGACGTCGTTCACATAACATTAAAGGAATAATAAATGAATTAATGAATCAAAACATTTCAGTTCATTATCACATTTCATAGGAGACAATACGGTATTTCTTTGTTATAGGGGCCTTGACATAACTCAGTCTTAAAACAGTCAAATGTTGTGCCAAATGATATAAACAATTGGGAAAATAAAACTAAAATCAATGAAAAAAGGAGTAAAAGATGAACGAGGAAATGATCTTCTAGAATAGACCTGTCCAACTTTTCAGTAAGCAAGGGCGCACTTCAACTGTTGGCAAACAGAAAAGAGCAAAATATTGCAAATATGCAATTACAAAATCTCACCATGGAAATGTAATGTGTGCGTGTAAACGATATATTTTAGGGTGTATTCATAACGGTAATACGATGCAAGATTTTCAGGCATGAGCACACGAAAGCGGTATAGGGAAGGCAATTGCCCCTTCCTAGATTTTCAAATTTTATTAAATAATTTTTCTTTTCTCTCATGATTTATATAAATAATATTTAGTCACCTCAAAAGATTTAAAATAATTGCACTAAGAGAAAAAGGAACTAAGGAAACACCGTGGAAGACAATATTATTCACTTTTTTGTTCTTTTTATAGTGATGTGCTTATCATATTATTCTTATAAATTGCAACAATTCTTCATTTTGTGAAAAGCCGGTAAAATCTTGTTTTTGGATTTTTAATGTGTCATACTTGTTACTTTTCTGTATTGTTTGTTACGCTCTTATGTTTAAAAATATTTTTCATGTGGAGTGCTGATGAGAAAATTCTCAACTCAGTTTATTCCAAGATTATATTCTCTATTTCATAAAAGTGCAGACATATCTGTCTCTAATCCTTGTCCCAGCCTTGATTTTGTTCTGTGGTCGCCCATTGTTCCATGTATTACAGTTTTAGTGGGGAGTGGAGGTAATGGTTTAAGGATATAAAATTGTTCCTGGGAATGCCTCTAAAATCCTTAACCCTCATAAAATAAACGAGCGTGTAAGTGCTAATGATTTTACAGCAAAACACATTTTAAAACATATTTTTATTTTTATAAATACTAACAACATTAAATTCAAAGGAGCGCCAAGACAACCTTTAAAAAGGCGCGCCACGTAGAACAGCCTTGTTCTAGAATACCATTAAGTGTTTACCCACTGAAAAAGAAGTCTAGTTACAAAAAATGTATTTAGTTTTGCACCAAATTTTACTGGCTAAAAAAGCACATTGGCTATGGATCCAATTACAGAGCGTAACCTTCCTATTATCGGTGATATCTATCTATCTATCTATCTATCTCTCTCTCTCTCTCTCTCTCTCTCTCTCTATATATATATATATATATATATATATATATATATATATATAAATTTTTACTGTATAGAACGTGATTTCAAATTTATAATATTAAGTATTGGCTTATTTTTAGAAATCGCATGATCGGCTTGTTCAAATCTACACAATTCGGCTTGATGAAACGTTTAATTATTTTTTATTTCTTCTTTGTTCTTGTATGACGCGAATTTCTCGATAAGTTTGATTTTCGTTTTGATATATATATATATATATATATGTTTAATAACGTTGTAAATTTAATTAAACATTGCATTAAAAGCTGTGCAATTTTTCTCCTACTAATAAGACTTTACAAAAATCTATTATAAAAAATAACATTAAGAAAAAAAACGTTAAAGCCGTTTTTAAAAACAACAGCAAACTTTTTACTCTTTTAAAGATAAAAGAAATGTGGAATTAAAATCCGACTCACAAGTCACGATTTACAAACGTGTCTCGATTATACCAATGTACTTCAAGCCCTCGAGGTTAAATTTCAATGCAAGCAGAGGGAAAATGATGTTACTTTGACGCAATCATTTTAAATCTTTAGGTTTTATGAACGACAATTCTCTGGAAGAATAAAGTCATTTTTGATGAAATTTTCTGAGATATTTTTTAAGAATTTCAGAATTAATACTTGTCAAACATTGCTTTTATTATTTTTTTCAGGCAGTCCAGTTAATGTTTTACTTCTAATGAATTAAAATATTTCTCGCTAACCATGCCGTCCAAACCATATAATTGTGCGGCTCTCGAGGTCACTTCGCTACCAAATTTTGGCTCTTACAAAAATTCTAGTGAATACCACTGAACTAAATATTAAAAACAAGAATGCAATCTTGTGTTTTGAGCGAATCATATCCTTATAAATCATAAAAATATATGCTGATTTTTTTATTTTGGACGCTGTAGTACACTGCCTTACATTTTTATATATGTGAGATACTACATTGTATGAATCTTAAAATTACTCTGTTCTTTCTACATTTTGAACATTACCCTTATAAACAGAAAATGTTTTAGGCTAATTTGGTATATGCAAATTCATATTTTATTTTAGAATGTATTAGGATATATATTTGAAACATTAACATCGTATTGAGAAAAATTCTACATTAGTGAAAATTTAGTAAAATTCACAATTTAAAGTAACTTATGAGTTTTATTTTACTTTATTTTATTTTATTTTTACTTTCGACAAAAACGATTTCGCTTATGGTATTTTTTTTTTTCGAAAGGAGATTAAAAATCAATAACGTTGAAACAAAAGCTACTGTAAACGACAAAAATTACACCAGCTAGTTCCATTAGAACAATGAATAATGGCAATCGATGTTATAGGAATAGCTGCTTTTGGAGACAATTATGATTCTTAATGTCAAATAAGGCATTTTTCTGGCGCCAATTCATGAATGAAAAATGATATGAAAGTTTGAGGAAAGAAAAATGATAATAAAGGGGAAAGGAACTTTTTCATACATTTTAAAGGAGATATAATTATTCGCTTATGTATTTCAGCTGCGGTGTTTTAAAATGAAACATTATTTTTTCAAATAAGCTAGCAGTTCTTTTTATTTTCTCCGATATAACTAAAAATATATATGTAACTTTTATCTGTTCATTAATCATTGCTCAAAATATTAGTGAGGGTAGTTTAGATGTAATGAAGAACTGACACGTCTATGTATAAGCATAAAACTGGATGTATACATATATTAATGCACAAAATAAAAAAATAAGACAAAAAATACCAAAGAAATTTTTGATATAAAAAACTAGAGAAGTTCCAAGTTATAGGAATTAATCCAAGGACAAATACCTTTAAATGAAGATAAAGATGTCTGAAGTTGACACATCTTTTTAATTATAGTTTTAGGTTCCCCAAACAGATTATACTGCTGCATACCTGTTTTCCATGGATACACTGAAGTTATCAATGATACATTAGGGAATCTTACTTCACTCTTCATCAAGTCCAATCACTATATTAAGTGCCAAAAAGATCTGTCGTTCGGCTATATGTGGTCCTAAGATGACTCTGACGCGACCTATTGTATCTAAGTCAGGATATCTCGCCGAAAATTGTTTGTGAAAGGTTAGCCAAAAGCTGACCTCTACAAGGTCTGTTATGAAAATAGAAAAATAACCAATGTTTGCATCCTAAGCTTTGAGCACCGCATGGCACAATGTTGACTTTTATACTGCCATTCCTCCCAATGTGGATCGCGTAGCCACCTTTTTGATTCAACACTAGACAGCCAATTCACTTCGTCAGTACTGAAAACCTTCCTGCACGAACGTCGTGTTCTGTACCCGTGCGTCTCGAGAGCACAACTAATCGGATGAAATCACACTGCTGTGTCTCCGGAAGATGCTTAGCTCATCTTCTCAGGACCACACGGTATTTTGCTGTCAAACATCTCAACAGTCAATGGGTTACACGTACAAAGAGTAGCTGTGTAAAGCTTAATTTGTACGGTTTGACTTAAAAAATTACGATCGGTTGCAAAACGTAGCTGACATTGAGTCATAATTTACCTGTTATTGGTTTTTATGTTAGCATTAGAAGCCGGTAGACAGTTAGCTTTGTTCTTTCCAGAAGATAATATTCCTCCTTTCTGAAATCTAGTACAGAGAAAGCAATTGGGAATCTTCTATATTCCAAAAAAATTTACACCAATCCTCTGCGTTTGTGATTTCAATTCCAGATTGATTCAATGACTCGTCGAGCCATAAGATTCTTATTAATCAAGTTTTACAGGCTTTTACAAACCTTAACAAACAAAGGTTTCAAAAATTGCGTCTAACAAACAAGGCAGAAAAGAAAAAGAAACTTCCCGAGAAGTCACATTGTACATACTCTCAAATGCGAATTTGCATAAAATGCTTTCTATTTCTGAATTTTATTTCTCCTTTGTTAAAAAATAAATTCAGTTAAGAAAAACTGATACAATACTAAGGAATTCATCTTCTCTCAGTATCTGATGTTTGCTTACTGCATGTTTAATTAAAAAATTAAAAACCAGGCATTTTTCGAAATGATTCCTATGAATGTAAAAGTGCTATGAATGTAAATCACTTTTTCTTCGTAGAGATCTATAGATTAAAAATCACGTTTTTTAACTTGTGTGCAAAATAATTGTCCGTTTTACATTAAAATAGATTTTGAATCATTTATTTACTTTTGATATTATTAATTTTAAATCAAATATACACTAATTTGTGCTTAATATTGGATTTTAATTCCTTATCACTGTAAACCAAACTATAACCATCCATCTATCTACTTGACTTTAGCTATTTAAATATAATTAAAACCTACACTATGTCATCTGTTGTTATATAAGCTTGTTAAACAGAAATCAAAAACACTTTGGTTGATATCTTACAACAGTAGATTTTTATATTTGGATAATACATTTTCAATCAATCTTACTCTCAAGAATCCCTATTATTTTAACTGAATATGTTGCAGTAAACTTTCAATTAATTAATTTTTATTTCCTTGAATAAATTATTACAGCTCAAACATAAATTAAAACTTGTTACATGTCATAAAAACATTTTTTGTCACATGGATAAATGCATGGCGGTCATAAAGTCTTTTCCCGATTACGAAACATTATTACGAAATAACCATTGAATGTAACATTTTTAGTATGTAAATTCATGTTCTTAAGTTTTTTTAGTGCAGTCTCTACCACCATTCATGAGTTCCTAGATGACAAATTTCCTGGAAGATGGATCGGACGGGATGAACTGATTCCTCTAGATTATTTTTCTTTTGAAGGTACATAAATGACAGAGTGTATGCAACACCAGTAAAAGATATTGATACACTCAAGGTCAGGATCACAGTGTCTAGTGTGGTAGCGCTACACTGTAAAAAAATTTCGAAACGTTTCAGGAAATTATCCTGAAACATTTCGCATATTTCATTGGAATTTCGAACTTCCTTATGTTCCACGTCAATTACGGCAATAATTCGTGTAATATTTTTTAGAGGTTTCAACTTTTCCGTAAACTGCATTCTGCGCATGCGTGCTTCATGTTTTATGTTTCATTAGCCATTTCGATAACTAAAGATGAATAAAAAACAGCTGCCTAGGTATTTACAGATAAATGCAATCTTAGCAAATGCCATTCTTTGTTTGGATATTAACCGATAAAGTAAGCAGCTAATTTAAATCTTTTTATGTTTCATTATTTGAATTTTCATTTTATCTGTAATACGAAACTTTAAAATTTAATTGCTTAAATAAGACACTGAATAAAAAAGTGTATTGATTATTGAAAATTGGAATGTTTCACTACTTTGTTGTGAAACGTAACAGCAAAAAGCCGTGGCATCTTAATGCCACCACTTTTTTCCGGAACTTACGGAATTTTTTTTACAGTGTAATGTTGGTTAAGACGTGGCGAGAAAAGGAATACCGCCTGGACATTCTTCGAGCTACCAAGGGAGCTCACATCGAAATTTTCTGACGTTAATACATGTATTAAAAACTTCATAAACGTCTTTTCAATATACTGAAAGAAGCATACGCCTAATTATATTAGTTTTTCTGCAATACATTTTTGTAATCAGGGAAAGAGTTTATCACCAGCGTATATATCTTCATTTTATCCATATTTTGCTTTCATTGATATAAAATAACGTCATTTTCTCTGTTACGAATGTGTGTTGCACAGGATATTTCTAAATGAAAAATTATTATGCAAGTAACAATAGTTTAAAAAAACACTCATTCTACTATATACAATCACTGTTTATCTTAAAAATTACGTCTAATTTCATTATTGCAAGTCATGTTGTTCCAAAGAATTTCCGTTACAAAATGTAATTTACCGTAGTCCCCGATTATGGAAGATTCGCTACTTTGCTATGCTTTCTAGAAAGCACAAACTAGTGAATATATTTTTAAAATTTTAATTTTTTGCCCTGTTTCTTTTTTAAGAAATTGCAACAGGAGAGAAAAATAAAACAATAATAAAATGATTTATTCAGGATTTCTAAATTGTACTATCAATGTATTATCATAATTTTATTAATATTAACTGATAAATTGATTAATTGATAAAAGTGTATTTTAAAAAATACGCTATTAATTTATTATTTACTTTTTTTTAACTTTTTACTGTTTAAAATATTCTATCTTTGCGATTTCAGACCCTTTTGGCGTATTTTAACGATCCTGATTAGGCACATAATTAAATCCATCGTTGTTGCAACTCGAACATAGATGTAAGGATAAGGAATATTTCGAGATTTATCAACTGCGCCCAGCTAATGGAAAAAGGCCTTAAAATTATTTTCTTAATTTATAATTAAATTCTGAAAATATTAAAATGTTGTGTTGTGTTCGGAAACACAGCTGGGTATAAAATGTTGATATTTCTGCTACTTATATAAGAAAAAGTGTAAAAAATCGATTAAAAAATTCCATTTTTCCACACATGAATAAAATTAAGTTGAATAAAAGAGTATGGTGAAATTGAAATCATTTTCTCTGGTATTTTACAATTTAAATTTTATAGATATTTTAATCCAAAAAGTCTATTGCTTTTGAATATTACATTTTCTGTCAAAACTAATCCTAATTATATTGTTGCAATGTTACTTCAAACTATTGTGGTAATTTATCTTTAGTTTAGTTTACATCTTTCTTAAATAACTCTTTCAGTTTTATAACATGTTTTCTACCTTCTTCAAAAAGTTTTTTAGAAACATTGCTCCATGTTGAAGAAACCCGTTGAAAATGAAAATTTAAATAGATATAAAAGAAAAAAATCCCTTACGGCTCGGCTTACAGGCACAGGTAGATTCCGAAGACGGAGACCGTCGGGCGCCTGTTTATTGAGAATTGCAGATGAAATTACATTTTTTTCATGATGCAGCAGTTGGGACAGCCTACGTCGAATTCTACCTGTGTCTGTAGGCGGAGCCGAAAGGAATTTATTATTTATTTATTTATTTATTTATTTATTTATTTATTTATTTATTTATTTATTTATTTATTCATTTTTTGCTGTAAGGGTTGGTCCTATAAAAAACTTGTCAAGATAAACGTTGTAGATAATATTAAGAGGATTTATAATAAATGTTAGTGGATTTGATATCTTGTGAATTGACAAAGTTATGAATTTTGTACTTCTTAAACCCCTATTTCCCCCCCCCCCTTGAGGCCATTTTTAATGATATCAAAAATTTGTCATACATAAATTTTCGGCCCTTTTCCTAGAAGTAATAACTTTAAACGGATTCGAAACCCATCATACTTAAGAAGTTATGGTTTTTTTCTGTTTTGACAAACCCCTCCCATTTCCCCCTTAGTTCGATTTGTCCCATTAACGAACTTGACCGAGATTTAATGCCCCTTGATTTTCTGTATCAGATTGGAAGAGATTTGTGCAGAATTATTGAAGTTATCGTGTCATAAAAAAGTGATATAGATAGATAGATAGATAGATAGATAGATAGATAGATAGATAGATATAAAATTTTGAACTGGGGGTGGTTTTGGCTTTTGGAAGTCATGATCGGCTTAGATCTACAAAATTTTTTCAGAAATTCCGACATAGGGGAGAATGTAATAGATAATATTTATTACGAAATCTACCTGAAAAAAGCTTTTATAAATATTCTTTTATACGTATTCAATGTTTATCTTGAAAATCACACCTAATTTTGTAATTACAATTCATGATTTTCTAAACAATTTCCGCTAAAATACGTAAATATGGCGTGGGCACCAAACCCGTAAATTAACAACTTTGATTTAAGTTTGGTAGAAAGCGCGAGCTCTTGAATTTATTTAAGAAAATTTTGATTTTTTTCATTTGTTTCTTTTATAAGATATGACTATCAGAAAAGAAAAGCGAACATCATTTAATCTATATTTTAAGGGTTTCTATGTTGATTTCTCAACCTATAATCATAATTTAATTACTATGAAACTATTAACTGATAAAAGCGTATTATTTTAAATATTACATGGTATTTTTTTTCTCTTTTTTAATGTTTAAAATGAAATTTCGCCGAATTACAGCCATTTGGCCTAATTTGGTGACCGATTTAGCTCAAAATTAAATCAATTGTTCTTGTAACTCATATACAATTGTAACCATCCAGAATATTTGGTGATTTATCATCTGTGGTGGATAAAAGAAAAAATGCTTTTAAATTAATGTATTAATTTTTACTTTTTTAAAAGAAAATCTAGAATATCTGAAAGTTGGTGAAAAATCGATTACAAAATTATATCTTTACATACAAAATTAATTTATTGAGTTAATTAAATGAATAAAAGTGTAAAAATAAGAAAAAAATCTATTTATACGCTCTGAAAACGACATTTTCAAAACTGAGCAAAAAATACTCATATCTGTGTACGTCGCATAGTCAAAATGGCTCCGAATCAAAATTACTGAAGTTTGAAACACGCATATATTCATTTCTGAAAAAATGCACATACTCAAGAACAAAACAGAATGTGCTCCTATTTGAGTACGTCCATGTTTCAAACAACAGTGCTAGTGCTGCCATCTTTGAATCTATTTACGATTATGGGAGGAAAAACTAAATTTACCCAGAGCCAGCATCGAACCCGAGTCCTACTAGTTACAATTCCATTGCCTTATCCACTTCGCCATCCAGATCACGCGAGTGAGTTATTTTAAATGCAACTCATGGAATTATTCGGACGCATGTTGATATTTTTATAGGATTCATTAATTTGTTGCTGAGAAACTGGAAGTTTTTAACGGGATTTTGGATAGATTTGGTAAATTTGATATTGTGGTTAAGATTGTACAATTCTGTTATTTATGTGGGGAAGGGGAGATACGAATTATACAAATTTTCAATTCAATTGTTATCACTGTATTTCTTAAATGAAAAAGGGATCCCTGGATATTGAAATTTAACTGACTAAATTTTCTTTTTGACACATTTTAACCCATTAATGCCATAGTTATTTTTCTCTTGAAAAATGGAAATATTGCATTTCCTTCAAATGCGTATGAACTGACTTCTATATGCTCATTTTTGAGTATTGCCATGTTTCAAAAATGAGTTTGAACTGACCTCTATGTGAACAGTAACTATGTGAACAATGTATTTTCATGTTTCAATATTCAAAGTATTTCTGGTATTTCAGAACTGAAAGCATTGGGTTGTCATATTTGAAACAAAAGACATCGATTTACTCAGATTTGAAAGTGTCATTTTGTCAGTGTATATTGTTCAACTATACCAATCTGGGAAGAAGGTTTTGTCCAAAAATTATATGCTGAATGAATAATAAAGTTGCGGTTGATTGCCTGATATCTGTCTCGCATTATTTTTATTTATTTTACAAATGCGTTTTTATTTTTTTTTTTCGCCATATATTCTGAGTGTTCAGATCTTATCTTTTTTTAAGATCGATCACCTAAATATTTTTCTGGACACAGGATGGTTATATGATATATTTAATTGTTTGATGCCATATTTATATAAACCTAAGTGTGTCCTAAATATAATATGTGTCTATATCACATTTTATATTTAGACGGCAAGTGAAAGACATGGGATGACTTTTGATGGCATGAGGAAAAGGATTCGTGTTAAAAATAATACGTAAAATTAAATACTGTCCCCTGCATTTTTGCAAGACGGGAAACAAAGATCATCAGTCGTTTGAATTAATTATTTCCCTGAACGTCCTCAGTATCTTTTCCAGAGAAATTAATGACGCATCTGTCAAATACGCACACACACGTATGTATAATCCATTTTATGAGCGATTAATGCTAAAAACTGTTCTACTTCGACATAGCCAAAATATGTATTTTACTATTTTTATACATTTCACTATGCCTTCAAAAGTCTAAAATTTAATGTCGTCCTATAGTTTTAGATACAGATGCCCCCAAAAGGGAAAAAAAAATATTTTTGCATATATACATACAAATGTTTAGTTAATTTATGCATATTTTGCATATTACGTTTTGTATTATTATGTTTTAACAACAGAGAATTCAATAGATATTTATATAAACTAGTTGTACAAAAGTAAAAAAAAATAATAATAAACTATTCACATGCCGTTTTAAAATGAAAATTTGCTATGCCATTGTAGAAGGAAATTTAATCCAAAATTGGTATAACAATTATAAATACTGTTTGAATAAAATATTTTTCTTTGAAACAATTCACAAAAATTCTTATACTTTTTAATGAATTTATTCTATGATCGAATATTTAAATTAATTTATATAATTCCTTTGAATTCCTACACATTTACCAGTAAATACAAATGTACTATACACCTCGACGTATTTTCGTGCTTGAATAAAATTTCTGTGACAAATATTTCATGTAATGTATTTTAACATTATTTTTTTTTCTAAATGAGATTCTCCAAATATTATTTGAACAGAAATATAAAAAAAAATACAATGAAATGAAATTTCATAGCATGTTATTCTACAATGCTAATGTTGAAAGAAATTTTAATAAAAAAGAACCCACATAATAACTTAAGTAGCAAATTTTTAGTTGAAATAATTCTGAAATATTCTAATCAGTTTCTTTGAATTGCGCAAATACATATTTAAATCAAATTTTATATTATTTCATGAAATTTTACATTTCAGCATTTCTGTTGAATTTCTTGCAAAAAATGGAACTTATAACACAAACTTGTTGAAAATAGAAAAAAAAATAATGCATTCATAAAAAAAAACACTTTGCATATTACTCTGATACGCCTGTAAAGAAAAGAAAAGCTTTTAAAAATGTATTTTTATAGATAGAATAGAAAAATTTCAATCAAAGCAATTCCCAACGATCTGTGATATTTTGTTTAGATTTATTGCGGTAATGCATCTTTAAATTAAATTATATCTTTCCCGATGAACGCTTACAATTCAACAGCAAATGAAGATGTATTACATTGCAACATTTTTTTTTCTGCATGAATAAATATACACTTATTTGCTTTCTCCAAGTTTTGCATAATACGTTTCTATGTAGCATTTCTTTTCTTTTAAAACATAGTATAGACACTCAAATTTCTCTTTTAAACCTGCATAAGCAATCTTTTCCGTCAGCGGTGAAAGAAAAGAGAGATATTCTTATTTTCGCTGCGACAGTAACATCAGGGAAAGAGAGAAAGAGAACCCTCTGAAGGGAAGGACAAACACGGGTCTGCAAGAAAAAGATGTCTTTATTTTTTCGTGAAAATGCTATTTATAGACCATTTATCGATTGAATAGGGTGAATGGGGAGTTCAAGGAGTATGTTGTGCCAGGCGGAGCGATCCAAAATAGCCCGTTATGAATTACGAGGTCTTGTGAAAGAGGTTCCAGGATGTAACGACTTTTTCTGAATGGTATCTGAAGATGGGAATGATTCTTTTTTCGGTTCATTTGTAAGGGTTAAAAAGGTTTTATTTCAACGAAAACATTGTGTTTGATGAAGGTTATGAAATACTGATAATTAATATGGTTATTTATCTATGGACATTTTTATCAATTTTTGTAGAAGACTAGTTAAAATGTAGAAGTTACTTAATAAAATTGGTATATATTTATATATGCTCATACACAGCTGCAGATACTGCGATTTGAATGTGAGAATTACATTAACAAGATTTGATTGAATATAGATAAAAGTTGAAAAGAAGTTACTCAGTTCATGCTTATGTTCATACATGATATTAGATAAGGCAAACTGACTAAAGATATTTTTAGCTAGACTGTAATTAACTAACTTTCATTTAGATATGTCGTTAGTTATTTATTCGTTTTGATAACGCTATTTGAAGACGGATTATCGTGTGAATAGTGTGAGTAATGACTTAATAAGTAATGTGTGCGACAGATGCAGGATTCAAAATAGTCGGTAAATGAATTACGAAGTCTTGCAAAAGAGGTTCATGCATGTATACAATTTCACTGAATGATATCAGAAGATGGGAATGATATGTATACATATATATATTTTTGTTCATTTGTTAGGATTAAAATGGTTTTATTACAAAGGAAACATTGGGTTTGATGAAGAATAGGAAATACCGATAGCTGATTTAATCGTGTATATAGAGACGATTTATGGATTACATAGGGGAATTGGTGAAATGTAGAAGTTGCTGAATTTAACCGGTATATAGTATGTTCAAATACAACTTCTGGTATCAAGAATGGAATTAATAGTACATTAAGATAATTTTATTGAGTACAGATAATAGTTTAAAAATAAAGAAGTTTCCCAATTTATATATATGTTCATACATAATACTGGATAAGAAGAAGAAAGGTGTTTTCATTTTTTTCGAAAACGCAATTTATAGACACTTTATCGATTGGATGTGGTGAACAGGGAGCTCAAAGAGTATATTGTTTCAGGTGGAACAATCCAAAATAGACCGTTATGAATTACGGATTTTGTTTGTCGTCAGAGATTACAGGATGTAACGACTTTTTCTGGATGATATCAGAAGATGGGAATATTTTTTGTTTCATTTGTAAAGATTTGAAAATGTTCTATGTCAAAGAAATATTTAGATTTGATGAAGGATATGAAATACTGCAGAGTTGCCAAATCTCCGGATTTTTGCACAACAGTAATTTTTTAGAGAAAATGTTGTTGTTTTTAAATCGCAAAATGCTCCGATTATATAAAACAACATTTTCTGTACTAAATTACTGGTATCCAAAAAGCCGGAGACTTGACAGGTCTGAATACTGTATCTCACTTGATTGATCATCAATAGACGATTTATCGATAGGCTAGTAGACTAGGTCAAATGTTGAAATTACGTAATAAAACAGGTATATTTTTATGTATGTTCATATATAACTACTGATATTGATAATTTAATGTGATAGTACATTAACAAGCTTTGATTGAATATAGATAAAAGTTAAAAATAAGTTACTCAATTTATGTGTATGTTTATACATGATATTAGATAAGAAAAACTCATTAAAGATATTTTTAATTAGACTGTGATTAACTAATTTCCACTTCCACTTCCCCTTCCACTTGCAATTAATTATTTATGTCTTTTGATAACGCTATTAGAGACGGATTATCGTATGAATATTGTGTATATAATGATTTAAAGTGGTAAGGAATCTAAGGTGGATGATCTAAAATAGTTCGGTATGAAATACGAAGTCTTACAAAAGTGGTTTCGACATATGTAGACTTTTCTGAATTAGAAGATGGGAATGCTATATATATATATATATATATATATATATATATATATGCATATTTGTTCATTTGTAAGGCTTAAAATGTTTTTTTTTCAAAGTAAGCACTGGGTTTGAGCAAAAATAGTAAATACTAATAACTGATTGGATTGTTTATCTATAGAAGATGTATCGATTGCATAGGTGAATTGGTGAAACGTAAACGTTACTCAATTATACCAGCATATTTTACGTTCAGACACAACATCTGGTATCAAAAATGAAATCAATAGCACATTAAGACGATTTTATAGAAAAAAGATAATAGTTTAAAAATAAAGAAGCTACCCAATTCATATGTATTCATACATAAAATTCTATGAATAGAAAAAGGTCTTTTTTTTCGTTTAAACTGAATTTATAGAGTATTTATCGATTGAATAGGGTGTACAGGGAGCTCAAAGAATATTTTGTGCTAGACGGAGTGATCCAAAATAGACGATTATGATTTACTGGTTATGGTTGTCGACGGAGGTTCCAGGATGTAACGACTTTTCCTGAATGATATCGGAAGATGGAAATGATATTTTTTTACGTTTATTTGTAAATGTTTAAAAATAGGTTATCTCAAAGGAGGATTTGGATTTGATGTAGGACATCAAATACTGTATGCCATTTGATTGTTCATGAGAAGCGATTTATCTATAGGATAATGGACTATGTCAGACTTGCCAAGTCTCCGGCTTTTTGCATACCAGTATTATCTTGGAGAAAATGTTGTTCTTTTAAATCGCAGAATGGTATACATGGTATTAAATAAGACAAACTGATTAAAGATACTTTTAATTAAACTGTAATTAACTAACTTACTTATCGATTACTTAGGGGATTAGGCGAAATGTAGACATTAACCAACTAAACCAGTATATAGCATGTGCAAACACAACTTCTGGTATCAAGAATGGAATAAAGACATTATATATTGAATAAAGATAAAAGTTTAAACTAAAGAAACTACCCAATTCATATATATATTCATATTAAGATTCAATAAGAAGAATAAAGGTGTTTTTATTTTTATTTTCTTGAAAATACAATTTATATGCGATTTATCGATTGGTGAACAGGGTTCTCAAACAGTACATTTTGCCATGCGGAGTGATCCAGAATAGGCCGTTATAAATTACGGGTTTCGTTTGTCGACAGAGGTTCTAGGATGTAACGTCTTTTCCTAAATGGTATCAGAGGATGGGAATGATATTTTGTTTGGCTCATTTGTAAAGGTTCAAGAAGGTTTTATCTCAAAGTAAGATTTGGATTTGATGAAGGAAATAAAATACTGTAACTCATTTGGTTATTTCTAAATAAAGGATTTATAGATTGTGTAGGGGAGTAGATAAACTGTAAGAGTCAGTGAATTAAAGTTGTCTAGATTTCTACATTTTCATACATAACTTTTGATTTCGAGAATTGAATGGGACATTACATTCAGATTATCTGATTGAATAAAGTTAAAAAAAAGTTATTCAGTTCATATGTTTATTCTTACATAACATTTGATAAGGAAAAAAATTAAAGTATTTATATTTTTCCTGTGAAAACGTTGTGTATAGACAGTTTATTGATTAAAAAGTGAGTATGTTGTACCAGTCGAAACATTCAAAAATGTGCCATTATGAATCGGGACGTTTTGAAAAAGTTTCAATTACGTGAGATTTTTCTTGAATAATCTAAGTAGATGGGAATGATATTCGTTTGTTTCATTTGTAAAGGATTGAAATGGTTTTATTTCCCTAAAGCATTTAGTTTGATTACAGATATGAAATACTGGAAACATTTTTTCTTCTATACATGATTTATCGATTACATAGGGGAGAAGGTAAAATGTGGAAGTTATTTAATTAAACCTCTATATCTTTATATGTGTTCATACATTAACTTTTGATATCGAGAACATTAAAATGATTCCATATAATAAAGGTAATAGTTAAAAAGAAGTTACCTAATTCATATCTCTGTTCATATATAATATTTAATATGGAAAAATCATTAAATATGTCTTTTTGTGCAAATACTTTTTAAAGCTTATTTAGCGATTGAATAGGTGAGTAGGTAATTCAAAAAACATGTGACAGGCGGAGAGATCTAAATTACAGTTCATATCAACAATTATGTTTTTAATTATGCTTAACAAACTAGCCGCATTGCAAACTGTTTTCCAATGATTAATAATCAATTGAACATTTGGAATTCCAAACGTTAAAAACACATAATCCCAAATCTACTAGACAGAGTAACTTTCCGTTTGATATTTGAAGGTAAAATGCACCTAAGAATCTGAATACGGTGTTAAAATTAGCTTTTAGTATTGAAAATTTGAATGTTTGTTTCAATTTATATATGTAGACCACTTCTCAAGCAAAGATTAAGTATATCATTATATGGTAGATTTTATTATACTAATCGATTGGTATCAGTGACATTTTTGTACGATGATTTGCGGCAGAGTTAGTAAAGGTGATCCCTTCTTTTACCAGGACTGTATATTGGGATGTTTTGTTGTTTGAATTTAACAGATAGATAAAAAAAAAAATAACAGATATTCATTTCAATCAGTGTAGTATTGAGATAATTTATTTTGTTTGTGCGTGAGGGGGATTTATTGATTGAATAGAACGTATAGTTTCTTTAAAACGTTTACTCAATTCAGTATGTATACCTTTACGAATGTTCATACATATCCTTTGATAGGGAACAGTAATTTTGATTGTTTATTAAGACGATTTATTGAAAGAATGAAAGTAACGGTCAAAAGGAAAGTACCTCAAAAATGTTATTTAGTTCAAAAAGTACATTTTAATGTATATTCATGCATAATTTTTATTGAGAAAACTATTTTTGTGGGGTTTTTCTGAAAATTGATTGATTGAATCGAGGGTATGATTTAAAAGGTGGTGTTCGATTCAACCATTGTGTCTTTATGATTGTGTCTTTATCTACAATAACTTATGATTTGATTGAAAGTTTTTATATAATTCATTTACAGATGATTTATTGATTGAACAGAGTGAATGTGTAAAAGAGTAATTAATAAGTATTTTAGTAGCAGTTACTTCAACTGCTCTTCAATGGGTACATCTTATATGTATATTCATACATTGTTTTTTATTGTAAAAATTGATTCTGATAGTTAATAAGAAATCAACTTATCAATTATATAAAGTGAATAGACAGTTTAAGGAGTATGCTGTTAGAGACAGTTAAGGCAAGCGTTGAGATCCAATTGAGCTTGTTATGAATTATTTAGTCTTGCGAAATGGGTTTTAGGATGTAACGGCATTTTCAGATTAATATTTGACGACTCAAATGACTGCAAAGAGATGCGAGAAGTATCATTCAACGGGGAATCGTGTCTAAATGAAGTTTTTGAAATAGGGGTATGCGTATTAAAATTTGTAATTACTTTAATTTTTTAAATGGAAACACCCACTTTTCACACTTTTTTGCAATTCCTTGTATCAAAAGATCTAAACATTCCGGAGAAAGTTTTGGTTTAAATACTTTTCTTAAATCTTTATAGAGCTATAAAAGAAAATGTGATAGGTGTTTATTCCATAATTTCAAAAAATAAAATTATAATTTTGCAAGGAAAAGTAGCAAAAATACTCCTTAAGGTAGTACATTTATAATAAAAAATAAATTTACTTTATGAAGAAAATCCATTTTTTCGGGAAATATCTAAGATTCTTTTTTTCTTTGTGGTTCCATTGAAAATAGAAGATGGTTAGTTTAGACCAATGGTACTCTTTCTATAGTCAAATTCTGGAAGAGAAGTATGCTCAAAGCCCACATTTATATTTTTGCAGTGAAAGGTCTATAGTAATATATACTAATTAGCAATACTTAATTACAGTAGTTTACGAAAAAAAATTGTTGTTCATGAAATGAAACATATATTAATTATGTAGACTATGGATGGTAGTTAAAAAAATATTTTTTTATTTTTTGTAGCACGTCACAATTCTGAGATATGAAGGTTTTTGTTTTTTATCCACCCACAATTATTTAAATACGTTTATCGTTTTATTTTGTAAACAACTGTGTGATACAAAAGTCTTATTTTTATATAAAAATGTCATCTAGAGTGTGTAAACGACATCCAAACCGATTTTGTTATGTTTGTGGCAAAATTGTTCAGTTAAATCTGGGTTTTTCTATAACAAAACCATTGCAAGAAGCCTATTTACATTATTTTGGATTTCCGTTGTCAAATCAAGATAAAGATTGGGTTCCTCATGTGATTTCACTAATTGTAGATTGGTCCTCAGCTCTTGGTATTCAGGTAAAAATTAGATCACTGAAATTTGGTAAACCAGTGATATGGAGAGAGCTAACTAACCAAGTAACCGATTGCTACTTTTGTTTAAAAAATGTTTTGGTTTCAACTCAAAAAATAAAAATAGCATAAAATATGCAGACGTTCCATCAGTGACTAAGCCGGTCCTTTATTCAGAGGATTTACCAGTTCCTACACCACCTGGCAGAAGTGACCAAACTCCCACAGATACATCAAGTAGTATTACAATGCACGAGCATAGTGACCGTGAACAATCAAACTCAGATAACTTTGTCAATGATGAGGATAGTCCACATTTACCCTTACCAGACTGAACTCAACTCAGACTGAACTCAACGATCTTATAAGGGAATTGCATTTATCTAAGTCAAAAGCGGAATTACTTGGCACCAGGCTGCAACAGTGGAAATTGCTTGCTCCTAGTACAAAAGTTAGTATTTATAAATATGTCACTAAAAATTCATTTTTTGCATTCCCATTTAGATTTTTTCCCAGAAAATCTAGGTGGTATGAGTAATGAACATGGTGAGCGATTTCACCAAGATTTAAAATCATTTGAGCAAAACTATCAAGGTTTTTGGGACCAAAATATGCTAGGTGACTATTGTTGGTCAGTTGTGAGAGTTACAGATGAAATTATTTATAACAAAATAGCAAAAAGTACCCATTTTTAACTGTCTATTGTTTATTTAGATGTAGTTTTTTGTAAAAATCTTCTTAATAACTATTTAAAAAAACTGACGTTTTCAAAAAACCGGATTTTTTAAAATATTTTTTCCTAGATGTAGATACACAAAGTAACGTAACTGTATATATTTCATTTCATGAACAAAAGTCATGTAAACTAGTGTTATTAATTTCTAACCATTGTTAACAATTTAATGTTACATGCAATTATTAAAAATGTAATTAAATGTAAATATTGGTTGTATTTAATAAGGGTACACATTATTCTTGCAAAATTAAACTTATATACCCTTTTCAATGAGTTTTGCAGCAGACATTCACGATTTTCATTTGTTACAGAACAGCACTATTTCTTTTTATTATTTTCAAATGCCTAAATGTCATCAACAGATAATCATGTTGAACTAAAACGCAAGTATGCAAATTTTCCGCAGAACCACGATTTTCCGCTTATTATTACTTTTATAAAATATTCTTTTTTGCCTTTTTGTCATCTCTCCCCCCCTCCCCCCATCTATTTACACCTCAAAAGGAATTTTTTTAACAACTTTCAACATTGAAATGAAGTGGAAAAGAGAAATGTCAACTCTACCAATTTTTCGCCTTACTTCTCCCAATATGCCATACAACATATTTATCCCGATTTTTAACTATTTTTAAGGACAATTCTACATTGTCTTTCTCTATACTATAGAAAAAGAAATATGCTTTTTTAATTTACGAAACTTTAATATTACCATGAACTTAAGTATAATATAACTTCTTACGAGTTACCCACGATTGCGAAAAGTGTTCCTTTATCTTTAGAAACCTCATGAAACTAACAGATTTTCGAGATTTAAAATACCATTTATAACGTTTAAGAATAGATTTTACAATGTATTTATCAGTTTTCTCATCCCGAAATATCAGTTTTTCGGATGCTATCATTTCTAAAATGAACATTTTCAGCTGTATACTTGAATTTATACGTGCAAGCGTAACAAAATTACATTAAATTTATTGTTAAAGTTAATGCTGTTAATTTAGCATGTTTGTCATTAATCGCAAGAAACTAATGAGTAACAAACAAGTGGATTTTTTCATTGCTAAACTGAGCGTAATGCCGATAGAGTGAAAACTGTCCCAAATTGGGAACCAAACACGGACCCTTGGAATAGCGCTCCATTGCTCTATCTGTGAGTTACGAGGACGATACCCAGCTTGGCATCTCTCAATTATATATGTCGGCAAGGCTGCATTCGCAGCCCAAGATGAAAATGTCATCATCAAGATGAAATTGTCATCATGAGCACGTAAACTTCCGCGGCAAACATGACACGACATACAAGGCCTAGCATACGACAACGCATAGTTAGTTTTAATAAATTTTTCAGCAGTGAATTACGACTGTAATCATTAACTTGGACTGCAATTGCAGGCTTACCGATTTATATAAATGAGAGATGCCAGGCTGGATATCGTCCTTGTAACTCAAATGTAGACCATTGGAGCGCTATTCCAAGGGTTCCCGGCTTGGATATTTTTCACTCTGTCGGTTTACGCATAGAAAGGCAGGTTAAAAATTTTCTGGTTATTGTTAAATGATTACAGGCGTAATTCACTCCTGAAAAATGAATTAAAATTAACTTATAATAACTTACGATAGTAAAATTAACTTAATGTTTGTCCATCGCTATTAAAATATATATATTTTTAAGTTACAGAACATTTTCATCACATAATGATACAGGCTGTTGAATTTTTTAATTTTTTACGTAGTTTTTTATTGATATTCTAAAGCCATTCTTGACTTAATTTTTATTGGAATGTGTGAGTTCAAGAATGTTCTTTACGTGGGTGAACATTAAGTAAAATTTGTCAAGTATTTCTCTAAAAATTCCTAAAAAAAAAATCAAAAGTTTCTGGCATCATCTTTCTGTTTTTAGAGACGGAAAATGCCAAAGCTTCATAAAATTCGAAGAATTGTAATTCGGTAATTTTGTGTCGTAAAACAAGAGGATTTTTTTCGTTTCTTTTATTAGGGCATGCAGCATATTTTTTTAAATATAACTTATACACAATGATCTCATAATTTTTTTATTTCTTAATTCGTACAAAAATGAATATTTTGGCTTAAAATGGCTATAAAATGAACATTTGAAAGATTTTTTCAGTTGGAAATATACGTCTAAAAGTAACTGTTTAGGAGTAGGCTATTGGATATAGATAACAAGAAAGGGTATACAAATATATATACACATTTTTTTGCTGAATATTCAAATGTACATGAAAGACAAAGAAAAACTAAACACATTAATTTTCTATCAAAGTTCATGTAATGAATTATGTTGCGTGATAGCTACAAAAAGTCATGTTTGTCTAGAAAAAATATCAGCTGTGGAAAGCTTGACTTGTATTACAAAGACTTTTCTGTGATTGTGGAAAAAACGTAGTCGAAAGTATAAGCGCAGTTTTTCTTTATTTGCCGTTCAATAAAACGCATAATTATAAGCTATCCATAATATATTCGGTTAATAAAATCATGGAAAATTACCTTAATCATTTATATATTTTTTTCTTTGGCTTTTATGAAAGGTAAAGTTATTTTATTTGATGGATCTTAGTTTGCATCATCTACACAGTTTTTATGTGTGCACTCCAATTGCTGTCCATGGTGAATTAGATTCATTTCTTGTCCGTTCATTAATTATATTGAATAATTCCTAAAAACAGAAAAAAGTTAACTTTACCTGAAGAAAATAAATGTTATAACTCTGGCTTTTATAGTGGTTTTTCTTGCAGCTGTAAAAATAGGAAGTCTACTGACAGCGTGTTGCAATTTTCATTTAATTGCTATCAAATATATCGCAAGATTAAGGTCTATGCAACAAAAACACGCGCCTGTTAATAAAATCCTGAAAAAGTCCATTAATTATATATTTTTTCCCTGTTTTTTTATAAAAGATAAACTTATTTTATTTTCAGAAACTTAGCTTGGACAATCTGTGAAATTTTACTAATGTACTAAATTGGTGAATAAGATTTATTTCTTGTCCGGTCATTAATTATACAAAATAAATGTAATTCGTGCGCAGAAATACTTGTTGAAAGAACAAAAAGTTTACTTGGATAAAATAAAAAAAAAGTTAAAACCTGGCACATAGTTATAGTGGATTATTTTCAATGAAAAAATGAAGTTTACAGACTACGTGTAGCAACTTTCAATTCATTGTGATAGTGAACGTCACATGACAAAAGACTATATATATATCTACCATTCAAAGCAATAATTAGAAATAATCAAATTCTAACATTACTAAATTTATGCTTAAAGTTCCACTTTTTGTTTGTCATTCAAGGGAATTATTTATGTCACTTTACGTAATTTTACATAGAATAACAGATTGTTTTTTTTAACCCCTTAAGCACTATATTCAATTTAGTGGTAGTATGCTGAATACCAGATATATTAAATTTTGTCAAAAGTAGTTTATATTATTATTTTTATCTATCAGATATACAAAAAACACAAAATCGAATGCGAAATACAACAATTTACGAAACACAACTGAACAGAATGACCAACACATAAACAAATGAACAACGAAGAAAGAAACAAAGCGGCGGGAAAATTAATCGGTTTTTTTTCTATAAACAACGCCATCTATTGGGTGCGAAAACAAACATAAAGCTCGTACTAAACCAATCACGATAGGAATTAGCGACGCAAAAAAACAGATGCTTAGAACATTGCAGTGTAGACTTAAGACGAGGACGTACGCACATACGTACTGGTATTTCAAATAGGCGAGTTCATGACGTACGCACATACGCCCTGGTATTATAAATAGACAATTTCATGATGTACGCATCTACGTCGTGGTGCTTAAGGGGTTAATGTCTATGTTTTGTCTAACAAGAAAAAAAGGATATTTCATATAAAAGAATTTACATACAATATTTTAAATTAAACATTCATAAATAACTAGGCCTTGCGATTTCGTATCAGAAGAAATCTCATCATATTTTCGAATTATTAACTGTATAATTTCACATATAAATTGTGTATCATCTCTTCTTTATTCCTTACGACAGTTTAAAATCCTAACAATAATATCCTAAAATAAACGGGAACTACACTCTGTAAGTATCACATTAAATCACCGTCACAGTACCATTTGGATAATAACAAATAGAATCAAAATCAAACTATACACAAAACCCTTTTAAAATTTATATATTTATATTTTACTATTTGCATGAAGTTTCTGAATTGAAATTCCCTTGGGATTTTTAAAATTATGTGATATGATATACTGAATTTTATATCATAGACTTAGATAAATATTTAAATTTACAGAACTGGAAGTGTTTTTCCATTAAATTATTTATCCGAAACATATTTTACAATCACAAGATGTTAATAATTTTGGATATGATGTTCCAAGACCGCATATATTTTATCCTTTAGTGTACCGAGTCTATGTTTATTTTCCATATCATCGTCTCTGCATTTTTTGTTTTCTGAGCTGCTAAATCTACTATATAGTGTCATTTTGAATATTTAAACTAAAAATACATTACACAAACTCTTTGTTACTCAATAACGAAACCCAAAAGTGACAAATCTTCAAAAGTTCGTGCAATATGTTTAACAGCTCAATAAAGATAAATATCTCAAAATATCCATAAATGTAAAAATTTTCTGTAGTAACAAGTTTTCTAAAAGTTCAGCAGAACGTAGATATATTTATGTTTTTATTCAAAAGTGTTATATTTAGAGTCTTTATTCGCTCGTTTTGGATGAGTGCAAATCTACAGGATTATGTTTTAATAATAAAAGAGGAAAAATATATATTGATGTTATTAAGCACCAGACTTTTACAACAATTTTTATAACCTTAACATTTTAACAATTTTCAATTTGATGTTTAAAAGCATCACATTTTCTACGTTTTTATAATAAGAAGGGATTGTCTTTTAGTTCATTTTTGAAATATCATGTTTTCAGAATTTTTTTCTTTTTTGCGCTACATATAATATCATTTTAAATAAAAAGGTTAAAAGGTAAGCTAAAAAGGTTTCGCATTATATTTTCTTGTATAACAAACATGCGACAATTTGTTGTGCAAACTTGTTCAATCAGGTGATCTCTGGAGATAGATAAATATACGGCGTGTCCGAGAAAGGTCTTTATCATTCTAAACATTAATTTCAAAAATACTAACGGGTGAAATGAAATGCAATTTGCTGCAAAAGAATGAAGAAATCTAAGAGTTTTTTCACCGTACCTTCAATGTAGCTGTATGTGAGCTCCGTTAGTAGCACGAAGATTGTCGAGCCTGTACTCGATTTCCCTTCAAGTGTTTTTTAACATTTGCGATGTAGCAGTGAAGATTGCTAATTGTATCCTTTCCTTTAAAACGGATATATCAGAATCAGGTGTTTGATAAACCCTGTTTTTAACATAACCCCACAAAAAGAAAGCCAGTGGAGTACGTCGGGCGATCGCGGAGGCCAAGGTATGGGTCCTCCACGACCAATCGATCGTTCGGGAAACAATTTACCTCAGGCAATTGATACCAGAAAAACTCTTACATTTCTTCATTCTTTTGCAGAAAACTGCATTCCATTTTACCTATTAGTATTTTTGTTATTAACGCTTAGAATGATAAAGACCTTTCTCGGACACGCTGTATATAACTTGTTTCTTTCTAATATGATCATTTTTTATGGTAAATCTCTCTGAAACTTTTTAAAGAAAATATCTTTAAAACATCTATTTTAAACATCACACGTATTTGTTTCAAAACTTTATTAACAGATAATTATTTATCCGAAGTAAGTTTCACAGTACTAACTTTTTATTAAGATATGATAGGACGTATTTAGACTGCCCATTTTCTATCCTTTAGTGTACTGAATCTATTGTTATTTTTTATGACATTATCTCTAAATTTTTTGTTCCTGAGTTGGTGTTATTACTATATATTAACATTTTCAATATTTTTTAAAAAACTGCTATCTTTTTATAATAAAATGACGATACATAAAGGTGAAATTTTATCAAAAGCTTGTGCAATTTGTTTAACAGCTCGTAAAAGATAAAAATCTACTTCATAATGTTCATGAATGTGAAAAATTTACTTAGAAAGAAGCTTCCTAAAATGTTGAGCAGAAAAAAAGAAATATTTTTATTTTTATTCAGCAGTCTTATTTATGTAGACTTTATTGACTAGGTTTGATGAATGCAATTTTTTTAAAATTATCTTTTGATTAAAAGAACAAAGGACGTAGTGACGCATGGCGGCAGACACCTATACCTGATTATATAACAATAACATTTTAACAAATTTCATTTTTTTAAATCTTTGTATTTTCTACGTTGTAATAAAAAGAACAGGATTGATTTTAGCTCATTTTTGAAATATCTGGTTTTAGAATTATTTTACTGTGCTAGAACAGCTACACATTACACTATTTTAAATTTTCAAAAAGGTTATTAACATTATATTTCTTGCATAATTACACTGTAAAAAAATTACAAATGTTCCTTAGTCTGGGAATATATAATCTAACCAAGTACTAAAATATATAATACTCTCTTCCGAGTTACAGATGATTCTGAAAAGCGGTCTTTTATTTAGCAACCTCAGAATCAATAAAGCTTTGAAATTAAAAAAAAGGAATTTATAAAAAAAACATAGTTTCTTTAACCATCACTGATTTTGGTAAACGTTTCTGAGCAGTTTTATTGGTGTATTAATCAGTTTTTCAAACAGGCATATAGGTGTTTAGGATGCTATCAAATCTCAATTAAACATTTTCAGCTGCGTAAACGAATTTATTCATGCAAGAGTAACAAAATAATATTAATGTTAATGTTAATGTTATTGTTAATGTTAATTCTTTTATTTTACCATGTTTGTCTGCAAAACATGTTTGATGAATATGAAAATGTTTACTTGAAAATTAATAACATCCGAAAAAACTATGTTCGAGGATGAGAAAACTGATTATACACTCTAAAAACTAATCGGAAACGTTTACGAAAACCAGTGACAGGAAAAAAACATTGTTTTTATAAATTCTTCTTTAAATTATGAAAATATATTTCTTTGTGCTCTTTCTAAAGATAAAGAATGTTATTCGGAATTGTAAGTAAATCCGAAGAGGTTTTCGCTTTTAGTTGTATTACATTTTCCTAGATTAAGAAACCTTTTTTTTTTATTATTACAGTGTACAATGTGTAAAAATGGATTATCTTGAAAAGCACGTGCAATTGTTTGGTCGTTTAAAATATATACAATTATACATATTGTTCATTTCTAATGTGAAATTATTTGCTGGGAAACACTTTCGGAGATATTGTAAAAAAAATATCTTCATATCTACATACAATGGTTGGAGTAATATAGTTGATTTATTCCAACAGAGCGTTAAATGCCGGGACGAGAACTCAAACCTGAGTGCTTTGGCTTGCCGTGCCAACGCTATTCCTACTGAGCTATACCAACGATACCCTGGCTGTCATATCTCAAACTTATTTGTTGAACAAGACTGCAAACTGCAGCGCTAATTTCATTCATCTGAGCTATAACTATAGCATTTTACATGCTGAATCTGAAATATCACAGAAACTCTTGTATACCATGAAATTAGGTCATAATAAACAGAGGAAAGTGTTTTCAACTATGTAACTTATATACATGGGTGGAGTATCATAGTTGATTTATTCCAACAGAGCGAAAACTGCCGGGACCAGGACTCGAAACTTGGTACATTGGATTGCCGTGCCAACGTTCTTCCTACTGATCTATCCGAACGATATCCTCTCTAGCATATCTCACTCTTATTTCACTCTTATTTTAGCATTTTACATGATGAATCTGAAATAGCACAGAAACTCCTGTATACCATGTAATTAGGTCATAATGAACAGAGGAAAACATATTCAACTAGGTAAATTATATACAATGTTTGGATCATCATAGTTCATTTGTTGCAACAGAGCGAAAAATGCCGGTACCAGGATTCCAACCTGGGTACTTTGAAACACCCGGGTATCAAAGTACTCGTCTTCTCACGTTTCTTCAGGGAAAATTGTGAAAACTTAATCGGACTGTGATGAATCAAACTTGTGAACACTAGCTTCGCTTACTATTGTATGTGAGGGACGGTGTACAAAACTACAAAGCTGGTGTAGACTATACATTTAAATAGGTATTAATATTTACGAACTTGTTTACTTACCAAATTCTATTTACCAAGCCCAAGGCCTAGGCTAATTTTACCCTAAGGCTACAGAATTTCGAAAGTATGTGTCTCCGCACATTTTTTATTTTCCCTCATAATTTGTATCGGAAAACCTATTTAGAAAAGAATTTAAAATCTATTTATTATATTTTTACAAAATATTTTTATCTTAAGAATCTTTTTATTTATGTTGAAAAGTGCGATTTTGCACCTTTATTCAAAATTCAAAGTGTTAATAAAATCTGGCACATTTTTTGAACAAATACACAAATGAGATAAACAAAAAATTCAAGAATTCAACATCTGCACACTATTTTCTATTAAATCATGTAATTGCTATGGATTTATTTGTATTTTTTTAATTGAGTAAATACAGGGTCATCGAAAATAGTTGGATAGATTTTAAAGAATCGTAACTCTAAATTAGTTGAGTAAACGCAATTATTTTCTTTCCAATGTTCTCGGCAATTATGCAAGATTTGTTAGATGTAGCGGTTTTAAAGTCCTAATATTCAGACGATGCGCAGAATCGATGATCTGAAAATGCAAATCTTGCCACACATTAACGATTTTCACCTTTTGCTTAGATTATCGTGTACATAGTGGATCCTTTCGTACTATATCTACGATGCTGAAGAACTTTCTAACTGACATTTTTCCCATTCCTCCAATAGTTTTAGAATTATACGCTTTCCCCACCGGAATCATCGAAGAAAATTGCAAATGTATGATGCGATTTGCATGTTCAGATCGTTGATTCCGCGCATCGTCTGAATTTCATGACTATAAAACAGCTACATATAACAAATCATGGATAATTGCCGTGTAAAAGAAAATAATTGTGTTTACTCAATTACTTTTAGAGTTACTATTCTTTCAAATCTGTTCAACCTTTATCGATGACCCTGTACATTGAAATATTAGTCAAATATTTAAAAAATATTATCTCAACAAGAGATAGAGATAACAATACGCGTTTTTATATGCTTTATTAATACTTCCAAATATGTCGAGAAAAAAAAAACTGGTTGTATACTCTCTTTTCCCTTATGAATTACAGCAACTGAAATTTTGAAAAAAACAAACAAAAAAAACATTAATGGCAACATGTAATTAAAAGGGAGAAATTGGCATTCATATGCGATTCAGTATTATGATGATCTCTTTATTCAAAGGGCATTCCATAAAAATTAAGAGTTATTTTTTTACGTAGTGGCAACACCGCGAAACTAAAAAATAAAACTGCAGGCTATTTTTTCAAATTGTTAACTGTACGTTTATAAATATTCGAAGCAGACGATTTTATTTTCCTAGTTTCGTGCTTGTTTAAAAAACCCTTTTTATTTGCCCTACAGAAATGGAGGTGAGAGATTCAGAGTTAAAAAAAGAAATGCGTTGTGTCATATGCGTTGTGTCAACTTACTATCGTTTGGGCAAAAGAGCTCCAGAAACAATTAAGTTAATGAAAAAAGCTTACAAAGACAAATGTTTTTGTGAGACTGCGATTTTTAGATGTCATGGTGATTTAAAAAACGAACGTTTGTCTGCAGAAATGGCTCCTAAGCCTGGCCGACAAGAAAGTGTTGTGAATGATCGAAATGTTAACACTGTGCGGGCAATCATGCATGAAAATCGGCAAATGACATGTGAGGAGATATCGGCATTAACTAACATTTTGAAAACGGCGATATACTTAAACGGCGATAAACGGCGATTCTACTTAACAAATTACAGCTTCACTATGTTTGTTCCAGATGGATCCCTCATCACCTTATTAAAGAAAAAATGCAAACAAGAATTCACCAATGTTGTGAGTGTAAACAGATGCTTCAAAATGATCCGAATTTCCAAAAGACTGTTAGAACAGGTGATGAAATTTCGGTGCATCATTTTGATCACCTTACCAAGTCCGCAACAAGTGTATGTAAACACACTGATTCTCCGCCTTCGAAAATAATCCGACAAACCAAATCTGTTAGAAAGGTCATAATGATTATTTTCTTTGATCATAATGGTGTAATATATCAGCATGCTGTGCCTCCAGAAACTACTGTGAGAGTTGAATATTATGTTTCAGTTTTGAAAATTTTGCGACAACACATATCGAGAAAGCGTCATGAACTGGTAGGGAATTGGACAATACATAACGATAACGCTCCCTCGCATGTCACTACTTCTGTTCAGCAGTATCTTAGTAAATACAATATTAAAATCATGCAACATAACACTTACAATCCAGATCTCGCACCATTCGATTTCTGTGTGTTTCCAACGTTGAAGGAGAAGCTCTATGGCAGCAAATTTAATACAGATTCTGAAGTTATTTCAGCATTGCAGGGTTCTTTGAAGCAGCTTCCAGAAAACGGCTTCTCTACTTGGTTTGAAAAGTGGGGTGAACAATGGGACCATTGCATATCATCTGAGGGAAGGTATTTTGAAAAAGAATGATGTATTTTTGCTATAAATATATTTCTTGATTTTTTATGATTTTTCTCTCAGTTTTTATGGAACGCCCTTTGTATACTGTCTATAATCTGTAAGTAGTTTCTAGTAGTAGTATACAAATTCGAAAAAAAGACAGCTAACCAAGATAAAAAATTACATTGAGAAACAAGAAACAATTTATTGAATAAATTTTCTGGATGCGTTTAGAGAAATATTTCTAGAATCCAGGGTCTTCCTGTGTTTAAATTAAAGATAAAAGAGTTATAAGAATTTCTTCTCGAGAATTTTGTCTCCCAGATAAGAATATTGAATACAGTGCTGAACCTCTTGATAAAAGTAAATACATGTGGAGCAGTTTTATCTGTTTCAATCTAAAAAGTCTGTGAAATCAAAGATTTTTTTCTTTGGTGTCAATAAAGTATTTAGAAAAGGTGATTTCATGAACTTTCATGGTATGCACGTAGGGTAGTATGCATCGTATGCACATAGGGAAGAACTATGGTAGCGTCGTGTATTCAATATTTTAATAAACGAATAAAGTCTGCTGGCAAGAAATTCTTGTGCCTCTTTATTCTTGTGCCTCTTTAAAATGTATTTAATAAAATGTTTCTCGTTTCTAAATTTTCCTTTTCTTGATGGCTAGCTTTCATTTCTGCAATTTCAAGACTCCGTATCTCATAGACCAATTAGAAGAACAGAAAATGACATTTATAGAGACATTATACAGATAAATTTTTCCTGCCCAAATCGTATATGTATAGCACTTCTATCTTTTGAGTTAGAAGCTGACAAAAATGCTAACATTTGAAAATTTTGAAAATTTAAATTGTTATAATTCAGAAGACAAAATAGATAAAAAACAGAAATATTTTTTTTGGATATATTTGAAAGTAGTAAAAACATATTTAAAAATTACATACTATTATCTCTTCCCTTCATGATATATAATTTTTCAAAAATTGACATTTTGACCATTATTTTAGTAATTTTTAAAGTATATAATTTTTTAAAGTGTAAAGATAAATCTACAAAAATTACATTATCTGTTAGAAACAAGAGTATAAATTTCAGATATTTTTAGAATTTTGTGTTTATCTTTATTATTTTGGAAATTATGTAGGATTTAATAAACTTTAACTTGTGTATGGAAAATCGAAATGTTCGACTTTTTCTAAAAGAAAAAAAAAATACAAACATTTTTACAAAATATTTTAATTAATTTTTTAAATAGGTTTACATATAGAAAGTATGGTAAAAATAAGAAATGATGCGGTAAACGAAATAATAATAATAACAATAATAATAATAATAATAATAATAATAATAATAATAATATCTAGTCAGATGTACCAATCCCAAATGTTTTTTGTCTCATGCATGAAATTTTTCAAAAAGCGTAATTTTTAAAATTATGCATTTTAGAATCCAAAAATGCAGCGTAACAGTGTCACCTGTTATATGATTTACACAAAAACCTAAACAGCCTCAACTTATATCAAGGTCTAATAGAATATGATGTTTGATGAAATTCCGTGGATTAGTTCTTTTGATAGAGCTATTACGGAAATCATGAAAAATGCAGAATAGCAGTGCCACCTATACGGCGAGTTACACCAAAAACGACTCAGCACCAAATTTATAACAAGGTCTAACTGAATCTATAGCTTTTAAAAATTATATGCGTTAGTTCTTGAAATATGACTATCGCTAAAATAATGTAAATCCTGAAAAATGCAGCATAGCAGTGCCACCCGTTGGAAGAATTATAACAAAACCTAAAAAACAACAACTTATGTCAACGTCTAACTGAACTTGAAGTTTGACGAAAATCCGTGCCTTTGTTCTTGAAATACAGCTATCGCGGAAATCGTGAAAAATGCAGCATATCAACGCCACCTGTTGGGCGATTTACGCTAAAAACTAATCACCATCAATTAATTCCAAGCTCTAACTGAATCTAAAGTTTTATTAAGTGGCGTGCATTTGTTCTTGCGGTAGAGAGCCCACAGAATTTTTGTCACATACAGACACACACACACACACACACAGACAGACAGACATTTTCTAAAAAAAGTCAAATTGTATTCAGTACCTTTTAAAACCTATAATTCCGTCGAAAATTTTCATGAATCCAATACTTTCTTCTTTTAAAGATAAAAGAAAATAATAATAATAATAATAATAATAATAATAATAATAATAATAATAATAACCAGTATTGTGTGATCATCACAGAATTTTTTTCTGTACAAATCAAATTGTCTGCAACAGAAATGAAATGATAATATATTCGTTCTTGAGGTATAGATATTTCTGAAATCGTGGAAAACAGAGCATAGCAACAACACCTGTTGGGCGATTTACACCAAACTATAATCCGCGTTTATTTATTTCAATGTCTAACAAAATATGAAGAGTGATTAAATTCCAAGCATTAGTTCTTAAGATAGAGCGCCCACAAAATTTGTGTCACATACAAACATACAGACACAGAGATAGAAAATCTCCCGGGCAGGCAATTTCTAAAAAAATTTCAAATCATGTTCAGGACCTTCTAAATCGTGTATATCCGTCGAAAACCGGAAGTCGAAATTTTTCACTAATACAATATTTTCTTCATGTAAAGACAGAAGAAAGTAAAAATTTTCGGAAGTCAGTGGAATGATCCTTAATTGACTTTTAATACTTTGAAATGTCTTCATAGATAAATTTTCATATGCATATATTGACTATGAAATACGTTAATGACATTTTTCTTTTTAATAATTGACATAACTCCCAAAAAATGTACTTCAAACTAAGAACAGCAAAAATCCTCATAGATTATGCTCTTACACAGTTAATATTTATTTCATATTGGTATAAAGATGTTGTGCATTTTCTAAAAAGGAACCTGCCTCGCCATAGAAGTTACGACCGCTATATTTTGAATAGATTTGACCATCTTAGGCTTCTTTAATATCTGAACAAATATAGACTCGCTCTTGGAATGACCCATTAGAGTTTATGGTCACAGTTTAGTGAAACTGTATGTAAATAGTTGGCTAGGTTTATAAATAAAAGCTGAAAACATTTTCTTCTTGTCAGTTTACTTTGACATGGCAATTCATCTTCTACTGAATAAAAATTTTAGTAACTTTTTGTATTCTTTTAAAGTGATTCATTGTAAATAACTTATTTATTTATATTTATTTTTGGATTTAGAATTTATTTTGTAACCATAAGTGCCCTGGAAAATTTAATTTCAGATTTGGGAGTTTATTTTTATTGAAGCGATTACACTTTTATGCGTTTCCAACTTAAAAAAATGCTTTTATAATGTTATAGTCACTTAATTCGAAAATCATAGGATGTTCTGCTTTACATTTTTTTTTGCAGTATGGTTAAGAAACTCATTCTTTATACACTCTCAGAAAAAAACTGTAAATTTATGAGAGCAATTTACACGGGCAACAGCCTTATTTGATGAAAAACGGTCTAATCTACTAAATAAGAGGCCTTATCCCTTTGATACTTAGAAAATAAAGAGCAATCCACATATTCTTACAGTTCTAGCCCATATGTTAGCAAACATACGGTATGACCCCATACATTGTCCTCCGCTAGTGTGTAACCCTTCATTTTACTCGAAAATTTTAACCCGCCAAAACACAATTCTGTGATGATTATCTAACGTGCTACGTACTACGAAACAGTAAGTAAAGTGTTATTGTGTTTTAAAGTGCATTATATCCTGTGAATTGTAATGCTGTATTACTTTGCCCCGTAAAATTACGAGCAGCACAAAATAATGGGCATGGAATTTTTTTTTTTTTTTTTTTTTTTTTTTTTTACGGGGTATGACTGGAATCTCTGCTGCCGGCCTCTGCCCGTAATTTTACTGCATTTTTTTTTTCTGAGTGTACTATTTCTGGATAATCTGAATAAGGGAGAGATGATAAGAATGTTGTATGCTTAAAAATATCTTTTTACTAAACAGAATTCTAGATATATTATAGATAAATGACATTGTTCTCTTTAAATACACATTTGTATTCTTAGTGTATAAAATCAAAAGATTTTCCAATGAAAATCTGTGTAAAACATTTCACGACTTCAATTATTTTAATACGTTTGAAAATACACAATTTATCTAATTATGTAGGCATTCTATTGTAAAATAGTTATGAGTCTATACATATTTTCCTTTCTAGTTTTGTATTATTATTTTTCTTCTTTTACCTATTTTGTTCTTAAAAATCAATTCTAAAAACATTTTTTATTGCATAGATATACTAATTAATAAATTATCGGGTGATAGTGATAAAACTTTCATTTAGAAAGTGCATCTTAATTTTTCCATAAGCAGGCGCTATTGACTGGATTACAGTTGTTTTATGAATTTTAATACACTGATGTCCAAAAATTACGGGGCAGTGACCAATTTGTTTGATTTTAGACGTTTTGTAAAATATCTACTGAAATTCTTTATAAATTGTCCTTGAACTTCAAGAATGTAAAGAACATGTTTGACTTCATAATTTTAAGTGAAAATTTTGTTGCGGGAGCAAATAGGGGTGTGTGTGTGCAATAATAATTAACAATAATATATAAACAGTATAACAATAATGTATAAACAGTATAACAATAATAATTTTAATATTAAAATAATATTTGTGATACACGAGTAACAGAAATGCTCAAAATAGTCTATGACTGTAGCAAATGGTTATGTAGGTCCTGTTCAACATTTGTGTGCATTTGTGTAAGCATAGCACGTATATTCGTGAAGATATTAACGTTTCTGTGAAAAATTCAAAAGTTTTTTGTTTATTTCATACAGTTTTCAACAGAGTTTAACACCATATTCCGAAATCTCGACACAGAATATTAAAAATAGTATACTGTAATTAAAATATTAATATATTGAATATTTGATGAGATATGGGCATTTGTATGAAACAAATTATAACTGCGCATGCACGAACTACAGCAAAGATTTTTTTGTCATGATTTGGTAGCCAATACTATAGAGAAACTCGTGTAGAAAGACCTGTCAAATTTTGTGAAAACTCAAAAATATACACGCACTAAAGTGAGCTAATTGATAAATTGGGGATTAAATATCACATAGTTCCTCCTGTGAAAAATTCATTATTGGCCTGTTTTAATAGAGTGAAATAATGAGTTAGTATAAATATATCAATAATAAAACCAATATTATTTATATTCAGGTTCAATATTCCGCTAAAATGCATTCATCGGAAATACTTCTAACGAATATATATGTAAAGTACTAGTTCAATATTGATTTAGGCTTAATATAACGTATGTTACGTATCGAGGTATTGTTTTTCTTTAAATATTTCAATTGGTAGGTTTTTTTTAAATATTTCTTACTGAGAAAAAGCATATTTAAAAATACCTTCCTTATCTATATAGAAATATAGTTTTTTTAAATATAGATTTGTGAAGTCAGCCAATACGAAATGCAAATTTTTTAGTATCATTTCTTTCTTTATTAATTTGATCACGAAAAATGACTTATTTTTTCATAAACAACATACATGATTAAAACAAGCTCAACTTATACAATCACGTATAACAACAACAACAACAACAAAATAATAAAATAGTTACAATTTATTATCAGTTTACTTAAAACTCTGATATTTGCTACAGAAAAGAAAGTCTTCCATATTTCAACAATCTTTTTTAAGAGGCATAATATTTGTTATCCTATATTGTAAAATACTTCTTAATTTGATGACGAAAAATAACTCATTTTTTCATCAACAACATATACGAATAAAACAATCTCAACGTGTACAATCACGAAAAGTAGCGGCAACAACAACAACAACAAAATAACAACATTGTTACAGTTTATTATCAGTTTACTTCAAACTCTGATATTTGCTGCTGAAAAAAATGTCTTCCATGTTTCAACAATCTTTTTTATCATGCATAATGTGTGTCATCCTATATTGTAAAATAAGTTATTAAAGGTTTAAATGTGATATAATTTTCAATCACTCATCATGTGTGACGGAACAAGTTTTTCCATCAGATAAGATTGAAAATTACTTGAATGGCATCACAGAACTCAATGTTTTGGAGAGACGTTGACAGATGATCTGCCTGACGGGGGAAAGATAAAATTACAAAGCTTTGACGGCGAAAAGTTTTCACGATATTGATTACAAATTGCGATAATTTCTGTCATAAAAGCTGGTGATAACAATGTTAATAGAAAATATTTTATTTTATTTTTTGCTGTTTTTTGTTTTTGTTTTAAGGTCTATACATTGCTTCTTCAATCAATTTTACTTAGAACAATGTAATCGATCAGATTATTAACAAAAATTAAAACACGATTTTGCTTAATTATAATTTACTCTTTGCTTGTCATAAAACTGAACATAAAAATAATAGTTATACTCTCTTTATAACCTACTGTATTTATTTATGTTATAAACTCCTGTTATACCGGGAAAGACAATGATACAGATATAGACATATATCTAAAATCTCATTCGATGTTTGTTGGCCCATTTTATTTACAACAACGCAGTCCATCAACGTTCTGACAAAATTTAAATCATGATATTGCTTTATTTTAGGCTATGCTTTCTTTTCTTTGTTTTATGTAATAATGATAAAAAATAATTATACTTTCCGATTTTAATTACTCTGATAATTCCTATATATAAGTTTGAAAGGACTGTGTTAATATAAATGATCTTTTAAAAAAGTATATATCATGTTTGTTCGGTTAATTTCAATAAAAACAATGTAATCGATCAACATTACAGAATCGTCAAGCTGATATTGCATATTTTTAGAATATTCCATACTTGCCTGAAAATTTAACATAAAATAATAGTTATACTTTCTGACTTTAATAATCCACAGTAATAATTATTGTTGTAATTCTTGGGAGGACAATAAAGAAATAGTTATATTTATATATCTCTATAATGTTTGTTCAGACAATTTAATTTATAACAATGTAATAGTGGAACGTTTTAAGATAATTTAAAGAACGTATTGCATAATTTTAAAGTAACCTTTACTTAAAAACAAACTTCATGTAAAATGGAAAATGTTTTTTTCTTTTCTGAGTGCAATGACATACTGTGATATTTAATGGAAAATAATCTTAAAAAACTATTTTTTTTAAAGTTCTGTGCAAAGTTTTTTCAATAAATTTTATTTAGAAAAATGTCCTCGACCAACTTTTTTATAAGAATTCAAAACATTATATTGTTTAGTTATTTTGTATTATTCTTTACATACCTAAAATTTGCACATAAATGGAGCCTAATACTTTTTTTTTTAATATGCATTTTTCAAATTCCTGCTCTAAAGATTTGGGAGGATAGAATAGACTTTTTAAAGTGTCACATGCAGTGTCCTGAATTAATACATTTAAAATTCAATTAATATATCAATTAAATTTAGGAAAAATGAAATGGATCCTAATTTTAATAAGATTTATTGAATCACATTTGAAACTTTCGCTTTTGAATTCCCCATTAACGTAAAAAAATTCGAAAAGATTTAAAGCTTGTTATTTTAAATATTATTATACTAGCTTGTGCAAAAAAATTACAGAAATGCTTAAGCAACCCGATTTCTTTCATTGTAAGAAGTTCAGTATATTTAAATTTCATTAATTTTAAATCATAAGTAGATTCCTATTTTTTGAAGAAAGATGGTCCGCAAATAATACTGTTGCCTTGGGCGAACAAAACCTTCCTTTTTTTTATTTTCTTTTTTAATACTTAGACAAATAGTGTCTAATTAAAAAGACATGTTTTTAAAATAAAAAAAATATATTCTTTCACAAATAAAAAAGCAAATATTTCATAAAACATTTTAAAAACTTGAGCAAACATATTTTTTAAGACTATTAACTGAGAGATCAAAATTTTGGGTTATTTTGTGTGCATTAATAAGTTTTAAATTATGTTAAATGTTAATCAAAATTTGCTTCATCATTTCAGTGAAATCATGCACACAAATTGCAAAACAATCGTTATAAAATAAATAAACTTAAAAGTGAACATAATTTATGCATTCTACTACTTAACATAAAGTTCTTAATGCAATAACTTTTGTGCTGAAACAAAATACAAAATTTTGAATGAAGTTTTGTTTAAATATTACAAATTAATAAAATTGTAACATGAGATGATTAAAAAAATATTTTTTGGACGATTTGATATCTTAAAGTATGAAAATGTTTTTAATGCAGGCAAAATCAAGAGTTAAAACGAAGCCACTTAGAAACCATTTTTGTTCTAATAAATCATCCTTAAACCCAAATATAGTTTTAGAAACATTTAATTCTTTATCCTCTTCATCAGGTACATCAAAATACGCGTATATAAAGGTGTTTTGCCGAATGTACCCTGCAGCATTCAAGCAAAATCTATAGACACTTTTACTACTTGGGAAAAAATATATTTGAAGGTGAAAAAAGTGATTTTCAAACTTGAATAATATATATATATATATATATATTTTTTAAATGACACCAAGGACTATTTTGTATTTAATCAATGGGTTTTGCAGCTAGTGCGCGGCAGTCATCGAACGTGTCCCAAATAAGTTAAAACGCGCTTTAATTATTTACCTGTTGTAGATAAGTAGGCAATGTTCAAAATAAGGTAGGGAATAATATTATGTTAAAAAAACAGTTTTCCTTTTTTTTTTTTTTTTTTTTTTTTTTTTTATTTTTATAAAACAAGTTACACGTTTGAAATTTTCATACGGCGCCATAGACAAAACAGGTCCATTTGAACAAAAAAATTCGTTTGTTGCAATAAAATCATTACAAAAAGCTGCATACGTGTACCTTTAAAATTATGTGAATTATTTATGGAAAAATAGCTGACGTATATGTCATTCCATGTGAAGTGCCCTAAATTTGGATATGGTCCCTAGTCGATCCTGTTTAATTTTGATGCAATCGCAAAAGGATGTGCATATAGGTCTAACTAGGGAAGGTCCCCGACTGCCAGATCGGAATTTTGTCGAGAGTGGTGAGTTGGAAAGCTCTTACCATGGGGATAAAGGAGAGGTATACAACTACCCGTCCGAATGCAACTGGTGAAGAGTTATATGCCGATGTACTTCTGTCATTTATTGATTTCTCCAGGTCGCTATCTATACAGGAAACACACCCTGTGTGGTAGAAAAGACAGCTTACATTACAGTTATGCAACCTGTTGTTGACAGTGTGATGTTGGTGAAGGTTCCATGTTCCCTCTAGTAAGAAACAGAAGACCACATTTTCAGAATAACTAATTGAACTGCACTGACTTGGAATATTCTTAAAAGAACATCAGGAACTAACTCCATGCATGATTCTGTGAGATAAAAAGAGGGCATGGGCAAAGCCTATGGGGTCAGTTCCCGAGGCGCTCAAGCATGAAGAATTTTAGCAGTACCTGTGGCTCGCGTTCTAGGCGCGCTGATTCAGGGGAGGCCAAAAACGTATATGTAGGCAGGTAAAAGACCACAAGAGGATGCAACAGTAGACACAATACGTAAGGAAAGGTGGGAACGTGCGGAGTAAAATGAAATTAATTTCCAAACACGTGTGGTCTCAATTTTATCATCATCGCAGACAATTTAAAGCCACCGTTCATGACAGGGAAATGTGGGCCATTGACAAATAGTTGAAGTTTGGAATTCCCGGATTCACAGTAAGCTCACACTTCATCAAGAATTTTAAACAGGCACATAAAATAACAATTCGAAAGGTGACACAAATCGTAACGAAATGAGATTTGTTTCCGGAAGTGTTTTTGCAACCTGTGATCGACGAATTCCGGGAAAACGTGAAAAAATTATTCAGCAGCGAAAGTGTATACTGTCCAACGTCCTGAACACCGATCAAAGTGGCTTCCAATACGAGATTGTATCTAACAGAACTCTCGACATGAAGGGATATAAAGACGTGGGTACATCGGTAATCAGTAAAAACAAAACAACTCATTCCTGTACCGTGCAAATGTGTATAAACGCCGCTGGAAAATTTAAGGGACCTTTACTACTTGTAACACAGGAATGTCAGGGGGAATTTGGTCCCAAAATTATGGAAAATGTGCAACGAATATTATTATCAAATTTGCTCATTACAGGCTCCAAGTCAGGAAAGACCCCAAAACAAATAACTGCGGCATACTTCGATAAACTAAAAGAATCAATTGGTGATCAGGAAATCATGGTGCTGGATAGTGGGTGCTGGGAGTGGCCAAACGGATCTAAGTTTATGCATTGAAAAATTTGGATTCAATGTGGAACCTGTTTTTTTCCCACCATGCACGACCAAATTTCTTCAGCCGTTAAACGTTTATTTCTTTCAACAATACAAGTACTTAATAAAGAGAATAGTGGAATATTCAAAAACTCATCAGCGTGTTTGTAGAGATGTCGGCATGATCACCAGAGAAAGCATAATAAAATTGCATAAGCTGGTCTATAACCAATTCTCCTCGCCCACGTTCGATTACAAGCGTCGGTATGTCTTTCAAAAGGCTTTAATTAGAGCCATGGATCCCGTCTTTTCATCAGGTAAACTGGCATGCTTTAACTTAACTAATAACACCTGTAATAATTACAAAACACCCCCTTTTATTGTGTGTACGTGGCGTTGGAAACACTCCTGCTGTAGCCATTTCTATTCAGAAATGCACTACCATACGACAAATTACTTTTTTCTTCTCTGTAATTTGTGTAATCCATCAACTCTCTTTTCTACCACACAGAGTGTCTTTCCTGCATAGCTAGCGACTAGGAAAAATCAATAAATGACAGAAATAAATCTGCTATAACTCTTCACCAGTTGCATGTGGACGGGTAGTTGTATACATTTCCTTGATCCCTATGGTAAGGGCTTTCCAACGAAACCACTCTCGACAAAATCCCGATCTAGTTAGCAGGTGGGTACCTCCCCTAGTAAGATGAGCATCTGCAAACTGTCATAGTCATAAGTAGCATAGTTGGCTCACGTGCTTCTGTAAAGGTCATTATTTCACTGTCGCAGAAAAAAGGATCAAATCACTTTGTTTATCCCCCTATTCGTCATAATACAAAAAACCTTACATATTCCAAATATGTGATATAATATAACGTTTTGTGCTGAAAAATATATTAGCAGTATTAAAGATCAGAAATTAATGCACGCATCACAGCTTGATCTGAAACTAGGCCAAATATCCTGTTGCGATAAAAATTATCTTTACTTTAACAAGCTCTAACGACTAAACACATTATTTTAAAAGTTTGCCACTCTACCAATTAATTATCTGTGAACATAATCTAGAGTAACTGAAATCATTTCCTCTCAACCTAAATATTTATTAATTTATCCCTCTTTTAAATTCCCTCAAAAATTAAATTCTTAAATCCAACCTCATATCTCAAAAGGGACACTTCTGATTTTATTATTGTTTTGGAATTGAAAGTACCATTGGAAAAGACACACCTTAACCCCCCCCCCCCCAAAAAAAAAGGGACGTTTTACGTACAAGGCAAAAAAGCAAGGTTCAAAATACTTATTTTGCCGGATACACTCTATCTCTTTAATGGGCAAATCTAGAACTGTGGAAGAATTGTTTCCTAGTGGCGAAATTTGGAAGTTTTCAACTCTATCTTAAACAAATATGACACATAGCAACACAATGTCAGTTACAAAAGCGTAGTGCGTATTGGTAAAGCGTACTTGAGTCAATATGAAATACCGTCTTACATGTAAAAATAACTTTGGAAGTTCTGAAATGTTTATTTTCGATAATCAATCACTGGCTCGAGGATTATCTGAACATTTGTAACTGACATTTTTTATGTATCTCATACATCTCGATATAGGGTCTATAACTTCTTCCACATTTAACCACTAGGGACGCTGCGGTCTTTCTGATATAATTGTGCATAGTCGTTTTATTTTAGGTAGGCACTTCACAATTCTAGCTTTATCTGTTCAAGAAATGTTTGACTGTACTGGTAATTATTTTACACCCGGATATAATTGCGAATCTCGCACAAAGTAGGTGTTTTGAACCTTGTTTTTTTACCTTACACAGAAGAAGTCAAAAAATTAAACAAATGTTTTCTTTACAATTAGGGTTTGAATAGTTTTTTACATCGAGAGGGATTTTCGAGATAGGGGTTTCTTAAAATGCGGTTGAATTTACGAATTTATTTTTGGGAAGGATTTCAAAGATTAATAAATAAATATGTATTTAACAGGAAAGAAACGACTTCATCAGATCTGTGAAATATTCATAGGTAAATTGGAAATGTGACAAACGTTTCAAGGTTCTCGTTCTGTAGGTGTAGCTTGTTAAAGCAAGGGCCAAATCCATCGCGACATCCTATATAGCCCAATTGGAGGCCAAGTAAAGATGGTTGTATTGATTTCTGATCTTTAATGCTGCAATTATGTTTTTTCAATACAAAAATTGATACAAGATCACATATTTGCAATAAGTAAGGTTTATTTTAGCATAAGCAATAAGGTGATAAACTTTGTGATTTGATCTTTTTTTCTTTTTCGACAATGAGATAATGAACTTTGTAGAAGCATCCATGGTGCCCCAACTATACTACTTCTAATTTTGATAGTTTTCAGATGTATATGTCAAACATATATGTATGTCTTGTAGTCATTATACCAAAACTTAATGGTGTGGAGTAGGAGACCCTAGGCCGGGTGTCGTAGCTATGTACGATATACTAATGCAGATCATGTTTTGTAGATCAAACATATGCTAAAAAGTGTGAAAAACTCTACATCACATATACATCTAAAAAATTATTGCACGGGCAGAGATCATGTAAATATACAAATGTAATTTTAAATCCTAGAAATGTAATTAAAAAAGAATTCATAAATCATTCTTCGACTCTCTATACATGACATCTCAATACCGACCCTTACTTTCCATGCATGCACTGCACATCAATCTTTCTTTCAAATGCGATGTATAACTGAACTTATTTCCAGCAGGTATTTTGGAGTTGTTTATTACTGTCTATGTTTCCTCTTTTTTTTGCAATATCTGACAGATTTGCATTTCTAAATTGATGCATGATCCCCATTCACAAAGGTCAATCTTTAGTTAAGCAATCTTTTTGTAAAGATCTTCTTTTAGAAAAAAAAATCTAATTAAATAATTTTGTCTAAGGTGGCTGCACAAAACTTTAAAAATGTTACTTTTTGAAATATAATAGGAAATTGTTTTGTTAACAAAATATTTCTTAATTTATTTTGTACATTTTTGCAATTTACAATACTGCTTTCATACCAACGAAAGGTAAATATCTAATGCGCGTTTAAACCTATTTGGGACACCCTGTATAGCCCTTATTGTTTTCCTTTAATTAATATTGAAGAAAAGATTATACTCTTCTTTAATTTACTAAAGAATAAACTCCTTCTATATTCTTTTTTTTATTTACTTATTTATTTAATAATATAATAAAATATAACACGTTGTAATAGTATATTACTTTTAAATGCTAAAGGTGTAAAATTAACAACTATAATATAAATTAAAATAACTTTTATTAGTTGTTTTACATGTTTTGACTCTTCTGAGTCATTTTCAAAAACAAAATGAGAATATTCTAAAGCTGCACGGGCTTTAAAGTTATTATTTACATGTACTTTTTAAAAAATTACGCACGTTATCTATTATTTTTTACTTGATTGTTTATTTTCATATCTTTGAGCATGGAGTAATTCTAGCCACAGTTTCGGTAAATTAAAAGATGCCGCATCGTTACATATTGTATTTTTGCGCGTGAGTAGTATTTCCCTCCAGTCTACACTATCCATCCATAATAAGAGAAACCATAGAGATACTCACGCGCAAAAATACAATATGTAACGATGCGGCATCTTTTAATTTACCGAAACTGTGGCTAGAATTACTCCATGCTCAAAGATATGAAAATAAACAATCAAGTAAAAAATAATAGATAACGTGCGTAATTTTTTAAAAAGTACATGTAAATAATAACTTCAAAGCCCGTGCAGCTTTAGAATATTCTCATTTTGTTTTTGAAAATGACTCAGAAGAGTCGAAACATGTAAAAGTTATTTTAATTTATATTATAGTTGTTAATTTTACACCTTTAGCATTTAAAAGTAATATTTATTTATTTATTTATTTATAGTAAACTTTTTTTAAATGCTGGTAAATCTAAGGTTCTAGTATCCAATTCGTCTTATCTTTCGTCTATCAAAGAAACTAGATTTTATTTTAATTTATTTAGTGATCATGCATGCAATTCTGTATATCAACATTTTGAAAAAAACAATTTAAACATGAAATATTCTGCCTAAATTACTAGATTAGTTATCGTCTTTTGTTTTATAACTCGAAAATTTTTTTCCGTAATTAAGAAAGTTTAATAGTTTTTTTCTAGAAAAAGTTATCTTTGCTTGAAAACCACTTTCTTAAAATTTAGTTTTTGGGGATTTTTAAGGGGTACTGACCATAAAAATAATTTATAACAAATTATTTTATATTCTTATTAAAACTAACATTGTTTCCCTATAAGAAAGTAAAAAAAAGGATTATCTTTGAAATAAATTTATTAGCCGAGGATTATTTTTAAACCTTCCTTTATCTTTCCTAGATATAATCGTTCCTCTAGCGCAGACAAATGGATCCTAAACTCCTGCAGAATAACATTTTCTGAGAAATGTCTTTGCAGAATCTCTGATATGCATCCCCAGCCTCTCGCTCCCTGTTTCCCGTAACTCATAACCACCTGTTTTAGACCACTTCCTTTGACATCAGGCACTCTTTCAAATTTCCATTCACGCCAACGAATCAATAAATCGTCTATAAATAGCGTCTTCGGAAAACGACGTCTTTCTCTTTGATATCTACGGTTGATCCTAGATCTTTTCTATCAACTACGAGAGAAGCTCCGTACATATAAATATATAACATTTAGATATTAGCATATATGTATAATAACACATACTTTATACAGCCTCGATACGTATTTCAACAGAACTCAACGAGTAACAAAGAAAAGACGAAAATTACACATGAAAGGATCGATTGATCATACATACTATGTATAAAACGTAAATTAACCAAACAGAAAAGATTGTAAAATGTTCTTGAACTGAAATATGCAGGACTATGAAAAAAGGGCAATAACATCTGTTTATGTAAAGTATCAAGTTTTAAAAACATTGTATTATAATTTTAAAAGCATATATTAAAATGAAGAATTTTTGGTATGAAAGCCGAATATTAAGTATATAATTTTCTATGAGATAGTGAACGAATTGGAAATGTCCATTCATAAAGTATTTCTAAAACATTCAAACTTACTAGAGCGTATACTGGTTGGTAAAGGAGAATCTAAACATATCCATTCATATTTTTTAGCTAAAAACAACAAAAAGCGAAAAAATATATGAACTGCACATTAAAGAAACGATTAGTTACTCTAATGCTTAAAAAACAAATTATTTAAAGAGATAAGTAGAAAAATGTCTATTACTGAAATATCAAATAATCAAATAAAGGTTGTGAATGTAGTGATTTGTGATTAGAGAAATATCGGTTACTTATCTATACACTGACGTGAGTTTAAAATAAGGCTCGTATTCTCCATTCTAGAATGCATGTGCAACTGAAACAAATCAAAAAAATCAATTTAAATTTGAATGCAAAATATGAGCTACATATCTCCAGTCTATTCGAGAGTAAACTGGAAAAGATATATTGTGCAACAAAACAAATATATCGGTTATCTATACACTGACGTGAGTTTAAAACAAGCGAGGCTAACGAAAAAGAAAGGCTACCGCGGTGCTTTACACATATCTTTTTTTACAGACCGCGGGAGTCACGTGATACTTGAATGCACCAATGAAGGTGTACGAAACGAGCTTCACGTCACTCTAGCGGTCTGTAAAAAAAGATAAGTTGAATGTACCGCGGTAGCCTGTCTTTTTCGTTAGCCTCGAAAACAAGGCTCGTATTCTCCATTCTAGAATGCATGTGTAGCTGAAACAAATCAAAAAATCAATTTAGAATATGAATGCAAAATATGAGCTACATATCTCCAGTCTATTCGAAAGTAAGCTGGAAAAGATATATTGTGCAACAAAACAAATATTTGATAAACATTCAGTATTACAAGCTTACATATAGATATACGAGTATAAAGAATAATGTATATTTATTTGAATGTTAGTAAGTAAAACGTCCAAAACCGCCTTTTTTGGTAAATGTCTTCTAAGCATTTCGCAATAATGATAGGTATGGGTGGGGGGATGCCAATGTCCTCTCGTTTTAGGTGCGTACGTAATTATATAAATACGTAGCACCTATTGTCGTCGTCAGGTCGTCCGTCTGCCTGTTTGTCTGTCCGTCCGTCCGTCTGTCTGTCCGTCCGTCCGCATGTAACAGCGCAAAAACTACCCAACCGAATGGTTCTAAATTTAAGATATATTATCTTTGCAGAAGTTTGTCGAGACATTTCAAATTTTATGAAAATCGAATCAAAACTTTAGAATATATTAATAAAAATATTTATTAAGAAATTTGAATAAAAAATAAAATCGGTGCTTTCTTGTTATAGGAGTTTCCAAGGTTTAATCTTCGAGCGACCGACATACTTATTTTATTACAGAAATTAATCTGCAGACGATATAATTTATTTCACAGAATTAAAAATCATCAAGATCTTAATATTTATATAACTAGCTATAGTACGAACGCATCTCATTTGTCACGTTTAACGTGAAATTTGCAACTTATTTATTATTTTTTGTCAATTATTTGTTTCAGCAACTTTTCATATCGATTAGAAATTGTCATTTAATATTTTTTTATTGAAAATCCCAAAATTTGGTACTTGTCCATTTTTTTACAAAGCTACTGATATTTTTAAAGATAATTCATTACGAGAAGCAACAAATAAAATAAAAATAACATGAAAATATCGATAGATCAAGTTAATTCATAAAAAATTATTTATTAAAGAAGAAGAAGAGGGGGCGGAGGGAGATGTGCTTCATCGAACAATGAGAACGAATAGGAACTATTCAGTATAGAGAAATAAAGGTTAAATATATAAAACATTGAATTTAGAATAAAGATTTATACATACATACATATATATATATATATATATATATATATATATATATATCTTTATTCCAAGATCTACAAGATAAACAAACTATTCTCGAAAAACATTTTTGAAAATAAACTTGAAAATTATAAACCGCATAATAAACAAATAATACACGTTTTTCAATTTAAAAAAGCAATAAGGAAATATTAATTTTCACGTTTTCAGTTCACTATTTTTAAGCACCTGCTTTTATTACAAATATGATTTCGTGGTTTATATTTTTCAAGTTTATATTCAAAAATGTTTGTGAGAATAGCTTGTTTACCTTGTAGATCTTGATAATGGTGCCGTTTGTGCGTTCGAAACATGTCGATCCTTATATTAAAAGGTTCGTATAGGACTTCTTGTGTTCCGTTTTATCACTAAAGCACTTATGTCTATATATTAGTGAAATTTTCATAAAATTGTCGGAAGTGATGTAAATTTTCTTTCTCTGTTTAAAATCATGCTCAACTATCCACCAATTAAAAAACTATCCTAATCTATTCCTCTGCAGAGCAGACTCATATTTTAAAGAATCATAGGAAATTAATTCATAAATTAGAACCTTTAACAATGTTTTAACGCACAAATACGAACAAAAATGGTACAAAAATCACATATGGCCGTTTCGAGGATTCTTGGATCCCCTTCCTCAGTGCGGAAAAAAACAAGATTAAAATGGGTTCAAAGAACCCGTCGGTTATAGCCCCGTGTACTGGTTTAATTGAAAAGACCAAAGCAAGAGTTTATATATCTTAAATAACGTAATAACGCGAAATTAAAATAAAATAAATCATTTTTTTTCACTTTTCTTGACCATTCATAAATATACGCTAAGTATTTACAGTTATTTTAGCATTATTGAAATGATGAACATTTTCTAAGATATAAACATGCAAGTCTCATATTTGATTTTTCACACTTAAAGTTTTAATAGTACGAATTTTAAATGAAATTGCTTGAAATGATGGCTTTTTGTACACATTAACACAAAATAATTAACATTAATATAAATAAGTCACGTAATACATATGTAAAAAAAAAAAATTGCAAGAATAGAATAAATTCATTTTATAATTTTTTTCCCTATTCATGGACAGAAGTGAAAAATATACCAAATATTGCATTTGAGCACATTGAAATTCAGATATCACCCTTAATCTATGTTTAAAAAAATTGCGAAACTTAAATAAAATCACTTGAAATGATAAAAAAATTCTTACACATTTACATGCAGCTAGCGCACTTAATATATGTTTGAAAAAAAAAAACTACTTCTTAATTTAAACAAGAAAGTATGAAATGATGAAAAATTTTTATCACTTATTCATGCACATTTTTTTTTTTAAATGTACGAAATGAAAATATAATTGTCTGACACATAAACATGCAGGTCTGACATTTAATCTATGTTTTTTTTTTTTTTTTTTTTTTTTTTTTTTAAACGTACAAAATTTAAATAAAATCGGTTGAAATGATGAAAATTCTCTTTCTCTTTTCATGATCACGCTCAACTGCCCACCAATTATGATACTACTGTAGTTTCTTCCTCGCACAGCCCATTATAAAGGGAAGGATATCCAATAAAAACCTATGACCAAAAAGTTCTTTAACAAAACTACTCTGCCGGATTCTGTGCAGTTCCGTTCTCATAATTATATGCACAGAGCCGCAATTAGAGGAGTCACTTGGTAAAAGAGCTTAGCCGACTTAATAAAGGTCTTCTTTGCAGGGTGTGCGGTTGGAACGATTGCGCTTCCTTTTCGCTCGGTTTTACGGCAGGAAGTAATCCGTCAAATGCAGACAGTATGCTGCACCCGCTGTTGTTTTGCAGAAGAATATTGAATTAAAAAAGCCGAGTGAGATTAAATTTTCAGTGATCGATAGGACGACGCAATTAAAAATGACAATAGAGGAAGCATTACAAGTTTTTTTCCTCCCCATTGTGTTAGGTGTTTTTTTGGAGAGTCCCAAATTTATTTATTTTAAGAGAAGTTTATCAAACGGGAATTCATTACAGACCATGAAATGTTACATGATCATCGGTTTCTAACGTGCTTTTATTTACTCATGCAGCAAATTTGTCTAAATCTGTAGGGACCAGAAATTACTAATGGGTAAACATGGGAAAATTACAGGAAAATAAGTATAAAAAAGTTTAATATTAAATATAATTAACTCAACTTCTTCTTCTAACACTTCCAGAAATAATTGTTCGTAAAAGTTACTGATCACATCGATTGTATACATGAATACTAATTTAGGAGTATGAGTAAAATGTGTATAACCTTTAACATTTTTACTAACAAAACCCAATTTTAGCAAAATATTTTAACACTAACGTTTTACTTTACAGGTTAACCCGGCAGCACACGCGCTGGGATAAAATCTACCCCAGCTCACAACTATTACTTAAAAATGTGCGAAAATCGTTCGTAATCATTTTGAGCTTTATAGTACCTTTCAAGCTGAAAGATATCAAGATGTGGCCAAAAAGAATTTACCTCCGGTTGTGAGATTTTCCATTCTTTTTAAATTCCTACTATTAGCTCACACTCTCTCTATATATATCTTGTTGGAATTTTCAATCGTTAATAAAATATTTTCTATTCATCCATTCAAGTTCAAATAATTTTTAAAAACTTGTACTGGATGACAACTGATGTTAATACAGTTTTTTCAATTATTAATTAATTAATTAAATTTAATTAAGTAATTTTAATTTTATATTTAATTTCTGTTCAAAAGTATAGACTCACTCCATATTTATAGTCTCACCTTCACACGTAAAAAGATAATGGGGCTGTTCACGGACGAAAATGAGGCGGCTCGCGGGCAAAGGAGACTATAAATGTGGAGTGAGTCTGTACTTTTGAACAGAAATGAAGTATAAAACTAAAATTAAATAATAAAATTTAATTAATGAATTAATATTTGAAAAAACTGTATTATCGCTAACTGTAACATCGCTATGGCACTTTATTGTGAAGTTTGGTAATTTTTGAAATTCAATATTTGAAAAACGGCATAATCATTAGATTTTTAAGTTATATCAAGAAAAATACAATTTTTTTTTTTTTACCTTTCTAACGCAGTTTGTCTAACAATTTTGTCAGAAATACTTTTCAAGCTATTAATTTTTGGTATTTTAGCTATTTATTTTTATTTAATTTTTAATACATTTAAAAAATTTCTCTTATGTAAGATATTTAGCAGGATATAAATTTAGGAATAAATACAGTCAGTGGCGAAACGTGTAGATCGCTGGAAAAAAATTTCTATTTGACCTAAGTAGGAATTCGCTTTAAAAAAAAAGTTTTTATATTACTTGTCTTATAAAAATGTCACGTGGGAGGAAATTTACCCCACGCGTGTTATAACGTAACCCATAATGATAGGAAAATGTTAATGCAAATGTTTATGTAAAAGAATATAGTGTGCAAATAATAATATAATTTTTCTTTTAAACGCTAACAACTCTTGCACATACAGTTTCTAAATATCAGTTTTATATATATATATATTTGTATTTTTATGGCTGAATTTGGATTGTAAAAGCTTTGTATGTAATGATATGCAGAAAAAAAAATCTTAGTGCTAGTATTTATTTTTTTTTTCTCTTTAAATATAAACAACCTTTTATTTTAAGTTGAATTATGTTCTTTATTGATTTACAGTTTATTTCAAAACATAAATTTTTGCTTATAATCAAACCGGGGGGAAATTGACACAAGAAAACCCATTGGGGTAAAATTTATCCCGCGCGTGTAGTAACGTAATGGAAAGGGGCGCGTGTACTGACGGGTTAAACACAGATACTTGGTTTTATTGCAAGTATTAATTCGACAAAAGCAGACAATTTACTGCACTCGCTGTTGTTTTAGCGAAAAATATTGAATTAAAAATACAGAATGAGATTACATTTTCATTGATCGATAGGACCATGCAATTTAAAAATAGAATAGAACAAGCATTACAGTCTATAAGTTTTTTTTTAGGAGAGTCCCAAATGTATTTATTTTAAGAATTTATAAATAGGGGATTAGTTAAAGACAGTTAAGTACTACATGGATGTTTCAAGTATGTTCTCAAACTGATAATGTCTACTTTCTGATACATTCACAAATTGAGTTTTATTATTAAATGCACGAAATCTGCAGATTTCATATCCATAAATAAAGAATTAGAATTGCGTTAATCATTTCCGACTGCAACAGCGGATATTTAAGAATGCTATCTTAGTTTTCCTTTTGTCTGCATTTCAGGAAAAGACTGTCCTGAAACAGGTCATCATGAAACAACAATTAATTATATCTCAAAATAGAATACATTTATCGAAAAATAGAATACGCTACGCCATTCCAATTTTTTTTTTAAGTCATGTTTGTTAATTTCATACTTTTATCTATAAAAATGACTGTGAATATTTCAGAAAATTTTACATTGTTGAAAGAGAAAAAATATTTTTTTGAGAACTGCCTTAAAGATTGTACTCCTTCAACTGTGCAATTATTTGCATATGTAGCAAAACTTTCTTGTTCTGTAGAAACAAGAAGCAATTATCAGAATAAGCAGAATATATATGTTATTGGGAAATATAAAAGATCTAAAATTTAATATTGTCCTAAAAATATATTCAAACATCTTGTAACTCCCCAGCTAAAAATGAACTGCAGTGAAATTTTAAAAAACTGTTGTTGGAAGACTGTGGTGATTTGGCACAAATCACCACATGAATGTTTTTTTTAAGTTGATACAATTGCAAAATAACTACAGTTTATAAACGGCAGTAATTTTGCAAAAAAAATTATTTTGCTTTTCTTTCTTTTTTTAGCGGCGCAATCTAAAAGAATATTTTCCCCACTTGCCGAGATTAGATTCGAACTGAGGGTGTTATGTTTGGAAGTCGAGCGTCCTATCTATTGAGCCACTGTGTCTTATTATAGGTTTGATTGCATGGGGTCAAAAAGGGCAGGGGTGATCAGATAAGCAGGAATTATTTTCGTTGGTGGATAATTTGACGAAAGATGGGATTTTGAGGTGAATTTTTATAAATGCTCTGTGCGTGTGTACTTCCAAATTAATTTATTATTTAAAGGTCTGGAATAAATATCTTAGTGGATATTTATTTATACACAGAATTAATTTAGGAGATATACATTTTTTAAAAGGGTTATATATTTTAACTTGAAAAAAGTTAATAAATAGTAATTTCGAAAATGAAAATTATTAAAAAATAAGTATTATTATAAAATAAGTTTTGTATAGTATAATATTTTGTATAAAATAGGTTTTTTTTATCTTAGCGGATATTTATTTATATACAGAATTAATTTAGGAGATATATATTTTTTAATGTGTTATATATTTTAACTTGAAAAAAAATTAATAAATAGTAATTTCGAAAATGAAAATTATTAAAAAAATAGTATGTCATTATAAAGTAGGTTTTGTGAAGAGACTTATTTTAATAAGAGAATTTTGTGAAGGACACTGTTTTATTAATAGTAATTTTGTGAAGTGACTACTGATAAGGTTATTAATATTTTTTGTGATTTTTCGCTACCTGTTTATATTTATATAGCTTGTGAAATTTTTTTATTTTAATATTAATAATTAATAATTTTTAAATAAAATAAGAAAAATTATTGTTGATTTTTATATTAAGGAGTAATTTAAAAAGAAAAGAGTTGAATTAATTTGCGAATTAGATTTTTTCTGTTTTATTAATATATATATATTTGCGAAAAGACAGGTTTATATTGTTATAGCTTGTAAAATAATTTTAATTAACTTTTAATAATTAATAATTTTTGAATAAAATAAGAAAATTAGTTGTTGCTTTGTAAATGAATACGTAATTAAAAAAAAATAAGTTGAATTAATTTGTGAACTAGTTTTATTTTCTTTGCATGATTAATTTTAAAAAATGATTAAGTTAATAAATTTAATTATTTTATATAATTATAAGTTTTAATTGAATTTTATAATATGCATTATAATATGTCTATAGTTCATAGCATCTTCATTTTTTAAATTAATGCGTAAGATAATGATATAATACTGTATGAATAGTAAATTAGACGATATGGTTTTAATGCATTATTTTTTCACTTAAAATGTTATAGGGGGCTGCTATTATGTTTATGTCCAGGGCCCACGAAATCTGTAAATCGGTCCCTGGTTAGGTCTAACAGTTTAACAATAAAGAACGTTGATTGATTTTTAGATGTATATTTGTTTTGAATTTAAAAGTTTAATATCGTTGAATATTTGTTTTGTTTCACTTAAAGAAGAGGGAAGGGGAGGACTTTCACAGGTGCTCAAATTAGGTCCGTAAAATAAAAGTCTTGAAAACAGTATTAATTATTATTAATAAAGTAAATAATAACTCATGCAACAATAACAAAAACTGAAAATCTTTAACATCACTCTTAAAACTGCAGATAAACTACAGAAAATATAACACAAGATTTCTATAAAGTAAGTTCTGTAAAATTACCTCACAGTAACTACAGTTATACTGCAGATACATCAGAAAAGTGAAGAATAAATGCAAAAGTATATTTCTGAAGTAATAACTGCAAAAATACTTCAAATTTACTGCAGTTTTACTACAAATGTGAAGTCTCATTATTTTTTTTTAATTGATGGTTGTAAAATGAATTCACATAAACTACATTGTTTGTGCAGATAATAGTTCAGAGTATTTTTGAAATAAATTACTGCAAAATTACTTCACATTAGCTACAAAATAACTGAAGTATTTTTACGGTCGAGATTGCACTACAGAAAAACTACAGTTGACTGTAGAAAAACTTCAAAAAGAAATCACTTCTGCAGAAAAACTGCAGTTAATTTCTAGCTGGGTCTGTCACAAATAATCCTTCGAAAAAGATACTGGTCTCAGTCGATTGTATACACAGACAATAAGTTGCGAATGTTAATGACATTTGTAAAAACTGCAACTTTTATATTCGAAAAACCCAATTTTAACAAAGTATTTTAATTCTAATGTTGACACAATAATAAAAAGAGAGAGAGAAAGAGAAAGCATGACATTCTTTTCTTTTTCTCATTGAGTAAGGTGTTTTTTACCAGTGTCCAGAATGTATTTTTTTAAGAAAAATTTACGAGTAGGAAATACTACTTGGATGTTTAAAATATTGTAAGATTTTTTACATGCTGCTATTTACTTATGTAACAAAATTTTCTAGTCTTGCTAATAGCAGAAATAATTAACAAAAGGAAAATAAATTATGGGGAAATATAAAAACTAAGCAAGATATAAAATTGAATATACAGTTGTAAAAAAAAAAAAAAAAAAAAAAAAAAAAAAATCATTGTCCATCTAGTAAACAGATTCAGGTAGTTAGGCTAATAATAAGATTGGTTAGGCAGTTAAACTAATAATAAGATAAGTTAAAAGAGGAAATTTTTTTAAGGTAGACAGATATAACTGTTTCACTTTAAAGATAATGTTTATACTCGGGAAGCACAAAATGCATGCATATTTTTAAAATTCATTAAACACATATGTTAACTGTATTCTTTCGAAATTGTATCTATAACACTGTTGACTTGTTTATAAAACTGTGAAATTTCTACATGGATATTCAGTGATTCATAATGACAACATTTTCATGTAATAGGTGCAAAAAGTAATGTAATAGGTTTCAAAATAAGGATTTCATAAACTCTTAAAGTTTGGCATCAATACGGAGCGATTAATTAAAGAAAAATCTAAAAATGTATTTAATCAATGACGATAAAACTTTTAAAAAAAATCTATAAAAATATGGTCTGAAAATAAGCTTATTTTTACAAATTTATTAACTCGCATTGAATTCGTTTTGTCTCAAAAGTATACTCGTCAATTTCTATAAGCAATTTTCGCATTCTATTTTGGTTAGCATATAACATAAAATGGAATTTATTCAAACGGCTTCCCATGTGTCGCGAAATGTAAAATAAAATAATAATAATAAATCACAAAATTTGTTTTAATGGAAAGAAGAATCGTACGTTATATTATAATGACTATGAAATTTCATACATTATTGTACATTTTGCAAACGTATACGCATGAAATCGCATAGATGAGATAAAAATAACTGAATAAATTTTAAAAAAATGTCTGGAACATATGCATCTACTGAAATGAATTACTCTATTGCGTAATTAAAATCCAGAAGAAATGATAAATTTTAATTTTTATAGCGGTTCACTTCTTCTTTTTTATAATGAATAATCAAGAAAATTAAATATATTCTCAATAAAAAATAACACAAAAAATAGTGATTATGTCCGGAGAGATAAATACAATGTGAAATATTTTTTTAATGTAAATAGAAATTTATCACAATGTATAAAATATATTTACACAGTAAAATTTAATCAAAACATAAAGTATTACCCCCCTCAATTAAACTGACGGACAGGAGAAGTTTCCAAAAGCTGTTAGAGCTTAGAGCAGCTTCGACTGACAAAATCTCAAATCCCTAGAGCTATGAAAAACCAGAGGTTTCAAGGGAAGAAAAATGAAATGCGTCTCCTGGGAAATCCATATGTAGAGGAAAGGAATAAACAAGCACATTTCTGGATTACAACATATGTTTAAGATTGTTTATTTAAATTAAGATATAGGATGAATAAAAATAATACAATGTTTTCATATAAAAAAAGAAAGTAGAGTGTTTCAAGTCTCTGGATCCACTTTTTATTCATTAAAAGTTAACAATGTTTATGCTTGTTTAGATTTGGTTACGTGTTTATGAAACTACTTGCATTTTGGTCTTATTTATGATCGTAATCGTTTAAAAGTTTTCTTTCAGATATTTTAAAAATCTACTAATAACTTAAATGTAAATTATATATATTTTAATAAAATAAATGAAATTTAACAAATAATCAATAAAAATATATATGTTGTGGAAAAATAATAAAAAAACATATTGCTATATTATTTAAAAAATATATATATTTATTTATCTAAATTAACGTGCAGGATGCATAAAAAAGGTGATATTTTTAGAAAAGAATGCATGCAGTGTGTTTCGAGAAATGAATCACTTTTTAATTCATTAAATTTTTTGGTTATGTTTGTTTATATTTGGTTTGGTGCTTATGAAATTATTTTGATAGTAAGGGTTTAAAAATTGTAAGTCATATATTTATAATAACTGTAGAATAAAAATGCAGATTTGAACTTCCTTAGCAAATAAAATTAAATGTGAAAGAAGCATCACTAGATTACAACATAATTTTAAGATTGTTCATCTAATTTAAGATATCGGATGAATAAGAATAAGAAGATACGTGTATAAAAGAAAGCATGGAGTGTTATATGTCACTGGGTTACTTTTTTATTCATTAAAAGGTAATAATATTTAAGTTTGTTTACATTTGGTTTAGTGTTTATGAAGCTTTTTGATCGCGTTTACGATTTTAAGGTATTAAGAGTTTTCAATAATATGATATCTATCAATAGAAATAATGCAGATTTGAACTCTTTTAGCATTAAAATCTGGAGAAATTCTTAAGTGATACTAAAAGAAAACAACAAAAGGCTTATAAAAACCTTTTTAATGATCCAACATACGTTTCAACGCTCATTACGGCGTCATTTTCAAGAAAATATAATGATAAAACAAAGTATTCTTGCAAATTTTGAAAAAAAAAAAAAAAAAAAAAAACATTGAAAACACGAATCACGAGACCCAAACATGTAAAAAACGAGAAAAGCAGGTGCTTGAAGTAGCCAACTGTAATCGTGAAAATTATATATCTTGTTTTATCATTATATTTTCTTGAAAATGACGCCGTAATGAGCGTTGAAACGTATGTTGGATCATTAAAAAGGTTTTTATAAGCCTTTTGTTGTTTTCTTTTAGTATCACTTAAGCATATCTCCAGATTTTAATTATATTTATATTTAGTGATCTTATTTTGGGGTTTATATAACTCTTTTAGCATATCAAATCAAATAGACAAGTATAAGATAAAATATTCGAAAACGTCAACATATTTCGAAAAGTATAACATCGCTAAAATACAACATACTTTTAACGTTATTTATTAAGTTGTTTTGTTAAGTTGTTTATTAGTTTATGTATTAATAAAGGATGAATAAAAAAAGAGCATTTAAAAAAAAAAAATAAATAAAGCGTAATATGTTTCACAACACTAGATCACCTTTTTATTCATTAAAGGGAATAAAATTTCTATTTGTTTAATTTTTAAGATAGCTTATTTAATTTAAGATAATGATTAATTAAAATAATATGACGTTTTTTTTAAAAACCAAATCCTTTCAAGTCCGCGTTTCTTGATGTGCTCTATGAAATCACTTAAAATTAATAATACTTATCTTTGTTAAAGTTTACTTATAAGCTTGTAAACCCACATATTTAAAAACGCTTGCATACTTAAAAATAAGCAAAATATAATCCTTTGTGAGTATTTTCTTGTTTCATACTTATTCAGAGAACTTAAGTCCAAATTATTAAAAATACAACTACTCATTTTTTATCATATGTTTTGCTTTTCTATAACATCACTTTTACAAATGCATCCACGATATATCACTACGTGATAAGAAATATATATATAATATAAATTAGAAAAATACACATATTCTATTTAAAAAAAAAAATAAAAAAAACATAAGGCATATTTAGATAAATTTAAAATGCGGACCTTTTATTTTTCAAATAATTCGGACAAGGTATTTCAGAATTGTATGTGCACACTTGATAACCAAGTTCTCTTGAAATCTATAATAAGTGATACATTTTATGATCGCAATTCCGTTGAATTTTCCTACCATTTTATAGAATACCATAATGGAATCAGCTGGATTCGAACACTGGACCACCGTTTTGAAACCAGAGACGTTACCTCTGAGCCACTAATGCCTGACTACATCGCCGCAATATGTATTACGTATACCCTGTCACATTTCCTTGGTGTTTTACCCTATAGAATCAGTCTCAAAATTCCTTGAAAATGATTTAAAAATGGCGTAAATTCTTAATCCTTCAGCCGATTTGTACGAGAAACTTCTTGCGACAATGGTCTAAAATATATTCATCAAACGGAAGCTCAGTTGGAAGTAGCGTTTGGAAGCTATCGTGTTCGCTCACACACAAACACATATATCTTGATATCAATAACGTCTTTATACTATATTTTCGGAATGTAAAAATATAAGCACGTTCAAGTTCTGATTTTCGAGCGGCAGTTGTATGTAGCAAATTTAGATAGCAATTTTGGATATCTATCAATAAAACAAATGCAAATTTTATTTATTTAAATATATAAAATATGCGAGAATCTAAAAATTATATAGATTATTTGAACGTGTTTCCTTTTTCCATTTCTCAGAAATGTCCCTGTGTGCGGATATACATATGAACATGCGTCATCGATTATTAATTATTTTGTTCCAATTCCTGCCGGTAATTGTACTTAATCAGTTTATGTGAAGAATAACGATTTATAAAAAAATATGTTTCAAAATGCGCTTGAATCTATGTACATGGTGAACGCCAAAGGAAACCAATGGGATATACATCTAATTTGATAAGTTTATTCACATTTCAAAAATTCATAAATATAATAACAAATTGTCGTGAAGGAGTGCAGTTTGCACTATAAGACTTGTCAAAGTGTTAAATTTTGAGGCAAAAGAAAAAAAAAAAGTTATAATTTTATTTGAAATATTTTCTGCTACAAAAATTCTGACCATTTTCCAAGCCTTATGGTAAAATCTTCTGTCAGATACGGCATTTTTTTAATGAGTTTTTGAAATATGAGTGGACTTATGGGAGTCTTTGAACAATGCTTTATTGGGCTCTACTTTTCTGCATAGTTTTCACGTTATGTTGAATGATTTGACGTAACGCCTCAGGAGTTTTTGTAAAACCCTGAATGCCGTAGAATGTCGTAGATTGCCGTGAAGAAAGCCACACCTTAACCACCATTTCCACTTCTTCGCCAGTGTTCAATCGCTGGTTGCCAAGAAACGACTTCAATTATTAGAAGAGGTTATAGTTATTCGACACAAGATCAGAACTGTATGGAGGGTGCTCCAATTGCTTCCTCACATAAGATTTAATGAGAGATTGTGTTTGAGCAACAGTGTGTGGCCTTGCATTGTCGTGAAGCAAACGACCACGGAAGACAGGAGGCCATGCCGTTTATTCTGAATAGCACGTCGACGTTTATCAAAGTCCCACGGATTACTGACCACATTTCACAGTCGGTGGGATTCTAAAGCGACTAAATTATGTTTATCGATCACTCTGAAGCAACACACAGACACCGGATGAGTAAAATCGGCGTCTGCTACAGCGAAAGGGATACCGAGAGTCTTGCGCATGTTGCTTTTCTATAAGTGTGCGAGATTTAAATACATATTGGATAACGAACGTTACTTTAAAAATAACCTTCGTGTTTCTTTAGGTTAATCGCTTACAAAACCAAAAAGCATTTTTACTTGAAAAATATCAATTATTTATTCAAATTTATTAAAAACAGAACTTTCGTATTAACCAGCGGTTAACAGTAAAAGAAATGACTAAAGATTTCCCTATTTATGGAACCTTTTTGATTTTTATTTTTTCACTGTTTAAGCGAGTAGTTCAATTACACATATATAACATTTGTGTCATATTTATATTATTCTTTTATTTATTTATTTGTGATGTTTTAATTAGTCGAAAACAAACACTCAACTATTTATATTGTTTTAAGTGCAAACGCGTCAATTTTATGTAATCGGGCTCTACGTGATTGAGATAGATTTAAAACAAAGCACGCTCGAAAGTGTTTTATAGCCAATAAAAGATCAGTAAATTAAGTTACACAGTTTTCAAGCAAATTGCACTTTAAAGTACAGTTTTGTCCCTGATCGATGGTTTAAAAATTGAAATTTTGCGATGTTTAGAAGTTAATAAATTTGGAAATATACGAAAATTTTTGTTCAGTTTGTTTCCATTACCAAAATGACGTCCGCGTTACTCGCAGATATATTTTTGGTTTATAATATAGATACATAGTCTATGCATGTATTGCATGTTAAATGCATTCACTTCAAGATTCATGTAATAATGACACGCTTATTACGTCAATGAAAGTTTAGCACAAATTCATATTTACCTTCTGATTTAAAGAGTAAATCCGGGTGAGATGCCGCACATTGTTTTGAATTTATGTATAAAATCCCATGGTGCACACACAAAAAAAACCCCATGATGTGCTATTTAATGTTAAATACAAAACATGTGTAGTGCGACAAAAAATATTTAAAACAAATATTAATATATATATTTTTAAACTTTCTAAAACATTGCACTGCCGCGCGTCACCCATACATTCAGGGTAAGACGCTGGACTTGTACGGAAGTTATGCCACGCTTGTCATAAGAACAGACTGAAATTATACATAAACAAATTCAAACAAATATTCATATCTGAACTATAATTAATTATGTAAGAACAAAATGAAGCTAAATGAGTACAATGAAACGTACTAGTAGGTTCAAATCAACATTAGTCTGCCTATTTTGTTCACTACTAAAATTATCTACTTATTTTTCAAAGATTGGATTTTAATTGTTATTTCAGCAACAACGGATCATCAGTGTACTAGAGAGGGAAAAGAAAAAAGAAAAATAGTTTTTGCATTGTTTTATTTGTTAATAGGTCTTTTTTTTTTACCGTGATTTACACAAAAAGTGTCAAAAATAGTACAGATATCTTGACATGCAGCTTTCTTCGCATTCTTACTTTTTATTTTTCCCCTTTTCTCCTTTGGTGTAGCAAACTTCATACTGTTTGAACATTCATCAATGTCTGAGGAACTGAATTTTATTAATCGCCGCATCTCGTACAAAAGAAACTGCGGCATGTATTCCGGATGAGCAGTGCGGCATGTATCCTATTTTGTACGGTACAGACGTCGCACATCACAGTTGCCTGTCCTCACAAAGGAAAATGGCGTAAACATAGAGACTCTACACTAAGCTTTGACTTCGAAATCATGCATGCATATAGTAATTTGCGTATAAAAAGTATTTAAGCGTGACGTACCCCAGCTAAAAATGAACTGCAGTGAAACTACAAAAAAAATGCAGTTGGAAAACTGCGGTGATTTGGCACAAATCCCTGCAGTTTTTTTGAAGTCGACATAACTACAAATTTACTGCAGTAAATTTGTAGTTATGTCGACTTCAAAAAAACTGCAGAGATTTGTGCCAAATCACCGCAGTTTTCCAACTGCATTTTAACTGCACACTTACTGCAGTAAATTTGTAGTTATGTCGACTTCAAAAAAACTGTAGGGATTTGTGCCAAATCACCGCAGACTTCCAACTGCATTTTAACTACACACTTACTGCAGTAAATGTGTAGTTATGTCGACTTAAAAAAACTGCAATGATTTGTGACAAATCACTGCAGTCTTTCAACTGCATTTTTTTGCAGTTTCACTGCAGCCTTTTAGAAATTTATTACAAAATATGTATATATATAAAATATTAATTTTTCTGTATGAAAAAATCAGCACTAAAATCTAATTAAATATTTTTTTTCATATCTCAATTGATATGCAATCTGTGCATAAAATATATCATGCATACAACGATTAATCATCACTGAAAAATATTTTTTGATCATGGCTGACTTATTCAATTATTATGGTTACTTTTTGAAAAATGAAAGAATTCAAGAAATTGTATGAACGACTTTACTCAAAATAATAATATTGAAAGATGAGTGAAGTATTCATAATAATCATAGTACTTCAATCTTCAAGCAATGATTTTTTTATGGTATTGAATTGTTTTTATTTTTTCAATAGTTTCATTACTGGGCAATTTCTTTGAAATCAAGGACACATGGTTATTGGCTAAAAATTAAAATCTTACTTTTAAAATTTTGTAATAAAAAGTGCAATTTTATAAATAAATTCAATGTGAAGAAGAAAATTGATAATGTGTATTTAGTAATTCCATTGCAACAATAAAAATTGCAATTAAAAATAATTGTATATGAATTTAAAAAAATTAAATTATAATTCTTTATATAATGGCATATCTTTTCAATCCTCTACAGAAATTTCAAATTGATAAAGCAAATAGATGCACAAGAATTTAAATCAGAGTGGACATAACTTTTTCTTTGTCCATTGTAATTTTGTTACCCAAGCATTTAAACATTTTTATAAAATATCCTTGTTTTTTTAATTGCTGTAACTGTTTGATTATTCAATATGTACTTACTGCCACCCCCCCCCCCCCCCAAAAAAAAAAAAAAGATTTTCTTTGTCGCTTGTGAGAATATATATTATGAAGCTTGTGAGAATATATATATTGTGCGAAAGGGATTACAAATTTTTAATCTCATAAGCAATTCACAATGAAGTCTATTACGGCAGATTTAGATGATAATTTTAAATATTAAATGTAGGGGAGACTGGTACACAGTGGACCACTTTTTCAGTTAAATTTTTTTTTCTCTTTAATGGACAAACCGATCTGCATAAAAAATATTTTTGAATATTCCTTAAACCTTTATACATTTATCATAACATAGTTTTCAATATATTTTTCAAAAGAAATTTTTTTATATGCATCCGTAAAGTGGACCACAGTGGACCGCTATTAGGTATTATCTGAAATATACAATATAAGTCTATTTTTCATTAATCTAAGTCTTTTTTATTTTCCCTTTACCCACGAAATAACATAGTAATATAAATTTACGAGTAACATTTTGAAACAAAAACAAAATGAATTATATTTTGAAAATAATAACAGATTAATACAGGAACAATTGCAATTTAGTTGAAGTTATTACTTAAGTACAAAACAATCAGCGCACATTACAATTTGCAAATTAAATTCCAAAATACTTATGAGTATGATTGAGCCTGGAACTTTCCTGAAATACTTTTGGGTCTGAGAGCAATATTATGAAATCATTGACATCAACAATAGATTCATCTACAGTTTCGGGAAAAATAAACCGATTTTCATTCAATTTGCATCTCACGAATCTTACTTGAATAGAATAATCACCAATTTAGACTAGTTATATTTATCAAAGGCAGTAAATACAAAACAAAATATTTCTTACTATATTAAATTGTCATTTTTCTTTGTTTACTTTATTTTACAGTTAAATAACTACTTTTAAACACTATTTCTTTATAGTAAATAAGCAATTATTAAATATTTTGAACATTCTGCATTACAGGAGCAAAGTGGATTGTGGACCACTGTGCCCAGGAGTGGGTGGTCCACTGTGACACATGTTGAAGTTCAATAAATAATCGTATTAATATTGTTTATAGCTTCCTTTTAAACATATTAACTTTAAAGTTAAATAAAAACAAGTATCTTAGCTTTACAAAAAAGCTGTTTTATCTTGTTTATCTACAACCTTTAATTACTAAAAAAATTCAAATATGATGAAAAATTTTACTTTTAGAAGCTCAAAACAACCAATCAGGATAAAATAGTTCAATCTGAGCTAAACATATTTTCTGAAGGCTATAAATAATCAGTGCAGTCCTGTTGTCTATTAGGATATAAGAGAAGCTTTTAAAAAGTTTAAATAAATAAAATATTAGGGGGTGGTCCACTGCGCCCATAGGTCCAGTGTGTACCGGTCTCCCCTACACGAAATTTAAATGCAAAAATTAATTTTAATTGCAACTAATTTTTCCACAATGTAAATTTCAAATTTGAATATTTTTGCATCTCTTAAAGAAATTATCTATATGTGCATTGAATATTTATATAATTTTGAATATATAAAATAAATTATATGAAAGGATACATTACATATATGTAAATTTCTAAATTATATACCATTTACTATGAAATAAAATGTATTACATATATTACAGCTAATAAAAAATAACTGCATAAAATTCATATTAAAAGCAAAACAAATATATGCTTTTCTGTTTTTCTAAAAAAATGCTAAAATTTACAAAAATTACTCTTACCTGCGTCCTGATTTGTCCTTCCAATTTTATCTTGTATACAATTATGGTGCAAATAAGGTTTAAATTAAAAAAAAAAAACATTTTATTAACATTTGATGTTTATGCTTTATATAATTTACATCGTATTTAAATACCAAATGTATTTACAAATTCTTCTCACGTTTCACAGCCTTTGCTGCCGAATTTAGCTTGTTTCGAATAGTGGCACGTACAAGTGATACATTTACAACAAACTTGCAGGCAACATGGCCCTGAATATCCATTATCCTGGATCCCATTACCAGAGGAGACTGCGAAAACACTTATATAAATGCAAATATATGCAATTATCCGTTACCGGATTAAGCAGGTACATTAACCGAACATTAACTCCGCATACATTAACTGAAAAAAAAACCCTGGATGCATGAAACTCACCATGCAGCAATCTCTAGAATGCATAAAATTCATTCAAACAGCAGTTAGTAACATATATATGTATGCTTCGCATACATTAACTGAAAAGCCCCACCAGTGGCTGAGAGGTTGTGCTCTCGAAGCTGGTAGACGGGAGGTGCTGGGTTCGATCCCAATCGTGCCCGTCTTCCTAATCGTTCGGAGTTTTCATGGTTTTCTTCGAGCCGTGGATTTATCCATGCGTAAATACGGGTTAGGTTCCCTTAGAAAGACCCCCACGAAGGGCACTCCCCCTGGGCCTATATCCCTAGTGTGGATAACTGGCCGTCAATAATCAACCCAACCCAACCCATTAACTGGAAAAAAAAAAAAAAAAAAACGTGGATGTATGAAACTCACCATGCAGCAATCTTGAGAATGCATGAAATTCATTCAAACAGCAGTTAGTAACATATATATTTACGCTTCGCCTACAATAACTCCCCCCCCCCCAAAAAAAAAAAAACACTCCTGGATGCACGAAACCCACAATGCAGCAATCTCTAGAATGCATGAAATTCATTCAAACAGCGGTTAGTAACTTATATATATATGTACACTTCACGCACATTAACTGAAAAAAAAAAAAACACAAATTGAATTTCGGAAGAAAAATTGCAAATTTCACCATTCAAGAGTGCAAAAGTCCTGAATTTCATCGATAGTGCGCGTAAAATCATGAATTTTCTCAATCGTGTGCGTAAAAATAATGAAGTTTGTCGATCATGCTCAGAAAAAGTAATGAATTTTGTCGATCGGCTACGTAAAAAAACTTCGCCATTTGGGAGTGTAAAAATCCTGAATGTTATCGATCAAATGCATAAAAATCACGAATCTCGTCGATCCGGCATGTAAAAATTATGATTTTTAGCGACTGAGTGCATAAAAATCATGAATTTTATCGATCGGCGTGTAAAAATCACGTATTTTGTCGATTGGCTACGTAAAAATCAAATTTCGTCATTCGGCAGTGTAAAAATCTTGAATTTTGTCAATTGTGTGCATAAAAATAATCAATTTCTTCGATCGGCTGGAGAGAAATAATGAATTTTGTCGATTGGCTACGTAAAAATCAAATTTCGTCATTCGGCAGTGTAAAAATTCTGAATTTCGTCGATCAAACGCATAAAAATCATGAATTTTATGGATCGCCACGTAAAAATCATGAATTTCTTCGATTATGCAAGGAAAATCGTAAATTTCTTCAAACGGGCGCGTAAAAGCCATGAATTTCTTCGAACGGACGCATAAAAATTATGAATTTCGTCGAATGGACGCTGAAAAATCTTGAAATTTAGGAGAAAATGGTAATTGGGAAATCCTGCATTTGGCTTGTGCTTTCCACATTTTTAATCGCCAGTTTTTAAAGTTTAATCAACAACTGGCGACTGCTTATTTTCACCTTTAAAGGGGGGGGGGGGGGAATCGCAAAATTAGTCGCTCAAGGATTGCCATGGAATGTGTTACCTGAAAGCAGAGGTGGTAAACAATGACGATGTTTTAATTGCCGTTTTACAATTTTAATCGCTATGTGGTGAATAGCTACTGCTAATTTTCACCTATAGCTAAATTCTAAACCTGTTTACATTTTACATGCGACTCTCGGCATTGAGCAATAAGTGACAGCGTTCGCCCATTATTTTCCGTAATTCGCTAACTTTGTTAATATAATAATTAACACCTTAATTCATTTTTTAAATGTTTATACATAGCCATAAGATAGCTAAAAATATGTACCGACAGACACTTCTTCAAAACTGGTTTCTCTTTAAAAAAAAATTAGATAGATTCAACGTATTTATAAAAGCCTTACTAGAAAAAATATTTCATAGGATATTTGTATTTTCAAAGTTTTGTTCATATTATCTTATTTTAAACTTTTCTTTAATAGTGATGGAGTTAATTTAGAGTTTGTTATTGTGAATTCAAATAACTCATATTTATTACAAAATTAAATTAAATATTTGAGCCTTTTATCGTTACAATAAAATTTATAATATTGTTTGGGTTGATCTTGACTGTACTTAGCCTGTGTGTCAATACAATTAATGGTTTCTCAAGGTTTTTACATATATTTTCATTTGCTTTTAATCAAAGTTTACAAATAATATACCAGGAGGAAAATAACTTTATAAAAATTACAATTTAATTTAAAGTAATGCTATTTTAAATATTGTCCTCCTGAATGATGATATGTTACATGAAATGTGATTAAAAGCTTTTTCTTCTTTTTCCAAGATAGTTTGCCAAATTGGTATGTTACAGGTGTCAGTTAACATTTTTCAATTAATAACAAAATATTTGTTGCTATATTTTTATACTTGATAGCAGGGGTGTAAAAATCTAGTCGCCAATGGGTAGATTACTACCACTAAATTTTTAATATTCTTCGACTAATAAGAATACTGATAAAATTTAGGTGAAGTATAATAATAAAATTTAGCCGAAGAATACTAATAAAATTTAGTGGTGAGAATTGGCCCATTGACTCCTAGATTTTTACACCCCAGCTTGATAGCTTATTTTAAAATTTTGGATGCTGTTACTTGTTTGTAATAATAAAAACTTTGGATTTAAAGAAAATAATTTTTTTTTAGCTTATTTATCCATTGAATACCATAAAACACATTTCAGGATTCAGTATTTGCATTTTTTATTACAAAATAATGTAAAATTAATATAAGAAAAAACATCTAGTGACCAAAATTTATCAAATTATAAAGCATATATGACATTATAATAATACTATATGTGTTCAACATTTCGTGATTTGGCCGAAAGTTATAGTCATATGATGCAAATAATATATATATAATGATGTATATAGCATTAAAATGAGTGTTTGGTGTGTAATATATATATATTCATATATACGATGCATATGTAAGCTTGGAGATGATTTTGATAAAATCATAGCTGCAACCTTGGCATAATCGTAATTGTAGGGGCAACAAACTTTAAATTAACTCCATCGCTATTACAGTATTTTAAAAAAAAAAGTCTAAAATAAGACAATATGGACGACACATTGACAATACAAATCTCCTCCGAAATAATTTTTTTTGGCAAGACAACGTGGTACTTTATAAATACGTTGAATGTATCTAATTTTTTAATCTATCTAGATTTGTAGAGGTGTCTGTCGGTACATATTTTTAGCCATCTTATGGCTATATATAAACATTAAAAAAATTACGGCATTAATTATTATATTAACAAAGCTAGCGAATAAGAAAAATAATATACAAACGCTTGCACTTACCGCTTACCGCCGTCGCCGTCAAAATGTAAACAGAACGATCAGAATCTGAGTTGAGTTGAGATGTAGCGTTTCTTCACATAGTCAGTTACGAAAAAAAAAATCAAATGTTCAAAAGGAGATTTACATTTTTCACTTGTTTTTTTAAGTAAAATTTTCTTAAAAACTGGAAGTCATCATGCCTGTAGTTAATAAGTGGAAAGGCAATTTCCCCCTCCCTCGATTTTGAAATTTAAATAACTAAATAATTAAAATAACTAAAATAAATAATAATAATAATAAAAAAAAACTTAAAATAAAAGAACTCAAAGAATTTTTCGTTGTGTGTAGGGTGTATATGTGTGTGTGGGGGGGGGGGAGGGGGGGGGTTCAATTACTACTTTCTTCCTGAATTTTAAAGTTTAAGTAACTAAAATTACGTTTTCTCCGTTTTTGAACAGCATAATAAAATTGGTTCTTTTGAGAACTTAAAAGAGGAGCTAAAAATTTTCCGTTGGAGGGAGGGGGGGGGGGCGACATTAACCCTACCTGGATTTTGAAATTTTATTTAATTTTTTATTTTGACCGATTTTGTAAAACAGTAAATTTATTCTTTTTTCGAGTAATTTAAAGTAATTAAACAATAAGAGAAAGTACAAATTTCCCGTTGGGGGGGAAGGGCGGACTTTCCCCCCTTAAATTCCCCATGAAAGTTATTTATTTGTTATTTTTTATATTTATGTGTTAAAAATTTATCTCAAAAGGGGTGGTTCAAAGCAGTGTCCGCTGCTTAACTCGCTGTTCCTCGCTTAACTTAAAAGAGGAACTAAGAATTTTCCGTTGGAGGCGGGGGGGGGGGGGGGGGGGAGATGCGTCATTAACCCTCCCTGGATTTTGAAATTTAATTTAATTTTTTATTATGACCGATTTTGTAAAACAGTAAATTTATTCTTTTTCCGAGTAATTTAAAGTAATTAAACACTAAGAGAAAGTACAAATTTCCCGTTGGGCGGACTTTCCCCCTTAAATTCCCCATGAAAGTTATTTTTTTTATATATATATTTATGTGTTAAAAATTTATCTCAAAATGGGTGGAAGCAGTGTTCGCCCCCCCCCCTCCCCTGCCTGAGGATTTTGATTTTTGTTCAATTTAGTCCCATTAAACTACAAGTCTTGAAAACAGTGTTAATTAATAATAACAGAGTAAATACGCAATATTGTCAAAAACTGAAAGACTTTAATATTGCTTAGCTTTTAAAACTGCAGATAAATTGCAGAAAATATCTCACAAACTTACTAAAATTAAGTTCTCTAAAATTACCTTAAAGTAACTGCAGTTATACTGCAGATACATCAGAAAATATAATACTGAAATAATGACTGTAAAAATACTTCAAATTTACTACAGTTTTACTACAGATGTAAAGTCTCATTATTTTTTAAATTTATGATTATAACATAAATTCACGTAAACTGCAGTATTTTTGCAGATAAAAGCTCACAGTATTTTTGAAATAAATTACTGCAAAATTACTTCACATTAACTGTAGAATAACTGAAGTATTTTTACAGTCAAGATTGCACTACAGAAAATCTACAGTTGCCTGTAGAAAAACTTTAAAAATACTTCACTTCTGTAGAAAAACTGCAGTTCATTTTTAGCTGGGACTTAAAAGTTTGGATAGTGAGATCATGCACTTACCGCAAAATATGGATTGTACAGCTACAAGTAAACATCGAAATGGGATTCACGCTATACAGTGGTTAAAGTAATCTCATTGCGCACATATTCTGTGCGTCTTATTTTTATCTATATATAAATGCAAGAAATACAATGAGTGCGGCATCTGTCTCGGATGCGGCGACTGTCCCGGAGTTACCCTTTGAGTTTTAAAAATAATTGAATTAAAAAAAAATCTCAATAAATCAATGAATAAAACTTTTATTTCATGTTTCATTCTTGCTTTTATTTATATACAAAATAATACACAAAATATAAAACAATTTTTCATATTTCGAAATATTTAGATATAGATTCTGATCCCAATTATTGTGATCAGTTTGTGAGTTCAAAAGCAATGAGTTTTGAGATTACATTTGTAAAATATGGGGTGGGGGGCTGTATAATAACAATCGGTCAGTAGTTTTTATAATTACACAGGCCTGCAAATAAATACTTTTTGAAAATTGTTTTAATTTTCATGGCTGATTTTTATGTTATTTTTAGTGCTGATTCAAAAAATGAAATCCATTTTCTTTTTTATCACGTACGGAATTTTTACACAGTGATTGCATATTTTGAAGGAACAGTAGAAATCACGAAATTTTGACATTTCATTTAAATTTCATTAATTCATAAATCCATATAAATTACATTTGTATTCTAGTTCTAATAATTGTTAAGTGTATGCAGAAAGTTACAAGTCCTTATAGTAACGTTTTTTCTTTACATCAAAACTTTTATTGCTATCTTTCCTCTTGTGAACTTTGCAGGATTGTCCCTCTGTATCACCCAGCAGTAGTCGACTATCCATCTGCTGACATTCCGTCTTCCTTGATATCTCGTCTACATTTCCTTTATATGCCGGTGAAATATTTCACCTTGTTCTTCACTAACTGCATCTAATTTTTAACGAAAAATGTCTAGGTGCGAATCGAGAAAATGAACTTTTAAGCTCAGTACAGCCTAAAATCTTGACATTTTTTACCATATTTTCTACAATAGATTTGTAGTTTGAGTCCTTTTTGTTTCCAAGAAAACTAGTAATAACTAGTTTGAAAGATTTCCAGGCTTGTCTTTCATTTGTTTCCAGTTTAGTCTCAAAATTGCTTTTTATCTCGAAACCATTGAATTAATTCTTTTTCACAAATACAACAAATTTTGTGTGAATCCCAAGTCTTGTCATGATTCTCCAATTTCATGCCAAAATAAACGAAACACATTTTTTTTACCAAATCCGAAATACATCTTTGTTGTTTCTTCACTGTATGGTTACACAAATATAGTAAAAATAATTCGGTGAATTAATACATAGTATGGAAGCCATTGTTCTATATTGCAAAACTAGAAGTAAACTAGAAGAAATAATTACTAATCTAACCTATAACTCACATGTCGGAATATAAACACATGTGTATAGCGCAGAGCAAAGAAAGACACTGATTTAGGAATAGAGATAAGGTCAGTGAAAAGTAGTGTGAAGAAAGTGTACCGAGCAGACGCGTGCAAGCACGAGATTTATACAGTTTCAACTGGTTTCCTCTGTCTTCAATATTGTGTTTGATAGGCTGTTTACTGATTCAGATGAATATTCTGGAATGAAATAGGTTCTTCTTTCTTGTTTAGTAGTTTAAAGTACCAATTTACTATTTTAAGTTCATAAAAATGTTTATCAAACTCATATAAATAACACTGTTTTGGTCTGAAATATACTAAATTCGTAAAAAATAGATTGTGATGTGCGATGAAACTGTACGTGATGAAATTTTTCATTATTTTTTCAGTAATCAGCATCCAAAAAAAGCCACTACTTACTTTAACGATAATTTTTTTTCATCGCAGACTTGTGTTATCATCTAAGTTATAAAGGAATCAAATATAAATTTGCCAGTGCGAGAGTGCCATAATCAACAGCATTTCAAATTTTATAAATTACCTATGCAACATAAATGTACGAAATTTAGGATTCTGCGTAACAGCAATTCCTTTATAGATAAGAACAATAAAAAAGAACTCGACATATCAAATATTTTTTAAGCTATCCAGGAATTTGTAATGATTCAGATCGAAATAAAATCTTGAATCTTAAAAGTGAACTATCAAATATTTATTTGTTGGTGAGAATTTTCCTTTATTTACGCACCAAGTTTCAAGATTCTGATGTATACAGAAAGTATATTAGCATTGATAAATTAATTTTGTAACCTACTGAGTGATATGGACGATTTTTGAAAATCAATGTAATAGAATCTATGCAACATAAATGTGTGCTATTTTTTATAAATGTATCAATGCTTTAGAATGATAATATGCTTATTTTATTAGTCAAACTTTAGAGTAGAATCTCAATTATATTCTGAGTTCAAAGAAGTTCATAATAGCACGGATCAACATTCTTTTCCGAAAATCTATATGTGTACACATAATTTATTAGGAATTAATTTTCTTCATATATGTACATAGCATAATCTAGGTACTGAATTTCAAATTTCTCTACATACTAAAGTATTATATATATTTTGACTATAGATTTCGTGATGTAGCGCAGTACCACAATCAGTAAGAAATATTGATGCATAGAGGAGAAACGTAATTTCGTTCCAACGACAAAATTATATTAATTTAATTTTAATAAAAATATATTTATTCCCATCTCAGAATTTGATTAAAGTCTAGAAAAACTTCTGTTTTTCTTTTCTCTACATTCAGTTTAAATAAAATAAATAAAAAAAATCATTATTGATCAAACGAAAAACTGGGGTTTTAAAGCTTTTCAAAAGAGAAATATGTATTTTTATTGCGTGAAAAATCTTTTGAGGATTAAATAACTGAAGAAATGGAATCTTAGACCAAGCATAAATCATTCAAAATGATTATTTGTGAAATACGGGTGGTATAAATCTGCATCATTCTTGATCGAATGTATATACATTTTATGAAGAAGAAGTCAAATGAAACAAAGTTTAACTTTGTGTCTATTCAATTTATTGATTATATAAACTTCTACGTGTTCTTTAAAGTATAATTATTTTCGGTAAGAAAACATTTTTAAATAAATGCAAATATCGTATATTTCGCTGTATAACGCGCATTTTTGAAACAAGAAAATAGGTCAAATTTACAGGTGCGCGTTATACGCCTGTATAAAAACGAAAGCTTAAGAATTGATATTTATATATTGATGAACAAGAGGGGGAGACGTGATTATTTGAATGAACTAGTGTACGATTCCAAACGCTTTTGTGGGGATTCAAGCAGATAGGCTTGGCAACAGAGTACGTCTACACTTTGCATTTGCTTATTTTCTTTTCAGTGACAAAAATAACACTTTCAAATCTGAGTAAATCGATGTTTTCATTTTGTTATGAAACTTTTTGTTTCAAATATGCTTTCAATGTCATTGCTTTCAATTCTCAAATACGAGAAGTGCTCAGAATATTGAAACATACTCAAAACCGAGCACATAGAGGTCAATCAGTTTATACTCATTTTTAAAATATGGACATTCTCAAAAAGAACTAGAATCAGTTCAAACTCACTTTTAAAACATGGAAATACTCAAAAATGAGCGCATCGAAGTCAGTTCATACAAATTTTTGAAACATGGATATACTCAAATATGAGCACATAATGTTTTATTCTTGAGTGAGTGCATGTTTTCAGAAATACGTAGATACATGTTTCAAAGTAATTATAATTCGGAGCCATTTTAACTATGCGACATACTCAGATTTCAGTATTTTTTGCTCAGTTTTGAAAATGTCGTTTTTAGAGTGTCCTAGTTATACTTTTTAATGCTCTTTACTGTATTTTTATTCTACATATCTTATTAAAGTTTCTTTGCAAAAAAGGTGGTGTTGTAATACAGCGAATATACCTAAAGTAGAAAAATACAGTTTTAAGAGCGTTATGCTCACAGTGTACAATAAACAAGTATAACGCCGCAGTATACAATATATTAAAGTACCAAACATAAAAAAAAATCCCTTTTTATCCAAATTTGGCTCATGAAGAAAAGTTGCGTGTTTAATAGTTTATGCATATTTGTTTTTATTCACAAAATGTATGTATTATATTCATGAAACAAATGTATGAAAAAACGCGTCGCTGTTTTTTTTAATTCCGACCAATACTGAAAATTAATATACTGCAAAATACCCTAATTCTATTAATTTTTATCGTAAAAGAATGGAACATTTTTTTATGTCCTACGTAATTTTACAAGTAACTGTATACATATTAAAATATCCAATTTATTTTTATACCTCCGGCTTTCCTATAAGATATGTGTTGGAAATTGTTATGTTTTATAAAGTTTTAATTTAGGTTTATTATTTATTATAGAGTATAAATTTAAAATTTCAGGATATGCTCCTAGTTAATATACATACCGGCCTTAGATACATTGGTGTTTCGGTAAGTATGAACACTTGCATTATTTTAGGAAAATAATTCTATTTGGTGTAATTTTCAATTTTAAGTATGTACAATAATTCCATGAAAAAGTAAATAATATGAACATGCTTTCACATTATCTTAATAGTTTTAAAAATGTTTATTAGTTCAATTTTTATGCGTTTAAATATCAGGTTACCTTTTAAAGTTTAAAAAAAATCTATTTTTTTAAATTTATATTAAAATTAGATTATTTAGGAACATTTTTAAAGAAACCCCATGCAAAAAAGTCGCAGTTTACAGGAAGTTACATCTAAAACAGTTTGATCTTTTTGTATATGAGCAAGAGGTACAGGATCAGGGTCTATAAGCAGTGTTTTTGGCCCATGAAATAAGACTAAAATTCAATTTTGTTATACTGACTTACTTATTTCACTTTTTAATATTAGAAGGTTTATTCTGTAGGATTTCAACAATAGTTTTTGCATTTTGTTCGGATTTATATGACTTACACATGCTCAAAGTTCGTATTATTCGTAGTTTTTGATGAAAAATACGCAATTTCTCCAAATTTTACGTCAATTATTTATATGAGCGCAATCTTGCAACACTTTCTTCTTTACATATATCATACAATACATCAAAATGTGCAATATATGTAAAAATAAAAGGGTTGCAAAGTTGCCCTCATAATACAATATTAAAAATAGAGAGTTAAGTAACTGAATTCCTTCACGTCAATCAGAGACTTTAGGATGCAACAACGTGTGTAAACGTGTTAAAATGAACGTAACTATTGCTAATAACTGCATTCCTTCACATTAGCAATAGTTACGTTCATTTTAGCACATTTAAACACGTTGTTTCATCCTAAAGTCTCTTACTGACCTGCAGGAATGCAGTTACTGAACACTCTATTGTTAATATTGTACTATGAGCGCAGCTTTGAAACACTTTTATTTTTACATATATTGCACATTCTAATGTATTTTATAATATATGTAAAGAAGAAAGTGTTGCACGATTGTGCTCATATAAATAATTGAGGTAAAATTAGAGAAATTGTGTATTTTTCATCAAAAACTACGAATAATACGAAATTTGAACTTGTGTAAGTCATATAAACCCGAACAAAATACAAAAACTATTGTTGAAATCCTACAGAATAAACCTTCTAATGTTAAAATGTGAAATAACTAAGTCAGTATAACAAAATCGAATTTTAGTCTTATTTCATGGGCCAAAAACACGGCTTATGGACCTTGATCCTTTATCTCTATCGTAAATTTTCTCAAAACAGTGATTTTGTTCATTGCCCACATGATTTCTAAGAAATGGCTGAATACAATTTCATGAAAATTTGACTGAAGCTATAAACCTCATAGGTTCACAAAATTTCCTACTATTACGTCCATGGAATAAGAATTTAGAAAATATGACTATTTTTATTTAACCTCTTGCCTGTGGAATATATTTGAGAAAAACGTTGAAACGTTAATTAAAACACGTTAATTGAAACGTTAATTGAAACACGCTAACTGAAAAACGTTAATTGATACACCAATTTTTCTTTTTCCCGAACTCAGGTCGGGCATTCAAAAATTGGCGCATTTGCGTCTCCCGAACTGCGTTCGGACGTCACATGCAAAGGGCTAAAAACATCAAATTTTTTAGTGTTTTTTATTTTATTTTCTCTTAAGAGCTAATCGTTATATATTTTCCAGTGTGAAACATTTTAAGCACATATTATTTCTCTAATAAAAAGAAATGGCTCACTGTGACAATTTAATTATCATAAATTCTTTGCGTAAGGAATATATAATGTGAATTCATTTATTAAAAAAGCATTCAATTTGAAATTAAATAATAAAAAAAAAACTGTATATGCATCTATACTCTTTTTCAGAACATTAACTGTTAAAATATATCTCTTTTAATGTGTGTTTAAAATTTTCTATCCAAATGTTAATTAGATGTGAAGGTATTGCAATCAATTTTAGGGTCACTTTTACATGTAATTTATCAGTGTAAAAGGTACTTGACCCCTTCAACGAACAGCGACTCTAGGTGCAAAAGTCCCTTATTTTATAGGAAAACGTAGAGTTTAAAAAATGAGATTTCTTATTTTAAATCATGTCCAAATCCTTGCAAAAGTAATGTCATATCTGAGAGCTATATTTAAGTTTTGTACTTTTTTAACACTTTTAAACGTAGTTGATATATGCAATTGATATATGTTATTGGGGTTTATTATGGCATGTTCGGTATTGAAAATGAAGTGTGTAGCACTTATAGTTATTTTACAGGGACACTCAAATAATTCCGTTACATTACGGTCTATGGAGAAAAATCGTTTGCGGTATATTTTATTAATGTTTCCTTATTTCAAACATATTCATATTGATATAAGGTGCATAAAAGAAGCTTTCTATAGACTATTGTGTGTATAACATTCATCGTTCATTTACAGGGACACGCAAAAGATTTCGCTATTGTATCTTAACAATAATTGCTGGAAGTGCTGTTTCAGTTGCTGAATGCGTTTTTAAATTTAACTGATTTTTTGCCGATTATTTGGTGTGTATAAATTATATAGGTCATATACACGGCAGCCCAAAATTTCTCGACTACATTTCCATTTATTGATGGAATTTCAAGAAGGGGGATTTTAAACTATGGTACGTGTTTCCTAACTGAATTAAAATTTAGAATTCTATGTAGTATATATAAAAATGTATAGATCTGCAGATTGTACAGGGCTGCACAAAAGAGTTCGCATATTTTTCCGAATAGTATTTGTAATTCCTGAAATTATGTGTTTAAATATGTTATACGTTTTCCGAATTATGTACTTAGATATCATCTATCACCTTATTAAACATTAAAGATTTGTAAAAATACTTTGTAAGTGTTGGGAAGTGTTACATAATCTTTGCTTGACAGATGACTTTTCTTTTTTGTTGTAATTGTAAACGTTTCAATCAACAGCGGTTTAAGAGATAGTCGCTAGTTCCTCTATTTTGAGTAACACGGTATATATAATTATACACATATAGTATATACGTATGGGTGTGTTTTTGTATATGTATGCTTTATTTGAGATCTACAAAAAATACATTAAATAATCTAGATATAAATCACAGTTATTAAATAAAGAAACTGTTGCACCAGCATACATCCATATATAAACACTTGTTTATACAATAGAAATAATAAACAAAATGTATTGTAACTTTTATAAGCATATTTTATTGAATAATTTTAAATATTGAAAATCAAATGCTTTTGATATATAATAGCTTTACAAGTTTTATTTTGATAAAATAACCAGTAATATCTATTTAGAACTTTTATTTGAATTAGTAATTTAATTTTCTATGTATTTCTAACATAATAAAGATAAAATTCGCATGATGTTTCTGCGCAAAGAAACGTTTTTAAATATATAGATATTAATATTACTCCTAAGAATATTATGAAGACCATAGTTTTGAAATGTTTAAGAAGAATGCTTATAACTATGTTAAAAATATCTGCTAAAATAATAGTTTATATTTTATAACTAACGCAAATAACATCAAAGCGAAATAAACGTTTACGGCTTTAACATTTAATTAATATTCGCTAATAAAAGAAAACAAGTCTGCTAATTATCGTGGAATATTGAATTTGAGTGTATTGGAATACTTTTACTCCTATGAAATGAGTACATTTATTTTTTCCGCTCTAGAACAAATTAACGTATTCACCTTTAATTTAAACATCACATAAAGCAAAAAATTGACGCATGATCTACCAGTCACATATTTATCTAATTCCCAATAAAGATCGTACTTTACAAACTGGAAACGTTGTCAACTTGCGTATAATTAATGTCAACGACAGTGTAATTAATGCCAAATTTGATAAAGAGTTTTCATCATAATGTAATATCTGGAAATAGTAATTATGGTAGGGTTTCTAGAATGACGCAAAAAGTGACGTACATGAAGTATAAAGTTAAAATTGGAGAATCAAGCGTTTTAAGAGATGATTATTTTTAATTATAACATTTAAAGTTTTGTGTTATATGCGAGTTTGAGAAAGGAGAAGACTATATAATTAAACGTTTCCATTCGAGAAGTGGTTGTGAGTATGCAATCGTAAGTTATGCAAGTGGATTAATTAAGCACTTATTTAGATTGTGTAAGAAAATCATTAAAATGTATTTAAATGAAAGTCGACAATTCGGTAATATTATAATAAATGTTTACTAGGTTTGATGTTAATTAAAAATTTTAAATAAAATTCCTGAATTAGCAAAATGCCAAATGATGCAGTTTGAATATCATTCTAAAGTATTAAAAATTTTAGTTCAAAGTTTAACCATTCCATGGTATAAAGTAATTAGAAGAAACAGAAGTCCTTCCGGCTTGTACCGGCAGGAAAAGGTAGTTTTCATAGTCTATGTTTTTAAAAATTCAACTCATTTTACTTAAACACCCGAAGCTAAAATTCTTGGAACCCAATTATAAAAGATTCAATCCCGGTTTTCGTAAATACTGAATTTGAATGCGAATTTCAGCATGAGAGTTACAGCATATCAAAAATCAGATTGTTTGAAAATGTCATCCACCCTAGAATTTCAAAGTGCCATATCTCAGCCATTTTTTAAGATTAAGCCAAAACAAACAATGTTCTGGAATCCTTGTATCACGTTCTAACACTTAACGGAAAACACATTTTTCAATTTATAATTTTTTATACATCCTTTTAATTTTTTAAAAAATTAAAAAAAATTACTTGCCGCCATTTTGAAACAAGATGGCGTATGAAGCTGGCCAACAAACTTGGACGAGACCTTTGTATGTTCTGTACACATGATCAGTCACATCCATATCGGTTCATAAATACAAGAGTTTTAGTATATCAAATATCAGATTGTTTCAAAATCTCAGCCACCCTAGAATTTAAAACTGCCATATCTCAGAAATTTTTTAAGATATAGCCAAAACAAAAATTGTTCCAGAATCCTTGTATCACGTTCTAACACATAACAGAAACATTTTTTTTTTCAATTTATACATTTTTTGTACATCTTTTTGAATTTTTCAAAAATTAAAAATTTTTAACTGGCTGCCATTTTGATACAAGATGACGGATGAAGCTGGCCAATGAACTCGGTCGAGACCTTGTTATGTACTATAGACATACTCAGTAACATACAAATCGATTCATAAATAAGAGAGTTACAGTATGACATATGTCAGATATATATATATAAATCAACATTTAAACAGAGGGTGGTTTGGGGGTCTAGGGTGATCGATGAAAATACACCAAATTTTTTTGGAATTGCTTTCCTCCAAACGGCTGCAAAAGGTAGCTTTTTGTAATGAAAGCTACCTAAAATACCTTCTTCTTAACTTTCGAAAATCCTTCCTTCATGATTCAATTTCATAAATGATTATTGCAGATTATGAAAGGATTATGAAAAATTGCAGCTATTAAGCAGCCAGTATAAACAATTAGTGCTGCACACTTTGAATACACTGCTTTAGACCACAAAATTTTCTTCTTGCATGAAAGTTAGATCTCTGGCAAGATGTGTCAGGTTCGAATTCCCAATTAAGATTTCGATGTAGTTCGATTCCAATTTAAACAAAGTTCATTGTTTAATTATCCTTTTCGTGCAATGGATAAACGAACGGTATTAGGGTTTAGCATTTCATCAGTTTATTGTTTCAAATTTTTTTAGTTCATGGTTGAAACAAGTTTATGTTTCGGTAGATAATGATGAGTTTGAAAACTTTATGTTTTAAGAGATAATGGTAAAGGTAAGGATAAGTAAATGTATATCTTCTTGCTTAGTCGTCAGGCCGTTTGTTTTAAGTAAGGATGCATTAGGTTCAAATCCTAATTTAGGCTTCGATGTATATAGTGTGTTGGATTCCATTTTAAACAAAAGTCATGGTGTGTTTAGTCGTTGTTTGCGATCGATAAACATAGCAAATTTATGGTTTATAATTTTATCTGTTTATTTTCTACACTTTAGGAGATAATGGTTGAACATGATCAAGTTTATTGTTCATGTAGATTAGCAAATCTTTCGAAAATCTGTCATCATCTTATGGTTGATGATTTCAAAAGTTATTTAAAACAGTATAATTTTTTTAACAATGAATGCAGGTTTCTATTTCACATGCATTTTACTTCTTTATATGCATGATGTGTATTTTTACTTTTAGGAATATATTTTTACTATAAAGAGAAAGTATGTGAATTAGAAAATACGACCGACGGGACTTTTAGGAAACCTAAAATATTTTAAGCTGAAATCTGAAACTAAGAAATAAACATTGGGTATATGTATATTACGCAGCTAAGAACGATATAAATTAGATAGAAAAATCTTCTCAGTTATGCGTAATGTACGCAAATAGATATAATCATAAACATTGCATAAAGCTTTGAAATATACATATATTGATAATATTTTTAAAAATATCAAGAAATAAATGTTTTTCAAATATTTAACAATAATCATGAAAATTGTGTCAAATATCCGGTTAAAAATAGCTATATACTCTATAACTGACGAAAGTAAAATAAAAAGGAAATTACATTCGATTACCATTTTACCATTTATTAATATTTATTCATGAAAGAAAAGTTTGTCAAGTATCTTCTAATATTAACTTTGAGTATTAAAATTCTTTTATTTTTATGAAATGATAATATTTAATTCATTTTGCTGCGACGAAAATCAACACACTCACCTTTAAATTAAACACAAGACGAAAAAAATGACGCATGATCTACCAGTCACATATTTGTCTGACTTCCCAATAAAGCTTGTACTTCACAAGCTGGAAATGTTGTCAACTCGTGTATAATTAATGTCAACGACAGTGTAATTAATGACAAATTCGATAAAGAGTTTTCGCCATAATGTAATATCTGGAAATAGTAATTATTGTTAGGGTTTTCAGAATGACCCAAGAAATGGCGAACGCGAAATATAAAGTTAAAATTGGAGAGTCAAGCATTTTCCGAGATGATTACTTATAATTATAACATTTAAAGTTTTGGATTATATGCGAGTTCATAAATATAGAAGACGAAATAATTAAACGTTTCCTTTTAGAGGTTATTGTGGATGTAAATCCATAAGTTATTGAAGTAGATAAATAAAGAACTTAATTAGATTATGTAAGAAATTCGTTAAAATATATTAAAATAGAAGTCGCAGCATTTGGGTAGTACATCATACTAATTATTTACTAGACATAATTATAATTAGGAATATTAATTACAACATCTAATATGCAAAAGATGAAATCATCTATGTTGTTCACCTTTTTTTTCCTTTTTTTTCTTTTTTTCTTTTTGCATGGATTGCGTATAGTTTTTTTTATATATAATACATTTTTATTTTTCAGAAGAACAATAAAATAATGTAGAAAATAGGAACAATAAGACTGACAATAAATCCAAATTGTATTAAGTTAAATATAAAACAAAAAATCCATTATGTACGTATATACGTGAATATTAAGTAGCGCTTTGTGCCTTTGAAATTAAGACGTGATTTTACATTTCGATTCAAGTGACTTTATTTGAATGGTTAAACGGTCACGTCGCCTGTGCATTTTTTAGCCATAACTCTGGGGCCTAAAAGTTTTTTTTAAAGGTACAAGTATGACTCAGTACCTCTAACACTCTGTTATCGGTGCCCATCATTTTGTGGTACCTCAGCTGTGGTGCATACCATACTCTTTTACGTACAATTTTGATCAATTTTTCCACCTGCGCCTGTATTTTTGAATACTTCTTTTTTACAAAAATAAGTAATTAAATATAATATAAAAAATGTGCATATTGACTCGTTTAGGCTCATTTTGGTGGAGATTGAAATCGTTGAAATCGCTTAATTAAATTGGATAATTTCATTTAATTTTTTTTCTGATGCAAAATTGTAACTTCCTACGCAAACCCGTGCATTTCTATATCATCCAAAAACATTCATTTATAGATTGTGACTTGTATGATTTTGTACAGTATATTGTTGGTAAATTGCTTGTTCTATTAGTTGGCTTGTGAAGTATATATAACTTTATTTTTTTTCTCATATAAACATATATATACGAATCCTTTCACTGATAAATTTGGTAGCCAGTACCAGAAAACTTTTCAGAAAATTTGATATTTTTGTTTTACGTTTAAACAAAGTTATTAATAGTTGAAGCAGTAAATATTTAGTTGGCATCAATACAGTTTTTATAATATAAATATATCGTATTCGGTATACACATAGTTATGTCAAACATATACGTTTATACAGTATACATATTATATATGCTTTGCTTATGTATGTGTGAATATTTGTGTGTGTACCAGTGTGTATATTTGCTTGATTTCGTTTTCTTTTGATATGATAAACAGTCATTGAGCACATCATTTCCTAGCTACATGGACGTTTATGCAACACATATATATATATATATATATATATATATATATATATATATGTATATATATATATATATATATATATGTATATATATATATATATATATATATATATATATGTATATATATAACCATAGTTTTGTAACTTAATTTGCTGGATATATATATATATATTACGTAAAGTATGCTTTATATCTAACCATTTTTGGAAATCCAAACTGCGGATTTGAAACATAGTTTTCTTTATTTTCTGGTGGTTACTTTTGTTTATTTTTAAAATGTGGTGTTATTCAGTTACAAAAGTACTGAAGATATATACGTAACACGAATAATGACATTTTCCAGATATCTATCAGTTCAATAAATATTCTACATGCTTGAAACTCGGAGTAAAACTTCTTTTGTATCTCAAAATTAAATGTAATCTAAATTTTACTTAACCGAAATAGGTTTTATTTAGACATTTATAATTGTTATTGAAATTTTAGAGTCAGTAAAAGAAGCTTTTCTCAAAAGCAACATTACTGAAGGAAACAAAACTTTTCAAATCTTTTTTCTCTTTATAGTTCTATTAATACTAATATTTTAACAAATATATATATTTTTTTAATTTATAAACTTTCTTCTTTGATTGTGGTATTATTTTTAAATTTAGAGATGTCTGATATAAGAAAACAAATTAACTTATATTTTTATCAACTAAAATTTGAAGAAAAAATTCGATCAGAAAATTTACTATCTTACGAAATTGTTGCAATAGAAAATTTCATACATTTTCAAAAGTTTCTAAATATATCGAAATTGTGTGTTTAAAAATGCATCCTTTTATCTCTAGCGTTTGAAAGCCTTTCTTTTAATCCTTACCGATAGCATTTTTGTTCAGTAAATTTCAACTTAAAAGCATTCCAATATTATTACGAGAGCCAATTTATTATACAAATAATTGGTAAAAGGTTCTTTACTCTAGAAATAAAATTTACTTAAATTAATGTGCATTATTACATTTTGTAATCCCTTCACTTGCGTAATAAAATTATTATCTTTTGTCGTATATAATTCTGAAATGAGCCTATAAACATCGGAATATTTCCTCTTAAAGTCTCGCTTTTTGAAATAAAAATAATCTAATTCTTTTCGAATTAAATAATCTATTCACTCAACAAGAAAAGAATTTCCCTTCCCCAACAGCCTTTGAAGTAACAGATGTTGCACCGTTAATGATATTTCTTCGTGCTTTGGTAAAAATACATTGTTCTACAAGCTCCCTAATTGGCATATGCTAATACTATTACGAGTTGTCATCTAGAATGCACTTTCGAAGAATTCACCTTCCACAGTTTCACTTGTATGATTCATCCAGCAAAATGATGGCCTCTAAAAGGTTATTATCTTAATGAATTGCATGCCTGTTACTTTGCGTACTTTAGTTATATTTAGACTTTATTAGAGATTCATTAGCTTTTGGTTTTTTCCTCATTAACGTTGCTAATGTTTCATATTTTTACGCAGCTTTTCTATTTCTTTAACGATTTGTTTGTGCCTTAGGAAGCGTTTTCTATCACTGTGACACTCCTGATTCCTCTTTGATCCTAAATGTCTTCATACTTAAACGAAAAAAAATCGCGAAATAATCAGTGTGTTTACTTCATTAAATTTATTAGTTCAAATGTTTAGTTTATTGTCATTTGGCGAAATATGAAAACTAAATGTATTATGAATTAATTAAGCATTTTTCTCTTCATATAAAAGTAAATTTCTGTACATAAAAATTCTTTTGTATTCTCTCTAGTAGTAGAATTCATCTTATGGTATAATATAATTTTAAGTTGATAGTATGTGAAAGAAGAAAATAAAGTAATATTTTGTTGAATGCGCATAAAAAAAACTCAAATATATGAAAATGTTTTAGAGGTTCATTAGGGAGTTAATAGCAGTACCGAAATATGTATAATAAATGTTTACTTTTTTATTTAAATGATATTACCTTTTCATTTTTTACTATTTTCATTTGTGAAAAAATACATTGTTATAAAAAAAATATAGGATACTCTTATTACTGAATTTCCTCAATTTCAATATACAACGATAAATCAAATATAAACCAGATGTCGTCCCAACACGGACTGGGAGGGCAAAAACTGGATTAGGCGTAAATATGTAATTGGCAAGAATGTCACATGCCAAGCACACTCAAATATGCCTTTTATTCAGCATCGGGATAAATGAGCAGAAACTACACCTCATCGCTGCACAAAGAATTGCTATTGCATTTATTGCAAGAGAAGAAGTAAAACTGACCAAAAAATTTCTTAAAACACAAGCATACCTCCACAGACACCTGTTTCACAGAAATTGAAGCCTACGATTGGACAAAATGTTCATGAGGCCCATGTTCGGCACATTTATTTAAATTCACCTCGGTTGAGTGTGACTGATGAAAAACATCCATAACGAGGGAATCTAATACTAGTGCAAAATACTGCTACTGTATAATAAAGAAACAATACATGAAAATCGGCGAAAAAGTCACATATTTAGAATAAAGAACCTCCATGACAAGTATGGTCTCAAAGGACAGCTTTAATTCAACGAAAGCTGTAGGAAATGCACTGTGCGAGTTTAGGAATACACTACCTACAGACCCTACAGATTTGTCGTCCTGAAACTATCATTTATCTACCTCTGCAAGAAAAAATCTAAAGTATGATACTCCAACCATTGGAAATAATTTACCTAGTTGAATATATTCATTATGACCTAATTACATGGAATACAGGTGTTTCCGTGTTATTTCAAGATTCATCATGTAAATGCTATAGTTATAGCTCGGATGAATGAAATTAGCGCTGCAGTTCGCAGCCTTGCCCAACAAATAAGAGTGAAATATGGCAGACGAGGATTGCATCGGGATAGCTCAGTAGGGAGAGCGTTGGTACGGCAAACAAAAGTACCCAGGTTCGAGTCTTGGTCCCGGCACATTTTCGCTCTGTTGGAAAAAATCTCAACTATGATACTCCAACCATTGGATATCACTTATTTAGTTTACCTAAAGAGGTACTTAGAAGGCACAGTCTTTCGGGCGTTTGTGTGCAGGTGGATTGAGAACAAGCACCCTTCAATCTTTGGTAATAGAAGAGAAAAACCTGTATGCATTGAAGAAAATATATTTTGAAATCAGGAGATTATGTAAAACAATAATATTACACCAGCAGTTTTCTATTGCATTTCAATAAATTTTAAAAAGTAAATTACAACATATATTTGATTGAACCTTGTATCAAATTTAATTGAATTTAAGATTATTGAAGATTCGCGAGAGAGCAGATTTCTCATTAGCGACTGCTTAATTATATTTATTAGATTTACTCAAAAAAAAATCAACACCATGAAAAAGCAAATGTTTTGCCATGCATATATTGTGGGAATACACATGTACAAATAATGCAAATAGTTGTATCTTCAATGCAATCAAGCTTTTATCACGCAAGATAAACTCCCTAACAACGCACCAAGCCTTAAGTTCGATGTCGCTACAGTTATAATACGCATATTTTTCTGCCGTTTTTGAGTTTGATGAATAAGAAAGACAAAGTAATGCTGTAAGACGTCATCGTGGTCAGAAAATTTCACAAACGTTTTCAAGTAGTGTATCCAAAGCGATGGTTGGTTCTTGTTCTGTATCGCGAGGGAAAAGTAGTTTGTGAGAATAGACCCAAGAGTTAACTGTTCAGGTACCGTATGGGCATGGGGAAAGGATATGGATGTAAAAATGCAATAATAGCCGAATACCACGCCACTCCAAATCCTGTCTATATGAAATTCGACATATTTTGCGAATTTTAAAGCGTGTTTAAGCTGTTCTAATTATGATGAGGATAGTTTTTAGATATTTGGCTCAAGATTGTTTGGTGCCTAGCCGTCTTGTCGACCTTTGTGAAGGCTTTAGTTAACAGTAAATCATCCTTGCGAGGGGATTGTATGGAGTACCAAATAGAACACTATAGTCTTGAGGAACGATTCTCGTTTTTGCCTCAAAATCCATGATCAACGTGTAAGTGTGTTGAGGCAATGACGTGCCCACCGAGACAAGACGTTAACGAGGTTAACGTTTTCGCGCGACATATGGCTCGTCAACGTCGAATAATAGTTTGTTGCGTCAGAAATACTAACTTCCATTCATTTTTTCAGAACATGACACTACATTAGAGACACATCGCAATTGTGTAATGTAGTCTCATGTTCTTAGATATTTTCAGTAATTAAAAAAAACGATTTTTCTGTAAGATAAATCACGACACATACTGCTCGGTTATGAAATCATTGGCATGAGTTAGTATAGCGCTCCCTTAAATGAATAGATCTCTCGACTCCGCGACAATCATGAAAGTATGAGACTTGACTTCGAATCACTTAATTACATCTTCTATTGCACGAAATTCGACTAATTGATTCTAACTGATTCTATGGAACGAAGTGTACAAAAATGCACTGACCAAAAATGCTCTTTAATATTTTATGATGCACATGAATGATTTAAATAAATGACATATAAATAAACAGATAATAATCGAACTACGACCTTGAACACGGAAATAATGAGAATAACAAAATTACGGATGATTAACCCGTTTGCACTTTAAAAAATGCAAATAATTCAACATCTGTTCAATTCCATATAATACTCATAACTAAATTCCCAAACGAAATTAAAGCTACGGAAATAAATTAATAAATAAATAAAACTTGAATTTAACACTCGTGTAATCTAACTACTCACTTAAACACTGAAATAATGAAAATAACAAAAGTTGCTATGTATAGTGAAATGTTTCGCGATTGACCGTTGGCATGTAGCTATTACGAAAGTACTAAAATTGATTTTTAATGAAGTTGATAGGCAATCTAAGCAAATATAATATATTTTAAAATTCTATTAGAATTTTCACTTAAAAACGACTTTTATCTACGTTCCGTATAACTGTCACTTTATCGGGAATCTTTAACCCGGTTATCCCGGGTTTGATTGTATGGTATCTATTAAAAAATGAAATTTGGCTCCAAAATTTTTTGCTTATAATTTCAAAGTTTTATCTAATTTTTATGTACAATTTATATGTTATATCTGTTATTTATGATCGTTGTATATGTTACATCTGTTTACATATTCTGGCTAAATAAAAATCAATCAGTCCCTTTCAGAATCCCATTATTTTTGGCATTTATTACGTCCCTTCAGAAAATTTAACTATACCTGCAAATCCATAAACAAGGTACTTTGATACGAACATATTTATCTTGAGACTTTTAGTATGGGTGTCGTGCCGAGTGTTAACAAACGAAGTATTTGTTTATCTCTTTGTGTGTATGTTGGTGATGGCCAGGAGAATTTTACTAATTTATTTGGAAGACGCAGTTTCGCGTTTGTCAAAGTTGGCCGCAATTTTATATGCAGATCTAAAACAGTAAAAATCAACCCAAATTCAATATTTTAGCCCAATACAATAAATTTCATCTTCTTTTAACAAAGATTTTTTTAAAAATTCATACAGCAATTTTTGAATTTTCACAATTTTTAAGATAAATGACATTTTTGGAGAAAAGAAGGACTTTGTTTTTTATTAAACAATTTCTGTGTTTAATCTTTGGCATCCAAAGTTAAATTTAGAAACATTCAGGGGAAATAAAATGGATTTGGCAAGCTTCTAAAATGTCAATGTACTGTTTAAAATTTATTAGATTATTTTTCTATAAATATTTTAATTTTTTTAGATATCATTCTTTTACTTTCAACTTTTTACTGAAGAAAATATTTTTTATTTTGTGGTGCGTCTCACAAAAAGAAGCATCTTATACGTAAAAAAATGCGGTATATATGTAAGATGTACATTTGTAAAATGGATATATGTAAGATGTATGCATGTATATACGTATGGTGTATTCATGTATATGCGTAATATGTATGCATGTACATATGTAATAAAAATACATGCAATTGTGAAAATATTCTTTAAGTTTATAGATAAAATATTTCACTATATGAGGTTTCTTTAAATTTATTTTTAGTAATAATTAATTTTTCTATACCACAGATTTTTATAAAGTAAAAAACACTGATACTTAAAAATGAAATGACTATAAATGAAATCATTTTATTTTCATTTAGTACTAAATAATATATATATTAAATGAAATAACTCATTTCAGCATTAAATGTAAGAGTATAGCAAATTGAATATTCAAGTCACAAATTCGAATTCAGTGACTTAAAAAAAAAACATTCGATTTATTGTATTGAAAAGTTGATCAATGATACATGCCTTACAATGTAGTAATAGATAAATTGGACTTGAAAGAAAAAAAAACAAATAATGTATCATACCACCAAAAATCTCCTAATGAAAATACGGTCGCTTGTGATCAGCCAGATATGTCACATAACGAATCCCTATACTGTAAATATAGTTGTTTTAGCAACACGAAATACCATTTATGCAAAATTAAGGATTGTGATGCTAAAAAAGTTCTAGGGAGGTTTTGTGACCAGAGGCGAAACAATTCTATATGGCGCTTAGGCAAAACCTCTTAATTAATCAATCTACCAGTAAATTAATTTAATAACCTTTAATTAATTTTTCTACCAGTAGTCAGCGCATCAGTAAAATAAGTGGAGGTGCCGATAAAGGCAGTCAGCGCCTACTTTAATTGACAGCACCTGTTGCAAGGCCTTGCTGCAGCTCTCGTTGTTTCCATGAACATTTCCAAGCATTCGGGATACACTTGTTACGATTTACGGCCACAGATATCGTTTACTAAGCCATGAGACCAGTGTAACAAATAGTGATTTGATGAGTTTTGTTTTTACCCATAAAAACGCAGTCTGTTTAGATATACCAGAAATGTTAATGCTGAAGGATATTTATCCAAGATTGTCGTGAGCTTTCACTGATATTTGGATGTTTTACATAAGAATTGCACGTTCGTAAGACTGGTAATTTCTTTTTAAATTGGATATTTGATATCAAGGATAATAATCTATACAAGCAAAAGATCTCCAGGAAGAGTATAGTAGACACCCTAAAAGAAACCAAGATTAAGTATATATATATATATATATATATATATATATATGTTATATAAAAAATTTATTTCCTTCGCAAATATTTCACATTTATTTCGCATTAGTCCTTTAAATTAATCTAACTTCTGACATAGTCAGTATTTCCTTAATTCTTAATAATATTTATTCCTATTTAATGTCCTTTTAAAAGTAAATACCCGTATATTAATAATTATCTTATTCCAAACCTTAATCTAAAATTTTAAGTTCATTCGTAACTTTTATCAGCTCCACTAATCTATAAAATTCTGAGAGACGCCTTTTTCATTTCGAATGTTTTTAAAAGTCATTTTTTTTAAAATTTTTATTACATGCTCGGTTTCGCGCACTAGGTATTTTTCACTTCAAAATTAATGCGCGGCTCGAGAGGAATTCTTTCGTGTTAGAGGGTTTCCCTCGCGCCTCATTCGCTGGGCTGGAGCTCGCCTCTCACTCATTGGTTTGTGCGCTCGTGACATCGTATTCTGTATGTCTACGTTCAGTGAACAAAACTTGCTTGCACGCTTTGGAGCGCAGATTTTTGACGTGTTTGGAAGTGTAAACAAATGGATATGTGGTGTTGCAGTCGCGTAGAATTTTAATATAGCTCTTTAGGATCTTCTAAAACGATGTAGTGAGCCATCGTGAAGCCTGAGGGTTATAAGTTTATACCTGTGGTAACTGTTACTGCATCGTTCTTATTCATAAATAAACGATTTGTCTGGAAATTGGCTGGTCTTTATTGACGAAACTCTTCTGGTGTCTCCTCATTGCCTCACCTCTCCGCCATGATTATTGATATCGGCTGCAACATTCTATATATTTAACAAACTGCCATTTTCTCGTGGAATATTACATCTCGTGGTATCTCATCTCCGTCAAAACAGCACATACACTGTAAAAAAAAATCCGTCAAATTTACGGCAAAAACTGCAGGCAGCAATGTTGCCAGCAGTTTTTACGTAAAAATAGCAGTAAAAATCGATGTACATTTTATCGCATATTTTCCGTCATTTCAACGGTTATAAATGTAGTAAATTTCACAGCCATTTTTCCGTACAAATTACCACAAAAAGTTCTGTAATTTTAACAGTCCTATTTCCGTACAAATTATCACAATAGCTGCTGTAATTTTAAAAGCCATATTTTTTTTAAAATCATTGATTTTAATCAATTTTCATTTTTAGATGACTATTAGAATAGTCATAAAGTTCATCGCTTGTATGAAAAACATTGGAATTCATTATTTTATGTATAGAAATTCAATCCCATATAAAACATTTCTTTACTGCTTTGTATATGATATATATAAGAATTCAGAATTTATGAATAGGAATTTTTTTAATGTGGCAAAACTGAGACATCAAATATTCATTATAATACTATGTGTAAATACATTATATATAGAGAGAGTATATTTGTAGTACTAAAAAAAGAAACACTTCAATTCTGAAGGGCAAGAAGAATTTAGATAATATATATATATATATATATATATATATATATATATATATATATATTAGATAATTGGACTAGAATTACAAGCTTACGTTTATCTAATACAAATATAAAATACCATTTGTAATTAAACACTGATATATAAACAATGCAGGCTCCTAAGCGTAAGTCAAGAAACACACCATTTTGCTCGCTTTCGCCGTCGCGCGGGAAAGAGCACGTACTTTTGAATAGAAGTTCCTTGCGCAGATCATGCTAGTAAAATGTCTTTGCGCGCAGGCGCCGATTAGAAAATGAATGATGTGATCTGATTGGTTGTTCGCATATCGCATTAAAGGATTTTGAAAGCGAAAACGCTGGTTAAATCTACTGTTATATTTGCGGTATTTTTACATACGGAAATATTACGTTGCGATTTACTGGAATAAATGCAGTGAATTTGACAATCATTTTTTACAGTGTATATAGAAGTAGATATTTTTTATATAATGATTAAAGAACATAACTATTAGTTTCCAAAGAACTGATTATCAGCTACCATCGAAACTAAGGATAGTCCTTTAGACTTTATATGGAGAAAAAGTAAAAACTTTCTTTTATATATTTTTCATCTCCCATTAATATATTATTGCTTAACATTAAACACATTATTCTTAAAGTTTCATGTGTAATATGTACTATAATTTGCAATTATTGAAAGAAAACTTATTTCTAATAATGTATCAATTACCTAAAATTGAACTTATATTTCGGTTTTCTCTCAATATAATTAAAAATTATGTATTTATTTTGTAATTATTAAAAGATAAAAATGTTTTTACGAATTTCAATTTGAATACAACGGATTTAAAAAGTTATTAAAATGTTTAGGACAAACAGAGATTTATTGAATATAACATAGTAAAACGGATATTTGTTTTCATAGGTACTTTTTATCAAATAGTCCGAAATTATCGAATAAAAAAAATTAAGTCAGTTATAGATATTTAGAACTTACAAAATATTTTATCTCATAAAAATATCTGATTAGTAAAATTTCGAATTTTGTAAAAAATCTCTACAGACTTCGAAATGATAAGTTTCTTTATTAACGTAAAATGAAATCTGGATGATTTAACATACCTCAGATTTCGTAAATTTGCATCTGTTTCTAGTGTTTTATGACAATCCAACTACTGAAAGTCAGTCATAATTCCTTTTAAAACTTTCAGCTAAATGTATCCGTTACTGAAAAGAAATTCAAATTTTAAACGTCTGCAGCACATGTTTAGTTTATCTAAGGCATCTTAGAACTTATGAACCATTGATATGAAATTAAACCCATTTCTAAATATCGTATTTCACTTATCTCCAAAATAATAAATCAAAATTCAATTTTATCAGTCGTATTTATCAATTGCACTTACATTGTTTAGCAAATAATTCCCTATATAAAGATTTTTGGTATTTTTTTATGTTTATAAATGATTTACAATTAACAAAAAATCCTCAAAATATCATTTGCCAAATTTAATTTACAAAGTAATTTATTCCCTTAAAATATTGAATGAAGTATATCTTATGAATTTGTTGACAATTTGATATTTATAAGGAAATACAAATAAAGGAAAGTAGTAATCTTCAAACGCTCCAACTATCGGTCATAGAAGAATAAAATCGTTATTTTAATGTATATCACCCTCTCAAAAGCATTTACATTATATGGGCATATAAGGAAGACCTCTGTACCTAGCGCCACCATGAACCAAGGGTCACTGTTCTTCATTTTTAAAATAATATTTGGATATAACTTTCATGATTGATCTTGGTGTATGGCAATGGTTTTTAATAGCATAGCCATTTTGAATTTCCAAAGAAAGACGTTCTGAGAAAATAAAGCGGAAAGCTGTTTTGAAAGTATAAAATTAAAATTTTTCACCTGAATTCTTTTATTATTTTACAAACATAAGAAAATTATTTTCTCTTAACATGTAGTTTTATTGTTATGTGAAATACTAAATTCGATATCGAATACATTACCTGTAAAAGCGGAATTTTAATAGAGCAGATTTTGTGTGAAATCACCTTAGTATTGCATAATTGGCTATAGATAAAATCTGAAATTGTATTGTAGAATAACTGTTGAGAAAAGTATTTTCATTTTATGTACAAACCTTACATGCTAGAATATTGGAATTTTTTTGGAATATTAATAGTTCCTATATTATGAGTTAATGATATGTTAATTTGTAAGTTTTTTTTCCCAATTATAAAAATTTGCAATTTTAAACATAATTAAAAAATTAGACTTTTCATAGATATATTTGTGTTATCTGATGACGATTGTTTGTTTTATAAAATTTTGTTGTAGTTTTCTTGTTTATTATAGAGAATAAATTCGAATGTTCTGTGAATGGTACTAGGTAGAACAACTATCAGCCCTAGATTCATTTGTGTTCTTATATTTAGTTCTAGCATTAATTTAGGAAAAAAACATTGCCAGAATTTAAAATTTTTATACATGTACCGTACTTTGATTTAGAAATAAATACTATAAACATGCATCCAGATTAATTTAACAGTTTTAAAATTGAGTTGTTCCTCATTCTTTTGTGCTTAACTAAAACTGGTCCTAGGTCTGGAAATCACCGTTAACGTATTTGTCCTATGCATTTCCATTCACAGAAATTACGTCATTTGTGAAAATTCATCGCAAATCCTATATTTTCTTATTTTGTGTGTGTGTGTGACAAAGTAAAAAAATAACTCTTTTGGAAGCGTTAATGCAGCGCATTTGTTGCTATTAACGTATGAAATCTGTTTTCACAATTGTTATGTCCCGAATCTTAAAATTAAAATAAATTACATTTCTAAAAATTATATTTGAATTATTGTTCAGTGTTTAGTTTAATGTTTATAAAATTACTTTGCAATAAGTTAGCATGTTTAAATAAAAATAAATCAATCAACTTTCCAAAAAAATATTGGCAAATTATGTAGAACTATAATATGTTTTGAAATGTTAACATTTTACGTTTATAATCATAAAAAAAAACCTTTAAAGCGGAATTCCAACTACCTGTCAGTTATTTTTCCATAAGAAGTTTTTCTTTATGATCTTTATAATAGATGTTTTGTAAACTCATGCGTTAAAATTCAAATATCCTTTATTCAAAAAGTTTTCTGTTCACAAAATCACGTTTAAAGTAGATAAAACACGTTATCACCTTTACAGGATATTGTTGTTTACGTTTTCAAAGTTAGTTCCTTCTTCTGGCATTCAAACACAAGTACAGCAATGATAAGCAAATGTCTTAGCCGTAAAATCATTTTATTAAGTCCACCATATTTTAGCTGCCAACATGTAATCGTAATTCTTGCTTTTCTGACAGCTATTAACCTAACTCAAAGAATTTTCCTTTCAACTATTCTTTCTAATAGGAAGAGTCAACAGTTTCGACAACGGCAGCTTCTTTGCATTTTGTGACATTAACCTTCGAAAGACTTGTAATTTAATAACAACTTTATCATTGCGTAAGCAAGCTTGCAGTAATTCCAACTGTGCAAAGTTGTTGGCAGTTCCGGTAAAAATGAACTAATGTAGAAAATGATGCATAATAATTTTCGATGAGTTTTAATAAGCAGTTGCATTTAATTAATGCTTCCGCGCTTGTTGTTGGAACAGAGAACAAATTTTGCTTACGCGATTCTAAAATAATGACGTGTTTGCTTTGGTATTCTTTGATTACTGGATCTATGTATTGGGAAAAGTGGATTCAACTAAACGGAAATTGTTTCACGAAGGTTTAATATTTTTAGATTTTTTAAAATAAGTGTATACAACAAGGCAGTTTACATCAATTTTGTCATAAATTATTCAGAAAACATTTACATATAACTTTAACCAATCATAAGGTGTCAGGTTTGACACTATAATGGTTACAGTGTCAAAAGTTAGCGCACATTTTCATGCATGTTATCTTTAATAATATTGGATCCACTGGTGAGCCAGAACATTCTCAGGTGTAAAACATGGTAGCTTAACTTTTTTATTTTTGTTTGCCAATTTTTACGTAAAATTGTTTAATCGCATTCTGAGAAATTTTTAAAAGTAGAGTGTGTACTTATTTCTCAATATATGCCATAATAATCAATAATTTAATTTTATACATGAATTTAAATGAATAGTCCAATAAAATAAAATCCATCACGCAAAAATGCTTCAAATAACTTAACTGAAACTCCAACTTTAAGAAATCAGGTATTTTAAACGAATCAATCACAGTAGCTTTGTTTGTAGATTTCTTTAGATAACTGTGCTATATATGTATATAATAAAGTCCTGACTAAGATATCATCAACGCACAGCCAAAACGACTGAACCTAGAAATGTGAAAATTGGGGAGAAAAACCTCTAAGGAAGTAAACGAGAGCTAAGAAAGGATTTTCTAAAACTCCACCCTTACGGAGGTAAAAAGGGGAACAAGCATTAACAAATTCCTTAAAAATCGGATATTTGACAAATAAAAAAAAATAATAGCGCAGAGTCGTTTGTATTTTGTACAGAAATGTGGAAGGATATTTCGGGTAAATGTCCACATTGTTTAGATCAAATCCACAGATATATTTCGTTTCGTTCAAGATTCGTTTGGAGAAACCGACCATCGTTAGCGGACAAATCCTACTAGTAGTTAATATTTGGAAACTTGCATTATTAGCTACCTTGTTTTACATTCGAGCCTTTCAAAAATTTAAACTGCTCATAACTTTTGCATTTGCTTCTCGAAATGTTATGTTTTTTTAAAAATTCATTTTAAGCATAAATAAATGCATATTTTCCGTTGAACTGATGCACTATGAATGGGGGCAACATTCAAATATTCCAGATGAATTGCTTTTCTCAATATTTAGACACATTTTGTTTACCTGAAACGACCTACTATCAGAAAAAAATGTATTATTTCACTAATAAAAATGTATATTTCCTAAAGGTCAGAAATTTGGAAACTTTTAAAAGACAAATCTAACAAAAACGAGAAATAAATATATATATTTCTTGTATTATTAATATTAACTGAAGGGGAAAAATTATAGATCATTTGATGTGCAGTCCTGAAAAACAAATCTCTTTACTATTGCTGCAAATAATCATATGAAAAATATATAGGTACCAATCGATTAGTAATAATATCTATTATTTAATGCTGTACATACAATAATCATAAAGGGCTGTCTATATGTTAAACATTGCACAACATTAGTCTTTTTTTCAAATGGTAGCACCTTCTTTTCACCTTTTAATTGAGTTCCTTTTATTAATTCAGCTAGGAGATTTATGGATAGTTTATGGATTGTTCTTACTTTTGTATAGTCATAAATGTTGAAAATTTGAAGATGCTAATGTTAAATCTACATCACACACTTTAATTTATATTATTCCCCCCCCCAAAAAAAAACCTCATCCGGCTGAATTTTTTTTTTATGGAGATGCAATGAATGGACCCAAACATAATACATTTGTTTTTGAGGTCAAAAACATATTTTTGAATTATAAAAATAAATTATTAATAAATTCATATAAAAGTATGAAATATGAACTACATTAATTTTTACGTAAATTGAATCACCGAAATCGAAACTATGGCTTTATACTTTTACATTATATTCCTGCAGTTTTTCTCCTAGAATAAGACCAATGCATGTGGTATGTCCAGAGGGGGGGTTCGGGAAGTCTGGGTAAAACAGTTCCCGATCGTGGCGCTGTTTTACTCAATGATGGATTCAGAAGTACTAAAAACTAATTAAACGAAATCGGAAGGGACCGGTGCCATTTTTCACTTTACACAGGTTATCGTCTTAGCAGGTATATTTTCACGGTATTTCATTTGCCGGGACCATGAGGTAGTTCCGTTAAGATATGATTCCGTTACAGACAGGTTCTATTTTCAGATGTATCTTCTAGAACTTATCCACTCTTTGATACACCTCTGAAAACATAGATATAGGAAAATTAAACATATAAATACAGAACATGTCTATAATTAAATCCTGTCTCAAACAAAAAAATCAAAATTAGACGAAAGACACTATACGTTTACACCTACTAAGACAGAAAACTGTCTAAAAAAACTTTTATCCACTTTCTTACGATTCCTACTCGGTTGGTATTACTGTTTTACGGTAAAAAGTTTGAAAACGGATTGCTCTTTTGAACGCAAATGTTTCATGACCTCGATGAAGGAAGGATAATCCCATAAGTATACCTGTTAAGACAGAAACCTTTCTAAAACGGAATTTGCTTCTGATCCATTATGTTTCCGTTTTCACAGATTGTACTATAATTAGGTCGTCACTGTTGCGGCCGAAGGCCACGAAGCTAACACTGTTTCAGTATACAACACTTTTTCTTCTTAAATGACAGAATCTTTGAAATTAAAATGAGATTCAGAATTTGTGATGGCCAACGACTTTTAGACAAAATCGTTGAAGACCCCTATATAAAGCTTAAAACTTCGTCAAGAGAGACTTTGATGGGAACAACTGTTATGACGCTTACGGGAAAAGAGGAGTTTACATGACTATAATAAGGGCACATTTATCACAGTTTGGCGAATCTTATGTTTGTTTATTTTGTAATTTTATAACAAGAAATATAATCATCTGCTTTAAATCTGCTGGCTGAAATGTAAAAAAGTAACTTTGAAGTTGGACTGAATATTTGTAACTTTCCATTCAACATTACATTTTGTCACTTTCAAAATACATGAATGTTATTTACCTACAGTTTTCTTTAGCCAGTTGGTGACCAAATAGGTGTTTTTGAAGGGTATTTGACCAATAGAATAAAAGGGAGACACAGTGGAAGAACTTCTGCGAGGCCTTTTCATGACAAACTAGTTAATCCAAATCAATCCTTTCGAAAAAAAAATAAAAAAAAGAACTCATGACACAGGTGTGTTTGTAGATAGGCAAACGGAACAAAAAGGGAAGAGTAATTAAGCAATAACATGTACAAAACTATTGTAAAATGACTTTTATATAAATGTGTAATTATATTACAAATAATTATCGAAATAATAGTTGCCGTTAATCAATCAGCAACAGTAACGGATTCCTAAACACTTAGAGACGAGCGGCACTTATATGTGTGCAAAATCCTTCAATTTGAATACTAATATTTTTTAATAGTAATTTTCGCCATTTCTAATCATCGAATTTTAGCGATTAAATAATGCGACAATTACTACAAGAAAAAAATAGTGACAAAACTTTAAACGAAGTGTCAGGGACGCACGTAGATTAACTAGTTTATATTGAAGCTCCAAAATAACAAATGATTCACAAGTGTATACCATTGGCGATAATCACCTAGTTTCGGTAGCCTCAGAAGCTCAGATTGACTGTCTCAATAGCTTATCTTGAATGTCTTGAAGATAGCAGCCTGAAGTAGTTCGATTTCATTCTTGAAACGTGGCACATTTGTGCAAGAAAAATACCACAAGTTTGAGCGGTCTTTAAGATTGCTTTGTAAGGAATTTTTCACTATGTTTTAGAAACGATTTCTTCGCGAAAATATATTACTTTGAAAACTGAATTTTTATTTTGTTTCTATCCAAAGTTGCATTTTTAAAGTACACATCAGTACAATTTTATATTAATATATAAATGATAAATAAAATGCTGTATCTGCAAATCACGTCTTCAATTATGTTTTAACTTTCCACCTCATTGTGTCGTGTTAAATAAAGTTTTTGCATACTGAGAAAATAGCAGAATCAATTTTTCTTTTCATTGTGATATTTAACAACTAAAGCACACGATATATGCATATGCAAAACTCTTATGTAAAATAAAATGAAGTATAAAACAAATGCTAACTATAACACTTATGTAAAGGAATGCTAGGCATTTAAGTACATGAGCCCTATATGGCCGCATCTGTCGTACAAAAATAAGGACGGCTCTGAAGACGAACTTCCTAAATAAAGGTTAAACCATCTGAAATTTTAAGCTATCTCCTTTCATCATTAGGCTTAAAATATCTGTTGCAACATGAAAAGTACATACACCAGATTGTTTTCTTTTCTTAAAATTGTAAAGAATGAATCTTCTTCATATTTTTGCAATGGAGATATGTTCAGTAGTTCTTACAATATTATTTCTAAGTTGTTTACTTTATTATACACTAAATTAATCGGAGGTTTCTTTACATGAAAGGAATGAAATAACTTAGCCTCAAAATAAAGACTATTTTTTCAATACGAATCTACATCACATCATCATATAAAAGGATATTTATTTAGCTGAGAAAACAACTGAACTTCTTCACTTTGTATTATAAACTTATATTTTAAGCTTCTAAGGAAATGCAAATAACACACTAGTTCCGACCTAGTATTTCCAGGATATTTCAAAGAGTAACATTTTCCCCTTCTTCTAATTGAATTCGATTAAACAGTCCATGTGAACATTTAGTTCAGTTCATGGTATTGACTATATTAATTATATTTTAAAAAATGTTTTATTGACTTCCATCCTAAAATATCAGATGTCAGTAAATGTAAAAGAAGGCCAAGGCAACGCAATGGGACAGTGGTATATTTTTCTTTAACTAAAGTAAAACCTTTTATTATATACGAAGCATTGTCACCTTTGCTTACAAGAACGTTTGTAGATTAGGATTTTTTACAGCAAAATATGAAAATACACATTGTTGGGTATTTATCCTATCCATTGGTGAATAACAACGTATATTCTTCAAAATTAAATACCTACCACACTGGGTATTTACTCTTCTAAGATCATGGCAACCAATTAAGCCTGTCTCTTTTCTATAAAACAGTCATTTTCTGTAACAGTATTCTGAATTTAAAAATGTTACGCAATCATGGTATGCATTAAATTTTTAGATGAACCTCAGATACCTTTATTTAGATTTCTATGATGATATAAGCAAATGTTTATAAACTTCGTACTTTTACGGACTGCTTTGACCCAATTAACTCAATTACAGTGTGAAAAGTGGGTGTTACTATTTGAAAAGCGAAAGTTTGCGCATATTTTAAAATGTATGTTTAGTTTAAAATAGGGTTTTTAAAATCCAGTTTTTTAACAAAATATATGTGTTTACAAATGAAAATCAGTTCGTGGATTTGTACAAACAGATTTGAAAAAGGGCATAAACGCGAAAATTCACCCCCCCTATCTTTTTTTTTTTTTTTTGCTTAAAATGTATGAATGAATGTGTGCTTTAAATATGACATCATATTTACGGGATGCAACATTTTCCCTTTCCGTGATTAAGGCCAAATGTAGGTTAATACCAGAATAAGATGAAATGATTGTGTTTGAATACAGATTTCTTTTACATGAATAAATGTATATTGTTTTAAATTATCATATTAAAAAATGTAGATTGTTGTAAATGTACACATGCAAATTGCTGTACATGAAAAAATGCATCCCGAAAGTAAGAACTCGCTCATAATTTATGCCCAGCATTAAACAATAAAGGTAATTCCAGTCCATTGTTACTTATATCTTTTTTATACAATTATTTGCTGTAAAATTAGTAAGGTTTAGAATATTTCATTTTCAGGAGTGTACCTTCATTTACTATACAAAGTAGATTGTACCCGTTAAAACTTGATAGTAAACAATTTAAAGATTCAACAGATAAAGGTTCATAGGATTATTAAAATGACAGAATTTTTTACAGAATATTTGTTAGCATTAGTTAAAAGAAATAAAAATCCCTCCTTTTGCATCCCAGCTACGGAGCAACTGCATATTAATTCTCCTTACCCGGATACAGACAACAAAATATTTTCCAGATAATTCAGTTTTCAGATCTAAAAAAAAAGCTACTACTGGTTTCTCTTAAATGTTTACAAATAAAGTAATTTTTCAAATTAAAATTTTATTAGTTTTCTCAAGTGTAAGCAATTAATTGTATTATAATAACAATACTTGACACGACAGTTTTTGTATATAAATATTTTCCCTTTTTTTAAATGGAAAATAATCACCTACTTTTCTTAGTATGCTGTAAAATTAGTAAGGTTGAGAATATTTCCTTTTAAGGATATATAATTACTATATATTACCTTCACTGCTTTATCACTCAATTGTAATGAAAAACGTACGAATAATTGTAGATCATTTAAATTTTTAATGGAAAATTGCGAGCCAAAGGTTTTACTTTAATTGTTAATAATAAAAATACTAATTGAGAAATATTGAGTGTGATAAGTTTCCTTTAACAATCTTGAAGAAAAAACAAATTCCATAACTTTTACTCCTAAAATAAAATATGCTATTGAAATGAGTTATCAGAACACTAACTACATCTGAAAAACATCTTATGCCAGCAGCGTGGTCCGAACCCACACTCCCTTCAGCGAACCACAATTGCTCTTTCTGGCACCTTAGACTACTCGACCATCTTGACTTCTCTCAATGCCCATCTGAAATTAAACCAGTTCAAAATTATCTCCCACTCTGGTGACAGAAAAACACCCTAACCTGCTCATTGCGTAAGCTCAGATCAGCCGAAATCGATCTTAACAGATACACATTTAGTATTTAATTTATAGATTATTACATTGTTACTGTTAAAAATCCACAAAAATCTGGTTACTGTTTTTGAGACATCGTACAAAGGCGCTGTAAAATAACCGTTTGGAATAAAATGACTTTTTAAACGAACATTCCATAAGGTCGTATATAAGGATAAGCAAAGTTCACTTTTACTATAACTTTTGTTCTAACACAAAATTATGAATACGATTATTTTTTAAATGTTACAAATTAACAAAATTTTAATATAAATGAATTTAAGAAAATAATTCTTTTGTAGATTCAAAGGAGTCCAAGACTTTAAAAAAAATCTGGAAAATAGAAACTAGTCATCTAATTGTAACTGTTGCAATATTTCAATTAGACTTTGAATTCTGGTTTTGTTATATAGACTAAGTTCAGTGTTTTGGCAAGGAATAGCTGAATGGAATGATACATGCAACACAACGACTTTAAAAATTGCTTGAAACTATATATACGAACAACAGGATATAAAAATGTAGAACGTGCATAGAGGTAGGCTTCTTTTTTTTCTGTAGATGATGAGAAAAGTTGGTGGTGAGTATTTTTATCCACCATCTAGAGGAAAAAAGATCTGTTTATATATTTTTTTCCGATTTCGCTTATTTTATTACTATCAATAATCAAACGATTATTTTGCTGATGAATACTATGTGAAACTTAAAAGACATTTAACATATTTTTTAAAGTAATATAAAAGAATTTATTTGCAAAGTATTAAAAAATAAAAAATAAACATCATTAATATTCTTTAAATTTTTTATCAAATGGTTTACAAATTTTCAAAATTCTGTCAACTCATGTTGCTTTCGCAAAGTTTGCTATATAAATTTTATATATTAAATTAGGCTGTCTTTTTTTATACTTTTGTTCTAATTAATATATTAAAATAATAAATATAATAAAAAGATGGCGTTCGCTTTCAACATGTTGAATAAAAGGAGCTTTTTATCATTTTTTAATTGATTTCATAAACATAAAAGATTAAGATAAAATCAAATTAATTAATGTTACAAGACAGATAAAACGTTTTTTAGTGACAGTGTCACAGTAAAAATATGATGAAAATTCATTAAGATTTAAAGATTTGGCAAAAATTTTTAATTTTATAAATTAGACCGCAGTACTTTCTTAGTGAATCATAAAAAAAAATAGTTATTTGGTAAATTATATCTTCTTAGCAAAAAAGTAAAAAATTAGGTAGATGGCTCATGAATATTTTTAAGATCTCGGAGCTTAATTCAATTAAGTGCCGTAATGCAAAGCACCTGGAAATGGAAATAAGCGGAAAATTTTGTTCTGACAGCGTGAAAAATTTGATTAAATCCTAGAAGATAGCATTTTTCTGCAAATCTTTAGCCAATCACTTCTGATTAAGTTAAAAAAAGTCCTTCTTAAGTGCTTAAAGTTACGTTTTCTAAATAAGTATTTAGCATATTTTTTCTACTCACTGAAATAGTTTAAATGCGACACTATTTAATAAAATTTATTTGCAACAACAGAAGCTTTTAAAGTAAATTAATTCCAACACTTCAAAAACTCGAAGCGTCTTAATAATTTATTTAAGGATATTATTTTGTTTATGGCAGAAAGTAACTTTGTGAGAGTTAGTTATCTTCGTGTTTCGTTTTCTGCCAGAGTATTTTTTGTTTCGCCCATATTTTGTTTTTGGGATTTTTTTAAAAAACAAAATATGGGCAAAGCAAAATAAGTAATTTTCTAAGTTTCTGATGTATGATGGAAAAAAGATGTTACTCAACAAGTATATAAGATGGGTCAGGTAAAAAACGCTGAAAGTCACATATAGTTAGATGAGAGTTCTTTAGTCTTTCTTGTATGAGTGTCGACATTCATCAATCTTCCCCCTTTATATCAATTTTTTATTGTTTTGATTTCAAATAAATTTCATCGTTCTTCCCCCTTTATAACAATTTTTTAATTATTTTGATTTCAAAATAATTTCATCGTTCCTCCCCTTTATACCAATTTTTATTTGTTTTGATTTCAAAGGAATTTCATCGTTCTGCCCCTTTTTCACTTATATTACACTGTCTTTTTAGAAGATTACTTTATTTTTTTTTTCCTTGATTCAAATGGTAGTGCAACTCTCAAGCTAACAAATGGTACTGTCATATCAAATTTCACAAAATTAGACTATCATGGGCAAAACAAAATAAGTAATTTTATGATTTTATGATGTATGATGGAAAAAAAGGTGTTACTTAACAAATACATAGGAAGGGTCAGGTGAAAAATGCTGAAAGTCACATATAGTTAGATGAGAATTCTTTCGTCTTTCTTGTATGAGTGTCGGCATTCATCATTCTTCCTCCTTTATACCGATTTTTAATTGTTTTAATTTCAAACAAATTTCATCATTCTTCCTCCTTTATACCCATTTTTAATTATTTTGATTTCAAAATAATTTCATCATTCTTCCCCCTTTATACGAATTTTCAATTCTTTTGATTTCAAAGGAATTTTATCGTTCTTCCTCTTTTATACCTATTTTGCACTGTCTTTTTAGAAGATATTTTTCCTTTTTTTCCTTTATTCAAACGGTTGTGTAACTCTCAAGTTAACAAATGTCCCTATCATATCAAATTTCACAAAATTAGACTATCATATTTTTCTCCCTGACGCTTCATGTATAAAATATCGAGATTTAAGTTCTTAATTTCAATTCTTTATCTTCGGTTCGATTCTCAATTTAATACGGCAGAATTTCTTTATTTTTTCCCGACTTTTATTTTAAGAAACCTTAATTTTTTAACTGTAATTTTAAGAAACATAATCTCTACCAGTAAATCTTCATTAAGATAGTTATCGTAAATCAATACCCTTACCTATTGATGTTAATAATTTTTTTGTTTACCATTGACTTTAAAACAATCTTGTTGAAAACTGTATGAAACTGTAACGATTAATTGAATTATACACTTAAAAATTTGTAGTAAATTTTCCAATCATTATACCGTTTTTATAGAAAATGGTCACGTAACCGTAATTTAACTATTTTTTTGACCATATTTACGAGGGTGGTTTGATAAGTTCTCGGCCTGACAGTGAAAACACAATATTTTTGACATAATTTTATATTATTTTTCAATGTAGTCTCCTTGCAAGTCAATACATTTAAGACACACTCTTGTGTAGTCGAGCCCTGTACTAGATCAATAATATGCTCACATTCACTTAATAATATGGTCAAGACTCCGTTATCTTTAAAACGGCCAAATGCCTGGACAGTTTGTTGCGGACTTTTAACAGTGTAGATTGTTTTAAAAAATATAATATTTTTTTTCAAATTTGTAATTATGTATTTATTTGTAATTTTTGTGACTCTTTATAATTGCTAAATATAAAGAAATAAATTAATTATTTTTAATGTAAGTGAAAATAATGGAAAATTAGAGATTTGAATATAAAAAATTCATAAATTACAAAATAACTTCCATTTTTTCAATAGAGGCAGTTTTTGAAATATTTTTGTCCATTATTGAAACTTGCTTATCTGAATATGTAATACTATAAAGTAAAGGATTGGATCATAAATGCTTTAACAGCAGCCACGAGATAAGTCGTGTGTTATAACACTGTTTCCCTATCTTCGCGGCCGTTGAAGTGGTTAAAACGCTCTAAATTGTATTTCGCACTTAAAAAGCATATATGAATAATATATCTAAAAAACCCTCAAAAATGAGCGTAAATGCTATTGTTCCGTATAAAAACATCTAAGTCTAATATAATATTTAAAGGGATACACAAAAGTTATCGAAAACCGTTATCACTGTGAAAACAATATGCACAAAAGCACACATTAAAGTGTCATTAAATGGAAGATAGACAGAGTTATAAAAAAACCGTTGTTCCTCTGTTTTATTTCTACACATGTGAAGGCGCTGCCGTATGATATATATTTTGTATATAACTTGCAACGAGTTGCATCTATGCATAGGTCTGTATACTGAACTGTTGTAAATTTAACAGTTCTTTATACAGGCAATACGGCCAAATTTGTAAAACTCGTGAATTAGAAACCTTCGAGTGAGGACAACACAGGTGCTCGTTTCAGGAAAATGAAGTAACAGGCAAGATGGCAAGATGAGTCAAACTCGTGAATTAGACACCTACGATCGATGACAATATGTGCTTGCCTCAGAGAATAGGGCAACATAGACAGGATTGGTAAAACTCGTAAATTTGTCGCCTTCAATCGAAGACAATAAGTGTTCGTCTCAGGACAATAGGGTTACATAGAGAATATAAGCAAAACTCGTAAATTAGACGCCTCAGAAAACAGACAATAGGTGCTCGCATCAATCTCAGAAAGCGCAGTTTTACGGGTAGTAAAACCATAGAGAGTATAAGTGCAAGGCAGTTTCACACATGAAGCGGAAAAGAAAGCAGTAATTGAGAAAACAGCAATGAAGATGGAAATTTGAATGAACCATATTTTGGAAGATTCGCAGTCAATGACACTAGACTGCCATTCAGGTGCCATCAAACTGAATGAATGAAGTGAAGATAATTCGTAGACTGGGTGGACAGTGCTCATGTCACAGAACGTGATTCAGCCGGCGAAGATTTATAAGAGTACCACTTGTTAATTCATGCCATCGCGCTGAATGTCTTTCATTGGGTAAGAAATTAACGTGAATATCTACGATGGTTGAATCGAGTAGCATGGATGACTATATCGCGATTTCAACTGCTAAAAATATGGTGCCAGGCTCATGAATGTTACATTTTTAGCGTGACATATTTGGAATATACAAGGTCAAGACGCTCAGCAATGTCTAGAGGCATTTTTCTATGCAATGTTTTGTACTTTTGGTTCTATTACAAACCATCTTCACTGCATCTATGTATTTGGATAGAAAAATGAGTGAATACTTACAAATTTTATCACTTTTCAATCGCCTGGATCGAAATCGAATTACAGGCAGAATAACTGCTTTTGTCATAAGTAAAACCGGTAATCACTGGTTTCGAAGAGAATTACGCTGAGGTCTAAGGCAAGTGCTAATTTGCTGCAATGCGAAATCTGCACTAGCCAAATTTCAGAAAATATCTATTTTAAATTTTGATAATAAAACTTAAAATACTAGAAAGTATCATCAATGTAAACTGAGTTCTATTAAGAGAATCAATTGAAATAATTAATGAAATTGAATTTGCTTGTAACAATAAAGACATGTAAAATTAAACGAAAGACAGCGTTGCCTCATAAATATAAGGGCAGAGAACCTGCGAGGGGAAACGAATAAACTAATTTGATGTTTTTATTCATACTGATTATGATTTTGAAAAGAATTGAATTTTTATTATAGAAATAATATTTTAAATACTATTATGAATTATACTGTTGAATTTTAATAATTGTAAATCGATTTTGTTTATAATTTACTGTATAACTGTAAACGTTAAGCGCACTACTTTCCATAAAGGGCACATTGTGGTAAATCTGAATAATTTACGAAAGTTTCCATCATTTGGAAACAACTTAATAGAATTACAATTCTTTTTAAAGATTAACCCTAAATTATCCGAATTTGTTTGTGTGAGTCTGTAAGTAATCCATTTGTTTTCTCTGTATCAGGACTATAAAAACTACATATCCAATTTTCAATAGGGAACATATTTTAGTAAAAACATGCAGTGTTGTCAATTTAGCAGATTTTTATTAAAAAATTTAGCACTATTTCCAAAAAGTAATACTCAAATAATTTAATTTATTAATAAATAAGATGGATGCTACTGTTCAGAAATATTGATAGGTTATTGAATAAAAAACTTCTAAATTGGCAACACTGATAACATGTTAAAATTTCGTTGCAATCGAAGAACTGTTATAAGTGCAAACAGACTGACAAACAAACGTACATTGAGATGGACAGACAAAAAGACTGACTATCCGAAGTCACAAAAAAATTCATTTATATTTGAAAACCAGAAAAAGTAAATATTGTTCCAAAAATGTAGTAAGAACTACAAATGTTACAACTTACTATTCAATCTCCCACTAACGTAATAAAATAAAGTTAGAAAGAAAAAGAAAATAAGTAAATGATCCTAGTGAGAAGGGAAAAATATATCCTAATGCATTCGAGAATCTGCAGATCTATACTCCCTTCTCAAATCTCTCATCATCAATTATATCCGAATTCAACTGGCGCCAGGTTGTCTTTAACCGAAATATATAAAAAATGTTATATAGATAAGGTTATTGGAGGAAGCTTCCAGATACATTCAGTCACAATCATCACGTGACTGATGAGTACGCCGATGAAACATAACCGTTTTCAATAAGTCATAATAATTCAGATACTTGCCAAGTACTCTCAGAAATCAAAACTAATTTCAAATGCCAGCTACCATTTATCTATCTACTGGAAGACTGATGGACTATGTTTTCTTGTATAGAGATTCTTGTTTCTTTCATTGGAGCTTTCGTTCATTTTATAAATTATTTGATTTCAATCTAAAAGAAATAAAAGAAAGTAGATTTTATTTTCCATTTAGTTCATTTTATTTTTTTTCAAAATTCTACCAAATTGATTGCTTTATACAGAATGTCTCAATATTGTACATATTTTGAGAGAAGGTAGAGTATCCTCAACAAACAGCTTCTACATAGGAAATTGGGGTCGCAATACTTTTATTCAGTTAAAAATACAGGGTGTTTTACTACAAACCATTCCAGGATTTTCGTTCATACGTTTAACAACAAAGAAGGTACTTAAAAAAAATTTCTAACAGATTTACAATGCTTTGTGTCGTACGCGATAACATTACGTAAAGAGCTGGAAGAACAGAGTAATTCAATTAGTGACTCCGTATATAATGTAAACTACATTTTGAAACATGCTACATCTAATTCTATGCACTATTTGAATGCAAATAGTAAACACTTCTACTAGTTCTTGTGAAATTGTTACTGTTTAAACAAAGAGAAGTAAGTTTGCGTAAATTTTGTTAAAATATTTTCATTATTTTTATCTTTATTACTTTGTTATAAAGATATCTTGTTCGGATTGGAATGAGAAGCCTTGTATTTTTGACTCAATAAATGAATTGCGATCCTAGTTTCCGATGCAAAAAATGTTAAATTTTGTTAAAATATTTTCATTATTTTTATTTTCATTACTTTGTTATAAACAAAAATTCCTGTTCTGATTGGAAGGAGAAGCCTTTTATTTTTGACTCAATAAATGAATTGCGATCCTAGTTTCCAATGCAAAAAATGTTAAATTTTGTTAAAATATTTTCATTCTTTTTAGCTTTATTACTTTGTTATAAACAAAAATTCGTGTCCGGATTGGAAGGAGAAGCCTTGTCTTTTTGACTCAATAAATGAATTGCAATCCTAGTTTCCTATGCAAAAAATGTTAAATTTTGCTAATATATTTTCATTATTTTTATCTTCATTAATTTGTTATAAACAAAAATTCGTGTTCGTATTGGAATGCGCAGCCTTGTATTTTTGACTCAATAAATGAATTGCGATTCTACTTTCCTATAAAAAAAAATGTTAAATTTTGTTAAAATATTTTCATTATTTTTACCCTCATTACTTTGTTATAAACAAAAATATCTTGTTCGGATTGGAATGAGAAGCCTTGTATTTTTGACTCAATAAATGAATTGCAATCGTAGTTTCCTATACAAAAAATGTTTGTCATACTGTATTTTACATTTTTTCAAAGTTTGAATTCATATTTACGAGACACTTTAACATGATTATTGTATTTAATAAAATTAAGTAAAAAGTATCTATTCAATTAATTTCTAAATATACCTTTAATCAAAAATAGATTCAAACGATAACTTACATTTATCTATCAAATGAAAGACAGATTTTCAGGTTCGTTTTTCATAGAAATATGTGCCTCTTTCTGCATTATTTCTCTTTTTTTTTTCATTTTCTAAATTACTTCATTTCTGTCCAAAAGAGCTAAAAGAAACTAATGCTTATTTCTGATTTTGTTCGTTTTACTTTATTGCAAGTTCTGCTTAATAGTTTGTTTTACTTTAAATTAATCAGTGGAATTGATTTAACGAAGACTCATCAGTGTGTCTTTTGATCTTTTCTGTGTTCATTATTTTGTAAATTTAAAGGATAATTAGTGGCAGCGGCTGAGGATTAGTTCGGAATAAAGAAAATACTGTGTTCGCCGTAAGAAGTTTTTGAGAAAGAAATACTTTTTTTTCGAAAAATTTCATTAGCGTTGTTCAAAATGAGATTCTACAGTACAAAGACAACTACATTCTAAAAGTAATGGTAAAATAATGTTTTTTTTTTTCGTTAATTGGAAGGTAATTTTGATTTACTCTTAGTTATTTTTAATCTATTCTAAATTAATTTATTTTACTTTTTCGTGAGTTTTTAACTGTAATTTTTAAAAATAAATGGATGTAAGATCAAAGTTCTCTTACGTAGTTTTACAAAAAAGAAAAAGAAAAGAAAACTTTTAAAAGAAATATACGGGTTCTGCTTTGTAACTTATATAAAAATCAGATATTTTATTTGGTGTAGTATCTACTTTTAAGCATCATATATTTTTTTATTTATGTTCATGTCCAACAATATTTTTAAATAATTTATGTAATATAGAAAGACAATTGTATAAATTATGCTATTGATCTTATACATTTTTTATTTTAATATATAGTTTACAAAACTGATATTTGTTAATAGAAGAATACTTTGTTTAAAATATTTAAAACCCGTTCTGTCATATATGTATTGAAAATTCTGCATTTTTTATACAAATATAGTTTCAAATCGTGTTTTGATAAGTATTAGTTTCTAAAAAATTCTAAAAATATCAATTTATCAATCTCTATATGCTTTGTCATGTATGCACTATTATCACCTAGGTGTTCCATTACATAACAACATTATTAAATTTAACTATGTAGATCTTTCAATTTTAGTGTTACTTTTTAAAATTTTATAAATTTTAATCTCGAACAATACAGTTGGTTTCATAATTTCAATACGCCACTATGAGCCAGAGAGCTTAATTTTGTTATGTTTTTGGATTTTGTCTAGTTTTAATTTTTTTAAATGTTTCAGATTATTTATGTTTCTAGACAAAATAATATTTCTTATTAATTATTTTAGTGTTTCTTAACAATTTTCATTTCACACTTAAATTAATAGTTCAATTTTAATTATTTTATTTTATTTAAAATTGTAAGTTTAAGCAAGCAATGAATGGAAATATATATTTTACGCCTTTTTCAGAAGAGAGTTGTGCTTATTTAAACAATCTAAATCACAGTAATAGCTATGAAATTTCAAAATGTAAAGGTACGATAAATAATATTTTTAATAAATAAGCCCCATCGAATTTGGACAAAAATTAAAAAAGTTTTTACGAATATTTATCCAATGAAGAAAATGAAATTTGCAAATATACGCAGAGTAAAAACTTCGTGAATTTTCCATTTTCAGGAATTAATTGTTAAAATGTTCAGTTTCAACTGCAAATAAAGCAACCGAAAGTGATTTGATTTCTTAAAAAAAAGCATTCACGCTGAGAACAAAATCTTGTCTTGATTATAAAAATGCATTACAACATAACCGTTGAATCTCCAACTATAATAAAGAAGCAAGTTTGTGTGTTTGTTTGTTTTGTGTGTGTGTGTTTTTCAGTTGTGTTCTGAAGAGATCGCTGCATGCTGAGCTACAAAATTTGGTGAGAAAGTACCTCAATGCATGTAGTTTTTCACCTCGAAGCCAGATTTTGAATAGATTTTTTTAATTAATTTTTTATGCGATTTTTAGTGTTTTTTTATCTTTCGCTGCGTTTTCCCCCATTATTAATGGAAATCCGATCCCAATCTTTTAGCCCAAAATAGGAAATTTTGTTCTTTTTTCAATAAATATTATGCAAAAATCGTACAGCGATTTTTGAATTTTTGGTGAATTTTCCTTCGACACATAAGAAATTTTGACAAAATGCGTGATTTGTTCGGTCCTCAGATACGCTCAGAATCGTCATTTTTTTCTCTTTTTAGCTTGGAGAAAGTTGATAATTTTTTACAGATAAAAAATCATGATTTTAAAAGAGAAGGGCGGATTATATATTATCACGATTTTTTATTAGATTTTTTCTCTTAATTTAATTATTTTACCATTTTTTTCATGTTTTGCAGCGTTTATTATTTCAAATGACGTCACAAATCGCCCACTACAAGTCAAACACCATTGGAGGGCAGTTGTGATTGGTAGCTGATAGAATTTTAGGCACACCTAGAAGTGAACCGGGAAATTGTGATTGGCAGATGAAAAGGTCGTCAGCTGACTGCAATTCGAACAGCGAGTTGAGAATTTTTGCGATTTGTTTTATGCGATTTTTAGAGTTTTTTCATAAATACTTCATTTATGTATTTGATTTCAGAAATTAACAACGAATACTTACTGCTTTTGTATGTATAAAAAAAATCATTTTGTTTCTGTTTCAAAAGTTAATGATAATTTCTAATTTTTTAACGCCGTTGATTTAATTGTGTAGGGGGAGGTGAGTATTCGATTGTAGTTTAAATATCGTTTTAATTCTCTGATCGAAACTCTCTTCTCCCCCCTGCCTCCAAAATCAGAACTATTTAATTATTAGTCCTATTCAAATGAAATCTTTTCTCAGGTCCCCAGATACAAGATAAACGTCGATATCATTTTTTAAGCCCTTCGTTACCACTATTTCTGAATATTAATGACCAGGGTGAAGTATTTTCTCGGGTTCCATGAGTCAAATTTCAATGAGAATTAGTTCATTAAACTTAAAACGAACTAATTAAGATGTAGATAACTGATAAAGATAAAAATTTGGCGCCACCTGGCGAAATAAAATGTAACTAAACAATTTTGCAGCGCGTGCGCAGCATGCCAGCTATGACATGCGCAGTAGGGACACGTACACACACATAGGAGGCACACAGTAAGGACACATAAGCAGCAGGGCACGTGCTGCAGTTTCGATGGAAAAGAGTTTTATTTACAGCTGAGTGCACCCCCTAGCGGTGGGAAGTGAAACTATAAATTTTACATTTAAAATTTGTCCGATTCAAACAAAGGGCCCGATTTCAATGACAATTGATTAATTCAACTTAACATGAACTAATTAAGATATAGGTAATTAATTAAGACATAGATATGGCGCCCCCTGGAATTGGAAAGAGAAACTAAAAGATTTTCTGCGCGTGCACAGAACGCCTTCCATACGCTGTCATAAACAGCGGCGAGACGTGCCGGAGTTTCGTTTGGAAAGAGGTTTATTTAAACAGAGTGCACACTCTGGGGGTGGAAAATGTAACTAAAAGATTTTGCATTTAATCTTGGTCAATTCAAACGAAATCTTTTCTGACATTCCTCATTTTTTCAGCCCTTGGTTATGACCATTTCTGAATATTAAAACCCAATGGGGTGATTTATTTTTTCGAGTTTTATGGGTCCCATTTCAACGGTAATCGGTTCATTCAACTTAACATAAACTAATCAAGATACAGCTAACTATTTACGACATAGATTTGATACTACCTGGCGGTGGAAAGTGGATCAAACAGATTTTTCGCGCGTGCACGGCACGCCTTCTACACGGTGCCGTAAGCAGCAGGAACGAGTGCCGGAGTTTATTCGGAAATAGGTTTATTTAGAACAGAATGTTCACCTGGTGGTAGAAACTGGAACTAAAACTTTTGCAGCGCGTGCATAGCACGCCTGCTATACACGGTATTGTAGGCAGCGGAGACACGTGTCGGATAATTTGTTTAGAACAAAATGCATACCCTTGCGGTGGAACTAAAATATTTTCCTGCGCGTGCGCCAAAATTGGCTATTCTTATTGAAACCGCAAAATAAAGTTACCGATTTGATAATCCCAGACAACGAAAAAATTTCATTTTCCCTCATCCTCGAGTATTGAGAAAAGTATTGGATTATTTGAATCAAAACTCACAGTTTATTTTTTCTGATTTCGAAAATGCAAATATTGTGAAAATCAGACGGTAACTTTTTTTTAAATTTTGACCAAAAGTTGACCCGTTTTGAATCAAATGATCCAGATATTTGAGGGGGTGGTATTCAATTTACTTCCGCTTCGGGTTCATCTCTCTATTTAATTTCCAAAAGACAAAGAGTTACCAGTGGAAGGGTTTCGTGTAGCGATTTTAGAGTGATTTCGCGTTTCGTATTATTTTTTGACGGGTCCGGGAAACGCCGGGTAGATCTCCTAGTTTAATAATAAAAGCAATTGTGGTGTTTTATATTTTCTGTATTCTTCGACGAAACATTACCGGGCAAGTGGATTAGAAGGGATGGACCAACAACATGGCCTCCACACGCTTCTGAGAATACTTCTCTTGATTTTTTTATCCTTTGGAGCTATATCGAGGAAAGAGTCTTTGCCCCACCAGTTGAATAACTGAAGGCTATGGTAAAACATGATGTGTGTACTACTACAAGAAGACATGTTAGCGAACACTTGGCGAGAATTAGAATACGACCGATCAAGGGGGAAGACGTTGAAATTTCATGAAGTATGTGGTCTTGTTAAAACTTTATAACACTACTTACAATCTATCCAAACAACCATATGTCTAATTATAATAGTTTTTATACAATAAATATTTATAAAGAGTGTAATACTTTGTGCTCACTCTGTATTTTATTCACTTCTTTGTTAGAATCATATTAATAATTTGTAGCAATGTGAGCTTTTTTATGGGCTCCGTAGTTGTGGTGCAACTTTAAACCCATGAAATATGTAAACGACTTGCCCAGACGATAGAGTGCCATTAAAAATGTTGTTAAACCTTAGTATGAAAGTACATAAAAATTAATTAAATTAAAATTTAGAAAAAAGTGTATAAGTAAATCAAAATAAGATTTTAAAATTAAATATATAAATTGAGGTTAAATTTAAAAGTTAAGAAATTTATAAAAAATAAGTAATAAAATTAATTCTATTACTTCTTAACATAAAGTTTTAAAAAGCAATAGCCACCAGTGAACGGGGTCGACACTTGAGAAAGGGGCACTTTACAAAAGACCTACATTTTTGTTTTTGTTGTTGTTACAAAGTGAGAGACTTTTTAAAAAATAATACAAATTAATAAAAATTTAATAAATACATAAAAGAAAATTAACGACAATAATTAAATTTAAGTAAAAAATTATGTTTAAGAGAAAAAAACAAGCCATGTTTCACAATGGATTGTTAACCCTTTCCGGCACAGACAAATTCTGTTCGTAAAATGAGAAATTACTGACTGACACCGGAATTTACAAACGACTTTTTTAGAGAATAAGAATTCCTTATTTTAAGCTTTCATTATAGAAACAAAATTTTATGAAAATATTCTTGGTGCCGGTTGCAAGTTTGGAATTAAAATTAAGTGTGCCCGGAGTGGGACCACTGTGCCGCAAAGGGTTAAGGTATATGATTAGATATGATACGATAGCATATCACACGTTTTTGATTAGGGTGTTCTGAGACCTCGTAATCTGACAACTCGGTAATAATCTCATTAGGAATTATTTTATATGACTTTATAGACATTTTTCATTACGTAATTATTTTTTAAGGAGGCAGTACGAAGATATCTACAAATTGTAGTATTTGTTAATAACTGAAGACCTAAATATTCTTATATATTTATTTTGCATTCAGTAAAGCTACTCAAGATTTAAAAAATCTGCCAGATTGGACAAGCACAAGTAAGAACAGAAGAAATGCAAGCATTGTAAACGATAAGTTTATTTTCAATGGAAATAGTATTGCTATTGTGGAGAGATGATAGAGATCGAGATATTCCAGCGACTTTTCTTCTGACAGTATTGATATGCTTATTCCATGTAAATATTGTATCGAGGATAACCCTCCCCCTCCCCAAGGTATTTTGTATCGTTAGTCCAGTATATGGTAACATTATCAGTGGTTATGCAGTTAGGTAAATTGTTTAGAGAAATTAATTGCAGAACTTTTATTTTCAATAAGTTGAACATGTGACATCATGCACCAGCTGATGACTTTGTCATTGTGCTTTTGAATATTTTTGCATAAATAGTATGGGTGATGTGCAGAGCAGTAGATTGTTGTGTCGTCCGCATACAGATGAATAAAAGTCATCAGTATACGGGGCATATCCTTAAAGAATATTTTAATCAGACTTGAACCAAAAGCAGAGCGCTGACTAATACCCAAGGTAATTAAATATAGATTAAAAAGGCTTTTATGCATTCGGACACAGTTATTGTGGTCGCTAAAGTTTGAAGTTCATAAGTCGAATGTATTAAGTTATGAGTCCACCATGAATACCAAGATGAATAAAAATATAAACAAGGCTCACGTACCAGTCTTTATTAAATGTCATTAGTGCTATTGAAAAATATAGTAACAGCTGGAAAGATCATGTTGAGGTTTTCACTAAGAAATTCCACAGCACGCTGATGCTGGTGTTGGGTAGAATGCTTAACTTTAAGATCGAATTATTCCTGCATAAGAATGTTATGGTTATCTAACAGTCGTGGAGCTGGGACCTAATGACACGTTCAATGACTTTACATAGAAAAGGGTTAAGTACAATTGGTCAAAAATTAGTAGGATCCTGTAGATTGTCTTGAGGTTTCATGGGTAGGAGAAATAGTTTTCTATGGTCTGGGAAAATAGATTTTTTTTTGCATTGATGTGGGTTGTAATATAAATAATGCAACTGACAGGCAGATTGTTTAGGTCAGTGTTAGTAATATTATCATACCCAGGGGCTTTATACTTTTTGAAATCCTTAATAATGTTAGAATTAATAACAAATTAAATTTCAGGATGTGGACTATGGCTAGTAAATTTTTCCCAGTATCACTAACATAGGAAATGTGAGCAAGGCTAACAAGAGGGACGGAGGCTTATTAAAATTTTCTTATCTCAACTATACATTTAATTTAATAATTCATTCTTTCCTTATTCAGAGAAACAAATCTTTCAGAAGAAAGTGAAATAATAACAGAAACCAGAATAAATATGTGATTTAAAAGAAGTTAAACGGAAGCTTTATGATAAAAATTAAAATGATATGTATAGAAAAAAACAAATAAATAAATAAATAAATAAATAAATAAAACATTGGATACATTTTATTTCACAGAAAAATAAAAATGGTTAAAAATTATATTGCAGTAATCTTTTTCTATTAATATTGAACTATTTTGTGTACATCGTAAAGGGCAGCATACGCTAATTAGAATTTCGTAAAGATTTATTCTTAAGGATATATAATTATACTTAAAAGATTACTGAAATTGAAACTAAAGAGTCTCTCAATGAGAATGTGGTATTAAAGACAAAAAAGAGGCTGGCCTGAGAAGAAAGATACTTGGCAGGACATGCTATCCCGCGATGAAAATATTTACATATGATGAAAGCATTTAGACAAAGGCTGGATCACGAAACAAGAGAATTTTGAAAGATAGTGATCTGCGTCGTTGGGCTCAATTTATAGTATACCCTACAAAATACAACTTGAAAGGTATTTAAAAGGTTGCAAATTTTAAAAGAATACTATAGTTTCTCTATGGACTCTTAGTAGAATTTTGAAAGATACTGGTTATCTGAAATAGATTACCATAAATATGCTGAACAATAAAATTTGTTGAGGATCATGAAAATCAACATTTTCAATGACCGATCAATTCCCATAATTTAATCCAATTGAAAATTATGGTTGTCAGCAAAAATTCTTTAAATTGGATTCAACCAATATTATGGAATTGGAAATGTTGTGTATATATGTAATAATATGTCTCATGGCGTTATAGAGTCTTTTTTTACATTAGTTAGGAAACAAGTGTATAGGAGTGTATTTCTCTAAAAAATGAAAAGGTAAAAAAACAAAACATTGTATGTTTTATAAATTAGAGTTAATTGATTAAAATAATATATTCTGCCTTACAATAAATGTTTTCTTAACAAAGTAGTTTTGATTTATAAGTTTAACTTTTTTTTTTTACTTTATACTGTGACATTTCTCCTTTTCAGTTCCTTTAAAAAATGAAGAAAACTCGGAAATTTCTCTCTGGCAGGAGAGAAATAGCGTAAAATGAGACTAGAAAGCTTTAAAAAATGAAAAAAAAAAGAAATGTTGCTTCGAGTGTTTATTTTCAGTAAAGAGTGGAAAATAATGACAGGAAACTAAATCTTTCGATTTAAAGATAGTCGCTGTTACGGAAAACTGTTTATTTGTTTGACCGTATGATCACGAAGAAAGGTGGGTACCTTTCAGTGGTTATATATTTTTAAAACAGTTTCACAGTTTATTTTTAAAATGTTTCTTTCCCCGAAAATTAGTGTTAATTTATTCTTGTATGGTATGACTTGAACTCTTGTCATCAGGCTGTGCTATACTTCTTAAAATTCTTGAAATACTTTGCTGAATTATTTCTTTACTTATTTAGAATTTTTAGTACAATGAAAGTATATCTCCGGGGCAGAAAATGTACCCAATCAATTAAAACAAATGCTATATTTTATAGACTATTACATATTTCGTCTTTCTTATATAGTTACAATAAATAAAACAATATATAATGTGGGGCAGAGCACAAAGTATTTTCATTTTATTTCTAAATTAGTAATTTATTTGTCGTTGTTATAATCCAAACATAATAAACAGGTGTGTAAGTGTGATATCGAAGATCGCACAAAGGGTTTCATTTAATATTCCTTTCAAAACACTTTATCCTGTAATTAACAAATCCAAATAATTAATTTATAATTACTAGGGGGCTCAGCACCCTACTCGCTAACGCTCGCCAACCCCCGTGAATTGCGAAGCAATTCACATTGAGACCGCTACGCGGTCCCAGCTCGCTCGCCCCTTTTTATCTTTCAGCAATTCTAGCCGGAATAAGTTCTACCATAAAACATTTGAACATATGAAATTGACATTTTTTTTTAATGTAAAAAAGTAATTCTCCGTTGAAAACATAACTAAAATGCATTTAGTTGTCGCTACCAATGGACATATAAATCATTTAAATACTATGAAAAAAGGTTCTTGGAAACATAATTAGTTACAGCGCGGCTTAAATTCATTAGAAAAAAAAATGATTATAGGTTTTTACAAAAAAAAAAAAAAAAAAAAAAAAAAAAATTACTTTTTACTTCAATTTACAGCAACAGATGGCGGCAGGTTCAACCTTGGCAGTTGATTTTTTTTTTTTTTTTTCGATTTTTGAGTGAGTGAAATTCGTAAATGAATTCTAAATAAGAGTTGTGAATTCTTTTGAAATTGACGATATTACTCATAGTTAAAATGAAGAATCATCTCAGACGCTTTGGATTACGTACATGTTATTTTATTTTTAATAATTGCTAGTTAATTGAGTTTCACTGCTCTCACAGTGACCGCCATATTGGATTGGAGGCGGAGCTGATCTAAGACAATCTAGTCTGTTCATTGGTCTGAGCTCTGGGAACTACGGTTGTTGCCAAACCGTAAGCTACAAATTCAGCCCTATTTTCGCGCCACGTAAGACAAATATATATATAGATATTTATCATTTATGAATAAACTTTATCAATAATAACATAGAAGGCAGCAATATTAAATTTAATAATAAAATGATGACAAAAGGAAGCTATTATTTAAATCAAATTAAAAATATTTAAGAGCTGTTTTCATACAGTTGTAACAGCATATGTTTGTATATCTGAAAAGCATATTCAATAACATGATTTAATTTGAGCTGTAAAAACCGCAACCCTTAAAATGGCAAAATGAAAAAAAGGAAGTTTTTTAATTAAAACCATCGGAAAATGAAATGTAAAATTCGAAACTTTCAACTTCCGTCGTCAAGCACAGAACCGGAAACATTGGGTTTGGGGGAAAACGCCCTACCACTGAATCATCTGGCCAATTAATGTTTTGTTTTAAGATACAAGAGAATCGCACAATTGGTCGTATGTCATTAATTAATTTAATTAAAACAATATAAGACTTTTTCAAATTTTATTGATTTGTCGTTTAACAGGAGGTATTCAGGTATAAGTATGTAAATTTCAAATCTTTAACTTATAAAGTTTCCGAGTACGAACTCTGTGACCTACAAACAGAGGAATGAAATGAATAGGATTTCGTTAGATGAACGAAACCCTAATAAAAAAATATATAAAGCTCTAAAATGTATTTCATTTTATTGTTTAATTATAAATTGCTTGGTTTGTCTCATAAATTAGGTATAACAAGTATAAAAATTATATTGCAAATGAATGGAAGTTGAATTAATTTTACTAAAGACAGATCAACCATTAATTTTGATTATTGATTACTGTTGCAATAAAGTATGTGACTTCCCGATTATGGAAGATTCATCGGTTGAAATGTTTATTTTAGTAAGTTTCAGACAAATGAGTATTACGGAAAATTCTTCATTAGCGTAAAAATTTTTACTTTTATTTCTTGAAAAAGTATATTTTGTTGTATGTATTTATTGTATTATAAATATATTGTAAATTCTATTATATAAGTATGTATGTATGATGTCAAATGTATGTATGTAAACATGTAAATACGTATGCATGGTGTAAAATGTATGTATGTAAACATATAAATAAGAATATACGTTTGTATGTAGGTAATGCATAATATTATGGTGATAAAAAGTGTTAAAGTATGAATGTAATTTGAAAATGAAAAAAATATTTATTAAACTTTGCTGACCTTGATGTATAGATAAAGTCTGGCATTAAGAATATACTTTAGTTTGCTTTATTTGTCTTACAAAATACACTGTATAAAAACAAAACAAATGTTTATTAATCTAGGAAAATATAATATAACCACAATAAAAAATATACAATAATAGTTCCGTGTTACCCACGATTCCAAAAAGTGTTCTTTAACTTTAGAAACTTTAGAAATCAATATATTTTCGAGACTTAAAGAAGCATTTATAAAAAAAAAAATTTTTTTGCTGCCATTGATTTTTGGAACCGTTTCCGATTATTGTTTTTAGTGTATTAATAAGTATTCTCAACTTAGAGTATAGCTTTTTTGGATGGTAATCACTTATCCATTAAACATTTTCATATTCAATAAACATGTTTTACAGTCACACATTATAAATTAACAACATTAACATTAACATTAACATTAAAATATTGTTTTGTTACTCTTGCATAAATTGTATAAATTCAGTTACGCTGTTGAAAATGTTTAATTGAGAATTGATAAAGCTGTTTGTGAGAAAACAGATGTATAGTGTAAGAGAGAGAAGAAGTGCTCGTATAGGATTTCCGTTTTTCGCGATTCTTGTATACTTTGTACGCCTTTTTCAATTGTTTGCTTGGAGAAAGTTCCCTAATTGGAATCAAAGCAATTAGGATATATTTGGCGAAGAAGTAATTTCATTTTTGTAACAAATTGTTGCTACTCTCATACATTTAAAATTGTATATTGTTGTCTTGTGTTATGCCAGCCTTGGATACGAATCTGATTATGAAAAATTAGACATTTTACCGTGTTAAGAGCAGATATAATATAGTAAAATGTTTTTATTTGTATACCACATACAATTTGCAATATAGTTTCTTTTTCATTTCAATGTTTGTCAGTTCTTGTATACTTTTTATTCACTCGGCAATGTTTTCCATCCATGAAAACAGCGAGTGTTGCATGAAACGCTTTTCCTTTAGATGACACTCTCATAAATCGATTTCTAGACCAAAAAATCCCCTAATCTAACGTTTTCATCAAAATCGCAACAGCCGTTTTCGAGAAGCTAAAAATATATAAAATAAAAAAGAATTACTTGTTTAATAGTATAAGATTAAGATGTTGTATGAGAGACGCAAGAATTTCATTGTTAGTTAATTGAGTAAACCACTTTTTAGGTTAAAATTTTCTGGCGAAACTTTCTTGTTAACATTACTTATATGTTTGTATACAACATATATAATTTTCTATTTGAAATCATTTAAGAAGGAAGATTATACAACATATATAATTTTCCATTTGAAATTATTTAAAGATTTCCAGTCTCTGTTGTTTAAATACAGTGACCTCTCACTTATGCGCGATGTTCGGTAATTACTTTTTCGTATCACTATTTTAAAACAGTAAAATTTCATTTTAAAATTCTGCAATTAAAGAAGGAGAAAATTACTTTAAAAAGAAACTGGGGACGAGGAATGATTGCCGTGTATCGCGTGGGGTTGAGAGGTCACTGTATATAGTGTATTTCAAAATGTTATTGCGTGTAAATAAAATTGTTTGAATTTTATATTGTAATTATACATTGTAATCATTTTTTTAAAATATATTATACCTCTAAATGTTATTGTATACGTATTAGTGCATTCAAAATGTACAATTGTAAATAATTGTCATTATAATGTTTATCTCAAAATGCTATATAAATAACTATAACAAAAGTTTATGTAAAATATCAATTAATGTAATAATTTTAACGTTCGCCCAACTTTGTGGCAAAATTGGGTAATTTTTATACTTTGTAAAATTGTAGTTTAATTTGTAATTATTGAAGCTAGCACCGGATAGTAATATTTTCCCTCCCTAGGCTTAGGGGTTCGTCCTGGCCATTAGCCGTAAGCTGGTTCCTAGGGTGGTCGCTGTCTGTTTGTCTGTCTGTCTGTTGTTTGCCTAAAATATGTCCATTACGAAAGATTTAATTATTTATTCGTATATTATTTTAATGATATACAGTCGGACGTTGATATCTCGAAACCCTTGATAGGTCAAGAAAAGAAATTTCCCTTGCATTTCCATCAAAATTCTTATGTATTGTCCATAGTTATCTCGAAATATATTTTTCAAAAGCATTGAAATATCCAATTTTTTTCCACAGAATTTAGTTTGACTTTTTACTTTTGGCTACTATCAGCTGTAGAACCAGTTTGATCTAAATGCTGGTTTCACATTCCTTTATACCTTTGTTGATACAAAGAACTTAAAGGTTAAGAATAAAGGCTTTTTAAACCGTAACTAACGAAATAGTACAAATAGCTACACTGGAAAGCACGCTGGAAGGAGAGATGAAACCACACGCTTGCTTCATGGCATCCGCCAATTCACTAAATTCTTTTGGGTTAAACCTAAATTAACACCAAAGGAGGGGGAGGGTAATTCCTTTTTCACTGGCTACAAGAAGCACCATAATTCTGTTTTGAAACAGGCGAACTTTGACGATAGGGGGGTCTGTTTCTTCATTTCGCATTCCATCAGTAGAGAGCAAAAGCGTGTTCCTGAACATTCATAGATTCATTTATCTGACTTCAGGAGAAAGGCTTGTGAAAAGCGCAAATTAAACTTGTTATCAGTTGAATATAAAATAAAACTATTGAAGTTTGTGGATGAAATCAAACTAAAAAAAAATCGAAAGGGATACTTATTTTAAAATTCCTTACAGCACTCTTTGAATAGTAATACAAAATCGTGAAGCAATCGATGGCGTAAATAGGAAAGTCTATGATGGCGGAAATAGGAAAACAATAAAAAATCGGTATTTAGCCTATTCTGAAGTTGAAGAATGTGTTCGAAAATGGTTTGTCCATTGCGTAATAAAAACATTACTTTGAGTGGATTTATGTTGCAGCAAAAAGCAGAGAATTTTGCTAAAGAACTGGACTTGAATAGCAAATTTAAAGCATGCAACGGTTGGCTGAAATTTTTTTTAAAAAGACAATTGGAAACTTTGCAGTAAAAGTCCATGTGCTGATGCAGATACCTGTGAAGAGTGGCTTTCAGAATTTCCTTATCTTGTAAAGGACTACAAAGCAGATGATGTGTTTATTAAGGCAGATGAAACTGGATTATTCTACCAGTGTTTTCTCAACAAATCAGCTTGGTTTAACGGTGAAGAAAGCCGAGGTGGCAAACAGAGTAAGTTTCGTGTAACTGTTCTTTTGGCAGCAAATTTGATTCAGATTCAACCAAGCAGGGAGGCCTACCGTATGGATTGAGTCCTGATTGGCAAGTTAAAAAAATTACATATTTGACAAAGCAGCCTCATACGGGTATGCTGAAATTATTATACCTCTAGGCTTTGTAAAAGCCAGAGATTTCACATTTCATGAGTCTTAGATGAAATTACTAATTAGGTAGAATTTTGAGTACAAATAAGCAATGAAATTTGGGATAACAATTAAACTTTTGGATGAAAATATTTTAAAAATAAAAGATTAAACGAGTCATAATAGAATAAACATAAATTTTTCCCCAGAAGTAACAGAATGGAATGCCATTATTTTTTTATGTAAGAATAATATGCTATATCTATATATAAATTCTTGAAGTACTGACATTTTAAGTATATGTTAAATTATTATTTAACTTATTGTATATAGGTCAGAACCTCATCTATATATTCAGATACAAGCAGTTTGGATATGAAATAGTATGTAGCTATTTGAGTGCAAACAAAATAAATTTAAATGTGGATATAATAATTTCTCTTTTAAGAAATTAATATTTACAATTTTCCAATCCTAATAAGGTTAAATAGGATAAATATATAACTCTTTGAGTACAGTCTTAAAGTATGTATGAATATGATATAAATTTCTGTTTGAGTACTAGTTGATAAGTGCTAAAGAAAAGCTTCCTCTTTTTATGATAAGAAGACCTAAAAATCCAAGCTGCTTTCCTAAAATTAAGTCATTTCTAATGCTGTACAGGTCAAATATAAAGGCTTGGATCACTAATTGACTGATAGAGATCGATAAAAAAATGGCTAAAAGTAAAATACGCATTATCCTCTTCATAGACAATTGTAAAGCACACTCTGATCTTCCGACACTGAAATATATCAGTGTTAAATGTTTGCCACCCAAACACGACTTCGAAGTAACAACCACTCGACCTGGGGATAATTCGTAGCTTCAAAGTTGGTTATCAAGCGCAAATTGTGCGATGACTTCTGGATAGTATCGATGAAGGTAAATCTTCTAGCACACCTATCAACATCTTTCAGTCAATGCGGATGTCTGAATATGCAAGGAGAAATGTTACAGAAACAGCAAAAAGAAATCGTTTCAACAAATTAGGATTTTTAGGAAATGTAACCACCAGCAAAACACATGAAGTTGATTTCATTAAGCAAGCAACTGAAGAAGAAGAGCTAAATCGAGAAGAGTGGGAATCGATACAAAATGCATGTGACATTGACATGTCATTCGAAGAGTTCTTGAATGTAGACAATGAGCTTGTAAAGTGCAGAACTATGATAGATGAAGAGATTTTTGAGCAATTATGCTGAAATTTCTGATGAAGAAATCGAGAAGCTACAAGATCAACAAGAGCACGAAAAATTTCCGTAAAAGAAGCTGAGAAAGCAGTTGACCTGCTGCGGAGATTACTTAAATAAAATGAAAATATTAGAACTGAGGCTTTTGGTGCCATTGCTACGTTAGAGAAAACTGTGCAATTGCAAAAAGATTCTCTGAGAAGGCAAACTTTAAATAAGGACTTTTATTCCGAAACAACTGAATGCATTTCTTAATGAAGAATTGGATATTATTTAATCAAAACAGGTATGTACGTAACACAATTTTGAAATTCTTAAAACTTTGAGAAGAGTAATGTTTTAATTATTAGTAGGTTGTGTGTAGTTTTTGATAAATCGCATTCTTTACAGGAAAAAGGAGTTTGTGAGATCAGATTTTTAATTTTGTGAAAATCTGGATAACGTGAAACCTCTGTATGTCGAATTTGTTTCTATTCAGCAGAATTTCGAGATATAGAGTTTGTTCTGCAGTTGAAAGTGAAATAGTTTGCTGAAATATGTATTTATACAAGTAATAATTGATGAGTATTATTTTTTGTTTAAAATATGCTGTTTAACTTTAAGAATTAATTTTAAAAATACTTCATTCTTATACAATATTTATAAAAGTCTCTCAATTTGTATAATTTCCATTATTAAAAAAATAAATCGTGTTTGGAATTATTGTTAATAGGAGCAGAATTAAGACTTGGAAATTAACGAGGTTTATTCAGTATTGTGCCTGCTCTTGTAATGTTGACTTGATCTATTCTACAGCCTAGAGAACATTGCAATACTCCAAAAAATAACACGTTTCTTACAGTGTAAGATTTTCTTATTTTGAAAATAAATATTATTTACTGTGAGGAATTTTTCCTTATCTATCGTAATTTCATTTTGAATCCATTTTAAAATAGTAGCAGCCATTTGCTAATTTTTTCTTTATTGTAAATTCTTAGTAGAAAATGTTAGAACCAGGATCCAATGTATCTTCAGTGGACCTGATGAATTTCTGCCCAATGTGGCCCCTATTTTATGAAAATAATTACCCTCCCCTGTTTAAAAAATAAATATTTTGAGTACTTTATATGCAAATATACACATAAATATGCATATTTGGATATATATAGATTTTGTTTTTAATATCATGCTCTTAAATTGCTCTTAAATTACAGGATAGTGCTTGTAATCCATACAGGATCAAAAAATTGTAAAAAAATTAAGTACATAAATTTCAATGGTATTTAAACTAACAATCACAATCGTAATGTTATCAATGATATGATTGATAAAATTACGATGTACTGGAAACAAACTAATAAAATATTCCTATCCTCACCTGGCACAGAAGTTAGCATAATTTCAGTTATGCAGCTATGATTATAATAATTATGTATGTTGTAATCAGCTACATTTACTGTTAGAAATAATACCATACCATCAGACTGGAATACTGAAAATCGTCCTCTGTAGCGTAAAAGAAATATAACAATGTTTAGGCATATGGCTTTTTTCACTTCTGCATACGCAAATTATCATCATATTTACAAATTTTGTACTCAATAGCATTTACAGAAATGATTTTAGATCCAATACCAAGTTTAATACCAAAATTTCGATCTCGAAAATCAGGAGACCCAGGTCCATAGTACTATCGGCACATAATTTAATCCGACCTTCTTTACTAAAGATCCAAGTCTACACGTTTTTTTCTGTTTAGATCAATTCTTGTAAAAAAGTAAACATATAAATCTTTTAAAATCCTTCCAAACGAATATATTTCATGTTCCCAATATGCAACGTATTTTTCGCAAATACCTCTACATAACTTACCAGAAACTTTCTTAAAATAAACATTGACATAATTCCATCCTTAGGTCCTGTTCCATTCTTAATTCCATAACAACCTTAAAAAAAATAGCTTATTAAATTTTAAGCTTAAATGTACACTTCCTACCAACTTTATACACAGTTGCATTTATTTTATTATGTTGTTTAAAAGCGAAAAATATAATGCATTTAAAGTAGATATTTGTTATAAGCATGATATGTTAAGAAGATTAACTTAGTTAAATACATCAATTTTTCCAATGTTGTTTGAAATATTTTTATAAAATGACGGATGCTCATAGAAAAACATCAACTAATTCTTTAAGTTCTTATTAATTGTAATCCGATTAACGTTAGTGAAATTAAAGTATGTTTTTTTTTAATTATATGACAATCATTTCCCCATCTATAATTGTATTTCGACTTTTCTTTCGATAAAACTGAAGATTTTAATCTTCTGCACCCAAAGGGCGAAAAAACAAAAGCAAAATAACAGCAAATGACTGAACTTATTATCCATTACTTAGAACCCGTGTATTTTCTTTGCAGTTTTTCATTTCTCTACCAATTAGAAAGAAAAGTAAATGCATATGTATGCATTTATGCTTCCATTAGCTTCAGGGATTGTCATTGTTTGAAGAGTTAATTTCATTCATTTTCTTCTAATTTATGCATATTCTGTAATAATTACTTTATCATACCAAAGTCACTCGGATAACATATTGAAATTATGCAAATTATATTAAGTGAAGTATTTATTTAACGTCAACAGCTACATTATAACATTAAAGAATTTTTTAAGTTTGCCTATAAATATAAATTAAGAAAACTGCTTCACAGTAAACTAATGAGATAGAAATATATTAGATATATACTCTCTGAGAAAATTTTAATAATTTTGTTTCAATATGTTCTCAAATTTTATGTATCATACTTTTACGAGAGTGTGGCATGGTTGGAGAGGGGAGGGGACAAAAGGTGGTGAGTTTAATACATACGAGCTCGTTTTATTAAACCAACTAAAAGAAGATAAAAATAAAAATTACGACGCATTTTTCTACAGTCGCTTATCACAGTGCAAATCATCCTTTTAGATTATTCAAATTAATTAATAATTCGTTCCCCTTTTCGTGAAAAATGCTTATGTTCACTTCCTATGTCACCTTCCTATTGAGAAAAACATTCCTAAATATTGTAATTTTTCTATTTTGATAATTGTCAAGGAAAAAAAAGTCACATGTTGAAGCAAATACAGTTCATGGAATGTACCCGTTTCTGATAGTGTTATTATCTGACCTTAAAAAAAGAGGGGTTAGAAATGTTTCTAAAGCACAAAGGACTCATTATAGAAAATATAGACCTTTATTACAACAAAAATAAAAGTATCTGCTTTCGAGATTCACACTGTTCTAAATCGTTAGGTTCGTATATAATTCATTAGACATGCGCAATATACACTGAAGATTCAACGAATTTTACTCAATACAAACAGCATGCGCGTTTGCCAGAAATAAATAAATGATAACTAACGCCGTCGCCGGGCTTACCAAAGAAGGAAACTAAATTTTTTACCTAACAACTTTCAGTAACTTTCCAGAACAAATCATTATCGATGACGGTTTTTTTGTTATAATTAAGTAAGCCTGTTATCAAATTTTTAATGTTGAAAGACACAGGGATATTTTCAGGATTATAAGAATTCAGAAATAGCTAGAGGATGCTAGAATTCCAAAATAGAGAGATGCATCCAGTTGTGTATTTTTTCTCTTAATGGGTTAGAAGTGCATATGCATGCGTCATAGTAAATGCACCATTATCACATTTATTATAGTGATCACCGCATTACCAAATTTCATGCATTTTTAGATTAGTATTCAACGAGGTTGCTGTATTCATTGATTTATATTATTTTTGTTTATTGCACTCTCTTATATTATTAAAACTATGAAATGTTTTATTCATTTATTTAAAAAAGTAGAAACAAAGCATGGTTGCAGTAAATGGAAATTGCTTTTTACGTCATATATACGATTAATATTTATGTAAAATTGTCAAGAAAAATGTTTCTTTTAAATTTAAAGGTTTTCTAAGGAGCAAAAATAAATTCCAACAGTTTTTTGGCTGCTCATTAAAATGTATTTTGTAGAATCAACCATTACTAAATACAAATATGCAATAGCAAAATCCATCTCATATAAAATTATATTTATTAAATCCCTTAGAACAGGGGTTCCCAAACTTTTAGACAGGCGTACCACTAAATCGAAGTTCACACTTCCGCGTACAACCAGGTAACAAACATAAAACTAATTAAAAAAACACTGCAAAAACAAAACCTGACTAAAACAGAATATTTCCTAGGTCTTTTATGATTCCGACTTATCAGGTTTTACTGTACTTCAAACTGCATTATTTCATTACTTGTACTTAGATTGACTGCTTTATATTAACATCAAAAGAGAAGTATTATCATTATTACATTTTAATAATACATACTATACCAAAATACAGTGTTTTGGTTGAAAAATAACCACAGTACTATAGATTCATCCATAATAGCTTTATCGCAGTGATTCCCTAGTATCGTTAATGAGAAGAGTAAGCTTGCTCTATCAAGTACAGCTTCATCATGTCTGGTTCAATATTAGTTAGCTTTAGTCGTAAGTCAGTTTCGATGTTTAGTTCTTTCCTGGAATTGTTTTTTATATAAAGAATTGAAGAAAAAGTACTCTCACATAGATATGGTGTGCTAAAATCTAGTAACAAAAAAAGGAAATAGCGTTCTACAATTTTCTGGGTGATAAACTTAAGCCGTTTTTTATTTCATAATAATATGCTGTGTTTAATTTCACATACCAGTATCAGACTTTTGCGTACCAGTAGCCAGAGCTTCGCGTACCAGTACTGGTACGCGTACCATAGTCTGAGAACCCCTGCCTTAGAACATTGATGTAGTTTTAGGTAAAAAATTGCTCATTGGATCAATGTTCTGATAATCTTTGCTCTATATTCTTGGGGACATCATCACATTTTGATAACTGCTTAAACCAATAATTATGAGAAGATTCTGGAGAATACAATTTTTTTTCATTGATTAAATAAAAAAAGTTTCTTTCAAGACTGTTACATGTGCAAACATTTACTCTTAATAATTTTAACAGGTCCACTATGTCAGTAATAATGAAATGTATCCATACCATGTACCTTAAGCAAAATGTGTCTGATATGTTTAGCAGTAGATTATACAGAAGCTTGGAGAGACAGAACATGGAAAATGACTTCTCTAATGTAATTACAAAACTGATCTTAAGGTATTCCATTGCATTTAAATAGCCAATTTTGGGCTGACATTATAAACTATTTATTGCTTTATTTGAAAAACTGTACAACTAGCTATCAAAAAATAATTTTCGCTTTTTGCATTATGATTATTTTGCATTTACTTGTAACTATCATTAATATTAAAAAGTACTTATGACTGAGTGCTTTTTTTATCAGCTCAAGTGTGAATTTTAGAAACCGAAAAGGGCTATTTTAATAGATTTAAGAAATAAAACCTCTTCTTATATTGAGATTAAGGTAGGTACAACATATATATCTGGAGAGTTTTAAGATCTTGATATAAACATTTGTAATACCTTTTTAGAAATAAAAATTTTTAATGTGAAAAAAAAAATTTAATGTGTTTTTTGAAGAATGTGATTTTTATGAACAATGAGTTACGAAAAATGATATTTCTAGAAATGACGGTCATATTTATGCAAAGCGCATTGCCTAATTTAAGTGATTTTTGGCGTATAATGAACTATCGGTTTAAACATTTAAAAATTTCCGGTAATTTTACAGCAATTTTTATAAATTATCATACAGAAAATACATGAAAAATCACCAAAGTGATAAATCTGACGGGTATATCAATGAAAGTTTTTATTTTATGGCTTAGATTGTAGTTCACTACATTATGAGTAGCTCAAATTGTATATATACATTAAAAGTAAATTATCCATATTTTTGTCGCAAAAGTATATTCTTAACTAGAAAGTACTGTGTTAGTTTTCCTTAAAAATTTTTAATTAAAACGAAATTACGTCAAAGTAATTTACTTACCAAATACAGTTGTAATATTACCAAATACAAATGTTATATTACTTGTTTATACGAAAAAAAATCAATATTATATTTATTTTTGGATTTTAAAAAAAATTATGTCGAACGTAGTGGGATATCTTAAGCAATCACATATATTTTTATTTGCATATCTAAGTACTAACATTACTTAGTTTCAATTATTTTCATATGTGTTACATACATTACTTCAAATATGCATCGATCAATTCATAATCGATGCATATTTTCCTTTCTAATAAATTAAACTAGATATTAAAAAAATATATATTTTGTACTTAAAATTAAGCGCATTTAATCTGACAAACAACGGAAGCGATTCCAATGTAAATAAAATATTAAAATAAATTTCACGCTATCAATCTGAAATCGTAAAATTTATGCGTGAAAAACACAGCATTTATGTAACACTCACAAAATTTTGCGTTCGTTCTGTGGGGAAAATTGAAAGTGGACGCATTAATGTTACTGCACTTTGGTCAGCAGTTATTTCAGTTGATAAAATTTGACAATTTATTTAAGCGTAAATTTTAATTATATATTTTTGCACTTAAGTTCATTATGCTGACTCATGCTGTTCGTTTACGTGATGCAACTGCATAATGTTTGAAATTTCTAATTTGCGAGTCATGGGAAATTTCATCGCCTCTCTCTCTTTCAGATTCGCTGGCACTGAAATATGATAAGTATTGCATGTTAAAACTGGTGGACATGTGTTTAATTATAAACCCCTTACATAGAAGGTCCGATAATTTGCATATTAACGGAAATTTGTCCTTGTCATACTATAATAAAATTTCCTTCTATGTAAATGAATAAAAATTTAGCGAAATAGCCAAAATTTTTATTTTTTTTTTAATAAATTTAATTTTATATATTAAAGTTATGATGAGTTTTAAATACATTTATTCAAAAACAGTACTTTAAATGATTTAATTTAAATTTCCGCCAGTACTTTTTTGCTTTAATTAAAAAACAAATCATTTTTTAATAATAAGGGAGAAACTACGTATAAAAATCACCAGTGCACAATGATGTTAAGCACTATACCCAGATGAGAGTGTTCCCATGTTTGGAATCGAAACAGCCGCCTGTTATTAGATGTTTTCATTTCAGTTTTATTTATGCATTTTTATACCTATTTTTTCAAATATTTTAATGTATTGCTATAAAAATTAAATACATTTGATGAATCTTCATTTTGATTAAAATTTAAATATTAAGACAGGTTTTATTTATTTCATTAAAGATTTTTTATACTTTTCAGAAAAAATGATTTAGAGAAAAGTTATTCTTATTACATATTGTACATTGTCAAGTGCGGCCGAGAATCACACACTGGATGTAGTTTATATCACATTAGTATAATGTTATATAAACTACATATAACTGATATATTACTTTAATAAAAACTACATCCAGTGTCTGATTCTCAGCTATTAAATAAACAGAAATGATTTTGATAATATATTTGGTATTTGTTAAACATTTGTTATAAAGAATCTATGCAAAGAAGTAGACGATATTATGCTATTTCAATGAACCGCTCTTACTAATTTAATATGTATTACTCGATAAAGAGATCTACTCTATAGTACCTTCGCAGCTTTACAATTTGCATAGGTAATCTGGTTTAAGTTTATGTTAGTGTATTGCATATTATTAAGGGTAGTTAAAGTAACTCTACCATAAATGATATTTATTTCAGGAATTCAATGTATGAAACTTGTCAGTTATCAATAATCTATCTCTGTCTGGTAGTGTCTTAGAGAACCATCAAATACTGTTATTTAAACTAGTAAACCATTCTAAATGTGTCATTGCCTGTTAATTTTCACAGAACAAGTAAGTATGAATCTTCCTTAACTTATGTTAGTCTTAACAAAAACGAAAAATCATGCGTCAAGCATAGATTATGAAGCACTTCCCAACAAATCTATAAAAGTGTAACGAAACTTCACCTTTAAATAACATGTAAGGAGATTCTTAAGTAAACAGTTTAGAAAACATGTAACAAATTTAAATTTAGCAAGTGCCTTCGATAGTAAAAAAAAAAATAGTTTAATTATTTTGTTTTTTTTGGTCACTCAATTTTTTTGTACAGCCCTGTATATTATCTAAAGACGTTTGTACGCACCACGTATTAAGCTAAAATTTAATTCAAACGAAAAAAATCATAAACTGAAAACGCACTGTAAGCAATTACCAACCATAAAGAGCAATGTATCTTATTCTTTGCCTAGTCCTGTATATGAATTTACGTATATTCCACAAATTTCTGTTAATGTACAAATTTCTAATTGTAGTTCAACAGGAAAATACATAACACATTTAAAATTACCTTTAAGCAATTTATACCCCTACACAGTAATACTTACGACATCCTTTGTGTAATCCTGTGTATGATCAACAACATTTATACACATAATGTACTATGTAAAAATTTAGTTACACTTAAAAAAACAAATTAAATTTATAAACGGACTTCTAACAATGAACGATTCTAGTAAATAAACGATTAATGCGATGCACATGATATGTTTCTGTAAGAAACTTATAGTGCACCTTTGTAATACACATCAATTTCATTATGTTTGAAATGATGAAACATCATCAAAATGCACTTGAAACGATTTTTTCAGGGGCAATAATGTATCGAAATACTTTTGATTATCCCTGTAAATGAACTATAAATGACACTCACTTCTTTTTCAATAGCGTTTCGTACTATTAAAATCGTCAGTAACATATAAAAATTTTAGGGCAATCCGAGTATATTTACGAGAGTTAAAATACTGCCAGACGGATAGACATCTAGACATACCGTAATCGTAAACATTTTTGCAACTATGTTGGAAAGTGTTAACAGAAATGACATATATAAAAATATATATATATTTAACAGAAATTTAGTCAAATATTCCACATTTCATAGAAAAATATTCTGAAATTGATATCTGCATAATCTGCATGTCAGTCAATAGATATATGAGGCGTTAAGGAAATTACTCTTAAACACAAATTTCGAGAGTCATTACTTCAAAGTACACATTTATCATTACCGTCAGAATTTGAATTCCAAAGCAAATTTCAGGGTATTAGAGGCGATTTGAATTCATATGTGAGATTGCATCACTTACTGCAATCTTCTATGTTACTTGAAAAAATAGCATAAAGGTAAAAACAGTGTTTCTTTTAAATACACCTTTTAAATGTATTCAAAGTTTATCTTCAACTTCAATCTTAATTTCATGATTGCCATTCATCATCTTTTCAATAATATTCCGTTATAAACCGTTAATTTGGCGTGGATGCTGAACCCGATTAGGGAAAATTTGTCGCTATTTTTACCTTGGTACAAAGCGGGAGCTAGTGAATTTATTAGAAAAAATTATAATTTTTTACGCTGTATCTTTTTAAGATATGGCGACCGGAGAGAAAAACAAACATTAATTAAACAATCTTCTTAGGATTTCTAAATTGATTTCTCAACGTATAAACATAATTTAATTAATATGAAAATATTAATTGATTAAAGCCCATTAAAAATGTATTTATATATTAGACTATTCATTTTTTATTTCTGTTTTCTATTTTATAGTGTAAAAAATATCTCTGCTTTGAAGTTTTTCTACCAGTTGGTCTATTTTGGTGAGTATGGGTTGGCGCATCATTAAATCCATTGTTGTTTCAACCAGTATACAATTGTAACCATAAAGAATATTTGGCGATATATCACCTGTGGTCGGCTAGCGGAAAAAAGCCTTAACATTTATTTATTAATTTATAATTAATTTCTAAATATATTAAAATATTATATGTATTGTTACCAGAAACACATCTGTGAACATTGATTTTATAATTCTAGCATATCAGGAAGTGAGTGAAAAATCGAATGCAAAATTCCATCTTTCCACATAAAAAACCAAATTGAGTTAAACCAAATTGGGCAAAAAAGGCCCATTGTCGTGTTAAACTGTGACATCTACAAACCTCATATGTTCGACTGTTCTCAAATGGAATTATTATAGATACAGGCTAATGATTAACCTTTAAAGAGACTAGCGGCGTACTGGTGCGTCACTCGTTGAAAAAAGAAAAACAGTTGCGAAATCTATATTTGCGCTGCATTTACCCTTTTCCCAAAGACCCTTCAAAATTCAACCAATGTTTAAAGTAGAAGATTGGAAAATTTTCGGCTCTTTTTCATTATTTTTATTGGTAAGTCTCAATTGCTGTACGGAACACACAGCTCACGTGTTTCTGTTATTTATTTTATTTTCTTTCTTTTTTTTATAAATATGATGACTTTACTGCTTTCTGTGCTCACGTGTTTCTGTTATTTATTTTATTTTCTTTCTTTTTTTTTATAAATATGATGACTTTACTGCCCGAGAGGGACTGCTCAGACATGGAAATAAGTCTGTAGAGCATAGATTTCCCTCCCGATCCCCTTTATTGATGTTTAAAAAATACTAAATCTTGCCGGTAAGCGCGACAGAGGGCAATAGATAACAATAGATAAATGAATATATGAATATAACGGAAACAATATTTATAAAAAAGACAATAATACAAAAAATATCATCGCTGGAGAATACAAAGCTGCGATCCGACAATTTACAGTGAATAAAAGGGTATCCGAGTCTCTGGCGCAGATATGGATTAAGGTAGAAAGATCACATAGAAAGTTAAAGATGTTTTTAACTTTTGACGGCAAAGCCGGACGCGAAAATGTGATATCTGTTATTTTTATACTAATACTAGACATTGAATGCCTAAGGGAGGCCACTCGTCCTGGCAAAACAAAAACGTGGAGAATATAGCTTCCCCCGAGAAACTAGAAACTATTCTTCTTTAGCATCAAAAATTGTTATTTAGGCTTTAAAACGTGTTGCCATCCGTGTCCTTATGTTATTATGAACCGCCCCGTGTTCTATTAATTCTAATTAAAATAGTTTTTATAATAATTTTATATTTATACTTTTATTCTACTACTGGAGATTGCATTAAACAAAGATATCATTAAAAGTTGTTATTTATCCTCGAAAAAACGATGGCGCACAGAGTACGCCGACCATGTCTTTATGTTACAATAAACCGCCCGGGTCTTGTAGTAGAACTTTCAAAAATCCGAACAAGTATCTGTAACGTAATTCTGTAAAGCCTATTTTCTCAGAGATAACCATCCCTCACTTTACATTTATGCTTCATTAACGGCAGCACTTTTTGGCAGGTAATATTTGTCATAAATTGTCTGAAAGAATGAAGCTGTTAAAGATAAGCATTGGGGAAAAGAAACACTCAATGATCACTTTGAGAGTTAAATAAATTTTCAACTGTTTCCATTGTACAAAATGTTTATGCAGTAAATTCTTAAAAATACTTTCAAATTTCTAATTATTTTGTTCTCTTTTCGTATCTTTTTTTCTTTGCTAGTAAAATGTAAAGAAAATGTCTGTTGTTTAGACTTGAATATTAAATATTTGCAAGTATAATTCTCATCTTTTGCTATAATTTATTTCTCTTTAAAAGACAATCGTACTTTTTTACGATTTCCTATTCCGATGGGCTATCAATGAAATTAATTGAAGGCTTTTTTTTTCTTACATGGGAACTATGTTACAATTTTAGTTTCTCTATCTATTCTAATAAGATTCTATTTTTCAAAATACCTTGTAAGTAACTTGAGTGGTTAGACTTTCCTGATTTAGGGAATCAATTGTGTAAATGAAATTATGTTGAATTGTAAATACAGTTCTTAGTACAATTTGCTTTTAAAGATAAATGAATCCCCTTACTACACTAATAAGTAATATTTAAATGATAGTCTGAGAAATTTTACTATTTTATTATGTTCTTTTACACAATAATTAATATACTTTTTGTGATCAACCAGTTTATGCTAAATGATTTCGAAATTGGTGATACTGCAACAGTCGCACATGCTGTATTCCTACTCGAACATAAGAACTGCTAAGCTGCAAAATAAATCGGTCAAGTACGGGTATAACTGGCGTTCAAAGGGTTCCGTATAGTAAATTTATTAATTACTCTTTATTAATTAATAAACTCCTACTTCCCCTATATAATTTTTTCTTAATTTTAGTTTCAGTAGATTAGGAAATAGGAAGGGGAGGGGGGACATATTTTTTCCAGTATACTTTCGGCGATATCTCTGAAAATATAATACATAAAATTAAAACAAATATATTTTTGAGTTCGATATTACGAGATTTTTCACACAATGCCCCACATGATATACAAAAAGAAAAGTTTTACTTTTTTCAAGTGAATTAATTAGCCTGATAAATTTTTTCTAAATATATTTGTGAATGTCTAATAATCTAAAAATATGTGGGTAAAAAGGCTTTATAACGTTCCCGAGTTTGAAACTTCCACGTCCCATAATTTAGGAGAAAAAGAGCTCTGACAGACGGACAGAAGTGATCTTATAAAGGTTCCGTTTTAACTTTTTAAGCACAGAACACTAAAAAGACAAATGTTTCTTAACCTTTTGTGATTCAACATCTCGAGTTGAAAAATTTGTACTCAGATGTTAGAATACACCATTTTAAGCATGTAAAAAATAATTTAAAAAAAATAGAGCATACAAAAAAATAATAATAAAAATGACTAAAAGGTACATTTTTCACATCTGCATTAAACATAAATTTACATACTTTTCATACATATTGCAAATTTTCTAATACAAAATTGTAAAGTATACGAACTTACCTTTCTAAAAAATCTATTTTTGGACGCCTCCATCTTTTGTAACATGTCAAAATTTACGAAGTTCTTTTTAGCAATAATGTTGTGAAATTGCTCAAATGATAAATAAAACTTTGACAAGAAAAATTAACACAGTATCGTCGTCTGATGAGAGTTCTGTGGACAATTTATATTAACTAATGTGTTGGATAGAAGCAGCAACAAATAAAATAGTCTTTTAAAGTTCGCTGTATAAGTAACATTCAATTTTGGGTAGGGTATGTTGCAAATATGAAGGTGATACAAAGGGTTAATCTATAAAAATATAATGTAACTACAAACACTATATACAATAACCTCCACCGATTTACCCATGGTTCCAAAAAGCGTTCTCTAACTTCTCCCGAGCATCTCCCGAATCTAAAATAAAAGTAATTATCGCAGCTGTCGATAATGTCTCTGGCGTAATTCAATTTATTGTGACTGGGGCTCTTTCTCCATTTATATATATTAAAAAAAAACTATTGGAAATAAAAATATGTGAACAAAGTATTTTATAGAGAATTGTATCATAAACACGCTGAACTAGATGGTTTCTATATCTAAAATATATTGTAGCGCTATTTAGTTTTGAATTAGGTCAAAATATTTCAGGTAGAAAACAATTATAGAAACAAAAACTATGCATAGCATTTTACCATCTTTTGTAAACGCATATTTGACGAGATTGTGGTGTGTTTATTATTGTGATACCATGATATAAGGTAAAGCTAGGAGAGTCTGTGCACAATTCAAAAGAATAGCAATAAAAAATCTAAATATTAACTTTTTGCTAAACTATCCATGAATAATTTTTACTTCATTTGTTTTTTATGCATTTCCATTGCTATTTTGTTGTTATGTTGCAATTTAATAGAACAGTTGTAATAAAACCAAGAAAGTTATTTTGCGCAATCTCTCATTACAGGGTTGGTGTGATTACGCACATGGGTAGGAGAGATTGTTACTGATAATAACTACAATTAAATTGTTAACAATAATAATTACACTTAAATGACATTGCTGTAAGGTTTTTGTGAACAAATTTTATTGTATTGGGAGTAAATATTTCAACCTAATGCTTAAAGAATCAGAAAAAGGAAATAATTTTAAAAATGATTAAAAATTTTAATTAAAGGAAAAAAATAAAGAACCTGAAAAAGCAAGTCCAGATAAGATTACAAAATAAAATTATGTAATTTAATAACACGTTTAACTTAAAATTAGTCCATTTTTATTTTTCAATTTTTTATGCTAATTTACCAATAAGCTGCGTAATCTCTCCTAAGTAGCAGATGCGTAAACTCTCCAATTTCGGATAGGAGAGATTACGCGGCCTTTTATTTAAACATGGCTGCTACTAAAACGAACCGTTGATGTTCACATTGTTAGTCTAGATTAGTAGCTTATGAGAAATCGTTTAATGGTTAAAATATTTTGTACTATTGACATTATATAGAAATTCTGATGAACAGCTATGAAAGTTCAAGCACTTACTTTGGGAAAACAAAACAAAATAGCAATACTTTATCTAAGACGCTCAAAGCAATCAACGTGCACTTTCAAGTAGACACTCCACTACTGTTGTTGTACAAATACCTAAAGTCGCTGCGCTCTCACTCTACTCCTTCCCCCCGAAACTCTATGTGCGCAATCTCTCCGACCGCGCCATCTCTCCTGGCTTTACCTTATTTTAATTGTGATACCAATTATTTTTTTAATTTGTGTATTTTTTAAAGTTTTTATTTCAAAATTTCATTATCTGAATAGAGATTTATGTCATTTTTCGAAAAAGTCATTGTTTTACCTATTGTTGCCAGATTTAAAATTAAGCTCAAATAATAATATTTCGAAACTCGATCGTCCAATTGAAAAGTATAAAAATAAACTTTAAATTAATTAAATTATTATGCGTGGAAAGTATTTAATGAGGACAATTACGCGATATTAAAAAAGCTCAAATAATAATATTGACAAACACTTATCATCTGAAAATATATTTACAAGTGAATATTAAAAGAGAAATCAATCTTTAAAATGATTAAATTATTATGAGCGAAAAGCATAAAATGAAGAAAATTACCTCCTATTTAGAACGATACATTTAAAACGTCATATTTTAAACGATTTTTCTTATAGTGTCTAAAAATACAACTTTTCTTCAAGACATTATTATAAAATTCCGTAGTCAGCGACAGTTTCTACTTATACAAGTTGATTTTCAAATGTGTGATAGATCTTGCTTAATCACGGAATAAGGCATGAGTTATCGCGACAGCGTTGGATACGGCTTTGCAAACTGAAAAATTCCTCAGTTGAAGGGGAATAAATGGCAACCCGATTACAGAAGATCACAACTGCTCCTAATAATATTTAATAATAATAAACCCATTGTTCCGTAAGAGGGTAATCGTTTAAAAGCAGACAAAATTATATTATTTTTAGAGCTTGTGGTGTCTGGACAAAGGTTAGTGAGCGTAGCTCGTAGGCAGCCGACATTTCTAGTTTATAAAAAAATAAATTATGTTTTCTGCTATTGTTTTCTTTACAGTTCTCTCAAATTGAAAATGGGAATATAGGTTTTTAGGAAGATATCAATTCTAAAATAGACATTTCATGTTTATTAAACATGTTTTAAAAACAAACATTATATAATAACAGCACTATCCTTAACATTAAAATAAACATTATTTTGTTGCTCTTTCATGTATTTAATTAGTTACGCATCTGAAAATGTTTAATTAAGAGTTGATAGCATCCTAAACAAGAAAGAAAAATCATACGTAAGCATAGATTAGGAAACACATTCCAGCACATCCAGAAAATTGTAACGAAACTTCACCGTTAAATAAGGTGAAAGAAGATATGTAAGTAAACTGTTTAGGAAACTTGTAACACATTTAAAAAACTACTTTAGTAATTACCTTCCACAGTCAAAAGAAGTAGTCAAATTGTTTTAAGCAGCTCTGTATATGATCTATAGATTTGGATGTATACTACATAGCTTGATAAAATTTATTACAGTTAGAAAATTCAAATTTAGAAATTTTCGCCAATGGATAGAAATGCACTCGAATTCTTTTGAACAGCCCTGTATATATCTAAAGGCTTTTGTACACACCACATACTAAGCTAAAATTTAATTCAGGTCAAGAAATAATAATACATCTTAAAACGCACTTCCAGTAATTAACAACCATTAACGGCCATGTATCTTGTTCTTTGTTTAGACCTGTAAATGAATTTATTTATATTTCACAAACGTCTGTTAGTCTACTAAATATAATTTAGCAGGAAAATGCGTAACATGATTAAAAACTAACCTTAAACAATTCAATCCATTGTCAGTAATACTTACGAATTCCTTTGTGTAGCTCTGTATACTCAACAAAATTTATACACACCTCGTACTATGCAAACATTCCGTTAAACTTGAAAACGCAAACCAAAGTTGAAAACGCACGTAGACTGTAATTACTGCACACAGACTCTAACCGAATAATTTTGTATGTCGCTGTAAACGAACGATAAACGCAATGCACACCGCACGTTTCAGTGAGAAATCTATAGTGCATCTCAGTAATTCATATAAATTTAGTTATGTTTGAAACATAATTAAATTACACTGCAAATGAATTTTCCCCGTAGAACATTGTGCTACAGAATTCTTTTGTGTGACCCTGTAAATGAATAATAAATGTTTTGCACCCAATATTTTACAAAAAGCATGTTTCAGTGCGCTTCATAACTGTATACCAATTTCATCATGTTTCAAATGACGTAACATTATCAAAATGCACTTGAAACGATTTTTTCACCATTGACTGTAATGTAACGGAATAATTTTGACTATCCCAGTAAATGAACTATAAATGCTATCTTTTTCCATTTCAATAGGGATCATGCTATAGTAAACGTGAATAACATACAAAAAATTCAGGGCAATCCGAGTATATTTACGAGAGTTATATAAAGGACGGATGGACAGACAGGCAGAAAAACCGCAGTCATAAACACTTTTCAATTAAGATGAAAAGTGTTTTGGTTTCAGAAAACTGAGTAATGCACTATAAAAATTACTCGGAAACGTTTTTGAAAATCAACGGCTCAAAAGAAACTTTGTTTTTATGAATCCTTATTATATATACATACATATATTTTTAGGGGACATCAAAAAGTAAAGAACGGTTTTCGGAATTGTGGGTCACTCGAAAGAGGTTATTGTATATTTTCGTTCGTGGTTATATTATATTTTCGTATATTTTCGTATATTAAGAATTATTATTATAATTATTATTATTTTATAGCGCAGCTCGTAAGTCTGGTAGATGTACTTGCTATCGCATTCCTACTACTTTTGATATATTACAACCTGTTTCTTTTATTCTATAGTTAGGTCGACAATACCACATGAAAATGTTTCCTAACAAGTTTCATTAAATTTTTTAATATATACAAATGAACTTAATAAAGTAACATAGGAAGAAAGGGTTAGAACAAACTTTTTAAATCAAACAAATATATTTAAAAGCAAATTGCATAGTTAAAAATGCTTTGACAATTAAAAAATATCAATTCATAATCACACTTAATGGTTTTCTTAATATACACCAGTTCAATTTTGGTTGTTTATGTTTTCTTCATTTTCTTCTTTATTTACTTTTAAAGTCTTTTTCTTTATTATGCTTTAAAAATAATTAAAACCCATAATTTTTAAATTTATTTTATAAGATAATCGAGTTATTTAATAGTCATTTTCACTGTAATTTTGCTCTGACACAACATTTCTTTCTTGTTAACTTAGAAAACGACTACGTGAAATTCAATCACCGAATTTGTTCTGTATCACCGAACACTTTTTTTTTCTTTTGCGAATAATATAATTATTTCGGCAGAAACTGGTACACCTTGTTTTCCTGAAATTCTATTGGGAGCTCTAAATTCGTGTGAATGGGAAAACTGACCAAAATAAAATTTCTGCCAATAATCTATAAAGCTGTTTTGTCTTTAATGATAAAAGAACTTTTATTCTTTTCAAAAGAGGTTTCTCGATTTGCCAGGCCATATAAAGCCATTCTAAAAGTATGCAACAGTAAATAAAGCTTAAATGCTGAGAAAGTACAAAGTCTTAAACTACCCTGGCATAATAAAACTGCTTTTTTATGACCCCACCAAGTCTACTTTCGAACTTGTTACCCAATGAAAAAGACGACAAGCCATAAACCAGGTAATTGGCTCCGAAATTCGGCCTATTTGATGGGCAGCGTTTTTACAGGAAAAGGATATCTCTAGGGAAAAACCGAAACTGAAAAAAGCTTGGGAATAAATGTTTCAGTTGATGAGTTAAATACTTAATAAAATGTTTGCGAGAAAAAAATAGAATTAGTCTTACATTTTTAATGTTTTCTGTGCACTAACATCGAGCGAAGGCTTACTGCAAAGAATTGTTTATTTGAGTTAGTTTTTCCTTTTTTTTTTTTGAAAACCTTAAAATTTAGATTAAAAAATAATTAGTTTTGGCGTTCTCAAGTCTAAAACTAAACCTATAAACATAAACTCGTTAATTGGGTACTACGTTTTATGCAGTAATAAGCAAATTGAAAGTAATAAAAACTAAATTTTTTCCCTTAACTGTTTGAATGTTGCATAAAAGAAATAATCTTCAAATATTATATATTTAATTCGCAATTTTCTATACTGAAATAAAAACTATATAGCTGCCAAACACAACGATATTTGAGTATCACTATTTCCAAATAGAAATATTTTCTGTCTATAATCACAGAAATTTTCTATTAAATAAGACGTGAATTACTATTCAGAAATAGTGGTACTCAAAAATTTGAAAGTTATGGCTTCAAGGTATAAGTAATTAAAATATTTATATAGTATTTTATCCCTTTATTGAGATATTTCGTGTTTAATTTAAAATATGAAGCAAATTCAAAGAAACTACAGTTGGACACCGTGAAGACGCTCATTGTTAACAGGCGATCCAACTTATTATGCGTATTTTTTTCGGCCCGTTGAACATCGCCCATAAAACTAATTCAACTATATCACGTTTAATACGCGAACGGTTATTACGCGATTCCCGATAAAACGCAATAAAATTTTGGTCCTTGAATCAAGAAATATCACTTAATACACGAATTCACAAAAAAGAGGCGAATTTCTTCTCTGTTCTTTAGTGTTTCAATTTAGTGGGATTTTGTTTTATTTAGATAATTACCACTATTTTCGAATAGTAATATTCGCCTTATTTAATGACGAGATTAATAAATGCGAGTATTAATATTCGGAAATAATGGTACATATTTGAATAACAATAAGCTACTAAATTAGCAACGCTACAACTAACTATTCTTTAATCCCGCGTCCTAATGTTCTTTGTCTCCCTCTTCGTATATATTTTTACTGAAATAGAGAAAAATAGATGATTTTTTGTCTCTTTTTGTTACATATTCCCCCTTCTTTGCATGGCGTATGTTGTCGATTCTTGTTTCTTCCTCTCGTACACTATAGTAAATAAAGTCCCCTAGTATTGTGTGCTTTTAAACGCATGAGAAGAAAAAAAGGAAACGTTCTTTCGTTTTCAATTCTATGTGTTTGTTACTTTTTTCGGGCGTGTGTTTGTTCCTGTTTTATTCATGGCCGGTGAGTTAGATGGACCATTAATTTCGTAGAATCAAGTCGTCTTTTTTTGTGTTCTCGAGTTTTAGCAAATTTTCTATTAATATTATGAATAGTCATAAAATCAAAACGAAGGCACTCTCTGTGTCAGAGAAATGGACATAATATAAAAATATGACTCTGAAGGACATGGTAAATAAATAACAAAACGCGTTCGCTAAATTAATATACATTTTGGAATCAATGTCATGTATCCTGTTAAAAAATAAAAACACAAACAGCAAAAACGCAGTTTCTTATTTGTCGAAGAGAAAAAATGTAAAAACCAAAACATACAGTGGCGTATACAGAATATTGTTTGACTGGATACTCGAGCATAAACTTTGAACCTATATCCTAATGGCCAGTAGTGAAACAGAAAGCTTAGCGGATTGCAAAACTTCTCAGCAAAACATTTTAACCGTTAAGTGGATGGTTGGACTCATTTTAAAAATCGTATAGAAACATGTTTCTGGGGAAGCGGCCAGTAAACACCAAGAATGTAGAATGTTGGAAAACCGCAATGGGCTTCTGAAAATTACCAAAGTATATGTGTTATGGTATTTTAAATGTGCTCAAATTCGCTCTATTATTCAAAGCAATCAATTAATGCCTGATAAAACATTCACTATGAAAAAGGACAAATATATTGGAGGGAAGTTCAGTAAGAATCGAATTTTTGTCGGAAAAAATGCAGACGGCACGAAAAAGAAATTAAGCACTTAGTGATCGGTAAATCACGAAACCTTCATTGCTTCAGTAAAAATGAAGAGTTTGCTCTGTGAATATGCAAACCAGAAGCAGATCTGGATGATTTGGTTATTTTTTCATCTAATATATGCGCAACATTGACCTATTAATGTAGGAAAAGTGTGGGAAGATATTGTTATTTGTGGAGAACCTTGTCCCCCCGAAGAAACATTTCGGGTTTTAAAAACGACCATATCGAGATTTTTCCACTAGATTCGAGATATGCGCCCCGGATATGTGGTTGTACATTTCTTTAATACTTTTCATTTTTATGTTATTTTATTTTTTGTCATGCTAACAACATTATATAAGGAAAGATTAACAATGAATGTCTTTTCTTAGTACGTAAAAAAAAATGACTGTTTCTAAATTTACTCATTATCAGAAGCACTAAATATATTTTTTATAGTTTGGTTGTTCGGGAAGCATTTAATATTTTTGGGTTTGCGTTTAAAATATCAGGCTACCAGGAAAATTATTTTAGTTATTTTGTTTTTGGTTGTAACGTATTATTCAATAATATAAAGCTTTATTTTAATCTACATATATTTTGTCAATTTATTTAAGTTGGTCATATGAAAACAAATAATGAGTTAAATGCGGATTCAATCAAATTTTATTCTAACTATGCGTACAAGACACAATTTTTAACCGTAAACTTATAAACGAAAGCTTTAAAGTTCATTTAGACGATTACATGTGAAAATAAGACCAAATACGCGATCCCGTTTTATACGCGACTTTTGTTCACTCCCATGAAACGCTTCTTAACCGGGTTCGACTGTACTTTTTTCCGTTTCAAATTCATATTTAGTTTATATTCTTCTTCATAACATTAAAAACTCATTGTTTTATTCATGCAAGTCTAAACTTTTAACTGACAGCAGCAGCAGACAAGATATTTACTAAAAGTTTTTCTTATGAAAAATATTTTTTTTTCCTCTTCCGTGAAATTATATACACTGTCAAAAAAGCAAATGTATCTTAATCTAGGAAAATGTAATATAACCACGAACGAAGATATACAATAATCTCTTCCGAGACACTAAAGATTCTGAAAATCGTCTCAAAAACCGATATATTTTCAAAATTTAAAAAAGCATTTATGAAAACAAACTTTTTTTTCCCCCATTTTCGGAAACGTTTCTGTGTAGTTTTTATAGTGCATTATTCAGTTTTCTTAATTCGTTTCTCAAAAGTTTCTCGGATGCTATCAATTCTCAAGTAAATATTTCCATGTTCAACGAACACGTTTTATAGATAAACATGATAAATTAACAGCATGAAAATTAACTTTAAAATGAATATAATTTTGTTACCTTTGAATGTATAAATTTAATTATGCAGCTAAAAATGTTTAATAAAGAATTAAAAGCAACCTAAAATCCAATATTCCGTTTAAGAAAACTGATTAATATCCTATACAATCTACTCGGAAACATTAAGAAAGATCCGTAGCAGTAAAATAGTGTACAATGTTTTCATAAAGATGTCTTTATTGCTCTAAAATATATTGATTTCTGAGGTTTCTAATAATAAAGAATGCAGTTCGGAATCATAGGTACCTTGAAAGAGGTTATTGTAGATTTCCGAATTATTATATATATTAAGAAATACATATATATATATATATATATATTTTACAGTGTAGTGCTCGATATAATTTCTGCCACAGTCTTCTAATGTGGGATATTTTACTTCCCAAAGCGGTGTAACTATTCTAGTATTAGCGAATTTATTTATAAATTTTTGCTATCTCGTGAATACTCCAAGGATCTCTATTATCTATCTTTCAGAAAATATTGGAAAAAAGATATAGTAATTTTTATTCTCTCTAGTATTTCAAATTTTCAACCAGATTACAAAAAAAAACAGCATAACCGAATTATGAAATGAATTTTATTCCACAAAACACATCTTTTTTTTATCCAATTTATGTAGTCTAACAAAATTCTTGAAATGAGGTGTGAGCCATATCATATATATTGCACTTGCAATGAATTATATGACATAACTGACATTCTAAGGATCAGAATCATTCTCGCTCCTCACTCGTCACCTCTTTTATTCTAACTTATATCAGCTGCAGAGTACAAGAAAACTACATATTTTGATTCCATTTCGCTGAGATTAAAGTTGAAGAACTTAAAAAAAAAAGATGGTAATTCAAGCAAAAACTGTCAGTTAGAGATAATGTGTTTTCCTTATTCCAAGTTACCATTCCACCTGTTTGTGTCACTCATATTTGTTAGGAAAAGTAAACCTTTCTGTAAGAAACGCGCAACTATTATATTTTTTGAAAATAACGAATTTGCATAGAATTCATGTGGGTAAAGTTTTATTTGCATGAGTACCTTTTTTTAATACTAACTCTTTTCATGAATAAAAATATATAGCGTAAATATTTAAATTATATTTAAGCAAAATGATATTTTGAAAGACGTTTCTATAGTTTCTTTCAAAATATGTCCAAAAAATATTTTTTTCTTAACACTTGCATTCAAAAAAGGAATTTATTAATGTAATTCAAATTTCAAATGTAGAGTCCTGTGGAAAAATATAGAATCTCTAATAACTCTTCCTCAAATAAACATATAAAAATGTGACTGGTACCAATAAATCTATAATAATAAAATAAGACTTCGCTCTTTGTGTGTGTCTGTCTGTGTGTCTGTGTGTCTGCGATGGCTAGCAAAATCTAGCGCACCTAGAGGTCTGAAATTTTAGGTGAGGGCAGTCCAAGGCCTCTCCTGGTGCACCTGAGACTCAGAATTTTAATATTTTGAAAATTAACCTAAATGTTAATTAAAAACCATTTAAGCATCGCAAAAAACTTAAATGCTCTTCGAAAATGGCTATTTTTATTGTAACGAAAAAGAAATTATCGTTTTAATAATTCCAGACAACGAATTATTCCCATTACTTCACACATTTTGATTCATCTCAACGATTATCAGCAATATCAATATTCACTTATCCTCGAATATTAAACAAAACTATTGGAGGTATTGATTTGAAACTCAGACTATAAACGTAATTGATTTTTCTCATTCCAAAAATACGAATTTTGTGAATATCAGTCTTAAAGTTTTCTTTATTTCGGCCAAAAACTGACCAGACGCAAATCAGATTGACTCGGAAAAGAGGTTGCTGGAAATGAATTTGCCAGATAAAAAAAACAACTCTGAGTTTTTTGCACCTATTCAAATAAATAAAACTATAACGTTTATCGATTGAATAGGGATGTTTGTATTTTTTTTATTCGCTGGGATGGGGAGGGGGGCAGCGACTTTTTAATATATATCGCATTTAGTGAACAGCGCCCCCTTAGCGGTGGGTTTATCGTTATTTGACACCATTTTTAATACTATATACATATCTAATGACCCGATTTCAACAGAACCAATTCCATTTAACAAATTTAAATTTTCACATTCATCCGTAGCGTTTAATTGCTGTGTTGTATAGATAATTACCATAATTATTGAATAGTAACTTCAGCATATTTTTACACAGTCTTTGAACAAGTAGTTCGGTAATGTTAATCAGTTGTTTGACAAAAAGCAGTCCCTTCTCCCCTCCCCTCCTTCCCATTTCAAGGTGTTTTCTCTAACTATGCCCCGTTTTCATAACTCAGCAATTAACTTTGCAATTTCAACGAAAATGATTCAAAACATTATAATTAACTTAATAATCATCCTCTATAACATTAAAGTAACCTTATGAGTTGTATATACCACTCTTTTCGCCTAATAAATTCATGTTTTTATTTCATTTCAGACTATCTCAGGTTCTACGGAGCCGATTACAACGGGGTTTATCTCATTCGACTTGATGTCGATAGCCTTAATTATTTTAGTTCCACTTTTTACCGACAGGGGCGCTGTCCTATCTCGGGATCTATGGGTCAGGTTAAGACAGGGTTAGGCTCATTAGCCTTGAATTCTATAGCCTTACATATTCCCGCTATGTTCGTATACAACAGATTGCGCCCCTGGTGGTAGAAGGTGGAACTACAGGAGTATCGCGGGTTTTATGTGCCCGATTATGTCGGGGTTTGTCTCATTCAGCTTGATATCGATAGCCTTAAATATTTTAGTTGTACTTTCTACCGCCAGGTGGTGCTTTCCGATATTGGGTTCTATGGGCCCGATTACGACGTGGTTTGCCTCATTCGACTTGATTTCGATAGCCTTACATATTTCAGTCATGATCGTATAGAACAGGATTGTTATTATCATTGGCCCGGGCAGCGCCGAGCGGGTCATCTAGTTAGTAACAACGTCTACTACTTAATGCTGTACTTAAATGTTGTTTGGGAGGTCATCTACAGATAGAAATTGTACCAAACTTTAAATGTTTTCATTAGTAACACATATCTTTGGCATCATAATAATTTTTCGACAAATTTTACATTAGAACAGTTAACCGATTGGGAAGTCATTCGGTTGAGTAGCTAAGCCGTTTTGCATGTTTAAAGTTTGAAACTCTCATTTTCATAAATTCATTTTTAATCGTTGCAAAACAGATTACAATTTGGGTAGTCTGTTTTAAGCGTAACTTAAAAAATACTGTAATTTTGGATTCGCATATTTCTTGCTTCCAGAAATGAATTTATGTTAAATCAAGAGATAATAATCATGCGACAAGTATAGATTATCAAACACTTGTCCCCAACTGGGTTAACCATTCCACTATTAGCTCATTTACTTATACTAAACATTTTTTATTATCTGCATTTCAGAAAATAATGGAAAAATGATATGTAGTAATTTTTATTCTACCTAATCTTTCAATTTTTCCACCAGATTGCAAAAATGTCAGCATAACGGGATTTTTAAATAAATTTTATTCCACAAAACACATCTTCTTTTTATCCAATTTATGTACTCTAACAAGATTCTTGAAATCAATTCTGAGCCATATCACATGGATTTCACTTGCAATGAATTATATGACATGTAAATTTAAACTGACATTCTGAGGATCAGAATCATTTTCGCTCCGCACACTCCTCTTTTTTATTGCAACTTACATCAGCTGCAGAGTACAAGAAATCTACACATTTTGATTCCAATTCGCTGAGATTAAAGTTTAAGAACTTAAAAAAGATGATATTTCAAACAAAAACTGTCAGTCTAAAGATAATGCGTTTTTCTCATTCCAACTTACCATTCCACCTGTTTGTGTCACTCAGATTTGATTAGAAAAAGAAAACCTTTTGAAAGAAATGACGCAACTATTTTATTCTATGAAAATAACGAATTTGCATAGAATTCATGTGGATAAAATTTTATTTGCTTGGGTGCTTTTTTCTTTAATGCTAACTTGTTCACGAATAAAAATATATAGCGTGAATATTTAAATTATATTTAAGTAGAAGGAGATTTCGAAAGCCATTGCTTTAGCTTCTTTCAAAATATATTCAGAAAATATTTTTTATTGGCACTTTTATTAAAAAAGAGAATTTCTTACGACAATTCAGATTTCAAATATGTACAATCCTGGGGGGGAAAGGTGATCACCCGTAACAACTCTTCTCGTGAAATAATGGTATAAAAATGTGACAGGTACCAATCAATTAGTAATAATATCGGTTCACGTTTTTAGTGAATTTGCCCAACACAGGAAGACAACTTCCTCTGCACAATTTAAGTTTACCATTAATTAGTAGGCGTTATTAGTAATCGATTGGTACCAATAACAATTTTATACGATAATTTGCGGAATAGTTAATAGAGGGTGATTACTTTTTTTCCAGGACTCTGCATGAGATTAATTTCTATATAAAGAAAATACTTTAGCAACAGATTATAAAAAATATAAAACACTATTTGGAAGAATAAAATATCTTCTTCAAAAAATTATTACTAAATTCAATTCAGAATATATACTGAAACTCTCTCTACTGGATGTTCGTAAACAGGATATTCGTTTTTCCAAATTGAAAAGGGAAATAATAACATACGAAGACGGAAAACTTTTGTATAAGAAAAAAGGTTTTATATCCTCTTATTTGATCAAAATCACAAAGTGTCTCATTCCAAGACAAACACGTATTTTTCATGTATAATTTTAAGATATTTTAGCAACATTTGCAACAGCTATATTTTGCTTTGTGCGTAATGTAACGAAATCGGTCTGTGACACAACATTTACTGCGTGCTGCATACTGAAATGTGAAAGTCTTAGCTTGGTATTCTTTAGTATAGAATAATTGTCAATTACATCACTTCGCGTGATACCGCCAAATGTCACAGAAAGCGAAATAAAAATATGTTTACAATAATATATTCGTTATCATTAAAGTTATGACCGAAAATACAAATTCAATTTTGAGTCATGCACCCTGTAACTGTGACTAAATAAGTGGATTTAAAACGAGTTCTCCTATACAAAAGCTGTTTGTCTTGGGTATTATCTTCTGTCTTGTTTTGTAAAACGTTTTACGATCATTTTGCATGCCCATAAAAGTAACAAGTTGGAAATTGTACGTTAAAAGTGACAAATGAGATGTTTACAGATGCGATTTTTTTTCGACACCAGGCAGCGCTGCAAAATTCACCATGAAGATCTTGCTTTGCGAATGCTTACCTCCATGGTTTAATATTTCTATGACTAACGATAAATGCATCTCTTGTTTTTTTTTTTTTTTTTTTTTTTTTTTTTTTTTTTTTTACTTTAATGGATTGAGATATTCGGCTGTTAACCTAATTTCCGCTAAAGTTATCTCAGAATCTATACATTTTTGAATTTAACTCATCTCTCAAGCAAACAATTTTTTTGAAAGCAAATGTTTTCTAAAAGTGTAACTTTTATGCAATTTTATTCAAAAAAATAATTTTGATTAAAAATGGCCGCTTGGCATATGAAAAAAGAAGTGGTTAGCCCGTATTTGTTTTCGTCAGTCACATGAATTGAGCATTTATTATATAGATTACGCATGATAGGATTTAATAGAATAAAGAAAACATTTATTAATATCTTTTTATGTTTTGATTCGATTTTCATAAAATTTGAAATGACTCGACATAATTCAGCAACAATATTATATATTAAATTTCAAACCACTCGGTTGGGTAGTTTTTGCGTTGTTGTATGCAGACAGACCGACAGATGGACGCACCAGACGACGACTATAGGTGCTACGTATTTATGTAATTACGAACGCACCTAAAAATACCTCTTTCCCAAAGTTTCTCAAAGTAATACTGGAGACACTCAAACATCAGAACAGTGATTAAACAAACAAAAACGCCAGTTTGTGAAGAATAGAGTAAAAGGGTTCCGAGCAAAGAAAAGTGATAAAGACAGTTGGTTTTGTGGTGTTTGCAACAAGGAAAAAGTTGTGTATATGAGATTATGTGTTGTGTGTCGTAATTATGTGCACGAGGTATGTGTCGGACATATTAAGTTTTGATTCGATTTTCATAAAATTTAAAATAACTCGACAATAGTCTGTAACGATTATATATATTAAATTTCAAACCCTTTGCTTTGGTAGTTTTTGAGCTGTTATATGGACAGACGGACGGATCAGACGACGACTAGAGGTGCTACGTATTTATATAATTACGAACGCACCTAACAATGCCTATCTTAAAATAGGGTGAGATTAAAAAAGGGTGTCTTCATCTTAAAGATTGTCTAACCAGAAAGTATTGCTTATAATCTTTGTCAAATTCCGTAGATTACATTTACGGAAGGCGGATAACTGGCACTACCTAGCGCGATTACTTCCTAGAGCATTTGCAGAGTATAGTACATTTTATTCAACACAAGTTGGTCACAGGTGATAATGTATTCGAATTCTTTAATAACGATGCAAAAATGTAGCTCTGAATAATACGAAAAAAAGTTACTGAAAACATGTATACATTTTAAGCAAAATAGTAAGACTTTTTAATTGAGAAATAGCTAATATTTTGTATCAAATAGTATTTAAAGCAAAATATTAAGTATTTAGAAAATATCTGAGAATTTATACACAACCCACAAGCCACACAGAAGTTATTAATGTACTCTAAATCATAAAGAAAAAATCCATTTTCAAAGTAAAAAAAAAATTTCAAAATCAGTTTTTCTGTCACATAGTTTCATGTAAATATGCATTCAAGACATAAGAAATTTTCCAATGTAAAGTATCATCCTTACTTGGCATTTCTTGGAAACTAAAAATCCAGAAAAAAAAATATTGATATCGTATCCAAAGAAAAGTGTTTACTAATATTTCGATGACAAAAAGTTCATATCTTTAGAACTTGTTGACTCAGCAGTCTGTTAATGTCATTTTTAAGAAAAAAAAAACAAAAAACATTGACTTTTATTTTATTTTCATTATACGTAGACTGTTTGTTAGTTTCATAATAAGTCTGCATATTTACATATCTGCTGAAAGATGGGACACATTATATCATTTATACATTAATGTTAGTGTCTGTCTGTAAGATTAATTTTAAAAAAATTGGATTTCTTCCTGGACATTTTAAAAGTTCAACGATCATGTAATAATAATAGATAAATATCATTACACTGGTTTTGTTTCAGCATCTCTTCTGTCATTTAAAGTTCAAATGATTTTAAAAATACAATTTTTTTAATTTATAATTTTGTGCTTAGCAATGTTCTTTAATTCATTTTACTCACATCGCTCTCTTTCTCTTTTTGTATGTATGCTTTCCACTATACCGTTCATGAATGTTACTACTTAAGAAATACAGGGTGTCCCAAAAGTCCTTTACGCATTTTAAAATTCAATAAAATATCAAGCAATTAGCGTACGAGTGTACGGTTTGCACGACAATGGTTCTTAGATCTGAAATTTTGTTTAAACAAATAAAAAATAAGTTCCAAAAATTTCTCGTAGATGGCACTGCTTTTGGAAATTTATCGAATAGATAGAATGCCTTTATACATATCAATAGCCAAAGATGAACAATACGTATTAGAGTGGCCCTTAGCAATAGGCAATTTTCTGAAAGTAAACATTTTCCTGCTCCCACCGACTAATCCTGTTCCAATCAACAAAAAAAAGGGCTGTGCAAAATTTTAGCTCAATCGAAAAGCTTTAAGGCGACCCTCAAATGCCTTGAAGTTGTAAGATTGCATACTCAACGAGTAATTCCGTTCAAAAACGGTATATTCTTCCCTATCTTGACAATTTTTTTCTTCTAACGGAAGTTCATGTAGACACATCCAAGCAACCCAACCCCAGCTGTTGTTTAAAAGCGTTCTAAATCATAATTACCAAAATTTAATTTGAAGAATTCCAAAAATATTGTCAAAAAGTTAGAAAATATTAGTATTTTTTAATAAAGCTCACAACCGCTATAATAGAAACACATTTTTATTTCCAACAAGAATTGCTATAGCATCAAAATTATAATATGAACAGTGTCCACACTGAACAATGTGAACACTTTTTAGTATTCTGTGAAAACTAAAGATTGAACATTAATTTTTCCGAAGAGAGGATTCAGTGGCAGTTGGGTATTTCTTACGGTTTTCGCTAACAATCTGCAAAAAAAATTGTTCCTCAGTTACATTTTTTATGAGAATGTTATTGTAATCCTGAATGAGTTTGACAATTCTTTCTGCCGCATCATTCACAACAGGCGTTTTCTCAAGTTCTTCAAGTCCACTTTTGTAACTAGAATCGTCCTTCCATGTTGAAGTATCTTTGTTGAGGAATTCAGTGCTGATAGAAAATCTTGTGAAGAATTTTTTTTGTATCAGAAGTTACAAAAGACGAAAACTCAATGTTTGAAAGGGAAGAAAAATCATTTTGGTTCATAATATACCTTTTCAGTTTATTTTTTCTTCCCGGTCTTTCACCTTTATCTGCTTCCAGCATAACTTGAGCCATATTTGACTTAATCTTTATCGGAACATTGTCATCAAATATCGATAGAGCCACAGTTTCGAGAGCTAAGTACCACAGATGGTTTGAATTTTTTTAGATGCAGCTTGACTGATTTCTGGATCAATATCCTGATAGTTTATCAGTTGACGCATGAATAGGAAATCATGATAAGGTGCTTTTATTGCTTACTTACAGCTCCTGGCATACGAAACGATATCTCATTCTTCGGAATACCACCAAGAAAGATCATTGTTAACTCGAACAATTCTCGGTAATCATCTCGCTGTTGTTTCTGCATTGAATGGTGGTATTCAAGAAATCTGGCAGTTTCCATTGCAGTGCATTTCAGTGCTCGTTGTTCCTTGTATTTTAGTTTTTGATCTACACCAACCCTAGAACCCGGGCTTCCTTTTTGGCGCTGAAGAATTAAAAATTTTTTATCCTCTTCAAATTTCATCCTGACCAAAGCATCTGAATGTGCTATGTCAAAGAGATCGTCCATGGTTTCCACAAAAAGTTCTCTTTTTTTTCTTTTTCCTTGCCTCAGCTATAGTTAATTTTTTCTGTAAAACTTTCCATTCATCATAGAGTTTGAGTAACTTATCAATACAATGGTCAGATTTTCTAGTAGGAATTTGAGCTTTCTGCCAAAAAATTGAAACCTCTTGAATCACCAGTGTTGCACTTTCTTTCATTGTAAGATTTACAACTCTTACATTGTAGAAAAAACACTTGGCGATTCGAGGGTTGTTTGACTCGCACTATTTGATTGGAAATGTAGCCAGAAAGAGTGATTAAATATTTTTTTCTTAAACAGACAAATGAACTAGCTGAAGACAATGATGCCATTTCATGCGAAATGCCATTTCATGAAAAATCACGTTACAGCTATACAAAGAGTTCTGAAAGAAAAGAAAATGTCAAATCAGTCATCAACGGCATAATATTTGGCCACAAAATAAGTATGCAAAGGACATAACATTATAAAAATGGAGAGGTTATAAGCATGGTTTTCTAAAATTGCCAGAGCTACAAAGACAACACGGAAACATTTATATCATAATGCCGCAACAAAATAAATAAGCATATAGACGTTATTACAAAGAAAATTATTTTTATTTACAAACATGGATGACAACAACCACCTATGTTGAGTGCAGGTGTTTCCCTACACCTGCACTCTGCTCCCAACTTTGCAAATTGCTTTCTCCTTCATATTTATGGTAACTTAACCTTTTAAATACTCTGAATAAGTCTGGATAGTTTTTTATTTAAGAGAAAATTATATATGAGTTAAAACTATTTTACCTGAAAAAATGACTTTTCAGGCAAAAATTTCAAATTTGCATGGTGGATGTGGGTCGCTTTGCAGTTGTCTAATTGGTTAAAAATTTGTATACATTGTTTTTTTGTTAATTGGAACAAAATTGAGGGATGGGAGCTAAACTTTTAGAAAGTTGAAAAATAAGGGCCTCTCTAATACGTATGCGCAGTTTTTATCTAAATTATGGCAACTCATTCCAGAACTTAACAATACTCGCCCTCCTGAGTTCGATTGGACGAGAATTGTTAACTTCTGTAAAATGTTGTGCCATAGTTTGGACAAAAACTGTACATACGCATTTTGCGTCTTTAGCCATTGTTATGTATAAAGGCATTCTACCTATTCGATAACTTTCCATCAGCAGCGTCATCGATGAGAAATTTTTGGAACTATTTTTTTATTTGTTTGAAAGAAATTTCAGATCATGAGAAGCATTTTTGTCAAAACCGCATTCTCCTATGCCAATTTATTGATCTTTTATTGACTTTTAAAATGTGTCCTGGAATTTTGGAACATCCTGTATATAAAACACTTTTTGCGAAAAATGTACAGATAGTAAGGATTATGTTATACACTGAATGAATTATGCGTACACATGAGTAAATAAGAATCGTTATTTATATCGTAAATATATATTTCCGTATCGTCAAGAATTAAAAAAATATGTTTATTTGAAGTATGCAATATGCAAGAGCAGGGCTGATACTGGTGGCTTATTATTTTGCCCACCACTAAAAAGTAATATTCGGGATAGATTTCTATTAATTTTTGAGTTAGATTAATTTTGGTTGGAAATAGTGGTAGACAAAATAACAAAATAATAGTTGTCAGTGGCAACCCTGCAAATGTAGCAACTTCTGAACCAAGTTCCATGTTGCAATAAAGTCTCACAAATATATCGTAAATATAAAATTTCTAATAGAAAGTTGCACTATAATGTATCAATTAATGCGTTAAAATGTTCTAGCGGAATTTCGTACATGATAGCTACACGACTGCTCAAATATCTAACTTAGAAGGGTAAATATGTAGTTTTGAGATATTTTATATAGACTAAAATTTAAATAGTAAAGAACGAAAAATCCTGCAGCTGTCGTTGATTATGAATATCTTTCCCACACTAACAGAATTTTATTAAAAAATTTCATTTTTTAATACAATGAAATCAACCATAGTCCGTTATGTAACCGATTTCTTTTTTTTTTTTTCGTCTCTGTAAACAATCTATATTTGATATTTATCCTATACTCCTGAGAAAGCATGTTTCGGTCCACCAAAGTGATGCATATCAATGTTATTATGTTTAAAGTGTTGTAACATGAGTAAAATGCTTAGGAAACCATTTTTCTCTATATACAGTAATGTAAAGGAATTGTTTTGTGAGTACCTGTAAACTAATTGTAAATGCTACACACCATTTTAAGAAACGAACATACTATCGTAAGTATAAATAACTTGGCAATAAATTACATGGCAAAATTACATGGCATTCCGACTATATTTACTAGATTTATAGGAAAAAGACAGAGGAAGGAAATAGAAAGAAGGTACGGAAAGACAGACAGACAAACCGAATTCAAAAACACTTTTCAACTATGTTGGAAAGTAGTGCCTTAAAAATTAAGGAAGTAAGAAAAGAATGCATGAGGCTGTTATTTCAGTAACTAGTAAAAGTAGTATAAAAGCAGGTTTAAAAAAAGGAAAGCTCTTGCATTGATTATCATTTGCTTCATTTATAAAATGCAAATGCGAATCTCCATGTGTGAAAAACTTTCACAAAAAATTTCCTGAAAAATTAATTGGAATTCACTTTTATGTGTTGTCTATGCTGGACTTGTGAAGAAAAGGTCGTCCAAAATTTGCCACAGGATTTGTGTGCTCTGGAAGACAGTTTTCCATCTTGTGCTGCGTTTGCAGCCTATACGACATGAATGAGAGTGATAGATGTCGAGTTGGGATATCGTTCCTTGTATCTCAGTGGTAGAGCCTCAGAGCGCTATTCTGGGGTACCGGGTTCGATTTCCGGCTTGGGATATTTTTCACTCTGTCAGCTTAAACCCTCAGTTTGGCAATGAAAAATCCACTTGTTTGTTACTGAAAAACTTTCAATAAACCTTAATAAGAGGATTAAATTTAAAAAGTTGATTAATGGTAAAATCTTATGTTTTAAACTTAATGATGATTTTCTAAAATTCCGCTCTATGAACGTTTAAATAAAAGCAATATACTTATTAAAAAGCAATAATAAAGTTGCACGTCAGATATGGCACATTATATAAACAACATTCGATGTATGCCTACAAGTGTGCATGTACATTAATCTTTTAAAAATTAAAAGTTATAACTGTAGAATGGAAATCAGAATTATTTTATTGAATAATTTAAAAGAAGCGGTATCTAGTTGTGTTAAACATACTGGTAAGAAAATAAAATCAGAAAAGTAATCTAACGTTATTTTCATTCGTTGAATAGTTTACCTTAATTTCAATGGTTCTAAAGTATGGATTAACAGATCCTTATTTGAGAGTTCCAATGGTTCTTATTTAGTGAATTATTTAATTGTTTTGCATTTTAGATTATAAATAGTCGAGTGAAGTTTCGATTTCCCGTATGCGTCGGATTCATCTTTGTTATATCTAATAATAGAAATTATTTAAATGCTGTTAAATAATTCAGAGATAAGAAATTAATTTAAAAATATGGAGAAGAGTACTTCAGATTGCCGTATTGAACATTAATGTTAATCTTTATCTATTTATTTTATTTTTTCTTAAAGACCTTCATCAAAAAAATAAATTTACAAGAAATATAAAATATGCTAGTGTGAGAATAATGAAGTCATGTAGAACGTAAAAACGCAAATTAACTGACAGTAAACTCAAAGTATATTTTAAAAGAAATAACAATACAAAAACAAATGAAAATCGTATTATAATAATAAAAATAGTAACATTAAATTCATTCAGTTGAAATTGTTTCTTTGTAAGTTATTTTCGAAAAACTTTGTTATTTTATTTGTTTTAAACAAATTAGTAATTTTTTTATTATATTAGACCCACAAGCTAGATTTTCAAATTAGCTAGAAGTTATAGCGGCTTACGCAACTAAAATATCCCAAACGTTAAAGCGTTACGAACAAAATAATTGATTATTTTCACTTAGGATCATTATCAACGCACTTTTCCCAGAACATCAGTGTCATACATAGACTGGTATAAAACTATTTTCTTTCTAGAGAAAATATTAAAATACGAAAGACTTGGAAGAATTTGCAATTAATTTAAAATGTAAACAATGATTTGAAGGAAAAGTTAGAGCCGAACGACTATTACTGTTTACAGTTGATGATATTTCACATATGATTCATTTTTCTGGTTATGACCTTTTTTCAAGAGGGTATAACCAGACCTTATATGACAATAATTGTCTTGGAATACTGTGTGTTACATGTATTGAGTGGCCATCACAATCGGCCGTCCTTCATGTTCATCCTTGCCTGGAGTTTGTATCTTTGCCTGAAATACAAAGTGATCACAAGCTACGGACACTGCCTACCTACCGGAAAGTAACAGAGCCAGAATGTTTCAATTTCAGGAAATTAATTTAACATTAATGTTCAATACGGCAATCTGAAGTACTCTTCTCTATATTTTTAAATTAATTTCTTATTTCTGAATTATTTAACAGCATTTAAATAATTTCTATTATTAGATATAACAAAGAGGAATCCGACACATACGGGAAATCGAAACTTGACTCGATTATTTATAACCTATAAATGCAAAACAATTAAATAATTCACTAAATAAGAACCATTGGAACTCTCAAATAAGGATCTGTTAATCCATACTTTAGAACCATTGAAGTTAATGTAAAATATATAAATAATGAAAATAATTTTAGATTAATTTCCTGATTTTATTTTCTTAGCAGTATGTTTAACACAACTAGATACCGCTTCTTTTAAATAATTCAATACAATAATTCGGATTTTCATTCTACAGTTTAAACTTTTAATTTTTTAAAAGATTAATGTACGTGCACACTTGTAGGCATACATCGAATGTTGTTTATATTATGTGCCATATCTGACGTACAACTTTATTATTGCGTTTTAATAAATATATTGTTATTATGTCCGACTTGAAATGTCGTTGAAATATATACAGATTATCATTATAGGCAGACTCATGTCCATTGATCATTCGAAAGTTCAAAATATTTATAGTATGTATGCGATACTCACGTCACATTTTATAATAATTTTAATTAATAATGAAATCTATTTGTAATAATTAATAATCGTAAATTATTTTAATCTTTAAATAAAGATATATTAAATGCGTGTAATTAACAGAAATCTAAGCCTTTTGTAACTTGTGCAACATTTAAAATAATACACTTCCAATAATACACAGATAATCATATAAAATATTGCACTTAAATATCACAAAGAATGAAAAGCATTTACTCATATTTTTTCAAACATGAACAGAAAAAAATGCACTAACACTAGTAGAAATCGTTATGATCGTTAGAATATATATGTGAAATAAAAAATAATAATGTGGGGGGGGGGATATGACTTTAATTGCTATGTAGAATAATGTGGTATTTTCATTAGTTTTGGAAATAACTGAAGACACTTGGAAATAATTAAAGACATATACGTGTTTTTAACCCATTTAGAAATTTAGATAAACATCTGTTACATTTAGCAATGTTGAAACAAAATCCTATAACTGTTCAATTAATTTAACAGTTGGTGCAACTGTTACTTTGGGTGATAATTCTGTAGCTGATTGATTCATATACACTATTTTCATTACCGTCATAATTTCCCATTAGAGCTGATATAATATATTCACCAGTATTTCATCAGAACGCAGATAATTAGACTAAATTTGAGTACTTTTCAGCATTTAACTTATTAATCCGAATATGAGTCAATTTTTATCAGTTTAAGCTCTCAGATTTTATTCAAGCAAGCATGCGATCAATTCAAACAGAACACTATTGCTGTAGACAGTATCGCGCAACAGTTAATTAGGGTTATAGGTAGATCTCTTTCTCATTAATTAATAAAAGAATTATGCCAGGCTCAAATTATCGTTATAAACATATATATCGTTACTGACAGTATCATTTTAGATCTGCTTTGCTGTATCTGAAAATTAACAGCAAAACTTGAAATGCAACTAGTGTTATTGACATGACATTTGCCACTACTGGGAAGCACCAAGTGACAAAATGCGACAACGTTAGAAAACAAACAAAACATTGACTCTTTTAAAATATATTTGACTGATCGGTTGCAAAGGTAAATTCTACAAGGACCGCTGTCATTCTTTTCTTGGGCGCACAGCAAGTAAATTTGTCAGATCCACTCAATCCAGTGAAAAGCATTGTGGTTACAAGGTATTCGGAACCGATGATCCGATATTCGTTACCAGAGTATTCATGAAGAATATGAGTGTACGTTGTTTGGTAGTTTCCTTGATAATTTCACTCTATTTCCTGAAAGGGCCCATTCCAGGGATTTATAGACAAAAAAGGAAAATGCATAATAACGTTTTTCCCAATATTGCGCATAATTTTTTCTGTTTAAATTATTATTATTATTATTATACCATTAACAAAGCCGTACCTGCTGTGTTCGGCCTCGCTTAACGGGTTGTGTACCTTGCCGCGGGATAGTCTCACGCAGGAGGTCTACTAAATAGCACCTTGGCCGTTATGGATACAGTGCTATTTAGTGAATCACTTTAGTTACTGTGTTGGCCGGTTCCATATTCCTATGTTAATTGGGTTTGAGGGTAGGTTGTCAAAAAAGGAAATATAAAAGGAGGAACCTCACTCTTTCACAGAACTCGTACAAGCCGGTCCGCATTCACACTGAAAGGTGTAAAGGGATTACACTTATTTAAAATTGTTTACGCTAATATAAGCTATGATTGCTAACATAGAATATGATGATAAGTTAACATCATGAAGTTTAAGTGTATGTGTCGTTACTGTGTGCTAAATAATTCTGTATAAGTGCACACTGAAACTGAAAATTGTTTCAGTTAAATAACAGGAATAATCTTACAGTACAGTTTACTCAGGTTAATTTTTCGTATGACATTTTCCTTTTGATTTTAAACAATTCTTAACACGAGTGTAATATTTGATCATTAATACTGTGAAATTAACCTTCGCAAATTCAATTCACTTTAATATTCGTGACTTTTAAGTCACTTTCTCAAGCAAAAATATTTTGTCGTTTTGCGAAAATGAATTTAATTGTTGCAAAAGTAAAAATTAACTTTCTAAGTTTTAATAAATATTGTAGAAAAATGAATGTGCTTTGCACATTTTAACTGGCATGTAATCCGTGTATTTGCGTGTTACTTTTTGGTGGACCATTTTGCACGGTCCCAAGCGAATTGCGTGAACTTAACATATTTATTAACATATCATTAAAAATACTTGGACCTTCTTCCCTTAATCTAGCATAAAAATTACCATCTATATACAAACTTTATACTTTCTTATAATGAGATACAGTACTAAAGGTATAAATAACAAAATAATACTTAGCCTTAAAAAGTGTCACGTTCTGAATAATAATGTGTTATCAGGGCTTTTAATCTTGCAACCCAACAAAATAATTCAACATATAAGCTGAGCTCATAGGCTGTATGCACGGAAATGTTGTAGATTTTGCAACACACGTAGAAAGTAAAAGAATAAGCCTTATTATAATTGCTAATCCAATGATTTTCCCAGGTCTCTCGAATTTCACTAAAATTAATATTAGTGTACGAGGTAGTGAATAAATGAAGACAGGCGATTTAAAATTCAATTTATTCGTAAGAAGAAATTATTAACGCATAAATGTTTGGTTACTCGTATTGTAGAAAAGGGTGTATTTATTTTAAGTAAATGTGTATTTAATAAATTGGTTTAAAGCTTTTAGAATTGGGGAATTTGAGAATTATTGAGCTATTATGAGTGAAGTAAGATTACGAAGTGACTTTATAAGTTGAGAGAGTGATGTAGATTTTAAAAAGCAAATTTACAAAAATCTGAAAACAAGGTTTATTACATACCTTAAGTGTAATTTTATTACGTTTTCACAATGTTTATATATTTTTCTATAAGCATGAATAGAAGATTTATGAATAAATATATTTAAGTGACGCGACTCTTTTCATTTTAAAGTTGTAGGCACGTTAAAAAAGATTTACTAAGAAATCAGTTCGATTTGGCTGTATTGCAAAAATGCACATTTCATAATAAACATATCTAAAATTTAAATTTCTTTTTATTTTATATAATATTTATAATTCAATTTAAAAATAAGTATCGAAAGAATTTTGATTAAAAAAAATATAGGCTGCGCCGGCAGGAGCCTGAGGAGCGCCTCTACGACCATCGAACCCAAGTCCTGAGGGAATTTTAGCGCGCACGACCGGATTTGTCTTCTTCCGTATGCGCTTCGGTCGGCCTGAGGACCGCCACCTGCGGACCCTCGAACCCTTGGACCCATGTGTCGACGACAAAGGTCGCTGCGATACGCGGTCGAACGCATTTAAAATGGGTTACTGCTATGAATTTAAAGTATCGAGATTAATTTAATTAAGAATCTTTATATTTTGATTATATTAACAAAAAAATAAAAGAAAAGAAAAGGCATTTATATTTCAAAAAGTCTCGGGAAAACTTATTTTTATACCAATTTTTATTTTTGTAAGAAAAACCGGGAAAATTTACAGGACTACATTACGATGTCAAACAGTATCTAAAATATAACTTTTGCTCTAAAACGTCCCAAATTTTGAGAATGTTGACTGTGTTATGAATAACAAAATGGATGAAAACTGGTAATAACACTTTGTATGCCAGAAACTAAATTTTAACAAATTAATAAAATAAAAATGATGCATACTTTTAAGTATACATCCCTTAGTTCGTATTTTTTTAAATGTTGAATGTATAATTACAATTTTAAATGCAATATTAAATGTTAGTTGTTTTCTTTTGAATATTTTATTAACATTGTTTTGTACCATTATATTCTTTAAACTTTAACTGAGTTTTCTGAATAAATCCCAGGCATAAAGTTTTTCATGCTTGGGGCATGTAATAACCTATAAACCGTACCTTTAAGACCCATAGACAGTATGAAAGAAATAGAATTAATCGCATTCACCGCACGTCAAATAATCATTATTAGATGCATGAGATTGTTTACAACGATTATTAGTAAATAAACGTATATAGACGTATTGTAGGCCTTGATATACTTTTATATATAGCTCTTCGGCGGGACAAAATCTAATTTACTATAGATACTAATTCAATTAATGCTGCTTTTATCTCTGTTGATAGGCCTATATTTGATTGTATCCTATAGGCCATTTCACAGCACACACATACATTATTTGATATGAGCAGAGTTTATTTTTATCATTTGAGCTTGAAAACATAACACAAAATGCAAATATCTGTTTTCATGTATCCAATAAACCTTATTTCTGTGTACCAGACATGATACTATACACATTTGCTCGAATAATATCAGCTATAGAATTATGGTTTTTAGGTCGTTTTCATGCATTTCGAAAGAGTTCATGCGGTCGTAACATTATATCATTTATAATAGCTTTAAAATACAATTTAGAATAAATTTTAATATTGATATGGTTTTAATTTAACTATTGTTCATCCTTTAGAATATATTGCATAAAAATGGATACAACTATAAAAACAAGGGGCAATGAAATAGACAAGTAAATTTTGAAAACATGCTTTAGTATCTATAATATAAAGAAAAATATGGTCGTGATTATCTCTGTTATATTGACGGTGGCAACAGCTGATCAATTATTTTTGCTTTTACTGCAATTTTCATACTTCTAAACATCGCACAATGTTAACTTTTACACTTTCGAATACAAAAAAAAATGTTCTTTGCAATGCAGTCTGAAAGAACTGCAACTGTATCTCAATTTGCCGATTTTTTATATATTTTAAAATAATTTTCCAACATGAATTTCTTTTTAAATCTATCGCTATCGCATGTAGACCGATTACAAAAGATTAACACTTATGCACTTAAAACTGTATACAAATAGTTCAGCATATATTTCCCAGTAATATTCAATAACGATATTAAAACTTTATCAGTAAATAAATAAAATTATATAGTAATATAAAAATAACTACAAAATTAACAGACTTTAGTCGAACTATACACTTAAACTACGGAAATGATGATAATCATAAAGTCTGCTGTAAGTAGCGAAAGCTTTGGCAATTCCTTTGGCTATTTTAACTCCTGGCACGTGGTTAATACGAAATACAGATTTTAATGAATTTCAAAAGTTTAATTGAAAACATAGTGGATATTTTCCATATAAAAATGCTTTTTGTTTTTGTTAGTGGGTGATCTGAAAAATATATTAACTGTACAAAATATATTAAGGTTTTCAGTAATGGTTTTCAATAATGGTTTTCATTTATATTATGTAATCCCGGTAGCCCGGGTTGGATGCCCTAGTGTGTATATTTTTTTTTAGCTTGTCCGCTTAATTTAATATTTTTAGAAGAGAAGGTGTAAAAACGGGCACAGGTGTAAATATGGGCACACTTCTGAAAGTGGCTATAGGAGTTGCTGAAGACTGACAGAAGGACTGTAAGTGATGTCATTTGTTGATATGAGATAGCAGAGAGCAGTTGTAACCGTTCTTTCAAGTAGTGTGGATGCAGCGTGAGTTATTGTGTGAATTGTTGTTTGTTCTGGACGTCAAACTTTTGACAGTTATCTAAATTCGTTTTTATTTTATGTTCTTATGGTTAGTTTAATATAATTTCACAGTGATATGCGGAAAGCGGAGATCCTTAGCTACTTTTAGAAGTACGCCTTTGCTCACGCACGCCTTTAATTTACATGTGAAAGTGCCCTCTTTCTTAGGTGTGATTGGTGTAAATATGGGCCCCCATTTAAAAGGGGACCATAATTATACCACCTTTTCTCTTAAACTACATAAATTATTTCAATTTTTTTTAACGGGAAAACAGCAATTACCTATATACACATTACCAACTGTATTATAAAATAAACCTAACAAATGCTTTGAAGTAAAATAACTGTAATATTATCTTAAATGTAGACAATAATAAAAACTTTAAGATAATTATAAGGCCATTTTATTATCTATAAATCCTGCAAGCATTCGTTAGTTTTGTTTCATAATATATCTGATAATGTGCGTAATCTAACATAATGGCGTAATGGTAGGAGGCAGGGGTGGGAAGACCATAGGACTTTAAAAAAACAGAAAGAAAATTCGACATGCGAAACGATACGATTCGTCATCGGACTCTTCAGATTACTGTGACCTTCTCATTGTAGACAACCTCCGAGCGATGCAAGTTGCATCTTTTGTGATGGAAAGTTCTCAGAAAACACTCACGGAGAAGTGTGGGTTGAATGTGGTATGTGCCTCATGTGAACACACTTAGTTTTGTTTGTGATTTCTATAAATGATTTTCTTCTGTAATAAATACATTCTCTACCATTTTGTATTGTTTTATACTGTTTTAAAACATTTTAAACTATTTTTAGTGACATTTTTGAAGAGATATTTGCACCTCATTTTTTCTGGTGCATTTTTAAAAGCTTTTTGTAAATCTTCGTTTTTGAATTGAAATAATTGATATTAATCATTGTTTTGCCTCCTCCCATTTAGTAAACTTGTTATAGTCGTTAATAAAGATTAAAAAATCCAGAAATTTTCAAAAGGAAAATCACTTTAAGTCAAAAACAAAAAAGGGTGCCCATATTTACACCTTTTCCTCTAATCTTGTCATCAGGAAAGAAATGAATGAATGTTTGAAAATTTCTGCCACAGACAGAAATCAAACAGTAACTTTATGGATTGGATTAGAAATGGATTTCTCAGTACAGATAAGATTATACAATAGGCTTTTCTCCTAAAGGAAGTATGTCTAAAATATAAAAATCTGCAATAGAAAATTTTCTGATTATTTTATTTTACACATGCCTTTCGATGTAAGCAGGCCAAAATACTTGCATTCTTAAAATTTTGGTCGAATCTGTTACATTCTAAGGGATTCCTATGTTTGTTTTATTATGTTTATGACGAGTATGATGATATATTAAAAATTATAACATCCTGTACTAATATACCACTTTTAATTGAAAAATGTGTAAAAATTTAGAAACAGTATATATATATATATATATATATATATATATATATGTATTAGAGTGTTTACATGTTTCTGCTCCATCTGCTTAATAGCCAAACACCCTCCAAAATTAAAGAACATCATTTTCTCTAAAATTGACCCAATTAATTTTGAAAATTATTCAGAAGTATATGAAATACCATTTATTAAAGCTCTAGGATCAAATAATTACTATATTGGCATGGCTAGCAGGAAATGAAATTAAATAAAAAATTTAAAGCGTAATAGAAAAACCACAGTCTTAGCAAGATTTTATGAAGAAGAAACCATCCAAATAGATTTTAATCAAGGTAAATTAATTTTTCCCTCCAATCTTTACTAGTCATCCATTATAAAAGAAACCTTAGAGATTGTAAAAAGTAAAAGTACAATATGTAACGATGCAGCATCATTTAATTTGCCAAAATTACGCGACGTCTTACTTGATGGCTTACTTGATGGTTTCAGTTACTCCATGGTTATGAATATGAAAATAAACTTCCGAGTAAAAATAAAAGACAGCATGCAAAATCTGAAAGAACACATGAAAAATTAAATGTGGCGCTTTAAAAATCATTTCATCACAGATCGTGCTAGTTGTACATTCTTAGTTGTTTTGATAACGGCTTTGATAAAGTCAAAACCTGTAAACACTCTAATAATATTTTTCTTTGCTGTTTGTAAAGTTTTTATTTTACTCCGTTTATAAATTAAAATATGACAGGGTACAGTATACGACAGGGATGTGTTATATATTCTACAGCTTAAAATTTGCAAAAAATATTAAAACTTTTTAATAGATCTTAAATAGAAAATTTATATTCGTATGACAGAACACGATTTGAACATGTCAAATCATAAAGCAGTAAATGTCAAGTAAAACAATAAATATTAGCATATAATGTGTAAGTTAATTAAATCGGTAACACCGAAGCGACTTATAAATAATGTCTTTGTCAAAAGATTCTGCGCTGATTTTATTTTGAATTTTAACTAAAGAGTAGGAAAATATTATGCACATGTATTCTATTAATCTTTACTTTTAAAGTCAGAAATTCTTATTGCTCTTACTTAAAAGTTGGAAAAAATTCCAAAAGCAATTTACCCTTTATGCCCTAAATTAAATTAGGAATCGACACATCGCTCCACCTCAATAATTTTCAATCTTAATGTCTGAAGATATATTAGAAAATTTATATAAAAACAATAATATGAAATTTACAAAAGTTTTTTCATTAAAGCTCATTTAATAAATATGCAGTTATAGCCATTTTTGTAAAGTATTTACCAGAATAAACAGATTTCTATATTTAAAAAAAAGACGTTGTCGAAACCTGGCAGTTCTTGAAAAACAATGCAAATAACTGTATTGTAGTCCTATCTGTAAATGAGAATGCTTTTGTAGCTGCATATTTGTCATATAATATGATATAATAAGAGGAAAGAAATACCTGTGTACAGGGTTATTCTAAATGATGGACCCATTTTCAAAAATTTGTATTTATTAAAGTACAAATCCAAAATGAACAATCTTTATACCAATGAAAAGAGGAAATTTCAAAGTTTTTTTTTAAGACATTATAAATGTTCAATGTGTCCACCGTTTGCTCACTTCTTGCGAACTCAACAACGCAGAAAACCTTGTGCTCCACACTGGCTATCTCACTCACAACTGACAGTGAAACGAAACCGTGGCCTATTGCCGTGCGACCTCTACCGGCCGCCTCTGGAACCATCACCGCTTTGAAAGCCTTGCACTCAGTAACAGCAGATACGTTTTCTCGTGTGTGGGACGAGTTTGGCTATCGCGTAGATGTTTGCCGTGCAGCAAACGGTGGAAACATTGAACGTTTATAATGTCTTAAAAAAACTTAGAAACTTCCTCTTTTCATTGGTATAAAGATTGTTCATTTTGGATTTGTACTTTAATAAATACATTTTTTTGAAAATGGGTCCATTATTTAGAATAACCCATATAAATGAAAAAATAACCACTTAAAAAAATATATAACTATATAGCTCTGTTTGTTCCGCTGCTCTTTGTAAATGTGATTGAGCAAAATGTTTTTATTAAAAGTATTTTTATTAATAATTTTTTTTTAATTCTTTAATGGTACTTAACTGTACGTCAGAGCATAAACGGTTAAACATTATCTTGAGATAATCTAAAGCAAGTTTACCTGAGACAAATGTATTTTGTAACAGACAGTAAAAACACATTTACTATACTTTTGTTAATATGAGTTAACCACTTAATTCTCTCATTTTAAGGCTATTTAATGACTAAAAAAAAATCAATTTCTTATTCAAAATTTTAGTTTTATAATTTTTGTTAACTTGAAAGTGTAATTTGCATAAAAATGATTTGTATAGTTTAGGAGTTATGATTTTCTTTTTCTAAAAACTTGGGTATGCATTATAAAAAAAAAAAAAAAAAAAAAAAAAAAAACTGGGATAAAGCGAATTTTGTAAAATACGTACTCTTTTAAAAGCCTGGCGATGGAGGTTGTTAAGTGTTTATCCTTTTATGCGCCAAATTATCAATTTTTAAAAATATCTCCCCAGAAAAGTTAGTTCAATCTATATTATAATAGTGCAAGTCATGTCACTGTGATAAATAAATACTGTCTGAACGTTTTGATTTCCATATGCCAGGTGGCCATTTTTACTCAAAATTATTTTTTCGAATAAAACTGCATAAAAGTTACACTTTTAAAAAGATCGTTAAAAAAATTAATGTTTGAGAGATGAGTTACATTCAAATATATGTATATATATATATATATATATATATATATATATATTCTGAGATAACTTCAGTGGAAATTGCCTTGGCAACCCAATATCTCATTCCATCACAGTAAACAAAGACAAGAGATTCATTCATCGTGGGCGATAAACATATTAAAACATGGAGCTAATCATTCGCAAAGAAAGTTCTCCAGTAATGGATTTTGCAGCGCTGTCTGGTGTCAGAAAAATAATTCGCGCCTGTAGGCCACTCGAAGTTCAGCATTTACCTGTTAGATAAAATTCTATACCGTTTAAATTCCTTCACGATATTTTATTCACGAAGATAAGTGTAAACAAATCCAACTCATGTAATAATATTTAATGAATCAAATTTCAAAACGAATCGTCAGTTGAATTTTTATTTATATACTTATTATCCGTGCCCGGAAGATTGATCACCGAAACTGATTGTTAATCGACAATCATAGTTACCATTGTCAATAGCCAATCACTTTCAAAACAGTAATTTAATATACATTTATTAAATTTATCAATAAAACTGTGGTACCTTTATGTTAGTCGGACGCAGGTGCTAAAGCGCAAAATATTGTTCCCATCGCCATTATTCGTATTGCATTCATTTCATTTCAAATATAAATATTTCACTCATTTCCTTTAAAATACAAAATTTTATTAAAAACACATTCATTTCAAATACATATAATTTATACATTTAAAATTAAAAAAAATGAAAAAGAAAAAGAACTTGAGCAAATAATAAGAAATAATATCATAAACCTAAACATTTTATTTCAAAGTATTGTTTCTAAATTACACACATGAGAAATGAAATCTACTATCGGCGAGAAAAAATGCTATTGGAGACATTTGCGCCCGTTTAATATAAAAGTACCAAAATGGTAAATAATATAGAAACAAGCTAAAATAATGCAAAACAATAATTTGGTATACATTTGTTAAACACATAACATCAGATTCCCGGCTTTTTGCTAAGATATTTGCGATGGTACTTTTAATTTTGGCTGTATTTTATATCCACCCGGAAGGAATATGATATATATATTCTATTCACATACTATATCTATATCTATATTAAAGTTATATATAAATGCTTCTGCAATTGCCTTTAATACTTCTACTACATAATATTAACTATAAAATTAAATTTAGAAAGAAAAAATGTGTTACTGCTATCAGTATTGTAGGTGCCATTGTTTGCGCGGTGTATTTATCTTGCAAGGATCTTAAAAGTCAGTAGACATTAAGCATAAATGATGTCGAAGTCAGTGAGACACACAGTTAAGGAAATTCCTGAACTGTATAAAGACAGGAGTGCAAAGAGAAACAAAATCGTACGAAGATCGGCATCTAGAAGAATGTTTGTGAACTTTAATCAGATTGCATGACAAGGATCAAAAGTGGGCGATACTGACAGAAAATATGATTAAAAGGAATATCATTTAAAGATGACTATCATACGTGGTTTACAAAGGTTTTATGTTTCATTAAACTGTACTCGCTAAAATAAGTTAATTAATATGCAGTCATATTATGATGCATCATCCAATAAGATTAGATGAGAATAAAGGTAGATTTTCTAATCTTACGTAATCGAGTCTACAACTGAGCCAAAAACAACAACAAAAATATTAGAAACAATATAGTTTAATGTAGATGTGGGATATCATTAAAGGGTTTTTGCAAAAAACACTTCATTGCATCAAATCACATTAGCTAAAATACGCCAATTGTGGAAGGTTACTTAATAGGTTTTAAAAACTCCACATCAGTGAACGTATTACAACTGATAAGTATAGGGGCATCAGGCATGAATGCCTACGTGAGTTAAGCGATTTTTGCCCAGAAAGATGAAATACAAAACAACAGAAAATATACTATATGCTGCCATGATCGTAAAGAGTTCTTGATTTCTCTTGTAGAATCTTCTCATTTGGTAAAGGATTAAGAAGTAAATTAAATTATGAATAAAACTAACACCTTACAATGCTTATCATACATTTAAGGAAGACCAACCTGTTGCCAGTGGTGGCTAGTTAGTTATATTTGTATAAGAAAACGAACAGAAATTTAAAAGCTTTCTGTTTACTGAAAAATGTACGTTTTAAGAACAATATATTAGGATTATACCTCGTTCAGTTTTCGAAAAAATACAAAAATACAAATAAATAAAGCGAAGATGGTATACTTTAAACAAGCTGAAATCAATGCGATATCTAAATTCAAATTTTATTACACTAAAAAGTATTTGAGTAAAAATATTAAACTAACATCACTTTAATACTACTTTGAATTTTCTTCTGTTCACCAAGTATTTATTTCATAGTGTGATTCTTCATCGCTTTTATCATCTGCAATGTTCTGAAAATGTTTTTCACTTTCGTCCAACGCTCCCTTTGAAAAGTGCTTGAATTTCTTTATTTGTCTACGTCTATTATAACTTAAAATGGACCTGAAGTTAATAAATATCCATTCCGTTTGTATTTATTGCGCGTGAACAATTTTTTGAAAACAAAATACCTATATCTTCTGAACTGTTTTTTCCTCACTTCTGCCGCGTCTTTTAACAATTTTCCAATCGGTAATATCGCATGCGATAATACAAATTACACTATAAAAAATTTTGTATGCATAGTTGGTGACAAATGGTACCAACTACACATGTCCATATATAATCACGCTGCATTAATCGCCTTTTGTTTAAATTTTTCAATGTCATTTTACGACCAAATAATTTTTTTTTTCAAATATGACTTCGAGTATCTTTATAAGATTAATACAAATCCTTATAATACGAGATGAGATATCTGTATCTGAAAATTCTACGTGTACCATTTGTGTTCTCATCTCTAACTTTTGTGATATCTATCAATAGTTGCGATGTTTTCTTAAAAATCTCTCTGATTTTTTTCATTTATAACACTCACAATTTTCTTCTGCATTAGATGCTAGTAACTCTTGCATCGCATGCTTGCAATTTATGCATTGATAATTTACTTAACAAATAAAGCAAGGATTGAAAAAATCTTATTATAGCATACAGTGTTCGGAGGCTGAATTTCAATGCTTCCATAATTCACGAGTTCATGAGTGTTGCTTATTAAATTTCTTTGATATATGGCTGTCTATATAGCACCTGAGTTTTGATGCTGTATATTTTGCAGCATTATATACTTTGCTTTCCAGCCTGTTTTGATGATACTTCATTGTTCCTAACTTGTAATTTCTGAAATCGAGAAAGTCATTACTCATTATTTTTTTTAAACTTTTTTTTGTTAATTTTTGTTTAAACTTGATTTTATAATAGCTTAATGAATATTTTTTTTAATCTTTATTGCATTTTGGTTATTTTATTTGTGTATTATGAATAAGCAACAAGTCTTCCATTTTCTTTCCAGGATATTGCTCAATATTAGTAAGTATGTCTTTTCCCGTAAACTCCAAAACGTTTTCAGCAGTACCAAACACAAAAAGTAATAAAATCTATGCACCTTTTTCCTGGCTCTCTGCGTTCAGATAGTTTCTATGTTTTTTAGTACGGTACTGTGAAAATAGGTTAGGATTCTCTTCAGGAACTATTATAAGAGAGTCTAAGTTTCGTTTCTGTATATAAGTTGTAAAATTACTCAGGCGTTCTCATAAGCAAAAATACTAAAGAGTAAAACATTCAATTAAAAAAAAAAAAAAAAAAAAAAAAAAAAAGGGAACATTTCGTTATTATTTTTATCTGTATCTTCTGCTACAAATTGTGGATATATTTATATAGAAAAGGGTATTTCTAATTTGATCTTCTGTAATTTTAGCAATAAAGTTGAATGTTTGCCTAAAATAAATTCTACAATTCATAATGTTATTTAAAAAAAAAAAAAAAAAAAAAAAGAACATTTCGTTATTATTTTTATCTGTATCTTCTGCTACAAATTGTGAATATATTTATACAGAAAAGGGTATTTCTAATTTGATCTTCTGTAATTTTAGCAATAGAGTTGAATGTTTGCCTAAAATAAATGCTACAATTCATAATGTTATTATTATTATTATTTTTTTAAAGAGACATCTGATCTACTCATTGACTATATAACAACTGCTCTTACAAAAAATGAAAGTGAAGGAAGAAAAATTCGTAGTGACCATCTGTACAATGTATGATTGCTATTATATGTCTGCTATTTAAAAAAATAAAAACACCCGGTATTAATACATTGTTTTTGAATTTTTGTAGGTTTGCCCCCTAAAATACTCGTATGAGCGTCGGGTATAGTTAAAGTTGTTTTACAACTTTGGAAATAAGGAAACTGTAAAAATATTACTTTTCAACATTTTTAATAGCAGTTTTAACAAAAAGCATGTAACTACTCTTGATGAAATTACAGAAACAATTTTTTCTTGTCATTTAAACATAAAAAGACATTACACATCAAATTATTTTTTGTTATTTCTGCACCATTTCAGGTTTTTCTGACACATTTAGACACATTGAGTTAAGAATTAAGGTCTTTTCCTACTATCAAGTAAGGTATTTTCACAAAATGAAGAGGAATATCCAGGAAAATAACACAGAATATATGGCAGAGTAAAGAGAGATTTTTATCGAGAAAAAGTTTAAAAATAAGCAGTATCTTACATTTCATTATGTATTTACATTTTTCATACTGGTCAGTAAGCTAAATATTATTATAATGTACTTTATTCCTCTCTAAAAAAAAAGATGTCCCCTCTTTTTTCTGTCTTGCACTCTACATGCGCCTGTTTCCTTTGCAGCAAAAAGTGTGAGTTTGCTATTATATTTATTTATGTCTGGTGTTTTTATGACTGAATTTATAACTTACAATTTATAACTCGAATGTTTTTATAACTAAATTTATAATTTACCAATCAGATAGAAATTCTTGATTTGTGTATGTGCCTGCACGAACTGCACGTGACAGAAATGTTTGACTATGTTTTCCTGAAATGATCATAGGAAAATAAATGAGAAAAATTCCTCATTTGAAGGAGAGAAAATCATTGCATCCATATTTTACTTTTCTATTCGTAAGCTAAAAGTACCTATTACCGATGGTGCATAAAAGTACCACTTCAACAAACACTTTAATAATAAGTTAAAATGACTTATATTATACAATTTGACAAATAATATTACCTCTCAGTTTTTAAAAAATAAGGAAAAAAAAAACATTGCATTTATCTGTTAATGTTGAGATGTTTCAACTTAATACCTCACATCACTCAACAAGATGGCAGTTAAAATATGATACACAAGCTGGAATAAATCTTTTCCAAACATTTTTTAATTCAAAGAACTTCAAATGTTATTTATCGATAATAGTGTGAAGTATTTAATGTTGATCCTCAAGCTTACTGTTGGTGGTAATTGATCAATCAGATATTTTTGTCGAAGAATAAAATGTTGAAGTACATGAGAGAAATTATTACATTAAAACTGAAATTTTAATAATTTTAATATTTTTTAATAAAAAAATAGAATATTATTAATAAATAAATAAATTTGGAAATAAAACAGCTGTTTGTAAATAACACCTTTATGGAAAGTCAAGAATATATATAAAAAATATTTTTTCAATTAATTTTTACTTACAAAGGCAGAAATGTTTTTTTTTTTTTTTTTTTTTTTTTTAATTTACAAGCTAGAAAAAAATTTTCAAAAGCAGTTAATCATTAACTTGAGATATTCTAAAACAAGATGAACTGTGACAAACTTTGTTTGTAATAGACAGTAAAAACACATTTATTATAATTTCGTGAACTTCAATTATAGTATAGGTATGCAAAAGAAATAAATCAATATTAATGTGTAATAAATCTATAAATATTAACAGAAAATAAATAACTTAACTGTATAGAATTGTAATGCAGTTTTTTATAAATAATGTTTTATTATTATTATTATTATTATTATTATTATTATTATTATTATTATTATTATTATTATTGAAAAAAAAATATTCGATTTATTTTGATCTTTAAGCAATTTGTAGGAAAATATTATTGATGTGTGTTTCAGCAATCATTAATTTAAAAATCAGAAGTCCTTCTTTCTCTTATTTGCAAGTGAAAAAAATTCCAGAAGCAATTAATCATTATCTTGAGATATTGTAAATGCATCATTATCTAGAGATATTCTAAATTGATGATTCACTGTGGCAAATTTCATTTGTAAAAGACAATACAAACACATTTACTAGTAATGCAATGGTTTATAAATGCCTTTTATTGATAAAACTTTGCTGGATTTATCTTGATCTTGAACGTGTTGAAAAATATTATGGATGCGTGTTTCTGTAATCTTTACTTTAAAAGTCAGAAATACTTCTTTCTGTCATTTACAAGTGAGAAAAAAATTCCAAAAGCAATTAATCATTATCTTGAGATATTCTGAAAGATGATTCACTGTGACAAATTTCATTTGTAAAAGACAGTACAAACACATTTACTATACTTCCGTGAACCGTTGTCACCAAACCAAACGAGATGAAAGCTAATAGCCGTCAGACAGCCACCTGTCATTGTCTACATATCTTCATCTGCTGCATTCACCATCATCTGTCAACATTCGTTTTCTGCATGCATCTCTGACGCATATTTTTCCCGAAAGTCGACTCTGAATAATAGAGGCAATTCTAAAAAGCTTATACGCTTTCTCGGAAATTCTATTAAAAGCATGACGTGCGGAGTCTTTTGAGTTATTATTATTGTGAAGACCAGCTCTATGCACCTGTTGTTTATACGAGTCTATCAAAGAACTATTATGTTCTGGACTTGGTGACTTTTGTAGGATAAATAGAGATATTGTGAATTCACATTAGGATGATTCACATTTATGTTTATGTATTTTGCATTGTAATGTTGGAATCTCATATAGTTTTTTTTTTTTTTTTTTTTTTTGTGTGTGTGTGTGTTTTTGTTTTACGCCAAACTCACAATTAATTAATTATATTAAATATAATTTTAATAATTTTAAATTAATTTTAAATATAATTAAAAAAATTTCCTACATAGTTTTTTCTTATGCTTTTTGTTTTACTCCAAACTCACAATTAATTAATTGTATTAAATTTCATTTAAAATTTTAATTTTTCCTGTAGCTAATTTATCAAAAGACAATTAATAATTGACAACTTTTGCAGTATAGACGGATATAATAAAAATCCGCGTTTGAAATAAAGTTTTGACTGTTTTTTTTTTTTTAAATTAGAATTTTACATAATTTGCCTTGCATCCTTTTAATTTCTTCAGACTTTTCATTTATTTAATTACTTTTACATTTTACATTTCCATTCGATTTATAGAAAATTCATCAAATGACGTGCGGATTCTTTTGAATTATTATTATTGTGAAGACCAGCTCTATGCACCTGTTGTTTATACGAGTCTATCAAATAACTATTATGTTCTGCGGACTTGGTGACTTTTGTAGGATAAATAGAGATATTGTGAATTCACATTAGGAGTAATATGTTTATGCGTTTTGCATTGTAATGTTAGAATCCCATATAGTTTTATTTTTTCTTATGTTTTTTGTTTTACTCCAAACTCACAATTAATTAGTTGCATTAAATTTTATTTAAAAATTTAAAATTTTTTATGGCTAATTTGTCAAAAGACCATTATTAATTGACAATTTTTGCAGTATAAACATATATAATAAAAATTAGCGTTAAATAAAGTTTTGACTTTTTTTTTTCTTTTTTAGAATTTTACATAATTTGCCTTACGTGCTTTTAATTTCTTCCGAACTTTCATTTTTTTAATTGCATTTACATTTTACATTCCCATTCGATTTATAATGAATTCATCAAATTACGTGCTAAACAGTGGAACATCATTGAGGGGCTTCCTAGTTGCTGTCAACTACGCCCAGTCTATTGATGATGTCTTATTATATTGTGAGCCATCGGGTAAGGTAAAACTATTCTTTTGAGTTATTATTATTGTGAAAACCAGATCTATGCACCTGTTGTTTATACGAGTCCATCAAAGAACTTACTATGTTCTGGACTTGGTGACTTTTGTAGGATAAATAGAGATATTGTGAATTCACATTAGGAGTAAGATGTTTATGCGTTTCGTATTGTGATGTTAGAATCCCATATAGTTTTACTTTTTCTTATGTTTCTTGTTTTACTCCAAACTCACAATTAATGAATTGTATTAAATTTCATTTAAAATTTTAAATTTTCCTGTACCTAATTTATCAAAAGACAATTAATAATTGACAACTTTTGCAGTATAGACAGATATAATAAAAATCCGCGTTTGAAATAAAATTTTGACTGTTTCTTTTTTTTAAATTAGAATTTTACATAATTTGCCTTGCATGCTTTCAATTTCTTCCGAACTTTCATCTATTTAATTACATTTACATTTTACATTTCCATTCGAATTATAGAAAATTCATCAAATGACGTGCGGATTCTTTTGAATTATTATTATTGTTAAGACCAGTTCTATGCACCTGTTTTTTATTCGAGTTTAACACAGAAGTACTATGTTGTAGACTTGGTGACTTTTGTAGGATAAATAAAGATATTGTCAATTCCCATTAGGAGTAAGATATCTATGCGTTTCGTAATGTGATGTTAGAATCCCATATACTTTTATTTTTTGTGTGTTTTTTTTTTTGTTTTACGCCTAACTCACAATTAATTAATTATATTATATATAATTTTAAATTTTCTTTCATCCTATAGCTAATTTTTCAAAAGACAATAATTGACAACTTTTGTAGCATAAACAGATATAAAAATCCGATTTGGAAATAAAGTTTTTATTTTTTTTATTTTTTTTTTGTAAATCTACATAATTTTTCTTGCATGCTTTTAATTTCTTCCAAACTTTCATTTATTTAATTGCATTTACATTTTACATTTCCATTCGATTTATAGAGAATTCATCAAAAGGCTCGATTCATCAAATCGATGTTATCTTATGTTCTGGTCTTGAGGAATTTTATAAAATATACACAGAGATATTATAGATTCGCGTTTGAAGGGAAATGTATTACCTTTTATTTGTAAGAATAGAGTACAGTTTTATTTTACTTACGTGTTGTTAATTTCCCCCAAACTCCCGTTTATTTAGTTGCATAACAATTTATTAATAACACTGATAAACAAGAAATTTTTTCTTGGGAAATTTTAACAGATTTAAGTAACCATACCCTTGGAAATTTAGAAAATATTCACTAAAAGGTGAAGTTGGTTTCCGTTTCAGAGATATCTGTGTTTAAATATATCTCATCATGTTATTTTATTGCATTTTAAAGTACTTTGTTTCTACAGTCTAATGACCCTGAAAGTGAAAAATATCTGCTACTTAGAATACATCTAGACGCCAATAAGATGTGTTTCGTCAGACATTGTGGTGACATGAAGATTTTTCTTTCCCTTTGTAAAAAATGGATCATTGTATAATTTAATTAGCTGACGAAAGGGGTATTGTACAGAACTTGTAAATAATTCTGTAGAGTTCTATACAGCTCTACGAACTATTTTCATAAGGGATTTATCATTCATTTACAGGGACATACAAAATATTTCAGTAATAGTATTGTCTATGACTGATTACGCTTCCGTGTGCTCTATAACAATTTTGGTTCTGACTTTTTTTTTAAGATAGATAACTGATATAGTACATTTTCTTTCATCTATTTTTACTTCGGTAAATTGTAACACTGAAACGTGTTTTGTGTATGCTGTTTAGAGAGTTTAGAATTTTCCCAGTAAGTACAATTCAGATTTTTCTTGAAAATTTATATATATATATATAAATCATTTTAATATTATATACTTCTGCAGTTTTCATATGAAAATAATAACAGGTAAATAAAAGGAAAATTTGACTTAATCTTTAAAGTTAAAAACAAGGTGATAGTGTATTTAATTAAATATTAATTGCAGTGAAATTTAGAATATATTTGACTGTAAGACCCCAAGCATGACTCCGGAATTTCAGGATAAAAAACTATTAAAAATTTCATTTATTTTCATTGGTGTCACTAACATTTTTTTTTTCATCATATAACTTGAAATATTCTTTCTTATTGTTCGTGTGTTTCGTTCATTTTAAAAATTAGATTCTAAACAAGTAACTAGTTAATAATCAGACATTCTAAATAGGAAAATAAACTTATTCTTTCAGCTTGAGATTTAGTGTCCAGCCAGATAGCACACCTTTACAAACCCTCTACGTCTCTTCCTCCCCAAAGTATATAAGAAATATTTTTACGCTTTACCATTCAATAATCTGGATTGAAATATTTTAAGAATTTTGTAAAATTTTAGTATTTATGTTTAAATTTGGTCATTGAAGCAGAATTTCCTTTTTAAAATTTGGAAATTTGTTACTGCATTCAAAATCAGATTTGTGAGTAAGATACTTCTTTGCAATTTTGAAAAAAATAATATTCTTGGCTTGTATAAAGATGTAAAAGAAAAAAAAGTTTTACAGTATGAAAGCTATGTAACGTAAAAAGAATTTGGAAAAGTTACGAAAATTTGCAATAAAAAGCCTTTTCTATTCTCCAAACGAATGTAGTAATGTTAGATTTAAAACAAAGTCTATAGATTTTTCGGAAGATAAAAATCAGAAATTCCTTAATGTTATTTATGGTAAGAAATTCTGCCGTAAATGACAAACTAGAATAGGCGATTTTATTATAAAATAAAGCAGGAAATATTTTCAAACATTTTTATTGTTGAACCAGGTTGTATACATCGTAAATTATAGACTATCTAGAACCATTACTATTTATGTACTATAAATTATTCGCTAGAAAAGAAAATACTTCAGTTGCTTTAAAAGAGTGGACGGGAATGCGTTATAAATGTGGGCGATCAAAAGTTGAAAATACAAATTATCATTTTTATTAAATTTCTTTTCTTTTCTGGGTGTTAAAATAATGAATTATGATTTAATAGGGGTTGTATTTTTCGCTCTTAAGAGACAGTTGCCTTAGACTAAACTGAGACAAAGAGCGATTTTGTTGTTTAAAATTACATTTAATCTGGGAACGTGTGATTTAAAGAAATGATATATATATCTACTATATATAAAAAATACAAATGGAAATTTCGTTCCGACTCCTTATAACTTGAGTTCTGCTGAATGGATTTTGATGGAACTTGCACTGTTAGATAATTTTTCAGGGAAGGTTTTAGTATATAACATACGGTACAGTACATGCACCCGAATTGTTGACCAAAAGGTTTTTACAGTGTGCCACAGTTTTCTTTGTTTGGCTGTTTATGGTTTCTATTTTACTTTGTTGAATTGGCAGATTAAAAAAAAAAAAGCAAAAATTAAAGAAGAGAAAATGTAAGGGGGTACCCTTCCACAACATATTCGCACAAACCGCCTACATCAGCCGGTTCGCACTCGCAATACATTCTTGAGGGATGACGTTGGTCTCTTTACCTCTAAGTTTTAAATTTTAATTACACCTTCATTGGTAGTTGTCTCTGTCATGATGTGGTTGCTTTGTCAAGGGAGTTAGTCATTTATGGTTTACGTCATATTTATTTGAATATTTTGGCATTTTGGGGTGGACCCTTTTTGCGGCCATTAGCGTGATTTTTGACTTTCAACACAAGTATGTAGAATGTGGGGATATACAGTGTTAAAAATGGACGTGAGTGTGTTATAAATGCAACTGAACAAAAGATGAAAATGAAAATTAACATTATTATTTAATTCATAAGTTGGGGTATACAGGGTTAAGAGTGGAAGAGAATTCGCTATACATGCGAGTGAGCAAAAGATGAGAACACAAATTATTATTTTTATGTTATTCAAAATGTGGGATATAAAGGGTTGTTGATACTAGCTGATAAATGGAAGTGAACAAACAATATATGAAAACACAAACTATCATTTTTATTAAATTAATTTTCTTCTCTTGGAGCTAAAACAAAGCATTTGGACATTATATAATCAATATTTTTTATTCACAGGACAGAGTAGCTTTTTTTTAACCGCAAACCAGGCCCCTACCTGCCCGGCATGAATGCCTAGCTTAACGGGTTAGTACCTGGGTGCGGGGCGAAAATCGCCTGATCACAGCATGGCTGTGATCCACCTGAATATATAGATTTGTTCACATCGCTGCTGTGCTTGCTCTCTTGTGGATTGCTACAGTTATCTTTGTTAGCCGGTTCAAAGTTTCTGTTTAACTTTGTTGAATTGACAGATTTAATAGGTCTCGTAATTTAGAACCTTGATCAGGTGACAAGACCCTCACCTGACTAGGCACCCCCAGAGGTATAATTCACAGGTAACTTGGAGGGATTTGCACCCACGACGGATTTTACATGCACCAGGTGCCATTAGCGTACATAGTTTTACATATTTACCATGTCTGTTGGCTTGTAACGTTGGTGGGTTGTCGCTGTAGTATTTATCACCTCTTTTACGGGCTGATTTAACTTCTTGTTGTATTTGTCTCTGTCAAGGTTTTTTGGCGTTTTTATAGGCTCACCCCTGTTGTGGGTTGCTTTTGTCTATCATTCATTGGGTTTTTGTCTCTTTCTTGATATATTGTTACCTCCAGCTTGTGCTAGAGCTTGTTGTCACATTTTGAATCTTGGTCTTCTTTCGAGAGTTTTACTGGTTATTATGTCACTAACGTGGGTTTTGTCACGTTGTAACTTTTGGTACGACAGAGTAGCCTTAGAAACATACTCAGACTGAGACAAAGTGTTATTTTATAGTTTCAGATTATATTTAACATGTGAGAGTAGGTTGGATTTAGATAAATGCGATTTTAATCAAAATACAAGTTTCAAAGTTTCAATTTAAAGAATTCTGATATTTTATAATTTTAGAAGCATTTTAATATTTTTGTTTAAAGTTCATAGAAGCTGACTTTTTCTTCTAAAATTGGAAATTCGTTGTTACGTTTGATATTAGACTTACAAGACAGAAATTTTCATGTGCTTTTAAAATATTCAGAAGTCAAACTTCTATAAAAGAATCTAATATAAAGTTTTGCAGCACGAAATACCTTTCTTTAAATTACTGAAATTAGAAATAAAAAGCAGGAACCTTTCTTCAAACTATTGGAGATTAATGTATATATAGTATATATATACCTATATTAGATTTAAAACGATTTACTAATAAAAATCAGAAATTTTTTAATGTTATTTATGGTACAATTCTGCAGTAAATATATGCGATTTTATTATAAATAAAGAGGAAATATTTTCAAACATTTTTATTGTTGAACCATCGTAAATAATAGACTATCTGAAGCCATTACTATTTATGTACTATAAATTATTCGCCGGAAAAGAAAATATTTCAGTTGCTTTAAAAAAGTGGACGGGACTGCGTCATAAATGCAGGAGAGCAAAAAATGAAAAAACAAATTATCATTTTTATTAAATTTATTTCCTTTCTCTGGGAGTTAAAATAATAAATTTTGATTTAATAGGAGCTGTATTTTTTGTTCCCAAGAGAGAGTTGTCTCATATAAAACTGAGACAAAGAGTTATTTTATAGTTTAAGGTTATATTTGATCTGTGAACATAGGTGTGATTTAAAGAAATGATATTTTTATGAAAATATATTTTTTTTTAAATTTCTTGAAAACTTTTCATATACAGTCTAGATTAATATTCATTTTTATGATTCAATGAATCTAAATTTTTAATTCTAAATTTTTTTAAATTCATATTACATTCAAATCAGACTTTTATGTCAGAAATTTACTTGTAATTTCGAGATATTAACAGTTCCGAAATGTAACTGTTCATTAAGAAAAAGTTGTATCTTAAAATATTCTTATAAAACAAAAATATTAGAGAAATACGGATATTTCCATAGAAATTCATTATCTGTCTGCAAACGAATGGATTCATATATAAATTATCTATTATAATTATTATATAAACATTTACTCTTAGATTTGAAACAAAGTCTTTAGGTATTTCGAACGATAAAATAAAAAAAAAAATCCTTAGTATTATTTAAAGTAAAAAAATCTTGCCACAAATGACAAAAGGGAATAAACGATTCTATTATAAAATAAAGCAGGAATTATTTTCAAACATTTTCATTTTTGAAAATTTCTGTATGCATCGTAAATAATAGACTATCTGGGGCCATTACTATCTATGTACAATAAATTGTCCACTAGAAAAGAAAATACTTCAGCTGCTTTAAAAGAGTGGACGGAAATGTGTTATAAGTGCGAGCGAGCAAAAGTTGAAAACACAAATTATCATTTTTTATTAATTTATTTTCTTTCCATGGGAGTTAAAAGAATAAATTTTGATAACAGAAGCTGTATTTTTTGCTCCCGAGACAGAGATGCCTCAGATGAAACTGGGACAAAGAGTTATTTTATAGTTTAAGTTTAGATTTAATCTGTGAATGTAGGTGTGATTTAGAGAAATGAGATTTTGATCAAAATATAAGGTGGAATAAAATACAATATACTTGAAAAATTTTGAAAAATTATGTAGTATTATTTTACAAATTTTTATTTATTTATTTCCTTTTTTCTTTTCTATATAATTAGTGGTTCATTTATAGAAGTTTATTTATATTTTTATATCAATATTTACCTAAGCAATTCTCTAACAAACAAAAAAAATAAAAATAATATGCATAATGATATGCACATCTATTTGTGGTATCTGTTATGTCATACTAGATGGCCTGACGCGGCGTTTCCCGGGATCCTGATAACAATCTTAAATATATACCTAAAATGCTGTTGAATTCAGACATTTTTCTATGAAATAAATTTAGTATTGGGGGATCCACTGTCTTCGGCAACGTACACTCTCGAATTCAATAAAGATTATATTGTTGAGCGATAATCTACCAAAACGAACCGACAGTTGGGGACTCCACTGTATTCGGCAAAGTACACCAGGGCGTACTGTGTACCACACTATCTGTTTTTCCAAACGGCACTCGAATTTGTATCAATAATAGTTTATAACAAAATTCTTTCCAAACGAACCTAACGTTGGAGGTTTGGCAGCGTATACACTCAAATTTGTACGATTTTATTATTTTTAAACGAAAATCTCTCCAAACGAGCCTAGAGTTGGGCCCCACAGCTTTAGGCAGCTTACGTTCCGGTATGTTTTTGCTATCAAACCTGAAATTTGTATGATTTTAAAATTTATTAAACAAAAATTTTCTAAAAGAACTAAGGAGTCCCCTTATACTCAATCCTGATTTTTGTTCTGACATTTAGCTGTATTAAACTTTCAATTCTGCCCAAAAAATCCTGAGAAAACCTTTTCTTTTTTTAGTTGGTCCCCACAGCCTTCGGCAGCTTACGTTCCGGTATATTTTTGCAATCAAACCCGAAATTCGTATGATTTTAAAATTTATTAAACAAAAATTTTTCGAAATGAAATAATGAGTCCCCGTTATACTCATTGCCGATTTATGTTCTGACATTTAGCTGTATTAAACTTTCAATTCTGGCAAAAAGTTCCTGAGAAAACCTTTTTTTTTTTTTAGTTGTGCCCCACAGCCTTCGGCAGCTTACGTGCCGATATGTTTTTGCAATCAAACCTGAAATTTGTATGAATTTAAAATTTATTAAACAAAAATATTTCTAAACGTACTAAGGAGTCTCCATTATAGTCACTGCTGATTTTTTTCTGACATTTAGCTGTATTAAACTTTCAATTCTGACAAAAGTTCCTGAGAAAACCTTTTTCTTTTTTTAGTTGGTCCCCACAGCCATCGGCAGCTTACGTTCCGCTATGTTTTTGCAATCAAACCCGAAATTTGTATGAATTTAAAATTTATTAAACAAAAATCTTTCTAAACGAACTAAGGAGTCCCCGTTATACTCATTGCTGATTTATGTTCTGACATTTAGCTGTGTTAAAATTTCAATTCTGACCAAAAGTTCCTGAGAATACCTAATTTTTTTTTAGTTGGGCCCCACAGCCTTCGGCAGCTTACATGCCGGTATGTTTTTGCATTCAAACCTGAAATTTATATGAATTTAAAATTTATTAAACAAAAATCTTTCTAAACGAACTAAGGAGTCCCTGCTACACTCTAAAAAAAATCCTTGAAAATACAAGAGATTTTCCGTGAAATTTCACGGAGAAGTTTCATTTTTCCAAAACAACAGTATAATTTCCGTAAATGACATTAGTTCTGTAAAGGAGATTTCAAATCCTTAAATATGCAGAAAGTTGTCCGTAAATTTAATAGATTTTGTCCGTATTTCTTTCAAAACAGTACAATGTCCGTATTTCTTCCAAAACAGTGCAATTTCCGTAAATAACTTTTAGAGGTTTGCGTACAGAAATCGCCTTGTTTGAATGGGAATTAAGATTGTTGTACATTTACTAGAGTTCTTCAAGGATCCAGGCCTGACCCGGCTCGACATGCTGGCCCATTCTAACCGGGGCCGTGTCTGGACAGTAATTTTTTTGTGAAAATAATAGCAATATTTATATTTTTTTAATGAAATAGTTAGAAATTGATTTTGTTTTTATAATTTTGAGAATTTTTTTTTTAATCTTTTTTTTTATTTTTATTAAAAGTACTTCAAAATTAAAACTTTTTTTTTTCACTAATTTTTTAAGATTTTATTTTAACTTTTCTAACGTGAGGCAATATTGGGTTAGTTAAAGGTTTCATAACACAATATCTCTGCAAGTTATCGCTACGTAAATTGTATTAAACTAAACTGATTTGGCTTATAAATTTATGAATTAAACTAAAATTTATTATTATATAAATTATAATTTTACAGCGTTAAAATTTTTTCCTTAAATTTATAAAAATAGTTAATATTTTTCTTTACTTTTATAAAAATGAAGTTTATAATTTTATTAACTTTACAATTTATTTCTTTAGCTTATAATTTTATAAATTAAACTAAATTAATTTAAACTAAATCAAAAGCAAGTCAAAATTTAAATCTTACCTATCACAAGATCATTAATTTCGAAATTGTCTTTAAGAATTAATTTTTTGTTTTAATATTATTAAAAATATTCAGTTTGACAGAACCGTACACAAAAGTTCTCAGCATAGCTCAAATATAATAATTTAATTTATTATAAAATTGTTTATTTACGTATGTTTTTAAAAATAAGAGATAACGAGAAGTGATTTTAATAGCATGTAATAAATACGTCTCCTTCAGGTAATTATTATTTTTATTGGAATTGATAAATAGATCATCAGACAAATAATTAAAAAAAGTATATGTTCAAAAAAAGAAAATGTTGTACCATTACAAAAGGATGCAATCATACAATGACTCTTAATACAATGTTTTACGCGTATGATACATAATAAGTTAAAATTTATCTGTTATAAAGCATCAAATAATAAACAAAATATTGAAAAATATGAAAAGAAAATATTGAAAAATATGAAAAGAAAATATTGAAAAATATGAAAAGAAAATATTGAAAAATATGAAAAGAAAATATTAAAAACTTTGGAACTGAAATAAATCCATGGAACCTTCAAATTTTTGCATCATAAAAAGTGGCTGCAATAAGTAGCAACGCTTAAATAAGTCGAACATCTAATCATGGCGTAGGGGTTGGGTGCTCCGGTTCAGTAAGCAAAAGATTGCGGGTTCGATTCATATCGAGGGAAGGGTTGGTTATTTACACAAAACTCACTCAGAAATGAGAAAAAAAAAGTAAAAGCAGTATATCTGTATAAGATTGTTCTTGAGAAGAAACTTTTTTTTTTTTGGTCCTATGTTTATTTTAACATTATAAAAATTTCTAAAAAATACGGAATATATCTGTTATAAAACGGAAATTTAAAAACGGATATTTCAGAAATCACGGAAAATTTCCTGGAATTTACGGATTTTTTTTCCGTTAAAAAACGGAAATAGTACTGGCGTCTCGATTGCCAGTACAATTTCCGTTTTTTTCAAGAAATTTTTTTTACAGTGTATACTCAATTCTTGTTTTATGTTCTGACATTTAGCTGTATTAAACTTTCAATTATGACCAAAAGTTCCTGAGAAAACCATTTTCTTTTTTTAGTTGGTCCCCACAGCCTTCGGCAGCTTACGTTCCGGTATGTTCTTGCAATCAAACCTGAAATTTGTATGATTTTAAAATTTATTAAACAAAAATATTTCTAAACGAACTAAGGAGTCTCCATTATAGTCATTGCTGATTTATGTTCTGACATTTAGCTGTATTAAAATTTCAATTCTGGCCAAGAGTTCCTGAGAAAACCTATTTTTTTTTAGTAGTGCCCCACAGGCTTCGGTAGCTTACGTGCCGATATGTTTTTGCAATCAAACCTGAAATTTGTATGAATTTAAAATTTATTAAACAAAAGTCTTTCTAAACAAACTAAGGAGTCCCCGTTATACTCATTGCTGATTTATGTTCTGCATTTAGCTGTGTTAAAATTTCAATTCTGACCAAAAGTTCCTGAGAAAACGTTTTTTTTTTAGTTGGGCCCCACAGCCTACGACAGCTTACGTGCTGGTATGTTTTTGCTATCAAACCTGAAATTTGTATGAATTTAAAATTTATTAAACAAAAATCTTTCTAAACGAACTAAAGAGTCTCCGTTATACTCATTGCTGATTTATGTTTTGACATTTAGCTGTGTTATACTTTCAATTCTGACCAAAAGTTCCTGCGAAAACCTATTTTTTTTTTAAAACAAGTAATACGAAGAAAACTTTGAAAAGCTAAAATGAATATTTTTTTTTAACCGAGACATTGTTAGGACGACCTCGAATAAGTGTTTTTGTATTTCTGTCTGGAAAAAAGGGAATGACATTTTAAAATTGCAGAAAAAAGGAAAAGTTGAAAATGAACATGAAATTGACCTCCAAGAAATATTCGTTTTGAAATAGTAAATATTAATATTTCTTGAAAACAAAAATAGCATTAGAACTGAAACTGAACACTGAATGCGTGGGCATTTTTTTTTTCTATTTCAATCCAAAACACTGGTATGGCAGTTTCAAAATGCAGCAAAAACGGAGAACATGAAAACGAATCGGACTAACGCAAACTAACGTGAAATTTAACTTTCGAAAAAAATTAATTTCTGTTAAATAGAAAAAGTTAATATATATATATATTTTAGTTTCCGTTTAAACGAAAAGATACAATGAACAAGTCAGTATTTTTTTTCAACCTGAACACGCGAATGGCAGTTTAAAATTCCAGAAAAAATGGAAAAAGTGAAAACTAACACATAATCGAGCTCAGGAAAAATGATTTTTTGAAATAGTAAGTATCAAAAATTTTTTTAACAATAATTACCGGTAGAATGGTACAGCAATTTTTTTTTTTTTTTTTTTTTTTTTTTTTTTTTTTTTTTGTAACTTTAGAAGTGACCCAGAGATTGCGATTTTGAAATGCAGATCAAACGGAACCTATTTTTTTTTGCCTGCTTGTAGAACTGAGGAAAGTCCGGAGTGGTGCAAGCACAATCAGCAGCGCAATGGAAGCGCGCCATTTTGCAATTTTCATTATTATTTTTTTATTAATATTTCGACTATTTATCAATAAATCCAAAACCTGACCTTGATATGTATAACTTCAGACATACAGTGTGATTCATAAATATCGAAACAATAGGCCATCTCTTTAAATATTGCTCCTAGACACATACTTCCAATTGCAAATTTTCATAAAAAAAGGTGCAAAAATTGATGAGATAAGTTACAACTCCATGGGGGGTCTATTTGAGAAAATACAAAAATGAAATTTTTATACGGCCCCCGTAGGATAAAATTTCCAATTAGGAAATTTTTCCTTATCCATTCCTGAATTAAACAACAAAAAAAATCCATCTTGATATCTGCAAAACTCAGGCAGATATGACCATTTTAATAATTCGTGAGGTTTCAAGGGATCAGACACAAATTGAAATTCGTGCAATTCAAGAAACAATGTTACTGTAAGGTGTCCGGGAAACATTTTATTTATTTATTTATTTATAGAGTTAGAATTTTGAATTTTTAGTGATGATTAGCCATATAATTTGTAAACAGAATCACAACATAAAACTTCTTACAAAATTAAAAATCTTTTTTTTTTTTTTCAAAAAATGCAGAGTAATTTAATTTGTTGAAATATTTTTTGTTGAATTGAATTTTTTTCCCTTTAATAAAACAGGAATATATAAGTTTTAATTTTCATTCAGCATTTCGAAAAAATATGAATTTAAAAAAAAATATTTAAAATAGCAATTAAAAAAAAAAAAAAAAAAAAAAAAAACCAAAAAAAAAACATGCAATTTATTTCAAACAAATCATATTTTCAAAAGTGAATATTTTTTTTAAAAAAATTTCCGAATTAAAATTTAAGTAAAATATTTGAAAAAGATATATTACAAGTTTGAACCATTTATAGAGGTTATTGACTTATATAAATTTAAAGATGAGAAATGCTGAAAAAAGCTTATGATTCCGAAAAATGCATTTAAAGTTTTAAACAAAGATTGGGTCCTAATAGAACTTTTAAATGCTTTTTAAAAGCTTCCAAGTGAATAAGTAACTCCTCCCTGTATTCATTTTCTGATTACGATAGTTTGGCTCTCGGGTACAGATATTAAATTTGTTTATCGCATACCCTAGTCTCTCATACAGATCTGGTATACAGCGAAATTTACATAATTTAAGTTTATTAGAGATATAAATTTCTTTTATGCACTTTAAGTTTCAGGTCGGGTTTATTGATATGATGCGAAATTATACCATTTTCATGGGCGATGCACTTAATTTAATTTAATTCATTATCCAGACAGGTGTTTGTGCATATTTTAGATTTCTGCACAAGCCGAAATTTGTACAAAAAATTCCCATTTATCTTAAGATACAATTAAGATGATTTTAAAGAATACTACATACATATTTATAAGAAAATTTTGCAGTATATTTTAGATTACTATGTTTCCGCATGACAAAAACATAGCTGGCAATCCTCCCACTAATCCGTCATAATATGTAGATTAATTTGAACCAGTTAACCACTTTTAAACTAGAAAATTGTTTAATGAATCTTTGACTTATTTAATTTAAATGTTTTAAGTCGAATCATTAATTCATTCAATTGTATTTCTTAAAAGAGTTTCTTGTTCGAACGTATCGAACCTGGGTCAAATAAACACACTTATAACGGAAGATTAGTGGGAGCTTGGCATCTATTAAAAAATACGGAATAGCAACGTTAATGATTATTTATACTATCAGACTGTTAAATTCGAATAATGATTTATTTTAAAAAACAACGTCGTTTGGAATAAATGAAAAATAGGTTTAAAAACATCATAACTTTTGAAGCTGTATAACAAAAAAAAAAAAAAAATATTTTTGAAAATATTTCTGTGTAATTTATAAAATATATTTCCAATGATTCCGTTAACAGAAGTTTCATTATCGCTATTACTATTTTTATAAAACTTATTGCCTTCCAGACACGTCCTAAGAACAATAAAGACACGGGCCGGCCAGCGGGCCGTGCCGATTACGACCCTGTGGCCAATCTCGGCCTCATGCAGACCTCTAGCATATTTCTCAAGCAAGTTTAACGTAAAAATCTATACGCTATTATTTTATATCTAAAAGTTAAGGCAATGTCTTAGATCGACTTTTAATAATGTGTAAATTTATGGTCGATCCCTAACTTGCATTGCAAATGAACTGATATCGCGGGTCTCAGAGGTATGTTTAAGTGGTGTAAGTCACGAATTTTGGATTTTAATATCTCTGTGAATTTTGCAGATATCAAGATGGAACTTTTTTTTGTTTAATTCAGGACTGGATAAGGAATAATTTCTTAATTGGAAATTTTATCCTACGGGGGCCGTATAAAAATTTAACTTTTGTATTTTCTCAAATAGACCCCCTATGGAGTTGCAACTTATCTCATCAAATTTTGCACCTTTTTTTATGAAAATTTGCAATTGGAAGTATGTGCCTAGGGGCAATATTTAAGGAGATGGCCTATTGTTTCGATATTTATGAATCACACTGTATAGATATACCAGCCAAATCTTGTAACTATGCGCCGAGCGGTCTCAGCACATACGCACACATAGGAAGACCGACAAAGTTCTGTCTTTATTAATATAGATAGACAGATGACAGTTATCACAGACTATATTGAATATTTATTTAGATATCAAAAAGGAGACTTTAAAGAAACATTTTTTCACAATGAAATGGCTTTAATCTTAAGATGAGATATAGTTTTATCTATTATAATATTCTATTATATTGCTTTTAGTTTAAATGATTTCTATTATTAATAATCAATTAAAGGTTACACTATACGCATAATATTCATAAACAAGAACATGAGTACTGTATATTTCATATAAGAAAAATATATTTTTTCAAAAATAAAGTTTGAAAGGATTTTGAGCACTCTGCTTTTGTATAAAATAAATGAAGAGTTATATAGCAAAATTTGTTTTTTTTGGCGGGATTCTACAAATGCTTTATAACAGTGATTCAAGAAAATTTATGTCCTCAAGAAAATTTATGTAGCATTATGTCCTCAAGTTTGTCTTAAAAAATATCACAGTAAAAATTTTACACAACGGCTTTGAACTTTTGCTTCATGTTATTTTATTTTATTATCGGGGTACAAAATGCACTATAGTCGAAGCCTGAATACAGATTTTTCCTGAATACTTTTATTTTGGAGAAGATAGGAAGAAATTGGAGGAAGGAGCACCTTTTGTGATTATATTAAGAACCAGTTAATTTCTGCTATAGTGCAATAAAAGCAATGCCTTCATGGAAGACTTTGAAGAGAAAGTAACTTGAATTATCTGTATCAAACTAGGAAAGACATGAAAACTTCGCACAGCAACTCCGCTGAGACTGCACTGGTGTCGAACCCACGAACATCAGCCAAAGTGCCTAATTGTCTGACAGAAAACTACATACTGGGTCTAACAAAGATACCATTGGAACCGAAACCTAACCCTGAATGCGTGGGCATTTCTTTTCTGTGTCAATCCGAGACACTGGTATCGCAGTTTCAACATGCAGCAAAAACGGAAAACATGAAACCGAATTGGTTAATACGCAAATCAACGTGAAATCGAACTTTAGAAGAATTATAAAATTTAAATAAAAAAAAAATTAATACATACTTTTTTAAAGCCTCCGTTTAAACGAAAAAATACAATGAACAAGTCAGTATTTTTTTTCTGTGTATTTTCAACCTGGACACGCGGATGGCAGTTTAAAATTCCAGAAAAAACTGAAAAAGTGAAAATTAACACACAATCGAGCTCCAGAGAAAAAAGATTTTTTGAAATAGCAAATATAGAAATATGAATATTTTTTTAAACAATAAATACCGGTAGAATGTAAAAGGTACAGCAAAAAAAATCGTGTTTTTTCTTTCTTTTCTTTTCTTTCTTTCTTTCTTTTTTTTTTGGTAACTGCAGAAGGGACCCAGAGATTGCGATTTCAAGAACAGGATGGAATACTTAAACAATATATACCTAGAGTATAACACTTTTTTTCGGAAAGCAATTTCAGGTGTTTATATCATATGGGCCATTAAAAATTCCAATTAATGATTATTTTTTCGATATTGTATATGAAAACCGACTTTATTAATATTAATGACAGAGTCGGAAGCAAATATTCTCACGAATAGTTGTGAACTGTTTAGACCTTCCTCCATATTCTCCTCTCTTATTGCAGTTTTTTGTATCTAAGTAATAATATCTCAGATTCGTCATTTTCTGATACCATATAATGAAGTATCTCGTCCAATTTTATCCACAATTTTTATTATTTTCGAAATACATGGTAACACTGAATTATTATAATTTTTCTATTTTTTGTTTCCAACAATAAATAAATAAATAAACCAAGAATCGTCTTTCGTTGTACTATTTTTTACACTTTCCAATACAGTTTAAAAGTGTTTATGGATTGGGTTTGTCTGTCTGCCATCTGCCATCTACCTGTCAGTCTGTCTGCCGTCTGCCGCCTGTCCGTACTCCAACTCTCGTACATGTACTCGGATTCCAATAAAATCTTTATATGTTATTGGAATTTACTATAGAATGTAAGATATTAAAATTAGTGTATAGTTTGTTTAAACAAACAGACACAGAAAAGTATTCCTTCACATAACGGCCTATGGAGACAATCATTTGCTGTGTATTTTATGGTTGTTACGATATTAAAAACATAATGAGTTTTATATGCATCACTGAGATGGACTGCGGCGTGATTTTAAAGGAATATAGAATAAGTAGTATTTATAATTCGTTTGCAGAGACGTACAAAATAATTCCTTTCCATTATGATATATATGAGGAAAAATCATTTGCGGTACATTTTAATGATGTTATGTTACATCAAATATAGTAAAAACTATGAAGTGCAGTTCAATATATTTTCTATTGATTGTGGAGTGCATAGAATTTACCGTTCGTTTACAGAGGCACTAAAAAGAATTCGGTTGCAGGACAGACTATCGAAAATTGCTAGAAGTGCGTTTTCCGCTGTAGAATGCAATTTTAACCCCTAAAGAACCACGACGTATGTCATGAACTCGTCTATTTGAAATACCAGGACGTATGTTTAAGTCAAGACTGAAACGTTCTAAGCATCGGGTTTTTTACGTCGCTAATTGCTATTTGGATTGTTTTTGTACAGGCTTTATAGCAATGATTGTTTTCGCACCCAATAGATGGCATTACATGTTAAAAAAAACCTTCCTTCTGCGATGAAGATTGAAACTTCAAACTTTATTTTTGTTTGTATAATATAAATAAACCTTTATTTCATCTCCTTACATTACATGTAATTAAATAATTCACGGGTAATTCACGGGTAATGACATAAACTTACTTTTGACGAAATTTAATATATCTGGTATTCAGCATACTATCACTGAATTGAATATGGTGCTTAAGGGGTTAAACTTATCTAATTTTGAGGGCATTAGGTGATGTGCCTAAACTCTTTAGATCGGATACAGGGCTACAAGAAAGAATTAACACACATTAACGGATACGTGCAGAAATTGATAAAAATAGATTTTTACTGAGTTATGTGGTTTTTTTTTTAAATTGCTTAATTAGATATCTCCTTTTATTTTAGGATAAAATTAAATTTCTAAATAATACTCTGTTAACATTCAAAAGTGTTTAGTAATTTATGCCTGCTACATGATTTTTCGTTCCTGTTTTACTAGCTACTCAGAGTAAAAATTTTACAAAAAGAACTTATCCGTTTATTCACTAAATTGAGTTTGCCATACATGTGTCTCTTAGTAACTTCTAATTATAGCACAACTACCTGTCGCGCAGTAAATATGTGAAAATCTTTATAAATATTAAAACCATGTACGTATTTTCGAATATCTTTGTGTATTCCAGCTGGAATCCTGATAGACGTTAGCAGAGAGAATTTCTGTGCCCGTATAGCCCTGAACTGGGATTGATCCTCTTTGAAAAAAGCCGGATTAAAAAAAAAAATTAATTACATTTCTTAATACATCTGCAAGAATACATTTTTCGTTACATCTATAACAACGGAATTGCATATTGTGTAGTAATTCATTTGATTTGTAAGAGGTAGGAATTGTTTGATTTTCAACACACCGTAGTGATAGAATAATTGATCTGTTTGATAAGAGATCTGTTTAAAATTCCCCCATTCAACCGTAGGGTATAAGCAGACAAACAAATTATTTATATCAACTACATTTTATGTGTGTGAGTTGTGGGTTTGTGTGACTTTCAACTGGATTTTAGATAAACGATAGTACACAAGCTTACAAAATTCGGTTTGAAGTGAAAATTTGACTCCCACTGGTGCTTTTAACGCTGGAATATTCAATTGTTATTTCTATATTACAAAATTAATTTTCGTAATTTAATTAACTTACATTTTACCACAATTTTGTGGCAATCAAGCTGTAACATGAAAGAAACAAAATAAATATACAAATACAGATATAGAAACAGAATAAAAACAGAATTGTAAAAATAAATCTGTAAATTTATATTTGCATGTCTGTTAAAACCGATTTATTGTACACATATAAGTATCAATTGATTTTTTTTATATTCACTGTCTTTCATCTGATAATGAAATGTAAGCCATTCAGTGAGGAAGTACTGTCAAAAGCAGGCAAGACTGTTACCAGAAGCGACTGTAGTGTGTGTTTGCGCGTGTTCCTGCTGTATCATGCAAAAACGTTAGCACTCAACGCTACAAATTTCTGCAGGTACTGTTCAAAGATTAAAATTAAAATTTTGCAATTATATTTTAACATTTTTATCTTAGCTGTTTCCAGATGTTCAAGGCGATACAACAGCAACATTGTAATGTGTATAAACCGAGCACATGCAGCTGCAGCATATCCACTTATATAAATGTTACTGCTTCTATATGTAAAATATCTTTCACATGCATATACCTATACAGAGTAGACAGCAACATTCTGATATCCCCCCCCCCTCAGGCTAGAATTGGAATAAGGAATTTCTTTTTTGTGACAAAACAAGGATGCTGGTTGCAGACGTTCTATGGTACAAGCATATGCACGTGTCCGTATGAATTCATTTGCAGTTTAAGTTGGTATTATTAGTCTTAATTATTTGATTATGCTTTTTATTTGCAAATACAAATGTATAAATTATAATGAATACCTATAAAATACAATATAGATAAGATATATACATCCCTTACGAAAATAGTTCATAGAGCTGTATAGAACTCTATAGAATTTCTATAGAATCCTATTTTTATAGCGTTTTAAAAAGTTCTATAGAATACTTTTTCTAAATAAAATGTTTCTATATAAATCTTAGAAGTTTCACAGAATTTTTCTTTTATAGAACAGTTTTTCTATAGGGTACTATACATCTTATTGAATTAAATTCTATAGACTAATGATTCTATAGATATTTTTTTTTATTAAAATAATATTTCTTGGTCTTTTAAAATTTATGTGTGTAGTAATTTATTTATAAATATATATTAAAATTAAAAAATAATAATTAATTTTGTAATACATCAGTTTAGTATATAATTGTACTCCATATATTTAATATGATTATGTATATATATATAATTTAATTCAATTCTAATACATTGTGACTAAATTATCAATGTAATATGATATCAGTCAAACTATAGAATTAAATTATGATTAATTAATTTGTTTATAATTCATTAATTTGTTGGTTAATTTTATAATTATTTATTAATTTGCTGTTATATTTATAAAACCATCCATCGAATTTAATATATTTTATTTACTAAAAATAGTGCAATTTTTATTCAAATATTTTAATCTGAAATATAAATATTTAAACGATTGTTTCAGTTTTAACAAATAATAATTTATTAGACTTTAAACATTTTTACAAGACTATTATGATTGGGAATGCAAATCACAAAAGAAATCAATTTGACGTAGTGTAATAAGGGTTCAGAGACTGTCAATGGTTGTGTAATGCTGAGAGTATTGGGTCCGATCATTGAAATTCAAGCAGCATCTAGAGTGGTTAGTACTTGGGAGGGCTGATCACCTGGGTTTTCTATATAAAATTATAGACATATTTTTATAGAAGCTGTATATTTTTTCTATAGATATGTTTATAGAAGCTCTAAAGACATTTCTATTGAACTTCTACAGATATTTTTATTGCTTTTGGTTAAACAAGGTTATAGAAAAACGGGCCATAATTCTATAGGATTCTATAATGCGTTTTCTATAAATAAAATTTACAGAATTCTATAAGAAATTTTTGTAAGGGATATATTATTAGTATTTGATTTTCGGATTCTTCTCGAAAACGATTCATATATTATTATTATTATTATTATTATTATTATTATTTTAATATTCCATTCACATGAATATTTGAAACGATATTTTCACTTTTCCCCCTATGTGTATTAATACAGATGTCATGGATACTACACTTCGTTTTGATACTTTACGTGATTTAAAAACATTATTCTCTCAAATAAATTTATGTTAATATTAGTTTCTAAAATTGTAGACAGTATGAAATTAAGTAAGAACATAAATGCATATAAAAAATAGTTTAAATAAATATTCGCGTATAGGCATGGTCATCTTCATTATTATATGCAGACGTAAAAAAGAAAATCATATTTCTTTAGAAGCAATAGATCTCTAAGAAAGAAAAGAAAACTTTTTAAGGTCATAGCATAAGATTAAATACATTCTTTTCATCTAATTCTGTCTCTCCTTGCATTTCAATGCAATTCTCACCCCAGGGAATCTTGTGTAGAAGGCGCCGTGTCATTCTTAACTTGGCTATTTTCTAAAAGAAAAGTTCCTGATAAAGCCTTTGAAAAGAATTGTTTCTGATTTCATTTTACTCATTTATTCATTTTGAAAACAAACATGACACTATAACGTTATTAGTTTTTCTTTAATTTGAATCTATACTCTGCATAGTAATACGAATAATGGACAAAAATTATTATTATTATTATTATTTATACTTAAAAATATATTTTTTTATGTAATTTCATTTTTGTTGCATAAATTTATTGAATTCCGACGACTAATAGATAAATATATAGTGTTTTCCTAAAAGTGTATTACGCTAAATTCAAAATAAATTATTAAGAATAGTGAATAATATTTTGACATATAAAGGATGTGAATTATCACTTTACTAAACAGCGTACAACCATTAGAGTGAAAAAAAAATGTCCAGACCGGGGTTTGATCGCGGATCCCTTGGTATAGCGCACCAAGTGCTTTACCAATTAAGCCATCCAGACGACATCCCGTCTAGCATTCTCTCACTCTTATATGACAAGGCTACAACGACGCAGCACAAGATGAAAGGTCAATCATGATCCGGGATCGAACCCCGATCTGGACATTTTTTTTACTCTAATGGTTGTACGCTGTTTAGTAAAGTGATAATTCATTCCATCTTGTGCTACATCATTGTAGCCTTGCCATATAAGAGTGAGAGAATGCTAGACTGGATGTCGTCTGGATGGCTTAATTGGTAAAGCACTTGATGCGCTATATCAAGGGATCCGGGATCGAGCCCCGGTCTGGACATTTTTTCATTCTAATGGCTGTACGCTGTTTAGTAAAGTGATAATTCACATCCTTTGTATTTCATTAATTTACAGCATAATTTCAGTTCTGCTGAAAAATTAATTAGTGTATAAATATTTTGACTTTCACTAAATGCAATATTTATAAATTATCATGCATTTTAAATATTATTATTTTTTTAATTAGATCTTTTATATATTTTTCGACATACTTAAAGAGTAAGAATAATATAAAATCGATCTGTTAGGTATTTATGAATATATTGAATCGTAAATCTTGAGTGCATGCACTAACTTTAATAGTTTGCTCTATATGTATTTGTTTTTCCGCTGATATAGTAGAAGAAAGCTTTAATTAGATCTCATGATAAATTGATGTTGGATCGTCCATAACCAGAACGGATATTTTCTATATAAATGAAACATATTTAATGTGTGTAGTAATAATATAGGCATATAATATTTGCATTTAGAAAATTAACATCGCAATACACTGTAAACAGGGCAGGATTTATAGAACGCACCTAGACGGCAAAAAACTAAAAGGTGGCAAGTAAAGATTTGTGAATGATATTTTGTAATTTTGGAAAATTGTAAAATGTTCAAATAGAGAAATTATAATTCTTTTCTTTTCTTACAGAAAAGCCTAGTTTAAAAGAGGTGTTTTTCACACTTTGGAGTGAGAGAAAATATTTTTATCGGGAAACAGTCGATCATACTAGCTAATAATTTACAAGACAATGTGGGGAAAATGAACAAATAACTAAAATAAAATTATTGAAATTATAATAGTATTATAGTTTTGCTATTGAACTTTATATACGGTTAGGTTCCGTTTTAATGTAAAGATGATTCCTTATAAAAAATTACATCATTTAAAATTAGACGGAATATTATGTGTATCAAAAGTCACTTTTATGTCTTTTCTTCCTTGCATTAACTAGAACTAAAATTACTATAACCATCTTCTTTTTATTCTTTTCTTACTATATATAGATGTTTTTTTTTGGAGGGGAGGGGGGGGGTACAGTATATAATTTATTTCTTTTTGTGGGTCACAACAAAAGTTTCATTATCAATTTGTATTTAATATCATACATCGTCAGGGCCAAAATACTCAATTCGACATAATATAAGACAGACAGAATGTATGTTAACAGAAACTTACATTTTTTAAGAAGTAATTGTTAACAAAAAATAAAACCAATTTCAGAATTAGTGTTTTGTGGGAACCCTGTACTAGTATCCACGTTTGAGTCTTGCACGATTCGGATTATATTGACCCGAACCTGAAAATTTTATTTAAAGTAAATCCTAAACCTTGCCTGAACCCGCTTCAAACCGAAACCGATCCCAAATCCGAAATGAAGGAAAATCAATCCACATTTTAAATCATTTACGTACTCTGTAATTATATTTCTAATATTAATTTCATCTTTTATGTAGAAAATTACATATATATGTACTCATTCATATTCAAGTTGCAGTGTCCTCTATAGGCCATTAATTTAAGATTGCAGCTCCCTGCACTTTTTTAAAATAAGTACAATGCACCCTGCCCGTTTAATATACATTAAACCACACATCTAGACGTATCCAGCGATCTCTCATAAAAACCCTTTCTATTCCGCAGTACCTACTTCTATTTAATTACAATTCGTAAAATCATTTGAAAATAATGTTACTCTATTTATCGTACGAAAAATGTACATATTTTTCACCTTTTTCTCGTTACTAAATATAGTACCATTTTTTCTCTTAGAATAAAGTACTTTTCTGTTGAAAGAGTGCTCTTTATCTGCTTGAGTATAACTTACTGGTGACTAGCAACGTGCCTTTTTTCTTTCTAGAGTGAACAAGTATATAGATTTTTCATTGATGAAAATTATGTATATTCCTTTGAAAAAAAAGAGTTACTAAACCCGACTTGAAAAAAATAAATAAATAAAAATAACGAGTTACCAAACCTGACTTGGAAAAACAACAACCAAAAAAAAACGAGTTACCGAACCCGACATGGAAAAATGATGAAACTTGATTCACTGATTGGTAGGTCGGGTTCGAGTAAATTCTGATTACCCGACTTCACGCAAGAGTCTAATCCAAATTTATTTAAATCTCATTTATAAATTTATATAACCATTATAAAAGACCACAGATACATCATACACAAGCAGCAGAATAAAAGATCAAAATTGAAAAATTAACTCATACCTGTTTTGAACAATAGAAAAGATAGAGAAATGAAATATATTGAAATATTTTATAATTGGTATATATAACACAGAATGTCTTTTTGAAACTATCATATGATATTTAAAACAACATTAAGTTATAATTAATTTTTAAATCTTTACCTTTTACAACTGTGACACAACACTAATCCCATAAATTTACATCTGAAGTAAAACAACGCGAAAAAAGGCTATTGAATTTTTTAAGTTTTTAAAATAACTAAGTATTTAAAACTTAAATATGTTCGCTTCTTTGACATATATTTTCACCAGATTTAAATATCCTACATATAAGAACGCCCAATAATTAAATAAGCAAACGTACCTTTGTAAATGAACAACAAAACAGAACAAAAAAAATCAATGTATTTCGAGAAAATCAAAAGAATTCACGTAAATAAATGTATAATAATATAAAAAAACTTGCAACAAATAATATGTGTTTTTATTTTTTTGTTAATGCAAAATTCACATAATAATAATGAAACAACAGCACGTATTTCTAAAGTACTTACAAACGAAAAGTTGATGCACACTTAATGAGTTCAAATAAATTGTATTTCAAAGTAGTAAATAATGAAAAAAAAATTCAAAAAAATATTTTTGTGTGTTTTATTCGTTTGATATTAAAGAAGCAAAGTAGAAGAACTAGGTAGAGCCCATAAGCCAAAACAAAGAAAAAATATATAAGGATTACTTTATTTATCTATTTATTTTTTAGAAAAAGGAAATAAGAAATGACAAAACGTCCTTCAGTTTTCTTTTCTCCCTCCAGGGAGCAGTATGTTGGAGATTGAACACTGAAAGAGTAAAAATATAAAAATATTTGAACACCAGTCATTTTGAAAAACTTATTTTGTTGTATTGTAAAAGCCTAAAATTTAACAGTACAAACAAAAATATTTCAGCATCACAATCTAATAGTTTGAAACGCAGTTTTTCAATTTTCACTTATGCCCATCTCAGGTAAGGTATATATTTATAAATAAAGCTATATATTGTTTTTCTCCTTCCATGTGAAACTTGTATTATTTTATATATTTGTGTAATACAATCATAAATAACAGTTTTTGAAATGACTTATTTATTTAAAACTAAAGCTCAGTAAAATTTGAAGGATTATTTTCTATACTAATATACAAAAAGAACTTCAGAAATTTACACAGTAAGTCAAAATGATTGGACTTATTTTAAATAAGAATAATTTTATTAGAGACAACGATAGGAAGAAAACATTTAAATACATTACGAAAAAAGTACTTTTTTTTGCCTACACTATAAAAAAAGACAAATGTTTTTGAATGTAAAATAATATAATGTAAATACAAACGAAATATACAATAATCTCTTCCGAGTCACCCACGATTTCGAAAAGCGTTCTTTATCATTTCTTTATTATTAGAAACTTAAAAAAAAAATAGTATAGTTTCGAGATTCAATGAAGCATTTATAAAAACAAAGTTTATGTCGCTGTTACTAATTTCCGGATACACCACAACCTCTTCCGAGTCACTCACCATTCCCTAACACGTTCTTTAACTTTAGGAATCTCATAAACTAACATATTTTCTACGTTTAAAGAGGTACGGTAATACCTCGGTTTTCGTTGACTTCGATTATCGTCGGTTTCAGTTTTCGTCTATTTTTTCCGAGGAAAATTTGTTTCGGTTTTCGTCAGTTCCCTCGGATTTCGTTTATTTCCTGTGTATTTTTGTGCTTTAGTGCGAGTGAACCATCATGGAACCAAAGAAATATTCTTGTAAGCAACTTGTTTAATAATAATGTCTTGCCCCATTTTAGGCAAATCTTAATGAGGTGGCAGAAACAGACCACTTTGGACAGCTTTTTTGAGCGACTTTGGTCCTCTGACTCGGAAGCTAGTCCTACTGCCAAAAGACAAAAAAAGGAAGTGACCCCAGATACAGTGCCTTGATACAATGCGCTAAGAACACTATATTAAATTATTATTGTTTTTAGTATTAAACGCTATACTTATTTTCTGTAAAGTGTGTTTTTGATACGCATTTTGAAGTGTTTAGAACGGATTGATTGGATTTATATAGATTCATACGGATATAATTGACTCGGTTTTCGTCGGTTTCGGATTTCGCCGATTGTTTTCTGACGGATAATCTACGAAAACCGAGGTACCACTGTATTTATAAAAAAATAAAGTTTATTTTGCTGCCACTAATTTTCGGAAAGGTGTCCGAGTAGTTACCCCATAGTGCATTAACCAGTTTTCTGAAAGCAGAATACTGGTGGTTAGAATGCTATCAATTCTCAAGCAAACATTTTCATGTTCAAGTAACATGTTTTGCAGACAAACATTGTAAATTACCAACGTTAACAATAACATTAAAAGTAATAATATTTTGTTACTCTTGCATGCATAAACGCAGTTACGTACTAAAAGAAATTAATTGGGAATTAATTACTTTCTAAAAACCGATATTCCGGTTTGAGAAAACTTATTAATGCACTTTAAAAAATCCTTACAAATGTTTTGGAAAATCAGTAACAAAAAAAAAAAAAAACGAAAGAAAAAAAGAAAAAAAAGGAGCTTTGATTTTATAAATGCTTCTTAAATCTGGAAAATATATTGGTTTCTTCTGGAGTTTCAAAAGATATATAACGCATTTTGGATTCGTGGGTATCTCGGGAGAGGTTATTGTTTATTTTACAGGGTGATTATAAAAAAACTATCCCGACATTTGGGCCCCGAACTATCATATCATTCACAGAAACTGAATAAAATTTTGGCAAAAGGTATTTTGAGGTATGCGCTCAAGAATGATATGGACAACAACAGTGTCACTCAAACAGTTACGGTTACAGTGAGAAAATTTCGAAAAAATCAAATGGCAACACTCAGTTTTTTGTATTGGAATGTGATCTCCATTGTGAAAAACCTTAATAGCGTTGGAACGGCAACTGTAGCAAGAAAATCACCGGCGGTAGATAGCCTAAAAGAGAGAACACACATTAAGGACAGAGAAGCAGCATAAACTAAAGCATTCTATTGTGTTTCGCAAATTTTCCACATGACCTCCTTCACACACGATGAAACTTTGCATGCGGCTGATGGTGGATAACACTACAGCACGTATCATGGCAATATGAATCTCTTGAATCGCGTTCTGATGGCATCTTTCAAATCAGATGTAGTTTGAGGACGAAACTGATACACTTTGGATTTCAGATATCCCCACAGCCAGAAATCCATTGGTGTCAGATCAGGAGACATTGGTGTCAGATCAGGAGACATTGGTGGCCACGGAAACGGGAAATGACGGGAGATAACTCTGTCACCAAACTGTTGAGTTAAGACACGTTTGACTGAAGACCCGACATGTGGAGGAGCGCCATCTTGCATCCACACAACTTCAGATAGAGCATTTTGCCGTTGCAATGCGGGAATTGCGTAATGAGTTAACATGTTCAAAAAGCGAGCACTCGTTACTGTACACGTTTGTAGATCACCGGCAGTAACCTCTTCAAAACAGTAAGGGCCGAGGATGAACGTATTCGTTATACCACACTACACAGTCACTCACTGTTAAAAAATTGCAGCAAACCATCATTTGACCGTTTTCACAGAAAATGGTTACATAACCGTAATTTAAGTCTATTTAGACCATAATATGGCCAATAATATGTTCAAAATAGAGTTAAATTACGGTTATGTAACCGTTTTCTATAAAAACGGTCAAATGACCGGACAGTTTGCTGCAAATTTTTAACAGTGCTTTTTCTTCGTGTAATGGACGTGCATGCACATCATGTGGATTATTCTCTGCCCATTGCACACAATTTTTCGAATTCACGTTACCAGTTAACGAGAAATGCGCCTCATCTGTCCACAGAATGCGTAAAGGCCAGCTGCTACCCAGCTAAAAATGAACTGCAGTGAAACAACAGTTGGAATTCTGTGGTGATTTGGCACAAATCACTGCAGTTTTTTTTTTTAAGTTGATTCAACTGCAAAATAACTACAGTTTATAAACTGTAGTAATTTTGCAAAAATTTTATTTTGCTTTTCTTACTTTTTTTAGTGGCGCCATCTATGTGTCATCTTCGCATAACTATTTGTAAATATTTCAAAAGAATATTTTCCCCACTTTCTGAGATCTGATTCGAACTGAGGGTGATACGGTTGGAAGTCGAGCGCTTTACTTACTGAGCCAGTGTGTCTTGTGAAAGGTTTGATTGTATAGGGTCAAAAGGGGAGGGCGGTCAGATAAGCAGGAATTTCTTTCTTTGGTAGGTAATTTGACGGCGCGAAAGATGAGATTTTGAGGTGAACTTTTTAAATGCTCTGTGCGTGTGTACTTCGAAATTAATTTATTATTTAAAGGTGTGGAATAAATACCTTAGCGAATATTTTTTATATACAGAATTAATTTAGGATATACATATTTTTTTATATGTTGTTATATATTTTAACTTGAAAAAAAAATTAATAGTAATTTTGAAAATGAAAATTATTAAAAAAAAATAGTATGTTATTATAAAAATAGGTTTTGTGAAGAGACGTATTTTATTAAGAGAATTTTGTGACGGACACTGTTTTATTAATAGTAATTTTGTGAAGTGACTATTGATAAGGTTATTAATAATTTTTTGCGAAGGTACCTGTTTATATTTTTATAGCTTGTGAAATAATTTGAATTTAATCTTAATAATTAATAACTTTTAAATAAAATAAGAAAAAATAGTTGTTACTTTTTATATTAATGCGTAATTTAAAAAATTTTGAATTAATTTGCGAATTAGATTTTTTTTCCTATTTTAATAATATATATAAACATACTTTATTTTTATTTTATTTTTTATTTTTTATTATTTATTTATTTATTTATTTATTTATTTTTGCGAAGAGACAGGTTTATATTGTTATACCTCGTAAAATAATTTTAATTAAATTTTAATAGTTAATAATTTTTGAATAAAATAAGAAAATTAGTTGTTGCTTTGTACATGAATACGTATTTTTAAAAATAACTTGAATTAATTTGCGTACTAGTTTTATTTTCTTTGTACAATTAAGTTTAAAACGATTAAGTATGTATATATTTAATTATATATAATTAGAAGTTTTAATTAAATTGTATTATATGAATTATAATATGCCTATGGCTCGTAGCACTTTCATTTTTATAATTAATGCGTAAGATAATGATATAATACTGTATGAATTAGTAAATTTGCATAATAGACGATATGGTTTTAATGCATTAGTTTTGCACTTAAAATGTTATAGGGGGCCGCTATCATGTTTCTGCCCTGGGAAATTTGTAAGTCGGTCCCTGATTAGATCTAACATTTTAACGATAAACAACATTGATTGTTTTTTATATATAGTTTTGTTTTGAATTTTAATGTTTAATATCTTTGAATATTTGTTTTGTTTCACTTAAAGAAGGGGGGAGGGGAGGATTTTGCAGGTGCTCAAATTAGGACCTTAAAATAAAAGTCTTGAAAACAGTAATAATTATTATTAATGAAGTAAATAGTGAGTCATGCAACAGTAACAAAAACTGAAAAGCTTTAACATCACTTTTAAAACTGCAGATAAACTACAGAAAATATAACACAAGCTTCTATAAAGTAAGTTCTGTAAAATTACCGCACAGTAACTACAGTTTTACTGCAGATACATCAGAAAATATACTTCTGAATTAATAACTGTAAAAAAGCTTCAATTTTACTGCAGTTTTACTGCAAATGTACAGCCTCATTATTTTTTGTAATTGATGGTTGTAAAATGATTTTACATAAACTACAGTATTTTTGCAGATAATAGCTCAGAATATTTTTGAAATAATTACTTTAAAATTACTTCACATTAGCTACAAAATAACTGAAGTATTTTTACAGTCGAGATTGCACTACAGAAAATCTACAGTTGACTGTAGAAAAACTTCCAAAAAGCTTCACTTCTGTTAAAAAACTGCAGTTAATTTTTAGCTGGGCTATCTTCATCGTACCGGATAAGGAATTGATTTGCAAAATCCAGCCGTAATTGATAGTCTCCCGCTTCCAACATCTGGACACGCTGGAATCGATACTGAAACATGTTTAGAACAGAGCGCAGATTCTTGCGTACAGTTGAATTTGGCAGATCCAGAACACGTGAAACACCGCGTGTAGTTGCGGGTCGAACTGTGCTTATCGTCTGATGGACTTCTGCAACAGCCTCCACAGGAACGGAAGGTCGTCCAGACTGAGGTCGATCATATGGCAACCAATTTCTTCAAATTTATGAATCAAGTCCCGTACAGCTTTGACAGTGCACGGGCCTTGCCGTAATCCATGGTTTCTGCGGTTAACACGCAATGTCTCTGCGACATTTTGTTCGGAAAGGCAGAAAGGAACATGCGCGGCTCGCATTTCGCAGTGCTTTTTCTTTCACCTAGCGTGACGACGTCAGTCATGACTGTGTCTTACGTAGAACCCGAAATTTGCGTTTCTTGGTTTCTTCTTCTCGTTTTGTGGAGAACTAATCAGGCTGGGATATCAGCCAAAGAAACGGTGTGACGTGTGACGTAAATGAAACGAAAATTAATGCTCTGGTGCACGGCAAAGTCCTTTTTACTTTTCCCTTGCCTAGTTCCGGTGATTTTCATGCTACAGTTGCCGTTCCAACGCTATTTAGGGTTTTTCACAATGGAGATCACATTGTAATACAAAAAACTGAGTGTTGCCATTTGATTTTTTCGAAATTTTCTCACTGTAACCGTAACTGTTTGAGTGACACTGTTGTTTTCCATATCATTCTTGAGAGCATACCTCAAAATAACTTTTGCCAAAATTTCATTCAGTTTCTGTGAATGGTATGATAGTTAGGGGCCCAAATGTCGGGATATTTTTTTATAATCACCGTGTAGTTCGTAGTTATATAATATTTTCATAGATTAAGAAACATTTGTATTTTTTATAGCGTAGTCTTTGACTGTCCTATGTGATTTCTCTTGGATACAAGGACATCATCCAAGAGGTAGTGAATTGCGCGCAGTTATTTTGATACAGTTTCTTATACTCTAAAGCAGAGGTTCCCAAAGTGTGCTCTGCGGTTCCCTTGGGGCTCCGCCTATACTTTTCAGGGGCTCCGCGGCGTTGCACGAAAATAAACAAAACATGAAAGAAATTAGTATATTGCAAGGGAAAATCTTTTGAACGTATGTAGGAATTTTTGTGTATGTGTGTCAAAAACAAGTACATCTATCACTGGATTGAAAAATACTGTAACATATATTTTTTAAATAATACTTGAACTTTTGATAGGTTCAATGGGCTTCCAAGATGCGAAACAACTGCACACCCTGGCTTTGAGTAAAAATTTGCATTATATATTTATCCATTTTCTATATAATATTTTTGGTTTGAACTACTTTATTTTATTTTTTTACATTTAATGTGTTTTAAAAATTCGATTCAAAATAAGCTACAAGAAATAGTATTGTGAATTGAATGCACAACGTGAATCGGAAGAGCAAAAGCGCGCCAATGCTGTTTTCTCTGCATGGCGAACAAAAGGGAGAACAGCTTTGTTATTTGGAGCTCCGCCTATTCATATGTTTATACTCGGTGCTTTTTAGCTTAGTAACCAGGTTCTAACTTCCTAATGAGGTAAGTGTGTCTCAAATTAGTTTATTTGCTTTCGCTTCTCTCTTTTCGATCTTTAAAATGGGGTACTTTATACTCCATTACTTGATATATTTACTGAGAAATGTGTTAGTTAATCTTTGATTGTTTCAATGATAAACTTATAATTGGTTTTCGCTTTTCGTTAATATTTTAATTTAAGTGGTATAATTTCAAATTTCATGTTCTATTTCAGTATAAATTCAAAACTGCTTCAATTTTTTTAACCTATTCAGTTTTTCAAAAGTTGTAATCAATTTTGACATCCTGTTCGCGCAGATGGAACATATGTATTTACGAAATAAATATTTATTTTCATTTTCATATTTGCTTGGGTTGTAAAATTTATTTTATAGTGAAAATTTGTAGTCAAATTACTCTTGTAACTTATAATTTATTCCAACATTTTTATTACTGTAATATTTAGTGTTTTTATTTTAACTTTACAATGTCCTATTAATAATATTAACATTATTTAGTTGTTCTTGGTGATTTCAATAATATCGCCTCAACAGCGAATAGTTAGAATTTTACTATAACATTTAATTGAAGACACATTTCTGAGAAACATTTCTATTATAATTTGCGGTTATATTGAGCCGAGCATATTTATGTTTCAGAAAGAAAGAAAAAAAACGTTTGTTTTACACTTCTATCCATATAGTCTCAAGAGTTCTAGTTTTTCTTTTTCTTCATAAGAGTTCTAGACTTATAACTTTTGATTTGTCTGTATATTTTGAATATTATTTGAAACTTTCAACATCTTGTTTTGCTTAATTATTATTAATCTGTTTTAGAAAGAAAAGTGGTAATAATTGGGAATTTCTTTGTTAAAAAGAAACTGATCATCCGATAACTTTAAGTATAGACTTAAAAGGCTCTTGTTAAGTCTCTTTTTGCCAAAAGAGATTATTATAAATAGAGAATTAACCTTTATAAAATAATAATAAATTACACAATTCAAGAAGTCTAGAAATTGTGTATAATCTTTTTAAAGTGATCATTGATTATTTATTTTAGAATGACAGTATATCGAAGTATACGGTAAGATTCTTATGTTATGATGCTACATTTTCCTATCAGAAATAAAGCTGTAGCAATTAAAAAATATATATTGGTTCTTTACATTTGTCATCACACTAACAATCTAAACATTTGCTCAGCTCCACTCCTTGCTTAGACTTTTCGTCAATGTCTACCCACCCTGACATAAATTTAACCCCACCTATATATTGGTTTTGTTAGTAAAGTTTTTCTACTAGCTGCAGTTCTTTTAACATGTGTAGTTTTTAACCATATATCTATTTTGAGGAAGAAACAATGGTGAAAGAAAGTTTGTTTCAAAAATATAATTAATAGCTAAATACTTCAAATAAAACATCCAAAAAAGTGAGCGATGCTGCACGTAACAATGCAGGCTAATAGATTTTGCCTGCCCACTTAAACACTCAAACGATGATCTGCTTCTAAATATATTTTTAAAAAATGGTTCAAAAGAAGAAGCTCAGAGGCGATTTGTTTTCGTTGCCTGTTTAGAAGTACTAGAAACGTAAAGAAGAGCGAAAAATAATCCGTAATCGCATGATTCTATTACGGGTGAGTGGTACTAGCGAAAACGTGTTATATAATTACTCATGTGCGACTGGGCCTACGCATTTTCTTTCTTTTCACGAGTAGCATATTCGGATTATACATAAGTCTCACTTTGTAAACAAAAACTGTACAACTTACCTTTTTTTCTGTGTGTGTGTGGTTTTCGCCTTAAATAATAATAATTTCACGTAAGCCCCAATGCAATACATGACCCAGACAGGGCTACCAGTTTGATCTTTAATTTCGAGTTCATATTGGAAATCCCGAAAGAATATTTTTTATTTTAAAAATGGATGTCATTAACCCCTTAACAGTACTGCTCGAACGTCGCTCGGATAAGAAGAGTTTGTTTTCTTCGTTACTAAAAGCTTTCAGAAACCACAAATTTTTAACTATAATTTTGCTGTATTTGGCGGACATATCTCATTTATACAAGGCAGATATTTTAATACAAAAAAAGTAATATTAGTAATATTAAATAAAACAGTTAAAGTGTTAAATAATAGAAAATTTGATTACAAAAATTTCTAGTATGGATTCAAAATTTCTGTGTCAAGAAAAGAGCCAAACTGGGAACATTGGCCCCATGTAGGAAACTACTGTTTCGGACTCTTATCCAGCAGATCTTTCTCTGCTACATAGGCATAAAAAACATTAATTTGTAAACCATGGAGTATCGTGGGGTTAAGGGGCTCCGCCTTAAAAATTCTTCTCAAAAAGGGCTCCGCGAGCACAAAAGTTTGGGAACCACTGCTCTAAAGCATTGTATCAGTATTAAGTTGCTGTCTGTAACATAAGTACTGCATTTTACAATTGCCTCAGATAAGAACTGTACAACTTTCCCTCTTGAAATCGCCGTTGGCATGTATTAGACAAACACAAAATAACACATATATTACGCTTATATATAAATATGTGTGTGTATTCTATACTCACACACAAGCACACACATAATATGTACACCATCTGATTCAAAATATGGGTAACACTGTAACAAAGAAAAAACACTGTACATTAAATGCAAAATGAACACTGGTTGCTGGATTAAAACTGTGTGTTCCCAGTAATATTATAATATAATATTTTCAAATTTTCAGAACTTAATAATCAATTAAAAGATTAATTTTAATTCAATTTTGATTAAAGGTTGCGGAAACAATTTAGAAATCGCAGATAGTTTAAATAATTTTCGGACGTTTTTTTTTCTTTTTCTTAATCTTTTACCGCGTGACTCAACAATAAACAGATGTTTGTTTCAATAATGTAAAATAACATTTGCAGTAATATTAAAAGGCTTTTCTTTTTTTTCCTGTGGCAATATCATAAAAAGAACCTGAACGAAAACTTTTTTTTCCAGCATTCTATTAATTTTGAACTTTTAATAACCAGCGTGGTTTAAAAAATTATTTTTTTGTTTTATTTATTTACAAATAAGTGGGATTTTAATAAATAAATAACTAAATTATCACCATCACTGTGTTAGTATTTAAGGCTTACAAAAAACCCTATACGATAATGTTTAGTCATCAATAGAATGAATAAATCCTATTTAAGAAACATACTGTTAGCATTTTAATGTAAGTTAATTACAATGAATTATTTTTTTTAATTTTTTTTTTCAGTCAAATATTTCACAGCACTGAGGAATGTAGCAAATTACTATGAAACTGTGTTCAGCCTTCTATCTCATTTTTTTTCGAACCAAATGTTTTTTTAGAGAAAACGAAACATCACAATTGGTAATATTCCAGATTTAATTCCGAGAAATATCTCCTGATAGAACAACTAATACGTTAAGAAAAACATTTATCTAAGGGGGATATAGAAGAAACAATCTAGTCTAATAAAGTAGACATAAAAGTTACAGATAACAATGTATTCACTCTTTCTGACTTCTATGTGTATAGATTTTTACTTTTTGTTACGTTTTATTTGTACAGTCTGACTCTTTAGCATTTCTAATACGGACATAATGCAGCTTACATTAATAAAATGTCTGATTAACTTGTACACTCCAGGTCATTCTTTGTAAGCCAAAGGAATATATTTCTTTAAGAATATAAATGAAATGTATTAAGTTCGTTTATTTGTGTCTTTAATAACTTGAAATGCTTCAAAGGATATGCGTATATAAAAATTTACTTTCATTGTTTAAGGAACACAGATATTCTCCCCATCTTCTTTTAATAACTGTTCGTTCTATTTTTTGCAGTTTATTTTTTCTAAATTCAAAAAAAAAAAAAAAAAAAAAAAAAAAAAAAAAAAAAAAAAAGATTTCCTCGTTCAGTTTTACTTTTACTTTTATTTCAAGAAAATGCGTAGTAGATCATTCTGCGATTTTTTTCTTGTTATATGTATTTAGCACTAAGTGCTTTCATCTGCCCATGCATTGATCCGTTTTTCAAGTAAATTATTTTAGTTTTATAGTTATTTTCATTAGTGTGCATACTTTATAATAGTAATGGGCAGAATGGATATTTTTGATATTCGAATGAATTATTGGCAGTTGATAGCATGCACAAAAGCATAGCTATCAATCTTTGTATAATTTTAATCAATTACTACCAGAAATTTTGTAATAAAAATATTTTTTTTACTTTAATTAGAGAAATTAAAAACCACATAAAATTGAAAAAAAAAAAACAAGCAACATTTCTGGGGGTAATTGATTAACAAAAATACAAAGTGTGGAAACTATGCTTTTGGTCATAACAGAATGATTCATTCGACACAACATTATAGAACTTTTGTGCAGAGCAATATGAAGAACTACTGAGTGCAATTCCCTTTATTTCGATAAAGTTTCCCGAGTAGTAAATATGGCTATAATAGCAACAGCGCTTTGGGCAAAATTATTGTGAGCGTCCCTAAAATTATATCTTCTAAAGAAACTATTTTATATTTAAACAAGTATTTTGTGAATTTTTCGTCCCTTAGTTTTTAAACGCCCAGGGCACATAACATTAATGTTCGTTTACAGGGCTGCACAAAAGAACTACGTTTCATTATTGTCTACGAGTGGTAGTTGAAAGATGTCCGAATTTTGTTGTATGCATGTTCCTGCAATTTCAACATGACTAATCTTTAATATTTATAGTGTGTATAAATTTTACAGATAATATACAGAGTTTCCAAAAAAATTCGTATTGATTAACTTCGATGTATATAAACAGCTAAAAGTGTATTTTGTAATGTGTGTTACACATTTTTCTCAGATGAAATAAATCGCACTTCACTATGTCGTTTAAATATAATATGAAGAAATTTAATTGCAGGGCTGTACAAAAGCATATGATTAATTGTCGCAAATGCATTGGTAATGGGTAGAAAATCATTTTCATTTGTGTATTACATTTACTAGAGGAATTAAATTTTAGCCCACTAATGTGGTATGCTGAAACGTCTAGAAATCATAAATAGGGGCAAAGATTTTTAATACAGTAATACCTATGGGAGATACCTTTTGAAAATGAGTTTCCAACTCTTTTGTGCGTTTTCTAAATTCTTTATTTAGATTTTTCAGTAATACCGTGATAGTTTTGGAAAATGCTTCACAATCAGTGCCTTATGTATGATTTTTTGTCCTTGTTATTCTTATTTCATTTTTGTTTGTTTGTTTGTTTCCCAACTAGCAAAGATCTCTATTATAAATGCGCCAAAATTTTATCTCAGATTACAAATTTAATTTTAATTTTTGGAATTGTTTGGATAGAGCTCTGATAATCACATGAGTCAATTGAACATGACATATTAATTTTTTTTTTAATTTTGGAGGTGTTATTGTATTATTTATATTTCGAACAAAAACGTTAATTACTGCAATGGAGTGTGACTTAGTTATTAATACATTAATGCCTATGAGAGATACTTCTTTTAAACGGGTTTTCAACTCTTTTGTGCGTTTTCTATATTGTTTATATAGATATCGCAGTAATATCGTGATAGTTTTAGAAAATGTTTCACAATCTGTGTCTTATGTATGATTTTTTGTTCTTGTTATTCTTATTTCTTTCTTGTTTGTTTGTTTGTTTCTCAACTAGCAAAGATCCCTATTATAAATGCCCCAAAATTTTATCTCAGATTACAATTAGTTTTAAATTACGGGGTTGATTGTTTGGATGCAGGTCTGATAATCGTATGAGTCATTTGAACATGACATACTACAATTTTTTTTAATTTTGGAGGTGTTATTGTATTATTTATATTTCTAACAAAAACGTTAATTACTGCAATGGAGTGTGGTTCAGTTATTAATACATTAATGCCTATGAGAGATACTTTTTGAAAATGGGGTTTCAACTATTTTGTTCGTTATCTAAATTGTTTATTTATATATCGCACCAGTATCTTGATAGTGTTAGAAAATGTTTCACAATTTGTGCCTTATGCATGATTTTTTGTCCTTATTATTTTTATTTCCTTTTTTTTTGTTTGTTTCTTTTCCAACTAGCAAATATCACTATTAAAAATGCCCCAAAATGTTATCTCAGATTACAATTTAATTTTAAATTATGGATTTGTTTGGATAGAGGTGAAACAATCTCATGAGTCATTTGAACATAACATATTAATTATTTTTATTTTTATTTATTTATTTATTTATTTGGAGGGGGGTGGGTATAGTATTATTTATATTTCTAACAAAAACTTTAATTACTGCAATGGAATGCGGTTCAGTGAGTTATTTCGACTGTAATAAGTGTGCTAATTTTAAGACTTCCTGAAATGTTTGCGTATGTTTCATTATTGCCGTTTTTTAGCTATTATGTTCATTTTATTTCATTGAGGACTTTCCATGGTCTTTAAAAATGTATTGTTCACATTCAACTTTTATTTAAAAACATGATATTTATGGTTGGTTAGTTAATATTTGTCAATCTATCTATCTTATATATATATAATAATCAGTTTGTGGAATTATGTTCCTTATACAAATGTGCAATACGTGACCGACTTGCACGAAACTTGATATACATACGTTTTAAAACAAGTGCAAAATTACTAGCTACATTAAAATTTTCTCAGACACTTTTTATTTTTTTCAACCTTTTGGCGTAGTTTTTTCTATACAAATAAATTTTATTTTAATTTTTAATGCTTTTTTTTTCTTTTTTATTTCCAGATTTAAAAAACGGCTCAAGACGTTAAAGAAAATAATAGCACATGTGCAACTGTATTTCTTTTATATAAGTTAATAAAAACTCAGGCCCAATCGTTAAATTTTCGAATCAGAAATTGACGTCATTCTGAGTATATAATACGCATTTTTTATATTAAAAATATAAAAATTGTACTATAAGTACATAAAAATTACGTAGTACGTCCATTTAAATATATTTGGAGTTAAAACATGTACTGTAATAAAGGAGAGAATCAGTAATAAAAATAATAATTTATGAAATATGACGGCATTTCCTATGAGACGCTTTCACTATGCCGTCAAACTTACATCCCACAAACGGTGGCTTTGTTTTATTTCCTATTTCATTTTTATACTACAGCTATATCTTATGGTTAAATGTTTTAATATTTTAGATACAGTGGTAACATTTACTACGATTTATATTATATATGAAATGGAACATTTCAACCATTGTTTTAGACTCAGTTCTTTCTCTTTTTAAACAAAACTTTGTGACACACGTGACGACTGAAAGCTTCTAGAAAATGACTTCATTTTCACTGATCATCAAGGGTTTAATTTTATATGAAAGAAAATGCAAGTTTCTTTAAAAAATAATACGAAATAAAATCTCACTAAATGCTACTCCATTTGATTAATTGTTTTGCATTATTTTTCCGTATTGTTAGAGAAATCGTATATCTTTATGTTACGCGCGCCAAAGAAAGCTTGCATTCTCATTTATAAAGCTGATGGATTTTACTATAATTGCACCGAAGTATCGTAATTTTTTATTCTCTTTTTCATGATTTATGAGAGCAAATGCACAACTCTATTTCATTTGGTCACCGTATTTTTAAGATATTGGAAAATCACCATGGTTAACACGGAAAAAGACAAATGTTTCTGCTAGTTTGAAATAAAAATCTGGTAATGAAAGAAACATAATTTATAAAAATATAAAAAAATGACACATAAAAAAACAATATCTACCTTGTTGTTCGGGGTATTATGCGCTAAAATGCGTAAAATGTATTTTTTAATTTTAAAATTACCATTATATTATGTTATCTAGATATATAATGGATTACTTCCTTTTTTAAAATACCTATTTGCATACTTACATACGTATACATTTATATAAATATTATTTCTTTCGCGCATCTTACATACTTACATATGTCTTACTCACCATGCAACACTGTAATTTTTTTACCTGAAACTTACAATACATGCAGCATACAACATTTTAAACTTTAAACCATACATACAACAACATTTGTCCAAGAAGTGAAATCAATAGTCATCACTATATCACACGTAAGGAATTGTTTGTGTGAGGTATCTTTCATCATCCCAATTCAACAACCATTTAATAAATATATATGTATTTTGAGAAATATTTAATAATAAGGCGGTCCTAATTTTTTTTATATTAGTACTTTTATTAGTAACAAATGAAAATAATAGATATTCTGTGAATACAAGCCTCTCTCTCTTTTACATTTGTGTTAGTTGTTCACACTACTGTAAAATATTACAGTTGTATGTTCTGAAAACACATTATATTTCTTTGCTGAAACATACGTCTGCTTCTTTGTTAAAAAAATAAATAAAAATAATAACAATACTACAGTGGTATGATACCACCATTCAACAGAACACACATCACCAGTTATTACAACTCACATTTTCTCGTCTTATTTAGAATTACCGCTAACAAAATGTTTAACATTATGAAGATTCCGGCAATATTAAATACATAATCAATGATTTTTAACTCAGGCTCTCACACTTCAATATCTAGGCTCCGAAATGATCAATTCTCTTCACACCCTACATTAAACAGACATGGCGTAAATTTCCCGTCTCACCCACTGTGTCTAAAGGATACGACGTGCGGCGATATTATGTTATAGAAAATTACTTCAGTATCGATTTATGCATCAAGAGGTGCCCATCATATATCAATTCTAAATGACTGCTTGACGCAAGTGAATGTGGAAATTTTCGGAATGACAGATATTCAACGAAATCTACCTCAACATACTGTTTGTTACCTATTTTCATTTCTTTCACATTTGAATGAAAAAGACAAAAAAATATATAATATTTGAGATAGGCATGAACTTGAATTTCTCTGAATTTGTTAATATAGGTAACATAAGTTTGACATGAACCTTTCATAAATCTAAGTAAATTGATGTCATAAGTTGAAAGTTGCTGAAAGTATTTTACTATGCTGTCCAATTATATAATATTTAAAAAAATAAATATAAATTAGAACACATATTATTTTTTAAATGTAATAAATTCAATATAAGACGCCAGTGCGCAGTGGTGTATTTTCCCGACATTTTGGCCCAAACTCGAATCTTCATGAGTAAGTTTTCTTCGAAAACAAACTAATGGTCAGAATGCCGAATTGCATTACTAAATGTCTGGGAGGGTCCGTATTATTTTTTACATAGAGTTCGCAGTGTAATTCGACTAAATTCGGTCGAATATCAATGTTTCCATAAAGATATGTAAAGAAATATGAAATTGCTCATTATGTGATGATTTCTTTAAACATTCGTAAATAATTACAATCAAAATCTACTAATGCATATTTGAAGAAACACCAGTCTACCATAAAACACTAGAATGTATTACCAAACAAGAATAAATTTCAGTGTATAGTTTTGAAGAATGATTTTCTAGATTAATCAACATCACGAAAGTATGAGTTGAAATAAACTGTAATATATTTACTATGCGTAAAAAATTGATCTAAAAATCTTTTAAGGATACTAATATGCAATTATGCAATGTTGTATATGGAAAGTGTGAGTTTTGTTTCTGCGCTTCGACCAACATTTTGGGAAATTCCGCCAGTATGTGACATTCAAATGTGATGTGTACAGGGCAGTCGAATAAGGTACACTCTAAAAAAGAAAATTATTTCTTAATCTAAGTAAATATAATATAACCACAAACGATACTATACCATAATCTCTTTCAAGTTACCCACCATTCCGGAAAACGTTCTTTATCTTAAGGAAGTTCATAACCTAGTATATCTTCGATATTTAAAAGGCGCATTTATAAAAACAAAGTTTTCTTTGCTGCCACTAATTTTCGGAAACGCGTACAACTATATTTTATAGTGTATTAATCAGTTTTATCAACCTCAAATATTAAGTTTTTGGGATGCTATATATTCCCAAGTAAACATTTTCTTGTTCAGCAAATATGTTTTACAAATAAACATTTTAAAATAACAGAATTGACATTAACAATAAAATTAATATAATTTTGTTACTTTTTTGTGTAAATTTAAGTGCGCCGTAGCAACAAAAAATTGTTTTTATAAATTCTTCTTTAAATCTCAAAAATATATTAATTGGGGGGGGGGGGTTCTATAGATCAAGAAAGCGTTAGGAAATCATGGGTAAATGGTTATTATATATTTCTGTATGTCGTTATATTATATTTTGTTTGATTAAGAAAGATTTGTCTTTTTTTACAATGCACTTGTGGGTCCATTACACAGCATTCTTCCGGACCACTCCCAACTACGACTATAAGCTAACTGAATGTTCAGGAGGGTCTGTCGGTTGTATTGAAATCCCACGACATCAGTAATAGCCGCTAATTAGAAAAAAAATAACTTTTAAAACATTAAAATTAAAATTACAAATATAAAAAAATGAATTCCTTATGGAATTTACTTTTAGCAAAAAGAACACGTCTTACAAGTTTGAATTTCATTTGAACTTAAAAATGTAAATATGCCAAAATTTTGTACACTATACTTGCCTACTATACTATAACAATACTAATGAAGAATACTCTCCTGTTCGTGTAAAACGTTATGGAAAGAAAACAACGATAATCAGTTGTTTTCTGTTACAACGGCATCTTACAATGTTATGTTTTTCAGAGCAAAACAGAAAATGCAAGATAAACAGTTACAGTATTTACAAACGTAATACTTTGTTTCAATCAATTGTTAAAAAAAACACATTTAAATTTGAAACTTAAACATTTCTTTGAATTGAACTCAAATAAACGTTCTTATTTATTCAGATATATTGAAATACAAGATTTTTAAAAATTTAGTTAGAATTTTATTTATATACTTTCTCTTGCAACAAATTGTTCCTATTTAATATTGAGGAAATCATTTGATCAACAATATTTTATTTAATCACACACTTGTTTCAGAATTGTGCAATATTAAAAAGTTTAAATTACATAATTATTTTATGTATGCTTTAGTTAATTATGAAGGATGGAAATATATTTTTATTTTTATAAATTATACACTCTTTAATTTTTTTAGTGCTTTGATTCAAGTAAAATGCATACACTTTAATGGATTGGTGAGGGTCATTAGATGGGTGTAAGTGGGCATAGTCTTTTAGTTCATAGATCATCCATATAAGTAGCTTATTATTTAGAATCAAGAACGAAAATCTGTGCATTAGACATAGAATATTAAACACTTTCCAAGACTAACAAAATATTATTAAGAAATTTCATTTTTTCAGACAATGAAATGTTGTTGCTGTTGTTGTTGTCGTGTCAGAGAAAGTGCCATGGCACTTCTCACCTGCACCTGGATTACCCCCCCCCCCCAGAGGTATCGTTTCCAAACTTGGAGGACATTGGAGCCACGAACAGATTTTACGTGCACCAGCCCCCATTAACGTACACGGTCCCACAGCAACCGCAGTCTAGAGAGGTTGTCATCCTCCCAAACACTGGTCGATGCTGTTTCACTTTCGGTGATCTTAAGGGAACCGAACTTAATCGTCTGCGCCACCCCGGGGACAGAGAAATGAAAAAAAAAATGAATGACAATGAAAATGAAATGAGATATCTAACTAACCAATTTAAATAAAATGCACCAAAAGCGAATTTTTCTCATAGACCACAAGGTAACATATTTATTTTGCATCCCTTTCAGTGAACTATATATACATGTTTAATATTATAAAAACATTATTAATATTTCATGTTTAATAGAGAACCTTATTAACATATAAAAATTACATGTAAATCCGAGTATATTTACGCGATTTAGAGTACGACCAGCCAGACAGATAAACCGAATTCATAAACACTTTTGAACTATGTTGAAAAGGGTTAAAAAATTAATAGTTGAATTATCATCCTTTTTTCTTAATAATAATTCCTTGTTATACATATATGTATGCTTAAGTAAATATATGTCTGTATTTCTGCATAGAAATTATAAGAATCGTGAATGATAAGAATAAAGAATCATAATTAGAACGAAATTCAAATTTTTAATCCCGGAAAGAAATAACATGCTAATATTTACACCACCTTTCATCCGGTTCTATTCCAAGATATTTTAGGAACTTTGCTGAAGGAGCCTAGATTTTAATATTATTTTTAGATTAAATAATTTTTTACATAAAGTCTTATTAGAAATAGAGGCTGAAATAGAAATAATATAATTTAAAAGTCATATAATACCAGTTCCTAATATATTGCTGTGTTAGGCTAGGTTCCCAAAACATAGCATTTATAAAAACATATAGCGTGAAAAAAATTCTACAGTATATAACATAAAATTAAAATTTAACTTAATTATCCTAACATATTACATTTGAGGTCGTGTATATATATATAGTATAATTTCTTTTTGCGTTTAGATGCTAAATTTATGTAAATCGGGTCTAAAATTTAAATTTTATTCGCATTTTCGGAATTTCACTGTTTAAAGTACTTATTTTGAATACGATTACTTGAAAATTACTACTAATGTTTTACTACCTATGTTATCATAATTGTACCATTGTGTTAAAATATCTTTTAAATGATCTCAAGCTAGTCATAACAGAGCGCTATTTGTAAATCATGTTTGGCAACATCATTTTTAACACTTGTGTTGTAGCTCAACGAAAGAAATACTATTTTTCTTGTTATTATTACTAACAATAATGGCTTAGTCTATTATAACAATATTTCAGTGTTTTGTTAGAAAATTATTTTGCCATTTTAAAAATTTACACATGGCGTTTCAAAAAATTTTTGTTATTTTGTGTCACTTTTCCGAGTAAAAGAAAACCACTTGTTTTTTGTTAAAACGATAAAAAAAAATATTGAAAGGACCTTTTGGATAGTTTCGAAGGTAGCTATTAGCAGAAGCTTTATGCATTAGAAGTTTTAACATTCCACCATCTCTGTCAGGAAAAAAAAATCTGTAATGCAAAAAGTCTTGTTGTTTTAAGCCAATAAAGCCAATTTTTGGTTTCTTCGTAAGAAATAAACCGTTAACCATAATGGGCGCTCTGCATGGAATCAAATAAATGATGATCTGAAAGATAAACATCTGGTGAATAAAGCGGAAAGGACAATAATTGCCAGCGAATGTTGGAAAACAATGAACGTCACGTTGGAAAACAACATTCTCCTGTCTTTTGTCTTCATTTTAGACGTTTTTACTTCAATTCCTCTTAGAAATTGTTTACTTATTGTATGTAACATTCACCATTGATTGTTGAACATGGTTGGAATTGTTCATAGCAGACAACTAAATCCATTTAGTTACACCAGATACACATCGTAAACTTACTGCCATGAATGCCTAAACTTACGGCTCTTTTGGGCATTGGCAAAGCTTGGTTACCTTGAAATAATCATCCTTCACGAAGCATCCATGGCTTCAGTGGTAAGGTATTGTCGTAATGAATCCATTATTTATCTTCCTTAAGAATTCGATACTGAAAATAGTTTCATTTTGTCTTTAAAGCAACAGTTCACATGCTTTTTCTCGTCGTTCCACAATGTTCCGCATTCATATGGTAAACAATTTCCTTGATTTCGAAAGATGCCCGTTGCATGTTAGACATTGTGAAGTGCTTGGTGCGACAAAAAACAAGCATTTCGCAACATTTTTAAAGAAACGACCAATTGAGATTGTGTTTAGCATTGATCTTCATCGAAGACAGATTAGTAGTTAGATGTCTAATAATAGGCTTAAAAATAGAAATGATTGCCTAGTTTTAATAATTCAGTTTCTATTCTTATTTATATGCTCGATTTTCATAACAGTGAAATAGAAGTTCAATTTTGATAACTATAATATTCTGTAAAATGCATTTTTGATTCATATCCTGTGCAAAATGCATATTCGCATATGACTATGGCTGTGTGTTTTTTCTTTGAATTCCCAACTTTTAAGACTATAAAAAAATATTAAAATATTAAAATAAATGATCAACTCAAAAATAGCACAAATAAAAATATATAAAATGGCAAACAGCTGTTTCGGAGCCCCCAAAGTTCCATCATCAGTGCCAAATTTAAAAGATTAAAAATTAATCCAAAAATTTAAGCCATGTAGGTATGCTTGCTTCTCCGCACGTGACCAAGATAGAATGGCGGTGAGTTTTGAAAAAAAATGAAACTGTAAACAATGTAGTATACTGGCATAACGGTTAAGAGACACTTATGTTTTAATAGCCGGTATTGACATCAATACATATAAGGTTAACTATATCGAAAATTGCAACATGGAACAGCAAGTTATTCCTACATAAAAAGGAAATAATTCGATAACATATTCTTTAACCTTTAAGCGGATCTCTCCAAAACTTGACCGATGAATTGACGGAGGCAGGATCGATCTCTGAAGAGCTCGACGCGTGGTGACTCTGTAGTGCGCCGAGCGTCGGGAGATACGGCATGCAGCAACTATCTGCGACGTAACGGCGGCAGAGGTGAAATAGTCGTCTCGGACGACCCCACGCTGTCCTCTGCAGCTAGAGAGTTGTGAGCCGCCCTCAATGGCCACTGCAGGAAGTGCCCGAATCAAAGGAGACGGTCAGTATCCAAAGGTCACCAGAGGGGTCAGGGACAAGACCGTTCTCTTTGCGTAGGGCGACATGTGACCTCCTGTCATGTGACTACGAGGAACCGGGACGGAGGCTGACGACTAACGCGGCATCGATCGGCCAAAACTCGATACCTTGGTCCGAAACCCGGCCGAGCCCGCTTCTTTAGCGCGTTTGAGGGGGTCCACGTCCCTCAGAGTCCGGTAGTGGATCTTTCTTCCTCATTTTAGTGCATATTTTATGAGCATGATCTCCCAAGGGGTACCGGGTCGCTTGGTATCAACCTGAGAAACCAGGGGGTAATCAATACCTCGCGGGTATCCCTTGGCGAGGGACAGCCCAGCCAGACGTGACTATGCGCTTTGGGACCAGTTTTCTTCGAGGTCCCGGGTTGGCCAGAAGCACCTCCCGCTCTTTTGTAGTGATATATATGTAGTAGTGATATATATGTATTAGTGATATATATGTAGTAGTGATATGATATGTGAACCTCACGGAGGAAGAGACTAGTTGCTTGCCCTTCTATGCATGTCAATGTTCGGCCTCCGTGGGAAAGCAAAAGTTGTCGCGGTTGCTCGTTACGACCTAGAAACCGATGCCCCCTATGGGGTGTCGGCGACGAAGTCGCCTGGTGGCCTTCGCCAGTTGCCACGGGTTCGTCCAGTGGAGAGTTTCCCCAGAGTGGGGTTATTGTCCTAGCGACCTATGTCATCGACTCGTGGGTACTAGGTTGGAGGGCCCGCAGTGAGGTGTGGCTCTCTGGCCGGCCGAAGCGCCGTGGCGAGACAAAGCTACTGGCGCAATAAAAGTCTCTCAGGACTTGCGATCGGTGGTCGATTGTGTGCGGAGCGTCCCACACGGGGCGCCTGCGGCGCATGTTACTTTTAATCTTTAAGCGGGCGCGCTGTAAATATTTTTACGATTAGACGTGTGTCGTATTTTTATGCAGATTAGTTACTATAACACAAATGCAAGTTATTTCATGATTGTAAAACGAAGAAAGTAATTATGCATATCAAATATAAAAATTAAATTGTAATTTTGGCGCTATGTGAGAGAATATAAATAAGATATATTACGTCTGTGATGAAATTTGAATCAACGACAGCTGAAAGGATAATCAAATATTTTAAATTGCAATTACGACAAATAATTTATTAAGCAACTTATTACAGAAATTATCCTTTATTGCTTAACCAAATGATAATTTTATAAGTGTCTTGACGTATTATTATTATTCTAAATGGTAAAACCTGAATTTTAGTTGCAATAATTGCGATTTTATTTAAATTATGCTTGTATACATTCCAGAAATGGCTTATTTTTATGTTTCAAAAGCTGCATTTTTTATTCTTAGAAATAAAATAATCGCAACGTAACAGATTTTTTTCCAAGTTTCGTAAAACTACAGCCATATAGAAACCTCCATCATTGAATATAGAATGCATTTTTGTGGGCAGCAACATACCTTAATAAGCGCTCTGAAAACTTTGATGTTGAAATCGATACACGAGTAATTTTGTGTAGTTTAATAAAGCCGCTAGGAGAATACTTTAAAACAGGTTGGGGGGATAGAAAATTTATGCCTTGTCCATCTGAAAAGGAGTGGGAAGGGAAGATTGTTATCACTTTTCAAAGGCTGGATGTTGGAGAACACAAATTCAAATTAAAATCATTGATTATCTATTGTAATAAATCCCAAAATTATTATAGGGTTAAAGTTAAAATAAATTATTATACAAAGTCATTTCATGAATGGCTCGTGTAACATAATAAATATCGGTGTGCTGTTTTAGTATACATGGTTCATTTACTTATTAAAATGTATTCCATACATTTATAGCACACATTTTGTATTAGAAAGATGATATTGACGTGAGTTAGTTATCGTGCCAGAATAACGGAGAAATGTTTATATTTATTTTTGTTTGCATATGTGATTATAAAAATGTAATGAAGTCTTCTTCGATTATAATATTAAAAATATTGTGAATGTTGCCTTAAATTTGGGAATTGATTGTAATATTGCATTAAATATTATAAGTAATTTTACAATTGCAGAAATATATTTAAAATAACTTTAATCATGAATTTTTTTTATCAGATGGTGATGATATAGATTGCATGCAAAAAAAATATCACTTGTTATTTAATTGTTTTAAAGTATGCGTTACGTATGTGTTTGAGACCATTTTTAATACAATATCTGACATTGACAATAAACGATCAAATTAATTTTTGCGTCGTCATAACGTCGTCATTTTAACAAATTTATTGTTTTGTCTAACTTTAATATATATATTTAGTCTCGTAAATGTTATTTATTTAACTGCTTGTGACAAAGTCAGATTAAAAATATTGTTTTGCAAAGTAATAATGGACAGTATAAAAAAGTGAAAGATTCGAATGACTTTATAGCTGCATTTATGTAATTTTCATTCATAATTTAAAAAACATATTATATAGTTCTTATTTATTGCAAACAATCATGCTGTTCTAATCAACGTATCTGGCACCACGGTTTCAATAGTGAATTTTTAATGACAACATAAAATTAACTCCACAGGCATTTTATTTCTAGCCCCATAGAATACAATATATATAATGTGAGACACAGTAAAAATGTCATTCGAATAGTTCGTTTTTCGATCTTCGATAATAGTAGCGTTCGAATAGTCTATTTTTCGATCTTGGATAAATACTAGCGTTACAATAGTCCGTTTTCGATCTTGGGATAACAGTAGCGTTCAAACAGCCTGTTTTTCTATCTTGGAAAATAGTAAAGTTGACTTGGTTGTTCATTGTGGTTCAGAATCCTTTGTTTACACCCATAACTTTTGGTCTATTCAATACTTAGGAGGCAAAAGGACATAGTCCTCCAAAAAGCAAACAAAATAAGTATCTCCTTAAGAGCCTACGCTAGTCATCCGAAGAAACTCGAGCGCTAATGTTATGTCTACGGGAAGGTTCTTTACACATTTCTCGCTCGCATTTTAATATTTTTAAATGATTTTTTTTTTCGCATAGGACAGCTGAGGCAAGGCAAACGAAAAAGACAGGCTACCGCGGTGCATTCCACTTATCTTTTTTTACAGACCGCTAGAGTGACGTGTTGCTCTTTTCGTACACCTGCATTGGTGCATTCGAGTATCACGTGACTCCTGCGGTCTGTAAAAAACGATACGCGTAAAGCACCGCGGTAGCCTTTCTTTTTCGTTAGCCTCGGCTGAGGTCGATCTCTAACATTGTTAGTTTTTAACACTTTCCAACCGAGTTGAAAAGTGTTTATGACTTCGGTTTGTCTGCCGTCTGCCGTTTGACGTCTGTGGTCTGTCTGTCTGTCCGTGCTCTAACTCCCGTAAATATGCTCGGATTACCCTGAAATTTTTGTATGTTATTGTCGTTTACTATAGCATTATCATCATAGCTTTTGTAAACAGCTATATTTAATTAAGACTTTACAAACTTTCAAGAAGAAAAATATGATTTATTTAATCATTTTAATGAAAAATTGTTCTTTGAATTTAGATGCTATTTTACAATAAAAGTGAATTTTGAAATTGAGAATAAAATTCTTTTTAATTTATAGTATATTCTGTTGGTAAATTTTTATCATAGTTGTGTGTATATATACATCTTATAATATTTGTCAATTCCCAATTTAATTTTAAGACAATAAATAAAAAGTTTTTTAAAAATCTGAAGCCATCGCAAAAGTAAATAAGTTCGTTGACCCCCAGGTAATTCATTCTCTGTCACGTGATATTCTCTAGGGAGGAATAAGATCCTAAAAATAATTTTTTTGTTTTGCAGAAAACAGAGTTTGAAACATAATTATTTTACGAAACTAAATAGCATGTTTTTTTTTCCTTCTTAAATCTTAGTTCAGTGAAATCTTTTATTATTTTGACTAAATAAATTTGCCCTTTTATGTAGAAGTAAACGAATTTCCAATTGCTACTCTTTTATAAATACAGTAATCGAAAGAACGCAATTTGGTTTGTTTGTCCGTCTGTCTGTCTGTCTGTCCGTTTGGCCCTGCTCTAATTGACGTAAATACATCCAGATTGCAATACAATTGATATATGTTATTTATATATGTAATGACATGTTCGGTATTGAAAAGGAAGTATGTAGCGCTTATACTTCATTTATAGGGTCACTCAAAAGAATTCTGTTACCTTATGTTGAAAATTTTTTGCAATGTCATTTAATGATATTAAACTATTTCAAATATACATTATGAAATTGATATACATTAATGAAGGGCACTACAAGATTCTTACTATCGAATATGGTACGTGTAGTCCTTATAAATAGTTTACAAGGAGACTCAAAATAAATTCATTTTATTATTGTTCATGGGGAAAAATCGTTTGCGGTGCATTTTAATCATGTTACACTATTACAAACATAACGAAATTAATATCAATTTGTCATGTGCACTAAAACATGATTTATGTAGAATATGGAATGTAAAGCATTTCTCATTCATTTACAGGGCGACACAAAATTATTCGGTTACAGAAGGGTCTACGGAGAAAAACTGATTGCAGCGTATTTTAATTACGTTACACTACTTCAACTATAAATGACATTGATATACATTACTGCGATCTACTACAAGATGCCTGATGTATAATATGATGTGCACAACATTCATCGTTCAATTACAGAGACAAACAATAGATTTCGGATACAGTACCGCATCCGAATTTTTGTCTATAATTGCTGGAAGTGCGCTTTCAGTTAGGCATGCGTTTAACTAAAGTTTTGCATACTGTGGGTATGTATGAACTCTATAGATCATACACAGGGCTACATAAAAGAATTTGTAAGTATTATTGTGTATGAACGTGAATTTTTTAAAGGGTTTTTAAATTGAGTTATGAATTTTGAAACTGAAATATATTTAGTATACTAAGAGATTTTTCTATAATATAAATAAAACCATATACAGGGTTCCGCAAAGGGAATACTAGAAATAAAATTTTCCATTTTTGTTGCATAATAATATCTCAAAATATAATGTCACTGACCATAGTGAAGTGATTAAATATTCAGTACCTTTTGACATTAAAGTAGTGTTAGAAAATTGTAATTGAATGCAAATAATATTTAAGAAATGTACAGTATTATTTAAACGTTACTATTTCACACCACGAAATCATTTGAAAAAAATTCGTTAGTTGAATATAAATTTCAGACAGACAACTCGAGATTTTTGTATACTGGTCTTTTCATTAATTTTCATGAGATATTCATAACTAAGTTCATTTCCGTTTGTTTAGTTTCCGCTCTACCGTGAACTCTTAAAATTCATAAGAAGTGCATGTCACGAAAGTATGAGGCTTGAATAAAAATTAATCAAAATATACTGTAATTTTTCTGGTAATAAATTTAATGATTTTGCAGTAGCAATTAATCTTTTATTTATACGTATTTACTTGGAAATTTGGCGTACATTTTTAAGAATATATCCTGAAAGGACATTTTTGCTTAATTTTAATTTAAGTATGTAAATAAGTTTCTTTGTTTGGCTTTTGATTAATAATGTATTTTCACAAGAAAATGTCATTAAAACATGATTAATCTAGAAATTAGCTAAATGTTTAGTATGCAAAAGAAGTTGCAGTGCATTTGAAATTTTGAATAGTTCTCATTAATACCTGAAAACAAGAAAACAAGAGTCTTGCTTCTATTATTAAACCAACTTTACGAGAATAGATGATACGTGTACCATATAATATATTAAAATTTAGTACAACTGTAAAATGCCCTACATTACTGTAAATGCGCACTCAGAAATAACTACTCAGAGAGCATAATATCTCGGAATATCTCGATACAGCCCTGTATATGGATTATTTAGACCATTATAAAAGGGAACATGTTTAAATCTGAACTTCGTAATGAGATGCATGTGTATAGTTTAAGCCTCTTGTGTCCTAATAACTTAATGCGACTAATCATGTTTCTGTTCTCCTGTCTGATGAAGAAGTACAAGGTATAGATAAGTTGTGTACATGGCTATAGAATATACCTCAGACAAAAACCTCCGACAGACTATAATGTATCCATAATGAAATATTTTGTGTGTTAGTATAAATGTAACTATAAACATAAATCGAACTGTGCTCTAAAGTAAAGTGGTCATAATAAGTATAAACACCATTTATTAGTTTTACTCTTTTTCAAATAGGACACATGGAAATATTAACGCGTTTTAGACAATAATGTATCCATTTCTTCTGCGCGTTACTCTAAAAGATCCTTAAATACAAAGCAAGCCAATTACAGCAATCTAAGAATACATACGAAAGCAAATCTATATGAGTTCAAATAGTCAGATAAACACACTGACGGACAGAGAGACAAATCATAAATATTTTTCACGTATGTCGAAAACGGTGTGATTATATTTGTAAATTATTTGTTTATACAAATGCCTTTGTTTTAATATCCATAAAAAGTGAAAAAAATGCTTTACTAATATGCAATCTTACGTATAATGCAAAACTTTTCAGAATGATATTCATGGCGTGGTAGATTCTATTGGACTGAATCTCTGATATTCAAAGTGAAGTCAATATAACGTAAAGAAGTAAAATATAGAGATTCCATCTCTAGAAAATGCAGTGAGAATCGTTTTCATGGAAAAGTCTGGAAACGGTCGAATGACTCGAGAACTATACATCAGATTGAGAATTAAAAAAAAAATACGTGTTCAATATTTTAGAAAAATCTATTTAGGGATATAAAAGTTGCCATTTTTTTAATCCCAATCTACAATAAAAAAGAGGATTTATAATTTAAGATTTCAAAGTTGTCCCATTTTCCCCCCTCAGGGGGGCAGACTTGGGAGCCAACTTTGATATTGCTACATAGATTTTACAAAAATATTGAACATGTATTTTTCCATTTTTTTAATCCGATGTATATTTTTCGAGTTATTCGACTGTTTCCAGACTTTTCAATGGAAACGATTTTCACTGCATTTTACTCGATTACAGCGCCATCTACAATTTTCCGAAGAAAATGTTAAATACAAAAGTTACGAAGTTTTTCCCGTAGAATCCGAATCTACGATAAAAAAAGGGGGGGGGGAATATTTAAGACTTCAAAGTTGACCCCCTTTTCCCCCAGGGGGTGCCATTTCCCTTTAGTTCTTGTATCAAGTTTTCGGTTTTTCTGACGTCACTGCGCGTGCTAAGTAGGATTCTTTCAATGGGAAAGTACGCATTTTCTCATTTAAAATAGTATTTCTGCTTTTAAAAAAATCATTTCTTTGGTCATATGAGAGCATATTTCTTCAAAATAAAACATTTTTCATTAGCGAAAGTATTTTTTTCTAGGAATAAAGCGATTTAGAGGGATTTTTTTTTCCTTCAAATGAAATAGTCCTGTATCTTTTTTGCTAAGATAGGGAGTTATTATTGCTTGTTATCTTTGGTCGATCTTTGAAAGAGATGGGAGTGTGAAGTAAACATTTATTGTCATTTTCTGTGACAGCCAGGGCAGTTTTGCCTCACACGAAGCTTTAATTGCTTCTCAGAAAGAGGGACTTCCGGTCAGTTTTGCTAGATAGTAGCAGATATTTCCCAGCTTTTGTTAGTGCAACATCTCTTGGTTTTAGCTCTTTAACTGGTTTTTCCAAATATGCACAAAATATAATAAAAACATTTGTGAAAACAAGAACTTTCATTCGATTGAGACATAGTAATCAAATATATTCATCAGAAATAAAAAAGAGATACGCTGCCAGAAAATCAAAAATGTGGAGCCAATTAACTTTGATTGCACAGTAAAATGAAAAATAGCAAATAATGGATACGTCTTCAAAATGCACCCTGTGATGAAATAAAATGCTTGAAATGAAAGCCTATTCTGAGGGTAAAAACCTAAAATATTTTTATATAATTTTATCATCATACAGCATTAAAATATTATGGAAGTAACACTTTTGGAAGTTGTTTATAAAAGTATATTATTCTGAATATCAAATATAATTTTTCTATATCGCATAAATCTGTGAGTTTTAAGCAAATATGCGATTTAAAAATTAAAGTTTCTATTTTTATTTGTATTTTAAATCATCCTTATAAATACTGCTCCTTTTTATTCTAATATATATATATATATATATATATATATATATATATATATATATATATATATATATATATATATATATATATATATCAATTTGATATTCAATCACATCAACTATCTGAATGGAATCTGAAGAAACAACATTAAATTTTAAAATTAAATTTTAAACGCTCAAAAAAGATGTAATTTTAAATATTATTTGAAAAAAAAAAATAACGTAAAATTCTCTTTCACGCAATAATTTACCTTATTATTTTTGTTAAATTATGCATGTGCATTTATGTTTATTATATGGTATTAAAATAGTATTTTCAATATAAACTTTTCGGAATGTGTTTATAAAATATATTACTCCGAGTTTCAAATTTTATTTCCACTAAATCTTATAATTATATCGTATGAATATTTTAATTTAAAAATATTAAATAATCAGCTGTTTACCTATTAAAGTTTCTATTTTATTTGTCTTTTTAATCTAATCATTCAAAACTCAATATTGTGTATCTGTGTGTGAGGTTGAAATCTGAGTGTTTATTATTATTTTATTTTTTTTTACTTTTTTTTATGAAAGACATGTCAAAATTACAATAATATTAGAATTATTATAGATTTCAAATTAAATACCAATCAAATATTATAAATATACTATACTAAAAATTATTAACTGCAGTCATATAAACATCAAATTTGATGCTCTTGTAGGTCTTTAAGATTTTATTTACAAAAATTACTATTTTGCATTTGTATGTTTGTGAAAATGAACTTTGCATATTGAGGCGCAAACGAAATGTAATGATAAAGATAGCCAATTTAACAATCAAATTTCGGCAAATTTAAAAGAGATAATAGTTTAAATTTTAGATGTGATGTAAGTCCTATGTATAAAGAATATATTTTAATTTTTAAATTTCTTTTCACATGAAAATTTCGACTGATATTTTTCAATTAAAAAAAGCGCGTTTCTAATTCAAATCAATTGGAAAACTGATCAGAGCACGCTGAGTGACGTCAAACAGCGAGTGGGTCCCTATTGGCTGCAGAGGGAAATTGCTCAACCTTATGATATAGTAACCTTGCTTTTCCCCCAGGTGTCAGGAGGGGGCAACTTTGATATCCCTAAATAGATTTTTCAAAAATATTGAACACATATTTTCCGTTTTACTATCCGATGTATATTTTTAGAGTTATTTGGCCGTTTCTAGACATTTCGGATACCCTGTATATTAAATTAAACAGAATTCAAAGTATAAATTTCTTTAAATGCCCTACAAAATTTATAAAAGGCTATAATATTATAAATATGCACATGTTATTTCTCCATTCCAGAAAGAAAAGAAAAAAGTGTCCTTACATCTACTGCAATAACAATAATCCAAAATGTGCGTGGAACTGACTTTGCCCTGGCCTTTCCATAATTTTAGGAACCTCATTTAAAATAAACTCATTAAATATCCCTTTTTAGATTACGATACAATGTTTATTTGCAAACTAGATTTATTTAATAAGTATTAATATTAATTATATAATATAATAATTTTCTAGCGACGTACAAATGTTAGCAAGTTGGGATATTGAGGTTTTAATGTAAATGAATCTGACTATGGGCCTTGAAATTCGTGTGTCTTGGTCCCTGAATTCTACAAGTCAGGATCTGAAATAAGTGTGCTTTTACATAAAGAAAATCAATCGTTCTTTTCTAAAATACAATTTTTAACACTTTCCAACACAGTTGAAAAATGTTTATGAATTTGATTTGTCTGTCTGCCTGTCTGCCGTCTGTCTGTTCTCTGTCCGTGCTCTTACTCGCGTAAATATACTCGGGTTACTTTAAGATTGATATATGTTATTGGGATTTACTATGGCATGTTTGGTATTGAAAATGAAGTGTGTAATATTTATGTTTTTTTTTTACAGTGACACTCAAAAGAATTCCGTTACATTACGATCTATGAAGAAAAATTGTTAGCGGCGTATTTTAATGATTTTACACAATTTTAAACCTATTCAAATTAATATATATCACTGAAGTGCACTGCAAAGCGCTTACTTTAGAATATGGTGAAAATAGAATGCATCGTTCATTTACGGTGACAATCAAAAGAAGTCCCTTACATTACGGTCTATCGGAAAAATTGTTTGCAGCATATTTGACTGATGTTAAACTGTATTATACATATTCAAATTGATACATATAACACATGTACACTAAAAGGTGGTAACTGTAGCGTATGGTATGTATAGAATGAATAGTTCATTTACAGGGATACACAAAATAAATTCTGAGTTGTGATAAGTGTTTTTAAATGTAACTAATTTTTTGTATATTAATTGGTCTATATAAATTTCATAGATCATAAGCTTAGCTGTTCAAAAGATCTCATGTACACTTCCATTTATTAGCAGAAAATGCTGAAGTTGAATTTTTAATTGTGCTAAGTATTTGCTAACTGAAGTAAATTTTAGCAACTTGTATGTATATATAGAAATCTATAGATCATATACAGGGCTGCATAAAATAATTCTGATATTTTGTTTGATTTTTGGTAGTAATTGCTGAAGTTCGGTTTTCAAATGTGTTAAGCGTTTTCTAAATTGTTTACTTGCAAACTGTGAAGTTTTGTTACAGTATTCTGAATTTGTTGGAAAGTGTTTCATACTCTATGCTTGACGCATGATTTTTCGCCCTTGTTTTATTTGTGCGACATTGTTATCCAGTTTTTATAATTAAAAAACTAAATTTTTGCACCAGTTTCTAACAACAAAGGTCTCCATAAACACAAACTCAGAAAAATTGAAAAAATTACAAAATATTCTTGTCATCAGGATATATATGTCTTTAAAGGAAATTCCTGCGGAAACTCGATATAGAGTCCGTAGAAAAATAATGAAAATTTAATTTTTTTGGCGATTTATCTCCGGTCGGCAACACAATGAAATAAAAAAAAAATACATTTTTATAATAACTACACAAAAAATTATTTTACTCTTCATACTGAACTAGTTAAAGTAATTTTAAGTTAAATAAATAAACTTTTATAAGTACAGATTTTCCATATGCATTTATATGCATGTATAATGAAATTTAAAGATCGTGTTATACGGTTTAGAAGAAAAATTAAATTGATTAAAATTGTTTCAAATTCAAAATTAAGGTCAAAATCTGGGAAGTGTCGATTCGACATCGATATTGTTAGTGTAGAAGATAAAAAGAGAACAGTACTGTTGCCACGGAAACAATGACTTATTCAACATCGAAATTTATAACGACAGCTTTCTTAATCAGGCAGTTACATTTAAAATACACTTAAAAATTATGCAACAGGTGAAACCGTGTAAAATTAAATAACTGCAGCAACACAGAACCTATATAGGTTATATTATAGAAATAATAATAAACTATTTCATTTTTTAAGTTAATTATGTACTACTCATTTAAAAAGTAATTTAACAAGCAATTTCCAAATGGATTAAAATCTTTTATATTTGGTGAGGAAAAAAGTGTTTCTTATCAAATCGCGTCTTTTCGCGCCAAATATTAAAAAATATATTATTTTTTTAAAGATTTTCTACTCGGATTCGGCAGCTAAATTAGACTTCCTTTATAACGTACATGAGTTGTTTTATTAGCATTATTTAAAGAATATTTTGAGTTGCGCTTTAAGCCGACATTCCCTGTAAGATATTTTGCTAAATAAACCATTCTGTATAATGAATCTATACCAACCTGTATGGAGAAAGGATGAAAGCCTGTACTTTAGACGAAATCTTACTGATGAGGAGATGGAAAACCTCGAAATTATATCATATCGATTACACGGTCACGCGTCGTACTTTTTACAACACAAGAGATTCGTTTTTTTACGCTGATAATAATGCAAAATATTTCACAGTACTAATAAACTATATAAGTCAAATAAATAATTCTATTTATCAATACAGAAAATTCAATTTTAATAAAATATACAAGCATTAAAAATATCCAGAAATATACATTTAAATAATTTAAGTAGCAATTATTTTTGTTGAAACAATAAGATTATTTGATAAAGTAGAGTATTATGGAATATCATTTACGTTTGAAGTAATATCTCAGCTCGATACTATTTAAAACACGAAAACTGAATAAAATCACAAACGTCAACTATATGTGATTAGCTATTTGTAGAAAAAAAATCGTTTTACAAAAATTCATCACATGCAAACAAATAATAATAATGAAATTTTTTTTGGAGGATAGTATAAGATAGTCGGGAAATATGGAATAGGGAGTTATATATGAAGCAAACGAACAAAATTTGTCAAAAAAATAATGCAATGATATCAACAGAGAATGATCAAGAGTCAAGAGTCAGCTGGATGGAGAGACCTAGTAAATGGCTTAAGAACTTACAAGCGCCGTCTAGAAGAGTTGGTATCATAATTTTGAACCAATTCCAGATGAGGGACCTGCACCTGGATTGGCACCCTCAGAAGTAACGCTTATACTAAACTTGTAGAACATTGTAGCCACGAACAGAGTTTACGTGAACCAGCTCCCATTAACGTACACGGTCCCACAGCAGCCGCAGTCGAGAGATGTTGTCACCCTCCCAAGTATCGACCACTGCTTCACTTTCGGTGATCTTACTGAAACCGAGCTTATTCGTCAGCGCCACTGCGGGACAGAGGACATGATGAAAATATAGTGTTCAGGCAGTCAGACAATATACTTCAGTTCATACTTCAGATTTGCGCAAATAACAAATACAAGTACCTGTCTTTGCGCCACCATAATCATGGAGTATTATGATATATTGGTACTCCATATAATCCGGCAGCGCCAGTCTGGTGAAAAATTACTCTATGTTTATTTGTGTGAATCGCGACCTAGCGAGTACTACAACATAAACTATTAGTATTTCGGTTTACATTATGCTTAATTTCAATCTAAAACTATTACTACTAATAATGAATAAAAAATATTGCAAAAATGTGTCCTGAAACTTTCAAAAGGCGAAAAACAAATATTTATTCACATAACGCGCCCTAGTGCCGACCGATGATCTGTACGTTCTAGGGGGCATTCTTTAAACGTTATTAAGTAGTTTATTATATTTACGCTTGGTGGCAGCACTTTATGAAATAGATACACCTTGGTATTCCATATTACCGACTATTCCATAATACCAGAAGTTCCTCTATATATCTAGTGTAATTTTATGCAAGATGAAAATAAATCGGTCAAGTGCGAGTATAACTCGCTCTCAAAGGGTTCCGTACATTACATTTATTAATTAATAAACTCTTACTACCCTTAAGTTTTTCATAATTTTAATTTCAATAGATTCGGAAATAGGAGGGTGAGGGATAGTAAACTTCCGGCGATATCTCTGAAAATATAATATCTAAAATTAAAACAAATAAATTTTTGAGTTTGATGTTACGAGATATTTCGAATAATATCCTACACGATAGATAAAAAGATTTTTTTAAAGTAATTTAATTAATATATCGGCTAATTACCGATATTTTTTTTCGAAAATCATTATCAAATATCCTTGGATGATCTGCGTCGATACATACCTCGATCGCCCGTCAACTTTCCCGCTGACCGTCCAAGAAGTAAAGTTTGTGTGTAACGAAAAAATGCGTTTTTCTCAAAAACTATGCTACCTAAGGAAAATCGCTATAGTTTTCCTGCAAGGTTTAAATAAGCTTTTACTACCACTATTTTTTCCATAATTTTAGTTTCAGTAGAATCGGAAATAGAGGAGAGGGGGACATATGTTTGCAGCGCATTTTCGACGATATCTCTGAAAATATAATACCTAAAATTAAACAAATATATTTTTGAGTTCGATATTACGAGATCTTTCACACGATGCCCCACTGATATACAAAATAACCCCAAAAGAAAACTTTTGTTTTTAAGTAACTTAACTACCCCCCCCCCTCTCTAAATTTTTCCTAAACGTATTTGTGAATGGCTAATAATTTGAAAATTTATGGGTAAAAAAGCTTTATAACTTTCCCAAGTTTGAACTTTCCACGTCCCATAGTTTACGAGAAAAAGCGCTGTGACAGACGGACGGACAGACACAGGCGTGATCTTATAATGGTTCCATTCTGATTTTTTTAATACGGAACCCTAAAAAATAAGAAAATATATTATTTTAAACAAATTATTGTATATTATAATAAAAAAGTAGGTATTCTTTTAAAAAAATAATCAACTTTACCTTTCATATTTTTCGCATTTTTTTTTTATACCAGAAAGTACAATATACATTGTTTTGTATTTAACCTCATGGTATAAACTATTTTGCTTCATATTGTTCTATCCGTACAAATGCATTTAATATATATATATATGTATATATTTTTAATCTTCAATTGATTCATCTTGTTGTCGTGAAATATATTATATTTAACATCTTCTCATTTACTAGTTTTGGCAAAATTTTATTAAAAAGATTTTATTTGTAAAAAAAAAAAAAAATAATAATAATTCAACGCAAAACATATAAATTACGGTATTTCAGAAATAAATATTTAGAAGGTAAAATAATTAATTTATTAACTTGATACCCGCTGAATGTTAAAAAAATATATAAATGTTCTCTTGAATGCAATAATGCTATCATTTATTAAAATATGCTTTTTTAAGTGGCACTTTTCACCTATAATTTATTTTTATAATCTGTAATTTATATGTATCTTGCAACAAAAATAATATAGTTGAAATATGGAAAACATATGTAAATAAAATACAAACTTTAACTAAATACGGAAACAAAGTTAATATATAAATTTTGTTGAACGAGAAATAAAATATAGGATAGATATTTATAGTGGTTATTACTTTTTATTTTTATATTTTGAAATAACTATTACTTTTTAAAATTTGTGTTATTAAATTACGAATTTAAGATATATGTAGCTGTAATGTTATTTTATTTTCGAAATATAAATTTTATAATTACCATTATTTATTATTTTCAAATTCAGGAAAATGAATAAAATTAAAACTATACTCTTAGTTAAAGTAACATCTGTATTTATAAAAAGAAAATACCAATTAAATCTAAAATATTCCCATATGTAATAAAAGTATGTACACAGAAAAGCAATAATATTTATTAAAATAATATATTCTGTAAATATTAGTCCCTAAATGTCATTTTAATTATTTATCTTTCGAAATATTATCCAACTGAATTACAAGTGAACTTCCAGTGCACATGTGTAATCGCATATTTTAAATTCCATATCGTAGTTAGTATGAGAAATGTTTGTGACATACTAACTTAATTAAACTTTATTAAGACATCATTAAATCTGTTAATAACTCTCTCTAACTTCACAGAAGGAGTCTTAAGACGATTATATGTTTCAGTTTACTTTCTATATTTGGCACAAAACTAATCTGCTTGGAAACATTTCCTGAATTAGTAGAGGGGAAACAACTGATTTCCTTACAGTCCATTTGGTACATTTGACATTGTCGTAAATATGCCATCTTGCAGCAATTTTCAAAGCTGCAGGAGATATTAAAGATCATTCCTGTTGTGATAAACTTTTTCTAACATAACGGTTTTATTATCTTGATGTGGAAGTTAGATTTTTGTTTTAGGATACTTATAAAGGAAAGAGCTTTTTCTAGTGGAAAAGATGTTAGTCACTCTTTTAATATATACATATATTTCTTTTCTATTGTAACTAAAATTTCAAATAAATTAAGGGTCATAATAAAGAGAGAAAAGTTTTTCAACTAAGTAAATCATATTCAATGGTTGGAGAATCCTAGTTGAAGTGAAAAATGTCCGTTCCAGGATTCGAACCTAGGTACCTTGTCATCCGTGCCAATGCTTTTCCTACGGAGCTACCTGAAAGATATCCTGGCTGGAATAATTTATTTTTATTTGTTGGACATGACTGCGAACTGCAACGCTAATTTTATACATCCGAGGTATAACTATAGCATTTACATGATGCAAATGTGGTATAACAATGAACTGCCATGTAATATCACACTTTCAACATATAAATTAATGTTTATCGTACAACATCTTTTCTTTTGTCTTCTCCAAATGTGCCCGACCCTTTCTTTCTTTAACCGTTCAATTCTCTTGATGTTGCGAAAACCTTCGTTTAATATCTGATCCAAATTGAACGTTTTCGGTCTTTTGTGTGTTATGGCTAGTTCCGTACTTTTGGCTATTTCATCGTTTCATACAGTTTGTGTTATTTGTAATTTTTGCATAATCGGATTTGTTACTGTCCATGTTTCCGATTCATTAGTTAGTACTGCAAAACACATCGATTAAACAGTTTACTTTTCAAGTAAAAAAGCATGTCGCTCTTAAGTATCGTACTTCCCAAAAGCACTCCGTCTACTTATTATGTTTATGTTGATTTAATTTATGATGCTGTCATCCGATAACATTTATTTTCCAAAAGGTGCATTAATACTCTACTTCCTCAATATCAGAGCTATTGGAGTCATCAAATTTTTGGATTAATGTTCTTTTTTTTGTAAAAAAATTGACATTGCATTAGTTATTTCTATATTTATTTTTAATAGCACTTAAATGATGGCTTCGGCCAGATCTTCTAACATCTATTCCAATTCCTTAGAGATATTACTGACGATTATCTCGTCAGGAAACCGAAATTGACTTAGGTGTTGCCAGTTTGCATATACAAATGCTTATAATAAATTTTACATTTCTACGTTTGAAAATACTAAATTACTTCTAAAATTGACTTCATTTTAGCCGTAAAATCGTATTTTCTATCATTGCTAATTTTATTTTATCTCAGGATTCGTTTTTTTTTTTTTTTTTTTTTTTTAACTAAATCCTTTTTTCAGTTACATATTACCTAAGACCGATGCAACAATTTTTGCACCACTCTGTTAAACATCATAGCCTTTTTTTTTTTTCAATGCGCATCAAAATATCTCCAAATGCACTTTGTCATTGACTATTATCGTTTGTTTTGTATTCGTACGCCAACGTCTATAGAAAAGCTGTCACTTCTATTTGATGCACTTTCTTGCTGATGAAAGTTACTAGTTATCTTCCCGGTTTACAGAACATACAAAACCATTCTTTTATTGAAAACTCTAATAATTATTTTGTACTTATCATATATATATATATATTTATTTCTCACTAACAACACCAAAAAAGCATTGTTATATTAACAATATCAATTTTGTATCCAAATAAAGTTTTGAAATCTGTTAAAAGCAATATTTTCTTATAAGCCGCATGCCAGGAGTTAATGGCCAAGGGTTTTGATATTTACAGCAGCCTTTCCGATTCTGATTATTTCAGGAATTAGGCACGTAGTTAGATTAAATAGTATTAAATTTGTGTTTTTTAAATTTATTTATTTATTCATGAAGTGTTAATTTCCTTGTGAAATATTAACCGAAAACAATCGCTGAAATATTCATACGGGTTAATCTTTCTAAGTTGGCTGCACTCGATACTGATAGGTTTTTTTTAAAATCGTGCTTGAAAATTATTTTTAAAACATAAAAAAAATTTGAGATATAGTTTTCAAAGAAAGTGTATTTGAGGGAATTTTTTCTTCCTATTCGACGGTTTAAAAAGTGAAGCTGTGCAGTGTTTAGAAGTTAACTAAAATTAGAGTAAAAGCGAAATTTATTGGTCAAGTTGTTGCCATCGTCAGTATGACGAAAGCGTTACTCACGGACATGTTTTTGCTTTATAATATAAATTTAAAAGTGTATTTAGCATTATTTTGTTTTCCTTTTAGCCCACAATTTTCCCGTGCTGTTTGATTTTCGAACCGTTTCTAACAATTCCCAGAACTTTCGAAGAGTTAATTATTGCTCTTAGCCCATGTTTCAAGGTTCATCATTATACAAATTTTTACGTTTATTGCTTTCATAGATTCTGAGATGTAGATTTATTTCATCACCGTTGGTCAGAATTAACAAAAGGCTCTTGCTATTTCTTTTAGTAAATAAAAGGAAAAAAATAAAAATGCGTATATAAACAACATGGTATACAGTTTTTAATCTAAGATACGAAAACTTGATTTACACGATTATTGATGTTTGTTTCGGTAGACACAAGTTACAGAATTAATTATAATCTGAATCTAACACAACTGATATAACATTATGACATTTTTTATTAAAACAGAGACGAATGCACATTAATTTGATTAGCACTATAATAACACTATAACACTATAAACACAACTTTACACTTAATCTAAAAATGGCGAACTATATTTCCTGTATGCCTATTGCCTATACAGGGTGTCCCAGCTAAGATGTTACAAACTTCTAGGGGAGGTAGGGTACACCTAGACGACTCGGAATCACATAGGTATGCCGGGTCGGAAACGCATGTCTGACGCAGCAGAGGGTATTGAAATAGGCGCGGGTGTTTCGAGCGTGCTTGCTTCCAAGTTTCATTTCGCATTTCACATTTTTTAAACATGAAACACAATTAAAGGAAAGGCCACAAGATAGAAGAAAAAAAGGTGTTTATTACTCGCTGTTCATAAACAAAAGTAACAAAAGAGAACTAGAACTCATATCGAAGAAGGTGTTCGAATTGACGATCCCCGCATGTGATGCAGGCCTCACATCTTCGCTGCATTCAAGTTCGAACACCAGCAAACATTCCAGGAATGTCTTGGATTTTCCCCGGTACCACTCTCGAAACTCCGGGGCCAAATATCAGCTTTGTGTGATCCAGCCTTTTCAATGGCCTTACTGCGTCAGGAAGGGGTTTCCGACCCGGCATTCCTATGTCATTCCGTATCTATACAGGGTGTCCCAGCTAAGATGTTACAAACCTCTAGGAGAGGTAGGGTACACCTAGACGACTCGGAATCGCATAGGTATGCCGGGTCGGAAACGCATTCCCTGACGCATTCCTAGGTGTAACCTACTTCCCCTCGAAATTTGTAACATCTTAGATGGGACACCCTGTATAACTATATGACGAACTATATAGTTTTGAAAACAAGAAACAGAGAACTAAGAACAGTTCAATTTAGTCAGTTCGGATTAGACTGTAATTCTTTATGATGCACCACATGAAACAAGGAGTTAAATATATTTTTCAGAAAACATCATATCCAACAATTTCTTACCTACTTCTTAAGATTCGTCATCATGCAAAATCGCAAATGCATGAAATGAAGAAAAGTTAAATTGAAAGCAGAATAGCATATAAAACAAACTCACAACATAAGAATAAAATAATAATTTTACAAAACTTTATTATCCTTTTTAAGATACATTTTTATTTCTTTGGAGATTGTGGCATTTCATTAATTAATTAATTAACAAAATGAAATGACAAATCCGGCCTTCCAGCCGTAACTGACTAAGTCTAAGAGTAAATATATCACACGTGACTTTAAATTGAAATTAATAACTAAAAGAAATTCATAGCAGTGTGAAAATAAAACTTTAAACTAAAATCTATGACGGAATCGTAATTATGATAACAAAATGAAAATACTATTTTTTTTTTCCTGCTTAGTTTAGATTATTTAGGAATGAAATATATTTTTTATACCAACATTAAAACTACAAGAAAAGTATGTAAATAGAAAATTAAAAGAAATTATTATTTTATATATTCGTTTCAAATATCCGAATTAGTGATTTTATAAATTCGTTTAATTAAATTTTACAAAAAAATAACAAAATGATATCAGTAAATAATAATTACTATTAATTCCTTTTGCGTTTACATAAATGACGTCATTTGGACGAATTTATTCAAAATATTTTCAGTTTATAAATTAAATTAAATGCTGACAGACGATTGAATCCTGACGATAGAAATGTGATTTTTTTTCAAATTTTCCTGAAAAACATAATTTAATCACAATCTTGTCTTCATTATTGATTGAAATAAAAGATAAATTCAATTTCAATTTGAAAATGACGAATAAAAAGAAACTAATAATCCCTATCGGGATCCTTTTCAATGTTTTTCCCTTTTTTGTCACAAAAAAACTGAGTAATTTGTTGCCATCATTACAGAAATGTCATTAAAATTAAAAAAAAAATTAATATCTCGAAAACTAATTCCAATTTCAAAATTCTGTTACCAGTTTTGACATCCGCGGACTTTTATGGACAATTGGTATTAATTTCATCATCAAGCGTTTAATATTTCATTAAAAATAGCCCTGAAAAATAATAAGTCGTTTAATCAGTCGTTTCATAAAATCGTTTCATAAATTCGTTTCATAAAATCGTTTCACAAATTCGTTTCATTAGGATTTTATATAAATAGGGTAGATAAGTGATAAAAAATTATGTTTATCAAAAATCTAATATATTCAACCACTGTACAAAATTTCTTTTTTAATATTTTTTTATTTATTTACAATTTTTATTTATAATATTTACAAATAAATTAAAAAAATTCTTGCATTCATTTAAGAAATGCATTAATAAGCATTTATTTAGAAATAATTCCTCTTTAGTGACGTATGCTACACATAAATGCTTTTCTAAAATAACTTTTGCTTACTTAAGAATATTAACAGTCACCTTCTCTAATTCTGATCCCTTTTATCTAATGTTACAGTAATTCAGGCACAAATGCTTAAGCTCTTCATCTCTAGACACATGTAAGACGTCAGCGTCTGGTGTATATGCTCATTTTGGATGTCGAAGAGAAATGCCTCATCACAGGAGAAATCCACTGTCCCTGAGGGTCCCAGGAGAATAAATGCAATTCTTCTTCCGAAATGAGTAGAGGAGATGAGATGCAGAGCTGACAACATATCCCACGTCCTTCTTCCATCTTCAAGACGCCGTGACGCCAGTTTTGAAGTAGACGATTGACTTCATCTGAAACGAATCTTGTTGAGACATTAGAGGTAGAATTTGTATAATGAAATTCTGCTGTCGGGGTGAAATTTAATTTAGAAACCGTAGTTGCGTGATATGAAGTTAAAATTGGAATTGAATAAATATGCCGTCTCTTAAACAAGTGTGTATGTAATCAGTTGAATTTCTGTGTATTACAAAAGGTATACGAAATATTAAATCTCTAATAAATATACTTTTTGCACTGCATATTTTTTAAGAATTAGTTTAGTGAAACACTGTTTTCGTTATGAAATTAAATTTAAAAACAATTATTGCATGATATGAGATTTAGATTGGAAATGAATAATTATGGCATCTTTTACGCAAGTTCGGTAATTTTTTGCGAGTTTAAACAGACGTACAAAGTGTTAAATCACTAATAAATATACTTTTAAGAATGCGTAAATATTTTTTGTGAAACACTTTAATAAAACTTTGTTTTCGAGATGAAATTAAATTTAAGATAAATTATTGCACTATATGAAATTTAGACTGGAACTGAGTAAATGTATTATATTTTAAACAAGTGCGTATCGAGGTGAATTTCTGTGCGTTATGAAAGGCACACGAAGTGTTAAATCTAATAGTAATAATAGTAATAACTAATAAGTCTAATAGTAATAACTATACATTTAACTTCTTGAGACCCCTGGTCCATCCTATTGGACATTTCTATTTTTCATATAATTTTTTTTAATTTAAGTTAGAACTTCTAAATGTTTACTGTCTATTATATTTGACGTTTTGTGCTGCTATCGAAATACATGTGTCGCCCAAATGAAAATGGCACTACAGTTGGTTTGGGAAATGATTTAATGGTATTAATATAAATTAGTATACAAAAGAGAAAAGTAATACAGACGTAACAGATAGGCTAGACAAAACTACCTTGTAGGTTGAAACAAGTGTCCCAGCGGCCAACAAGACGATGGATACCCTGGGTGAAGTAGTTACGGGGTTGGTTGTAGAACCAATTTTCAACGGCAGCTTGGACGTCATTATCGTCGGCAAAATGCGGTCCCTTCAAAGCTTTCTTGAGTGAACCGAATATGTGGTAGTCACATGATGAGATGTCTGGGCTGTAAGGGGGATGTTCGAGAACCCCCCCCCCCCCTGCGGAATTGTCGTAACAATGTTTGGAAACAGCCAGAATACCGATCTGCATGACATACACTCCGTGCCATATACGTTTTGCATTTGACAATAGATTTCACTAACACTCACATTTTCCGCTGTTAAAAATTGCACGACCGCGCGTTGACACCGTTTGGAGGCATCCATGATGCGAAGGATGCCTTTTAACGTGCTCCCACGCTATCCACGTACATACGCATCTGACGTAATCTGACGATATCGTGTTCATTCCCAGCACTCTGCGCCCTCTATAGGAGCATGCGCAGTCATCTTTCTCTTCAATGGCGGAGATTGATTCATGCACAAAAACATATTTGAAAATTCCCGTTTTATTTCAAATAAGACGTCACTTTGTTCCTAGAGAAATCCCTTTTAATGATAAAATTCTTGTTAGTTTTCTTTTCCTAGCAATTATAACGTGGATTTTGGCTGAAAACTCACATCTGTATTTAACTGGCATCCAAGCTTATTAATTAGTAGCGATAAAAAATGTTTCAGTTTTTCATTTTTAATATGACGTCATTATCCATCTACTTTTATTACATACCAATTTTCATGCTTCTTGTATTATTACGAATATTTGAAAATGCATGTTTTATTTCCAATATGACACCATTTTTGTCTAAGCCAGGGAGGATCCTTTTCTTAGTTCCATGGTCCAGAAATATTTTCTTAATAATATAATCATTGTTAATTTTTTCTTCTAATTATAACGCAATTTTTGATAGAAAACCTCTTCTGAATGTAATCGACATTCATATTTCATGTATAATAACAAACATTCCATATTTTTGTTTCAAATATTACGGCAATTCATATGCTTTTCAATTCTTTTTAATTCATTTTTCACGTGGAAATCATTAAATTGAAAATTAATTGTTGGAGAAAATAATTATTCCAGGCTTTGTATTTACTGGCAACGATAATACTTAGCAGCACAAAATAGTTAATTAAATTTAACAGGAAAAATATTCATTGATTATGTATGAAAATAATGAAATTTTGAATTATTAATAAAAATGTTTGAAAATAATAAATAAGAACTACCCTATGTTCATTTCTGGGTTCTAATCCCTTTATATGCAAAGATACAGGGTCATTAAATCATCGGTTTTCACGTTTACTTCAGCCAAACATTCCCACACACAATCGCATTTATAATATTAATAGGATTTCATTCTTGACACTTCAAATATAATATTTGTTGAAAACAATGAGTTACAAACGATAATTACGAACAAACGATAATTATTAGTATTATCGTGAGAACTATTTTGGTAAGTATCAAATATTGCAGTATTTTTCTTTAGAAACATAAATATTTAATAGAAAATACATCAAAATGTTAGATATAATAAATAAAAATGTCTTTTTTATAAATTGATTTATTTGAAACAATCAGTTTTACACCCATTTTCTTTCTATTTAAGGAAATGGCTGTCATACGTAATGAGATACCGTAAGATGCGAATTGAATAAATATTCCATATTTTAACGAAGTGTTTAGGTGAATTTCTGTGCAGGTGAATTTCTATGTGTTATAAAAAATCTACAAAGTGTTAAATACGTAAGAAATTTATTTTTTGCGATGTATATTTCAATGAGAATTCGTATACTGAAACTCTGCTGTTGGGATAAAATGCATTTTAGAAACATCATGTACAGACTTGCGTAGTCAGGTTAATTTCTCTGCGTTATAAAAGTCATTCGAATTGTTAAATGTCTGGTAAATATATTTTTATAATGCAGGTGTTTTGGGGAAAACGTTTATTTGGAACTCAGTTGTTCGAATCAAATTTAATAAATAAACTATTATTGTATGACATGAAGTTAAAATTGTAACTCAATTTATATGCCATCTTTCAGGTCCCTAACCAAGTGAATTTCTTTGAGTTATAAAAGTGGTACACTGAGTTAAAATGACCCGAAAATTTTTGATGAAATATGATTAAAGTTTGACCATGGATAAAGGCCTCTATATTTAAGTTGGACTTTTATTTCTTATTACATTTATTTATTTCATTTTATTATAATAAAAAATATTATTACATTGTAAAAAATAGTAACAAAAACGTTAATACTGTAGGACAATTTTAACCTTCCAATACCGATTTTGCCATATTATGAAGTCCAAGTTTCATGTGTTTCAGTCGTCATTTCTTTTTTATACTACTCGTTACGCTGTCTTTGGTTTATACCCAAAACAAAATTTTAAAGAATATTAAAAAACAATAATAAACATTTCGAAATCCATAATATATATATATACATATTTGTAATATGAAAAACAAATTGTTTTTTTTTTTCAGGTATAGTATGAAGAAAACTTAATTTCCTTAAAAAAAAAAAAAAAAAAAAAAAAAAAAAGACGGTCTCCGTGTCTCAACGCGTACTGCTCGTACGACTGTAATTTTAAGAATTTTGGTATCGGACTAACTGTACGACATTCTTGAAAATCATATAAAAGTAACAATAAATGCATTTTTTTTATAATTTCAGACCTTTCTGTTATCTGTCTGTAATATTATTTGTTTTATATTATTCTCAACTTTATGATGCTTTAATTTTGTTTATTAAATGATATAAGGTTTAAAAATTCTTAAAAATTATTATATTTTAAATCTTCAAAATATTTTTGTTTTTAAAAATCTTCATTCTATTATGTTCCGAAAAGTCAAAAAAGTCATAAAATATGCTTATTTTTCAATACGAAAAAACACTCATACCTACTTAATAAAGTTATATGATTTCCAATATAACGAAAATTGCATGCGCTATATTATGTTCCATGTAAAATAACATTTAAATTTGTTTCACATTGCTATACATTACTGTTTTAGAACAATTATTGTCTAAAATACATTTTAGTGACGTTTTTCAACTTTAGACAGATTTATATTTATATCTGATACTTAGGAATCCTCAAAAGAAAATAAAAGGAAATAAATTTGCCAAGTTGACAATTTTGTATCGAGTTTGCTAATTTAATGCGAACGTTTTATTTTTACAATCGGAATGAATATTCTGTAATTTTTAATATATATAGTTTTTTCAACTAATCAAAGAGTTAGAGATTATTTCCTCACAACAAACATATAATATTCATTTTTGTTAAAATTGTATTGTAGTAAAGATTAAAGATTTAGTAAACGTTTTTGTATAATACTATAAATATGCTTTGAATGATTATTTTTTTCTAATTTTAAGAAATCATTGCTTTGTATTTCTAAAATTAAATTAAAAAAGCCATAAGATTTTAATTCAAGATAAAATTCAAAACTTTCTTAAAGTTTTTAAATATTTGTTGCATTTTGTGTTAAAAAATATCGTATTCGGATTGAATATCCAGTAATTTTTAATAAAACATCTTTTTTTCAGCAAATGAAAGAGTTCGAGACCATTTCCTCACAACAAACATATAATATTCATTTTTTTTTATTGCAGTAAAGTTTAATAATGTTCTTGTATAAAAATATAAATATTATTTGAATGATTCAATTTTAAAGAAATTATTCCTTTGTATTTCAAAAATTAAATTCAAAACTCCATAAAAATTTTAATTTAAGATAAAATTCAAAACTTTCTTAAAGCCTTTAAATATTTGTAGTATTTTGTGGAGAAAAATATCTTATTTACTTTAAACTTACATTTTTGAAAAATAGATATGATTTTTTGAGAAAGCTTACATATGTTTATGTAGAATTTGTATACAATAGTAACATTTATGTTGCAAATGAAACACTTTCTAAGTATTTATTCCTAAAAAGAAGTACACTATGTTAAAATGTTAAAATAAATATATAAGTATAAACATTAAATATAAGCACATAAATATGTAAATATAGTATTAAAAAATTCAAATACCGCGAGAGTTTGTATATTTTAACTGTGGAAAACGTTCTGGTTTCATGTGGTGTGCTCCGAATTTCTAATAGTATTCCGGAAATATACTTTCCTTCAATATACGACCTTTGATTGAAAACCATATTTTAGAGAATCTTATTCCAAAACGCATGGCTCCAAAAATTGAAATAAATTCCTTAAAATAAGAATATTTGACAGGTAAGTTAGTCGTTATGTATTTCAATAAATTAGAGGGAGATTCTATTAAACGTCTGGTTTTAGTAAATTTGTTGTATATTTATAAACAGCTTTGCAAGTTTATCATATTTAATGGCGACATGCTTTGCATCCTCAAAAGTAAATTTTAAATATACCTAGAAAAAAATAGCTATTATTGATTGTTTGGGATGAGTATAATTATTTTACGAATGAATAGATTTTATAATGATTTAGAAGGATTTTTAAAAATTCAGTATGTCTGTGGCCATTTAAATTCTCATTTACATTATTTTTAAAAAGTTAATTGTTTTTTTTTTAAATAATCATTCGGGTCAAAGCTTTATGCTGATTGAATTGTGTTATTTTTAATTGTCTCTGATTGTTTTATTTGTACAGCTATTCATTTTGATATTTTTAAGTATTTAACTAAATGAGTGCTTTACATGTTAGAATTTTGCGTTTTAGACCATAAAATTTATCATTAAATTTAGATCCAAAATATTATTAAAGACTTGAAATACAGGGTGATTATAATTAAAGTTACCCTGTTTAGACCTACGAAAAGTCTGTTCTAGTTGACAGATATCGATAAAACTTGGAATATACGTTATATGCGCCATGGGGAAATGAAATCGGAAATAAAAAAAATGAGTTCAAATTTCAACCGATAGATGGCGACAGCCATTTCCTTAAATAGAAAGGATATTACGCAAATTTGGAGCACTTTAACCCTTTCCGGCACAGTGGTCCCACTACGGGCACACCTAATTTTAATTCCAAACTTGCATTCGGCACCAAGAATATTTTAATAAAATTTTGCTTCTACAATGAGAGCTTAAAATAAGAAGTTCTCATTTTCAAAAAAAGTCATTTGTAAATTCCGGTGTCAGTCAGTAATTTCGCATTTTACGAACAGAATTTTTCTGTGCCGGAAAGGGTTAAAAAGCCAGTAGTCGCTGCCGTAAAGTCATTTTGCACCATGCCGTTAAATAAGAAGGCGAAACGTTACTGGTGAAGTTGGTTTTTATCAGAACGGCAGTAATTTGCCAATTGCACTGCGAGAATATCGACCCTTGAAAGACTTACGAAAAGGACCAATGTCGAGGCAGGCTTTGAAAAAGATGATGTCTAAATTCGAAGAGACTGGGGAGCTGAGTGTGCTGCAAGGAAGAGGACGGAAACCTGATTTCAAATGAAACTGCCGAAGAAGTCGCTCTCACCGTGGTCTAAACCCCGTTTCCCAATATTCTTCAACAAGTGCTCGAGCGGTGGCACATGATTTGTCTCTCCCTTGGTATACAGTACGAAATGTTCTTCGATCCATTATAAAGTGGTATCCATACAAGATTCACGTTGTGCAGGCATTGAACCCTGCAGACCCGAACACACGAACTAAATTTGCAAGGATGTTTTTGGCCACGATAGCTGTTGACAATACATGGCCTTGGAACATTTTGTGGACGGACGAGGCGCATTTTTCCTTAGATGGAGTAGTGAATACTCAGAACTATCGCGTATGGGATACGGCAAGTAAAATATTGTGCATGAACTGTCTTTGCACCCTGATTACATTACTGTATTTTGTGGCTTTACGGCTGATTTCATTATCTTTTTTTGAGGAGAACACTTCTCAGGGTCCTAAAAGGTGTTCCATTACGGGTACCCGTTACTGAGACCTCCTTCATCAGCAGGTCATTCCATCCTGGCAAGAGCGAGAGTGTTTAGAGACTATCGTATTCATGCAAGATGGTGCACCACTTCACATAGCTCGAACAGTGACGGTATTGCTTCGTGATCACTTTGGAGATGATCGGGTAATTTAGAGAAGATTTCCGACAACCTGGCCTACTCGTTCTCTGGACTTGAATCCCTGTGACTTCTGGTTGTGGGGATTCCTGAAAGATCGTATGTATGGAGGAATCATACGGACTCTGCCTGATTTGAAAGCAAGCATAACTCTTCACGTTGCTGCAATTGATCGAGAAGTCCTTTGCGCTACTGTTGAACACGCTATAATACGCTTTGAACATGTGCTTGACGTAAATGGAATGGACATTGAACATATACTGTAAATAAAAAAAGTTTTGTATTTCCAGTTTGAGAATTTTGGTTTTCATGCGCCTCTTCCACCTGGTGGTCGAAGTTTGAACTATTTTTTTATTGTAGATTTCAAGTCTCCATGGTCCATGTAACTTATATTCCTAGTTTCATCGGTATCTGTCAACCAGAGCGGACTCTACGTAGGTCTAAACAGGGTAACTTGAATTATAACCACCCTCTTTGTTTGTGACACTTTATGATATTAAATATAGTATTATCTGAAAATTTACATAAATTAGTATAAACGAGAAAGACATTTCATAATTGCAAATATTTTTATTTATTTATTTGTAATGTAGAATAAAGAAATTATTTTCCTAATATAGGGTAGTCTGACTAGCAAGTGAACACATAGCCCCGTGCATGAACAATTAGTAAATATTTTAATAGAATAAGATTTGAAAAACACCCCACAATTTTATCATCATGCTAGGTTTAAAAAACCCGTAATTGAGTAAATACGTGTTATAAGTTATTTGTACACGTTGTAAGATAAATGACATAGTATGAAATTTAAGTGTTTTTAAATTTCTGCCTGTTCATTCATTGGTAAGAACTGTAAATTTAATTGGTTTTTGTATAGCGTCTTATTAAGACACCCCTAACATCCCAAACAAATGAAATATACAGTTTTATTTATTTTTTAATCATTTGTATACAAACACATGCATCTGCACTGTCAGGCACCGAAAGGTACTGTTTATTGAAATATTATCAATCTTTTTTTTATGATCTTAAGCGTTTATTTACTTTTCGGACTATCCTAACACTTTTTGTATACTTACTCTTAAAAAGAAATATACCGTGATAATAATTTAAAATATCTTAAAGCAAAAATATGTAAATATGAGTGTTAAGAAATTCAAATATCGAAGGAGAGCATTGGTATATCTTTATTGTACCAAACGCTCACGTTTCATATGATTTGCTACGAATTTCGAATAGTATTCAGTAATAGTTTTCCGTTTCAAATAGTATATATATTTTTAAAAATATGATCTTTGATTGAAAATCATATTTTGAAGAATCTTCTTTCTAAACGCGGGGCTGTAGGAGTATATTTGACAGCTAAGTTGATTGTTATGTGTTTCAATAAAATTGTGGAAGGCTCTATTAAAGATTAGATATATGAGATTTTTTTAACATAAAGTATTTTTTTAAAGTTACTGTAATTAAAGACAAGATGCATCTGAAAAAATATAAATGTTAAATATAGCTTTAGAAAAATAATTGCTGTCAATTGTTTCAAATGCATATTATCTACTCATATGAAACCCCGTCAAATATCAAATGTGAAAAATTATTTAATAGTAAGTTAAGTAATTAAAATTCTACTCCACCATAATGCTTTTGAATATTATCATGCGCATACGATCATAATAGTTCAAATAAATCATGATATTTTCCTAATTCATATATTTTATTTAAAGATACAAAAAAATAAAGTAAATAAAATAAATAAAACTTCAATAAATTCTGCGGATAATTTTACCTAATCGGTATACAAGCCAGAGGTTTGTGAAATATATAATTTACAAGAATGAGATATAGGAGGAATGTGATAACACACTTAAAAACTAAAGCAAAAATCACGTAAAAACAACATAAAGAAAATTATAACATTGCAAAAGGCAAATGTTTGTCAAAAACGTCCACGACTAATTACAAGAATGCCGCTAATTTTATGTAAATAATGAAAGCTTAAATCTGGCAGTTTTAAGTGAACCTGTTATTAAAGATGATTTCAAAGAAAATTTTAAAGACTATTTTTAAAGCCAGTTATTAATTTAACAGTTTTGTAAGATGTCATGATTCAGAATTTAAATTTGATTGAGACAGATGGGGATGAATAAATTGTTTAACACTATTTGTGTCATTAACGATCAAATCGTATGCAAAAGAATTTGCAAATAAAGTACACTGTAAAAAATAACGTTTATTAAACTAGAAAGAAGTTTTACGAAAATTTTACGTAACCGTACCCATCGTTCCGAAAAGTGTTCTTTTATCTTTCTAACTCTTAGAAATCAATAGATTTCAGAGATTTACAAAAACCTATCTGTAACAAATTGCTTTTGCTGGTCGTAATTTTCGGGATCGTTTCCGAATAATTTTTGCAATGTATTAATCAGTTTTCTGAACCCAGAATATCGGACTTTCGGATTCTATCAATCCTCAAATAAAGATTTTCCACTGCGTAACAGAATTTATACATGGAAGAGTAAGAAAATAACGTTAACGTTAATGCTGTTAATTTAGCATGTTTGTCTGTTGAACATGAAAATGTTTACTTGAAATTTTATAACATCGAAAAAACGGATATTCATACTTGAGAAAACTGATGGATATGCCGTAAAAAATAAAGAAACGTTTTTGAAAATTAGGGGCAGCAAAAGTAACTTTTGTTTGAGAAACGCCTTATTTAATATCGAAAATCCATTTGTTTTTGTTAGGTTTCTGAGGATAAAGGAATGCTTTTTGGAATCATTGATAACTCGAAAGAGGTTGTACTGTATTTTTAGAAACCTCCTTGCTATCCTTGATTAAATTGAAGTGATTAAAATGTCAATGCCGACATCATTTCGGCTACAAATATTTCAAAGCAAATCGTAAAATGTGTAATTTTATGCTATTATCTACCGCGATTTTATAACTTCAAAATTTCGCCCAAGAAATGCGATAAAATATTTTCATATATTATCATAAAAGAGCCAAAGGATACCTCTTCTAAGATGAACTAGACAATAAAACCTAATATACAAAAGAAAGGAGTGGACTAAAATTAACTTTTAAATAAAAATTTCACTAGGTAATATTTTTTTTAAATTGTAGAAACAATAATATATATATTTTAAAGTAGTCTTAATTTAATATATAACGCAAAAGGCCTAATCCAAATGTTTCGTTAAAGTAATATTTAACTAAAAATATTGCAACTAAAAAGTGTCATACAATAAATTCAAATCAAAACTAATCAAAATTGTTCGTAATTTTAAAGAAAAAGAATATATCTCTGAAGTGCTTGTAAACATCAGTATTTGATTCTTATCGAAAATTTCTACACGTTTGCTCTCACAATCTTATTTGAATATATGAGCGCAGATAGCTTTTTACATTGCCATAAATAGTTTTATCTTAAATGGCTATGCTGATGCACGGTTTTAATAATAAATGTTATAAAATAAATAAATAAATATATATGCGCACTCACATTTGCATGCATATATAAGAACATTTGATGGCGAATATATTTTTTTCCATACATTTATGACTATAAATATTATAAATATAGTTCATACAAACTAGATAAAAAAAATAAAAACCTGCATGAATCAAAAATCCGGCTTGTCATATATCTCTAGAAATTGATTACACTCTAAAGCGGAACTGTATTTAAAATGCCCTAAATCAAAATTTATGTAAGAGAAAGAATTGATACACATAAAATTCCGATTTCTCCTTAACCATGACTTTCAGTCGCGGTTAGCATATATGTATGAATGGAAATGTTGAGATTCTCCTTTAGCGAGCCAGCCCTTATCTCCAGCTTCCATCTCCGGCAAATACATCAGCACAAATGGGGCAATAAATTCAGGGAGCCCGCTGCAGTAATATGCGTTTACATCATACAAACAGCTTAGCCTAATCGGAAACCATAAATATGATATAATTGGTTTTCGCCGGCTCCTGAAGAACGAAGATGGTAAATAATAACGTTAAATGAAACAAAATGAGAAATGATGGTCGCAGTGTTCGTTTTATGAAAGTAATCGCAATACGAAACCCACTGCTGGCGAAAAAAGAAGGGGGCATTTAATGAATATGTATGTGCAAAAAATGCAAACATTGTTTATTTTTCGTAAGAAAATGGCCCATATTTATTTCTACGAAGAGTAGAGTTTACAGTTAAGTAGAGTCGTTATGAAAGTTGAGTGTTTGGTTTAATTTATAAAAAAAATGGAAGAATAATTTTTTAATAAAAATTAACAGAGTTAATCAATCAAATGTAGAGTAAACTATTTACATAGCAAACAAAATTTTAATTGCTTTTAGAAAGCATTTTTCGGAATTAAAAGCAATATCATACTTTATTCATAAAGTCTTTTAATTATATTAATATTTAATACAAAGTTGCAGCTTATATCAATATATAAAGCGCATATGGTAAAGCCTGTTTTTTAGTCAATCGTGTTATTTCTAAAATAGTGGTACTATAAATATAACAGATGGTATAAAATGGTATAAATATAATTTATAAAATAAGTATAATGGTCATTAAAAAGAAAGAAAAAAAAGAAATATGCTTTCTTGATTTTTTTTTTGTATTTTGGCACTTTATAGAAAATAGTAGGCTATGCCAATGGAAGAAGATTATGGAAGATTAATGTATTTATATGGGAATTTCACCAAATTATCCAGCTATCGCAAGGTCATCACTTCATGCATGCATCCTTAAAAAATATATATAAAACAAAATAAATAGACATTACTTATCATATGTAGAAATAAGAAAAGGCATGTTAGTATTCGTGTTATGACACTTGTGATTTCTTTTTTCATAAAAACAAGTATCATCACTCGTAAAATAGCCGGTTAAGCTCAAGATCCGCATATTTTTCATGGGCCTAACCTTAGCAAATATTGCACTGGATCCAATCTCCTTGAATAGTTTCATTCCAAATAATACAATGAGACAATTCATCCGCTTCCGGCAATTCTTCATCAAAGTTGAAAGACTTTCAAGCTTTTGCTTCGAGAGGGTTTTCTTCGGTTTTAGAATTATGAATAACACTCTTCTTCTGTTGTTTATTTTCTGTGGACTTTACTTTGACCTTTTCACATTAACTTCTGTGAGTCTACCACCTTAGGTGCTTTTAGGTACACAAGATCTTTCACTAGCTTCCCTGATTCTCCTTTCATGAAGTCGGACTTTTTTACGGCTACTTTCATGTGATTTCCATCTCACTTATGACGTGTTTTCTCCATCCTAGAATAATATACAGAAAACCGTAAGAATTTAACTTTTTATGCCTCTAAAATTTGTCTGATACAACCCACCAACCGTTTATCCGATACAACACGAACGGTACACTCAGACACTTTGACTACCTACCATGTGTGTTACTAGGTCTAGACATAGTTACAGCCTACATTATAAAGCACAGTAATTCATACATCTAACAAAACACTAAAAACATTGGTGTACTTACTTTCACAGAAGCTACATAGCTCCAAAGTTATCTACGTACACTAGAAAACTCGCAAAATAACTTAATATCACATGCAAATGCAAAGATCCTTTGGTCCAAAATGGCGAGAGTGTCTTCCTTCGGGCATAATAAACAGTAGCATGACAGGTGCTGCTACCATCGCCCAACGCTTGAAACACTATTTGTCGGATATAATCCGATGTCCGATGCTACCCGACCTTCGCCTAAATGTAATAATTGATCATAATTTTCTTATAAATGTACTGAGTAGAAGTATGCAAATCTTACTATATTTATAAAAATATTAGTCTTTCTTACAAAAATGTAGGTTTTCTCGTACAGAGTTCATATTATTTCTGATTTTACGTTTGCTTCATACTAATGGAGAATGGAAGACACGAAGACAAACTTTAGTTTGTTTTCAGAAGAAAACATGAATCTGTTGCTCGGTTTTACAACTCTTATAATAAAATTCCTAGTCTCATTTTCACCTTTAATGCTTTTGGAGCACAAAATCGAATAGACCTATATTTATAAACTTAAATCTGACAATTATTACTTCGTACATTTTTAGATGATATGTGTCATCAAGTACATCAAAAATCTCCCTTTTAAGGCAACAGTTTTTCCGTCGCACATTGTAAAGTGGCTTTTTAGCTGCGTTCCTAATTATATAAACACATAGCACCTATAGTCGTCGTCTGGTGCGTCCGCACATAACACCGCAAAAACTACCGAACCCAATGGTTTGAAATTTAATATATATAATCGTTGCAGAATTTTGTCCAGTCATTTCAAATTTTATGAAAATCGAATCAAGACTTAAATAGATATAAATAAAAATATTTATTAAGTAATTTGAATTTTTTTTAATCGGTACTTCCTTGTTATAGCAGCTTCCGAGGATTAATCGTCAAGCGACCGATTTGTATCGCGAAGTTATCTGATATGTATGACGTTATAGTCATATTAGACGTGTATGACATTTTATAACCTCTATGACAAAGTTAAAGTCACATTCTTCATTCTATTAAATACTGTCATACGTAATTAATCCAATTATATCGCATGACAGGTAATGGTTCTAGGTCGCCATGGTGATTACGTAATATTTATGAGGGAGTCATTATTTTCGTATTACTGAATTTAAAAACCGCATTTGTATACCAAAATTGTTTAATTATAGCAGTTCTATAATCTACTGACAGTTTTTTGGATAGATGTTTCTGGATAAATAGATATTAAATGGAAAAAGATTCTAAATATAGATTTCAAGTTCTCAAATTTTCAAAGCTAGGCCCAAGTTCCCCACTAGAATTTTCAGTAAATGTCAACAAAAGATTAAATGTTGCCAACTTAAAATGTACTTATTTTATTATGGAAATTAATCATATCATAATAAAGTACGATATAATTCATTTTAGTGAATTTCCAACTTATTTTTACTGACATCAACCGCATATGATGAGAGAAAGCCTACACTTATGTTTTACTATGTCTTGTTATGTATTCTTTCACGTAGTATCGGTTGATGCCGTTGAAAATACCAAAAACAATTGCAGCTATAATGCATTATCGAATTTTATTAAAATATTCATTAATTTTTTTGTTTATGAGATTGGTACAGAAGCATGTGTTTTATTTTTATTATTATTATGAGGATTTTTGCAATCAAGCACCGCTAACTGTTAAAGTCACATATAGGGGCAGGTAATTCCAACGTTTCTCACTCATCAAATTCCTACAGAAGATTAATGTACGAACGTTTTTGAGGGATACAGCAGAATCTTGACTTTACAACATAAAAATGTTGAAAATTAGAAAAATTTCAAAAACATACATAGAAATGAAAACTCGTTTAATGAAAAAAAAAAAGGCGTCAAGCATAGAAACACTTTCTAACACTCCCAGGACATTTTAACAAACCTTCGCTATTTAATAAAGTGAAAAAGATAGGTAAGTAATAATCTTAGAAAACGCATAACACATTTGAAAACAAAAGTTCAGCAATTATCGTCCATAGCCGGAAAAGTATTACAATTATTTTTTAAAGCACCATATTTTATCTATATGTTTGTATGTCTTTTACATAGTATACTAAAATTTAGTTTAGCAAGAAAATGCGTAACACGGATAAAAATACAGCTTCAGCAATTTCTACCCAATAGACAGAAAATTACTTGAATTATTTTGTAGACCTCTGTATATTACCTATAGATTTATATACACGAAACATATTATGCTATAATATAGTTTAGGCAAAAAGACGCTTAAAACTACTGAAATCACGCTTCCAAAAATTATCATCCATAAGTGGCCATGTATTGAGTTCTTCGCGTGATCCTGTATATGATTTTATTTATAATCTATAAACAATTCTTAATATAGTAAATATAGTTCAGTTTAAAAGGCATGACTCAACTTGAAAGCTCCTTTAAGCAATTCACGCTCAATTAAGCTCTTACACAGACTTACAAAGTTTACAAAGACTTTTGTGTAGCCCCGTATATGATGTGTAGCATTTGTACATCCCGTAGTATGCAAAAATTAAGTTATACTTAAAATCGCATACCACAACAGAAAACGCAATACCAACAATTATCACTTCGGATGTAGTTCTGTATCCAAAATTTCTTGTGTGTCCTTGTAAATGTACGGTAAATGATAAATGAATGATAAATGCACATCATATTATAAAGCACAGATCTTGTAGTAAATTTCACTAATGTATATCAATTTATTATATTTGACAGATAGTAATATAATTAACATACACTGCAAACAGTTTTTCCCTTTAGTGCATTGTGTAACTGAATTATTTTGTGCGACCTAATAAATGAATGATAAATACTTTAGACTCGATATTCTACAGAAAGTATATTTCAGTGCACCTCAGAAATTCCTATCAATTTCATTCTGTTTGTAATTGTGTAACATGAATAATATACACCGTAAACGCTTTTTTCCCCATAGACCATAAAGTAACGGAATTATTTTGATTGATTGATTTTATGACGGCCGATTATCTACACGAGGGGCATATTCCCTGGGGGGGGGAGTGCCCTCCGTGGGGGGACTTTCTAAGGGATCCTAACCCGTATTTACGGCAAGGTTCGAAGAAAACCACGGGAAACTCTGAACGATTAGGTCGACGAGCGCGACAGGGCTTTGTACCCAGCACACTGTAAAAAAAATGCAGTAAAATTACGGGCAGAGGCCGGCAGCAGAGATTCCAGTCATACCCCGTAAAAAAACAATCCATGCCTATCATTTTGTGCAGCCCGTAATTTTACGGGCCAAAGTATTACAGCATTATAATGCACTGGATATAATGCACTTTAAAACACAATAATACTTTACTTACTGCTCTGTAGCACGTAGTACGTTAGATAATCATCACAGAATCGCTTTTTTGGCGGGTTAATATTTTCGAAACACGATTAAAATGAAGGGTTACACCCTAGCGGAGGACAATGTATGGGGTATTTTTGTTAACATATGGGATAGAACTGTAAGAATATGTGGATTGCTCTTAATTTTCTAAGTATATAAGGGAAAAGGCCGCTTATTTAGTGGATCAAACCGTTTTTCATCAAATAAGGCTGTTGCCCGTGAAAATTGAAGGGCAAACGCTCATAAATTTACAATTTTTTCTGAGAGTGCACCTCCCGTCTACCAGCTTTGAGAGCAGAACTTCTCAACCACTGGTGGGGCTAGGAATTATGTTGAGTTCTCCTGTAAACGAACTACACATACGAAGTGCTACACATACCATATTCAAGAGTGAGCATATTTTGTGCACTTCAGTGATGTAAATCACTTTCAATATGTTTGAAATAATGTAACATTATTAAAATACGCAGCAACGTTTTTTTCTGCATAAACCATAATCTATCGCATTCTTTTGAGTGCCCCTGTAAATGAACTATAAATGCTATACACTTCATTTTTCATACTAATCATTCCATAGTAAACTTCAATAATGCATATCAATTACATGGCAATCCGAGTATATTTACGCGAGTTAGAGCACGGACAGACAGATAGACTGACTGACTGACAAATCGAATGCATAAACACTTTTGAACTATGTTGGAAAGTGCTCAAAAATTAGTCTCAGAATATTGCTCATAAGACTAAAACAATATTACAACGATACAAAAATTGGACTTTTATAAATGTTTTTCATCGGGTACTCATTTTTAGTTTTCTCCTGTTTTACATATTTTTTCGACGGATTTCCTCCTTAAAACGGGAGTAGACTGTAAGGGGAAAAAACATATATGGCTTCGCATACTATACTTATAAAACAACTCTACATAGTTTTGAAACTTTTGGAAAATACGTACAATTTTCACCTGTGTCGTGGAAATTCATCGTTTCGGAATACTGTGCGTCATGTTTGAACTGGCAATCCCCAATAAATAACTACAGCCCATACTTCATAGAACGATTTCGTTAGTGCTGTCATTTTTCCTATCAACACGTCCGCAGTAATTTGATATCATTTAATTACCAGTGTCCAGTCTTCCGGATACTCTCCGAGCTACTGAAAGTAGTGGATTGTTGAAAGCAGTAAAACGTTTTACTAATGTATCGTTTGTGACGTTTGTTGAAACAGATGTATTTTTTTATTTGACTAATTCTTGAAAGACATATACAATGGGGAAATTTAAGAAGTCATTTATTTTGTGCAGAATATCGCTACAATTATGAACATTGTGCTTACACTTTGGGAAGCTAATATGTACGAAACAATGAGATTACTCGTAGTGAATTTTGGAACTTGTAAAGGTTACGTTGCCTTGTTCGGTCATAGTAATTATATTCCTAGAATGGATACCTTAGTTCTATGATATTTTGCTGCCACCACCGATATTAAAGTGATACCGGACACGTTGCGAAAGAAGTTCTCATAAAATAACCAATTAATAATTTATTGATTAAAATTATTATGCAAGAAAGTGTTACAGTGATATTTATTATATTGTTACTATCCGTATCTGACTGTCATATGGCAATCTCGCCGATCACCCGTTTTAATATAGCTCAAATGTACCACTCATACATATCACTCCGTCTAAGTAATAATTAGTTTTACTCTGGACCAAACTGTACAATGCACATTATCGATGTTATGCAACACAATTCTCTACACTCTTTACTCTACACGTCTATAGCCAACACTCTGCACTGACGACCCTTGCGTCCCACGCTATCTGCTACACATCAACAGTACACCTCCTTCACTCTTCACTGCACATCAGCCACTCTCTGGCGTCCTACTCTCTCGGCTGCATTTCCACGAGTGACCAGTCTCTCCCTGTCCCCTCACACTACCAATCGACGGGGCTGTCATTCCTCAATAACGGAGCCTCCATCCACGTGGGGCGTTTTCACGATATTTCTATCCCGGCCTTCGTCTCGATCATCTTCCCCCTGGCATTCTCCTGTGAAATCCATCTCCCTAGGAATGTGGTGTCCATTGTATTTCTTTCATTGTGTTTCTTTCAAAAACCAGATTAGTACTTTACAAAGAAATTGAAAACCTGCCTCAAATAAATAAGAAGATCAGGGGAAATACCAATGTCAATCACATACGGCAGTTTTACAGCAAAAGGAGAATTTATATTGGAATACAGTACTATAATAATGAATAAAGAATAATTACTTATAAATATACAATAAGAGTGTTGCTAAAGTCAGAAATCTGACAGAACGTATCTCGGTTCTATCTCAAAAGATTCGGAGACATGAGAAAAAAGATCAATTAGGACGTTTAGTCAATTTAGAAGGAAATGAAATCTGTATGCATTAATAATCTAAACCAAAAGCGAAAACTGTGAGTTTAAATTTATGCGATTTCCGTCTACACTACAGTGTTGTTTTAGATACAGTTAATTGTAGGGGCCTCCGTCGCCTAGTGGTTAAGACACCATTCCGCTAATTGCTTGAGAGCGTAGGGATCAGGTTGGCGGGTTCGACTCACGTCACCTCCATTGCACACACTTTGTGGAGCTCGCGGTTGTAATTCTTCGGTGTTGTAAATTTCCTTGTTGCTATCTCGTCCTTGTATATTGACGATGACTTATAAGCGGGCACTTGATGTCAAGCCCACAAGTCAGATGTATGTTCTCAATAAAACAAACAAACAAACAGAGAATTGCAGTACGAAAAAAATACGTATGGTAATAGCAATCGAACCACAACTGCTTACAGAATTTCACCATTATTAACGGGCTGTACAACCGTATAAGCGTAATACGAAAATCCTTTATTCCTTCTGATACAGTGACGTAAACAACACCAACTGTCATTCCAACTTTCGTCTTTTGGTTTAGGCCAACGGTTATTAAAGTCTTAATTGCGCAAGCCCCCTTTTATAAATTCCTCTGTCATCGCAGACCCGATTTAAGACACAAATTACTGATATTCTCTTAAAATTTGAACTCAGGATATATAAACTAACAGAGATATATAAAAAATTATACTGTATTTTTTACCACTATTTTTGTTTTTATCTTTGATTTTACTTTAAAGATATTACTCAGGCCTTAGGAAAATTATTTGAAAGCTAGACTTTCGCAGACATCCTGAAGACATGTTGTAAACTCCTTGGTCTGCTCTGACCATAGTTTAAGAACTGTTGGTTTTGGCTATTCATTCACATGAAGTATCATTTTATAGTAAATCTACGAAGCTGAATCGTTTTTTAATCGACTCTTCCCAATATGTCTAACAATTTTTGGTATAAGATCACCAAATTCGGCATTTCACCGCTAGGGACGATGTGTGATACCTCATTGTGTAGCGCATACTCACTTTTCTATGTGTAGATATCATGTGTTTTTCAATGACTACACCCGTTCAGGAATTAAATAAATTCAACGTTTACGATTTACACCCTGTATGTATGTAGTACAAGTGTTTATGAAATGCTTTTCGAGGGTTTAATGGAATGGGAACAACACATTTCATTCTGTTCACAACAACTTATCATCATAAAACTATTTTAAGTCAATTGAGTTAATTAGTCTTAATAATAATGTTGATATCTAATACCACTCTCTAATTTTGCGTCGTCGTTATGAATTTTTATACAGGAAATAAATTTGATATTGACCTTCATAAAATTTCCTACAGAGTAAAAAAAAAAGAGTAACTCGAAACGGTTTGCTACAATCATACTATAATGTGTGAATGTCAATCAGAAAGAATAACTGTAACTAAAAATTTATTTATTTATGACAAAGGAAAATTGTTTTCATCGTGTAATAAGCTGCCACATTATCTTCATTTAATTTATCATATTCTTATATATTATTTAATCATATTAATTTAAACTTTTTTTTTTTTTTTGGGGGGGGGGGGGTAATTGTAGAAAGTCGAGAAAGGCTAATTTTGAAATGTCTTAAAAATAAAATAAAGTTTTAACATAATTTTCTATTTATTAAACCTTTGTATATTTTGATTTCACTTAAACTTTTTTGACTATAAAACCTCATTTTTTTCTTATTTTTCTAAATAATTGAATTTTGCTGCACATGATGTATTTAATGAAAAAACTAAAAATTCACCATTTCACATGCGATGGAATATCTCTGAAAAATCAAAACAAAACATATTCCTTTGAAATTTACAGAATATGCAGTGAAATTTTAATCAAAATCTAGGAAATATCAATATGTACACTCAGCTTTTAATTCAAAATATACCTATTCCAAAGTATTTTCAAAATAACGAAAAAATATTTTTAGAAGCAAAATGGAAATGAAGAAAAGATTTCTCTTTAAAAAAATACAGAACACAATAGGCGCACAGTATTTTAATATAATCTCAAAGAAAGATTTTTTTGAATTATATTTGAATAAAATGAAATTCAATAAAATAAATCTTTTGATTCCATATTTTTTTTCATTCTTTGCGTATTATTTTGTAATAAACTCGAGCTATTCAAAAATAAACGGGATTTTTTTCGAAGCTACAAAAACAGATGACACAGTCTTAGATTATTAAAATTGGATATCATAATTTAAAGAAAAATGAAGTAGTTTTTAAAGATTTAAAAAAAAATGTTTTCATGTCTAGAGATTTTTTGCCGCATACGATATTTTATATATTTTTATTTTTTATCAAAACACAAGTAATAGTGAATCATTGAAAAGAAACTCAAATGACTTCAAGTATATTCTATAAAAATTGTTGTTAAAAATAAGGCATAATATGTAAAAACAAACTGATTTAATTAATTCTTTTAAAATGAACTTATTTAAAGTTAGAAATATTTTGTATTAGTGTGTTTGGAAACTGAAGAGAGATTTTTATGGGCCGTCTATAAATTAATTACTATAATATTTCGTTACAAATAAACAATTTTTTTTCCCTCTAGCGACTTCCTAAGTTAACTATGACTTATATGACTGGCACATTGAACAGAAATTAACATACGTTCAGTAAAAATATGGTTATCTCTATTTAAAAAAGTTTTGACTTACTCCACTGTCATTCTAACACCTTCATATGTGATACACACGTCTATCCACACTTTTTGCTTCATGCATAAGATGCCACAACTTTGTGTTTCTTGGTTTTAAAAAAATGGGGAGTTTTAAATCAGTTCTAGGTCTGATCTGTTAAGAGTATTAAAACGTTTCACCGAGTGTTGTTAAATTATGCAATTTTCTCAACGAAATAAGTTTTAAAAAAACTTTATTTACCCTGTGTCGCGCTTAAGTTCCAAATAATGCCGGAATTTCATTAATTTTGTTTAATTTTAAATATTTTTGACCCGTCATACAGACCGAGTTTTCACTTAGCATATTGTACATTTTTAAATAGTTTATCAAAAAACAAGAAGTAAAAACACAATGGGTGTAAGGAGCTTGACCTGTTAGTTATTTAACAAAAAACTCTTTATGTTTCTTATTCATAAAATTGTTTTTTATATATATTATTGACACATTAATCAATTTGTCAGATAGAGATACAAAATCATTGATGAACAAAGAAAGATCATGATTTATATATCTAATGCATTTCTTGAAAGATAAAGTCATTTAAAAAAAAGAATTATTGATGTAAATTAACTTATCACCTCTGACTTAAATGAAAAAACTGTAAAAAAAAAATAATAATTTTATTCAGTTATCAAACTTTTGAGAAAAGGTTGATTTAAAGAAAACGTATATAAAAAAGCACATTAATTTACTTTGAATAGGACACTAAATTTCAAATAATCATTTCCAGAATATCAGGATAACGTTGGTTCTCTTTTCCACCACATTCTTATTTTGTATAATCGTTTAAAAATTTCATCAGTGAATCCTTCATTGAACACAAAAGGGAGATCTTGATAAGCGAAAATATCTCTGTTGAGAAATGTGGGATTTAATTCCAAGAATAGAATGGGAAAAAAGTGAAGTCGTGGCTGTTTTACATCTTAGATTAATCAATTTGTTCTTAAACTCGCCAGCATTTCAATCTATTTAATCAAATAAAAATCGGGAATGTGAGTGGCTTTGTGGAGATATTCCCCGAATTTCCTTCTAATTGCCGCATTCTTCCTGTCTCGAATTTAATTGAAGCAGTGAAGGGTGAAAATGGATTTAAAGTGAAGGATTTTCAACTACTATAATTTCTCTTATAATAAATTCAATTTATTTCCAAGAATTTAATTTAATTACTTTCTGTTTTCTGCGAATAAAATATACCAGTTATACTATAACAGTTACTTTATGGGTAAAATTTTGTAAATAATTTATGTAAAATTTTAAAATATTTTTTTTACAGAATATAACCACAAAAATTGAAATATCCGTTTTTCATCTGGTAGTACAATCCCCAAAATTGAAATATCATCTTTTAAAAATTACCTTAAAACATTAACATGTTCAGAAGGGTCATGATGTGCGTACTGGTCAGAGTTTTTATGAGTAACAAGTGTTAAAATTAATCTAACTTAATTAAATTTAAAATAAGATAATCGCGTTTTTTTTCTCGAATACACCCTTAGCACCCTCGTACTCTTTCTGATTGAGTCCTGAGACTGGTATAATGATTTTTCTTACGAATTCTTGCATAGTCGTCATTTTGCTTTATCTTTATCTTTTGTAGTTCTGCTAACAGTTGAGAAAATTTTAGACTGTGTTGATGTGTGGCTTCCAAAAAGACAGAGTTAATTTATTTAACGAATTATAACTATGTTTGGATCAGGACGGTACCAGATATATCACCAGGTATAATATTAGGATGAGCGTTGCGAATTGTTTTGAAAAGCATCCTGAAGAATATGTATTACGACAGCTGCCTCGAGACTCACGGCTTGACTTCCACACTGCACCTGGCATTCTTGTATATATTATGTTCAAATGTGAAATTATGTAGAGTTTATGCTTTACCGAACAGTGCTCTAGTTAATACCCCAATTAGCAGACTCGATTAGTTATTTTGTTCCAGTTATTGTGCGTTTAACCGCTTAACTGTTTTACCCGAACTAAGTTCGGGCAAGAAGAGCATGCTTGCTTCGTTATTAAAAGCTTTCGCACACCACTATATTTAACTGTACTCTTCCCTTTAGTAGTTGGCAGACATTTTTCGGTTCTGTAAAACAAAAATGTAAATAGTATATTACTTTTAAATGCTAAAGGTGTAAAATTAACAACTATAATATAAATTAAAATAACTTTTATTAGTTGTTTTACATGTTTCGACTCTTTTGTTTTTGAAAATGACTCAGAAGAGTCGAAACATGTAAAACAACTAATAAAAGTTATTTTAATTTATATTATAGTTGTTAATTTTACCCCTTTAGCATTTAAAAGTAATTTATCTATGTTCTATTACAAGGTGTTATATTTTATTATATTGTTACAAAAATGTAAAATAAAAGGCAAATAAGGAAAAAGTCGTGTATTGTCCCTATTTTTAGTATGTCGTGTTAAAAAAACTCAGCAGTTAAGTGTTAATGTATAAGTTATAAGATTTAATTTTACTGCTTTACGAACCTTATCTTTCTTTATCCTGACAACGAAATTGATTGTGTTATTCTTACACGTTTACGATTTTTTAAAAAGTTTACTTTACGTAAACTATAGGAAAATCGAATTTACAGGTCAAGATTGCATCCTATTGCTACATAGAAAGGGACTAGCAGTTTACATTTTGACATTGATCTGTTAAACAGTTGTTTTCTGTTGAACTTAGCAGATACATATTTTCTTCTCACGGATATGACTGAATTTATTGTGACATTAGTTATTTATCAAATAACACTGTAAATATTCAATATTACCTATGAAAGTTAATTTGGAATTAGTAATAAAAACACCGAGTGAAAAATAAAGTAATAATAAGGAAAATAAATAGACATTATAGACTTTGATTAAACTAGATAATATATAAAGAAAAGTAATATATAAAGAAGTAATATATAAAGAAGTAATAAAATATAATTTATAATAATAAATATAAAGTAATATGTAATAAAAAGTGATATATAAAGAAGAACACTGAGTGAAAAACAAAGTAATAATAAGGAAAATAAATTATTTAAAATATTATAAACAAATGAAATAAACTAGATAATATATAAAGAAAAGTGATATATAAAGAAGTAATAAAAAGTAATATATAATAATAAATATAAAGTAATATGTAAGAAAAAGTTATATATAAAGAAGAACACCGAGTGAAAAATAAAGTAATAATAAGAAAAATATATTAAATAGACATTATAGACTCAATAAGTTGAACAAACTCGAGTCGTGACAGTCCATGGACTTGATTTGTCGTATTCTGTAAGTTTATTATTTTTATGTAAAATTAATATAGATATATATGTATATTATTTTTAGATTAATTGTCTATACTGTAAGTTTATGCTACACCGCATTTCTGTAATCACATATTTCCAATTGAAATTATTTTATAATAAATATTTAACGATATTGTTTGGTGGCTTTTTAAATGAATGAGCCTCAACGGTTTCACTCGACCAAGAGAATTGGCAATCATGTTCCAGATGTTTTATTATTTTACATTAACACTCATAGTGATTAATTTTTATATTTTGTATTTAAAGTATTCTAAACAAATCAAATAAACTCTCATGCAAAATATGATGCTGACTACAGGAGGAACATTCCTCCTGAAATCTATGAAATCGCATTTATTTAAAAAAATAAACGATTTTGGGCAAAACAATCTGAAAATCAGTTTTCATGTAGAGAAACACAAGTTACTTATTTTCGTAATACATTTTAAAATAATTTTCTCGGTTGCCATATATTTTTTTTCGGCTTGAGCAGAGTGATATACAATTCCTGTTTGTTATTCTTGGATCATACATATACTGCATTCTAAAAAAATATCCAGGAACATTTCTAGGAAATAATGTACAGCTGGTTGCCCCAAAATAATTTCTTGAAAAATTCTCGCTTTCATCTCTGAAACATTCACTATCAAAGATTAGAAATTTATTATGGGATTTGAGCTTTCCAGAAGTTTCTGGTAATTTCAAGAAGTGTTCCATAAAAAAAGTTTGGACTATCTATCATGGACAGATAGTCCATGATTTCGCAGGAACGATCCTGGATTTTTTTACAGTGTACGCTTTATTCATGTATCCATAGTTTTTGTTAAAAATATGCAGTTACTTTTTTAATAATTTCTTTATTAACTTATACATTTAACTACGTCTCAAAAACTCAAAAATAAACTTTTCCTCATATTAAAAGCAATCTACAAATCTTCTACTTGTTTATATAATAATTCAGTAATCAGTTTAAGGAATAAATTAGTAAAATTAAATTGCAGGGACTGGCTAAGTATATATGCCACGTGTTTGTGGCGCAAGAATCGAATTAAAAAAATCAAGATCTTATATATAAATGTCAGCTGTGTAAATCATTCTATTAGAATCTTATAGTACTTGTTTTTTTTTTCTTTTCATGTAACATATTATGTATTTTATTAAAATTATTTTAAATTAAATATTTAATGATATTGTTTGGTGACTTTTTAAATGAATGGGCCTATTAAAAATATTCATATTATTTTTTAGATAATACCATGTGTATATAATAGCTAGTAAGATTTGTTACAAAAAAGTGAAATTAGGTGCTTTTTTGATTTAAAAAAATGCTCATTCTAAAATAATCTGAATGCAATAATCTAAATATAATAAAACACAACGTGTTGATTCCGGTACGAACTCATCCAAACAATGGATGAGTAACAATTGATTATTTCCACTGTTGCAGAGAAAAGAGAAATTATAAAAATATTTAGACACGTGGCTTTCTGAACGTATATTTTAATTTGCAGGTTAAATTTCAGTAAAAATATTCAGCACTTGTTACTTTGTTTTTATAAGTGAATAAAAATTCATATTTACTATGGCGTCACGATAATAGCGTCTATTGGGTTTATTTTATCTGTATGCATTTTAACTTTATAGTTGCCATGTTTTTTATTACCATTAAAAATAAAATATATTTCTATTTGAATTCTTGGTGATTAAGTATAAAATTCCGTATCTATAGTATGTGTGAAAAGTTTGCGCCGGTGAAAATGACCTTATGCTTAGTTTGAAATGTATTTACTTTTCACTGCTTTTTCAATTGTTAATTATAAAAATTTAGAATTCTTTATTGATTACTTCATCTTGATTGTATTGTGCTTTTTTAAAACTGAATTATACTTAAGATGATTTAATTTTTTTTTAAGAATTCAGAAAAGTAGAGGATTTTAGGAAAAATAAAAATTTTACGAGTAGTGTTATGGTAAAATTAAAAAAAAGACTTGAAACGATTACGGAACACTAACAGGTTTGCAATTAAAACAATATATATAGTTCAGCGTTTGCTTCCAGCTAATATATCATAACAAATTTAAGACTTCATAATAAAACGCAAATTAGGGAACATATGTTACAGACGCATCGGGGTTAGCGAGATTTTTGTTTTGTGCCATTTTGTCGAGAAAACTCCGTTTTCGGTTACGTGTTAGGCCTAGTTTGCGAAACCTGCACGTTAATTTTATTTTATTATGAAACAGTTTATTTTACTATAATAAACACACAACTTTACTATAAAAAACACACAATTTGTATTATAAACACACACCAATTATTTTATCACACAATGATTATTTTATTATAAAACACACAGTGTTTAATTTAATATTAAACACACATAATATATTCTGTCAGGTTGCCATACAAAGAAAAATCTCGCCAAAATCACAGGGTTGCCCATACATAAAACCGCCATTTTTGTACCAAAAAAATACTGCGGTGCGTCTGCGACATCTGTACCCAAATTAGAGCTATATCTGTATCTGTTTTTTTTTTTTTACTAATTAAGAAAGACCTGTAATATATTTTCTGTTCTATCATATTATTTACACAATATTAAAAATTTGTTGAAACTCCGGAGGATCTGAACTTAACGTTTTGGGTAAGTTTCCCTTATTGTATGTGAATAGTATATAAAAATGTCTATATTTCTTAGAGTACAAGTCAGTCATCAAAAACTATTTGTACTGATATTGCATTCAATACATATCTGTTTTCTTTTACTAATTAAGATAAGTCTGCAATTTCTCCTCATCTTATTTACATCCGATTACAAATTTGTTGTTAAAAACATAGTGACCCGTACATTAACCAGGTCCTCAACTTAACGTTTCATGCCAGTTTTCCTTATTGTCGAAGCATATTATCTGAATATTTTTAACAATTATTTCAAAATTCAAGAGGAAAACCATGATTTCTACCCACCGTCCAAGGACAGGCATTTATTTACACTAGTTTTTTATATTTCTTAAACTTAAAAATTGACAAAATATTTAATTAAATGACGCAACTTCTTCAAATTATTTCGTATAAAAAAGAACAAATTTAAATTTAAGAATTACTGCTGCTTAAAAAATTGCCTGTTTAATTTTTCAATCAATAACAAAACAAGAACGGAAAATTATTCATCAGGCATAAATTATGAAACATCTTAGCAACACTAACAAAATATTATTAAGAAATTTCATTTTTTTTATAAAATGAAATGAAATATTTAAATAGGCAATTTAAATCAAATGCATCTGAAACGATTTTCCTCCATAGAACATAATGTAACGGAATATGTATTACTGTAAACTAACTATAAAGGCTACATACATGATTTTCAATATCGAATATTCTGTAGTGAATCTCATTAGCATATAAAAATACATGTCAATCCAAATATATTTACGCGAGTTAGAACATTGACAAATGACCGGAGAGGCAGACAAACCGAATTAATAAACATTTTTAAACTACAACATTAAAGACGTGAGTATAAAACATCACAAATTTACTGACTGGTGTATACAAATGTCAAATTAAAAATTTTATACATACATTAAAAATAAAAATATCGACGTTTCGACCACCTTCTATGGTCATCTCAGGAAAAATTTTGTCATAAACTTGTGTATTAATTTGTGTATTATAACAAAATTTTTTCTGAGGATGACCATAGAAGGTGGTCGAAACGTCGATATTTTTAATTTTAATGTATGTATAAAATTTTTAATGTATGTATAAAATTTTTTATTTGACATTTGTATACACCATTCAGTAAATTTGTGATGTTTTATACTCACGTCTTTAATGTTGTAATATTTCATGGTGTAATCGTCCAGCATTTATATTTTAAAATTATTTTGGAAAGTGTTAAGAAGAAGAAGAACTGATGTATTTAAATACAAAGCTAACCCAATAATAGCTACTAACAGTCAAACGAGAGATATGTTTTTAAAAATAGACAGTACCAGCTTTTTAATAGGTGTTACAAGGCAAACATTTGGTTTGGCAATTTCACTAGAAAAAAAAAATCAGAACAATAATAAAGATATTAATATTAACAATTATCATCTTTAAAATATTTTATTCTTTAATATTTTAATTTCTGAATTAAAATAGTATCAACTTCACCAAGAAAACTATTACTGTGCATGATTGGACAAAAAAATATTTAATGATCGTGACTAAAAATACCCGAAAAGTAAATAATAGTGTTATATCTAAATTTCTACATAAAAATCTGAACATTCTATTAGCTTATTTTATTCTAATGTTAAATATAGCAAGCATGGGCTTATAACAAATGAAGCAAGCTAAGATGATGCTGTAAAATTTAAACTTTTCTGTTTTTAAAATTTCAATAACTATTATGAACTTTTATTGACAACAATTTGCTGCTGAATTCAGACAAACGAGTCTTATTTGCATAAGAATACACATTAGCTATTTGAGATATATTAATATGCGCAGTCCTTTTCAAAAATAATAATGAACTTGAAATTCTTCTTGGTGAAACAGAATTTCGTCTCTACTTTCAACTTTTACAATGCAAACTCAAATACATGCAGAATATTCATGAAATTTTCATTGAAACTTTATTAGTCCACGTTCAGTTCTAGTTGAATAAAATTATGAAAACAGCATTTCAGCTACTACGAATTTTAATAAGATAGAGAACAGCAGAATTTCCTCACATCGGAATTGAATTCAGGATGCATTTATTGAGTTCTAGTCAGCTCATAGTCAAATGAAATATATTTCCAATGTGAAACTTGGTTCATCCAAATTTTAATTCATTAGTGATTCAATGGTTTGTACAAGTTAATTCATCTGATGAGATACAAAGCAATTCGTTGTTGAATTGCGTTAAACTAATTTAATTTCCAACAGTTTGTTAAAATATGTTTCATTGATAACAATTTAAATAAGATTAGACGGAAGTTGATTTACTCACACATTGTCTATATATTAGAAGTAAAATTAATTTGTGAATTCCTTCGTAGATTAAATAGAGGTTATTGCAGAGAAACAACAGAACAAATAGAAACCATTGTGCAAAGTTTTCAATAACTTTCTTTTAAACTGGAAATTTGTGGCCAGTTCTTTTGAAGAACTCATATTAAAAAGTTGTTGAATGAAACCTTTTCATCTTAAGTAATTCTTCTAATAAAAAAAAAAACTCTTTTAAGGAAGAAGAAATGTCTGTTTTTTAAAGAATAGTTGCCATCAACTTTTGTTTGTTGTGCAATTTTGATCTTTTGAAACTGTTTTACTTAAACCTTATTTATTTAAAAGTTAATTTTTAGTAGATTCTTTTAAACCAATCCTGTATATAAACAGGTTCAGTACTTTGAATTTACGTCTGAAAAATCACGAAATGTATTTCTATTTAAAGCAAATAATGTCATGTATAACTTTGAAAGAGCATCGATTAAGGCATTCTTTTGCTTTTAAAATAATCTTAAATAGTTTGACATGTTCTTACTTAGTATTTTTAAAATGTCGAATGATGACATTTTATATTATAATAGGTAAAAGTGTCGTATACATCAGGCAATTTATATATTTAATTAAAGAAATATCATTTTAACTCAAAAGTAATTTGATTCAACGTGACGATATTGAGAGACAAACTCACTTCAATTTACTGTATGCAATTGTTTTTTTCAAACACTGTCCTTAAAGATATGTTTCATTGTATTCAACAATGTATAAGATATGTTTCATTGCACATTTTGTAAAATATGTTATGTATTTTAAGATATGTGTTTCGATATTCTAATAAGTTCTAATAGAAATTAAATCATTTAAGATATTATTTATTTATTAATATTTACAAATTTTCTAACTCTGTGTCTTCTACGGAAAATGCTACTTTTCAAGAACAAATATTTCAATAAATAAATTTAACCAGAAAATTTTATACTAACAGCCATAGTTCATCGCTGACTTCTTTCAAGATTTATGTAGCCGATCATATAGACTTTCTATTTTTTTTTCTGTGCTTAATGTATTTTATAATGATTTAAGGACTAATTTCCGTAACAATATTGTAACGGTGGACTCAAATACACAATGTTTTGATTCATAATGCCAGGACTATTTACTGTAGAATGTGAAACTTGATGTAAATATCGTGACAAAAGTTTTACATATATGTATTAAAAACTTATTAAAAATATTAGGCTTAGCTTTCAATCCAAGAAAGGAGGATACATAAAGTTCACGCCCATTTCTAGTTCAGTAAGAATATTTCAAAATTAAAGACAAACGGCTAAGAACTGAAATTACATGTCGGAAATTGTACGTTAAACGTGACAAATGAGGTGCGTTCTTACTATAACTAGTTTTACTATGTAAGAATATCATCGTTTTATTTCAGTGAAATGAATTATATCTTCTGTTATGAGCGAAATGCGCATGCCTTTCTTTTCTATTATTACGCGTTCTATTATTATCCACGTTTACAGATGCGAATTTATTTTTCGACACCAGAGAGCGCTGCAAAATTTACCATGGAGATCTTGCTTCAAGAATGGTTTAATATGTACCTCCATGGTTTAATATGTACTTGATTCAAGATCAACGAATCTCTTTTCTTTATTTACTTTAATGAATATTGTGATAAATATTGGTCTGTTAAGCTCATTTCAACTGAAGTTATCTCAGAATCTATACATTTTTTAATGTAACTCATCTTTCAAATAAACAATTTTTTTGAACGATCTTTCTAAAAATGTAACTTTTATGAAATTTTAATAAAAAAAAGTAATTTTGAATAAAAATGGCCGCCTGGGATATGAAAAAAGAAGTGGTTAGTCCGTATTTGCTTTCCTCAGTCACATGACTTGCGCTTTTATTATATAGATAACGTATGATAGGATTAATAGAATAAAGAAAACTTTTATTAATATCTTTTTAAGTTTTGATTCGATTTTCATAAAATTTGAAATGACTGGACAAAATTCAGCAATGATTATATTTATTAAATTTCAAACCATTCGGCTGGGAAGTTTATGCGCTTTTATATGCGGATGGACGGACAGACAGATGGACGGACCTGGCGACGACTAAAGGTGCTACGTATTTATATAATTACGAAAGAACCTAAAAAGGGGGGGGAGGTTGCATGCGTTTAGCCTATATCTGTATCAGGTGACAAATTCTAATATAATTTGGAAATTATTGCACGTAATTTTACTGTAACGAGTATACACGAAAGCCTTGTAACATTAATTCCAACGTAATTTTTCACAAAAAAAATGTTTTACAAAATAAAATAAAATTTACTTATAAAGGAACTTTCGAAAAAAAAATACATTATTGGATGCTTAATATATTTATCAAATTCACAAAATAAATGAAGATGTTAATAGAGTATATTAGGTTTTTTACAGTTTACATGTAACGGAGGTATACGTGTATCCGTTCATTAAAAAATTTGACAATTCGACGGTTTTTACCAAGTATATATTTTATATGTATGATATTATTTAAAATGTCTAAAAGATTTAAAATATATTTCGTCAAAAATTAGCTGCCATCTCCCCATAAAGTATTGTTTTTGTAGAATATGATCGTATATTGTTCAACATTTTAAACACATTTCACACTCCATGTCAAAGGTACATTTATAGAAGTCCAAATGACTAAATATCTCGAAAAATATACTTTGGCCTAAATGAGATCGTATTTTTCATAATTTTGTTTTATAGAAATTTATGAAACAGTATTCATAATTTTTACTCAATTAAAAATCAATGTTTAATAATGATTTTGCCGATTGATTTTCAAAATACAAATACTGAATATTCATGGTTCTTAATATCTTGTAAATAGATTGAAATCTAAAAAGTATAGTTAGAACATAATATTTCGATAAATTCGCTTTAGACCCAAACAAAATATCACTTATACATAATTATTTTCAAAATTATTATATGTGTTGTTAATTTAAATTAATTGTAGCAAATTTTTCATTTTTAGAACTAGAAGCAGCAAATAATGCTAGACAAAAAGCATTTTCATTATTGTTCCAGTAAATGTTTCTCAGTTAAAGAGTGAATATTTGAAACAATTTAATGACGATCAAAGTTAAAAATGGATCTATATTTTCAAAGCATTTTTTTGTGTTCATATATTATATAAACGTATCACATTTTCAAGAGTATCATATAATGCAGAATTATTTTTACAAGCATAGGGTCTCCCAAAGTTATTTTTTTAAATACTAATATTTCCGAAGATTTTTTGTTGTTGTTGTTGTTGCTTTCTGCAATATTTGCAAAAGAAGTAATCTTTGGGATATGTTTCTACAAAATTTTTAAGAAAAAGTTTAAAAAAAAATAAAAAAAAATGAAAGAAAGTTTTTTGTTTGAAAAAACTGGTAATCAAAAATAGACTATTTTGGAGCCCTACAAGTATTTACTTTATTATTACTTACTTACGTTGAACTATTTTTTTGACGTTGCACACGGTAATTCCGTTAAATATGTTAAATATTGTTATCATATTTCTTGTTTGTTTTTTTGTGTTTTTGTTTTCCCGTGTATAGATGAGAATGTTTTTTGTTGCAATTTCGAAACACATAATTGTTTAGATATACACAATGTTCTTCTTTTGGTAATTTCGTGGTTATCGTTAATTGCAGAGAGTGGCTTAATGGCGTGTCTGCTTGATATGTGTTTGTGAAATAACGAATATTGAATTGTGAATTTGAAGCTGTATGGATATATAATAATTCGAATAGTTTCTTCAAAATTTTTTATAGTTTCCAATGTTCATCAGAATATTTAGAGAAATACAGTGTCAAGTCTGTAGAACTATAGCGTTAAGACAATTCGAATACATATTTAAAAAATGGACGTTTAATAGTTAAATTTTAAATTATTTATTTCATTTTGTATTTGCATCAAAGTGCATTTTTTGTTACATTTTGTGTTTTTTTTTTTCAACAAAGGAAAAGATAATCTTGTATGATTAAGTAGAACGATAATTCTCATTTACAAACAGAACTTATACAGGAAAATACTGAACATTATCATATATGTCATAATTGCCAACGTTTGCGCTTTTCTTATACCACTATTTTTTATTATTATGTAAAATGTGTCTTGTTTAATAGAGAAAATCTATGATTAAGCAAGCCAAATTTTTCTTTTCAAACATAGTGGTAAGAAAAGTGCGTTCAATTTTACAGCTATGCATGGGTAATATTTTCCTTTCAATTATGTTTGTTAGAATAACTTGTATTTATCATATTTGTTTCTTTTTATATTCAATAATTTTTTATGTTAAAATACAAGTTTGTTTTATTCTGATGAGTTTCAGTTTCTACAAATTTATTTCCTTTTGAATATTAATGAATTTGTTTAATATTTCTTTAAACCTCCATTTTAAAAATAAAAGAATTATATTGTAAAGAATCTGATTAATGCTTGAACCGTAGTATTGATTTTCTTGCTTATGTATTTACAACCAAATTAGTCAGTATTTTTCATATTAAATTTTTACCAAAATATACTAATTCCAGAAGTATATATATATATTTCGATTCATGTGTTTATATGCCGTTAATTGAATATAATAATTTCAGCTATGCATATTTAAAAACTACTTAATTAAAACATGTATTTTTTTTAATGCGAACGAAAAAATTTCGGATTTTTTATTGAAAAAGAATTGGTGTGTTTAAAATACTTTTTCGTTTAACAAAACCCGGTATAATAATGAATTTTGTGTTCTAAACAATATATTGAATTTCATATAACATTTTCTCTTGCAGTTAAAAAACTATTTCAATATCAATTAGATTTATATTTAATTGCTTGTTTGCTCTGAAAGACATCTAATAATTCACTGAATATTTAAAATTTTATAAAATATTAAATTGACCAAACATCTGTACTGGTGTAATAATTTTATATTTTATAATTAGAGATTTGCATTTTAAAGGGAAGGACAGATTTTTCTAAAGTTTTTTTTTTCTCGAAAATTGATTTATAACAATAAAAGTTCTTTTGATACCACTATTTCTAAAGAAACATTTCAGTGGTAGGTATTTCAATATTTGCAACAAAAATAACTTTCGGGGTTAGGTTTCTTTTGGTTTCTTCGGGGTTAACTTTGAAGAGAAATCTAAAAAGAAAATTTTCGGCTATGATGTCTTACACTCACACACCGTTTTTTTTTTTTTTAATAGGTTATAAAAAGGGAAAAAAAGTCGCCAAATTTGGGGGACTTTTTCATTTAGTTGTAACCTTTCTATTGTATTAAGTTATTGGTTTGGAGTCCGCTTGTAGATATCGCCAATACCAAAATTCGCCAAATATCGGTGCGTGAGTGTAACACATCTGTTCTAAATTTTCCTCTAAAAATATTAGTATTAAAAAAATGGAACAAGTAGGAGTCTTTAAATGTTTTTCTCAATGTTTTTTTTTATGTGTCTGACTATAAACAAAAATCATTATATAAAAAAATCGTCTAATATCTTAAAAAATTAAATCGGATTTTTAGCGTTTGGCAATGTACCATCTCAATGCACTTTATTTGTGTTGCATTTAAAGTGAATTTGTTGATATGAACAAATGCTGTGGATTCTGATGGTACATATTAAAGGGTGTAACTGATCATGATATATTTTATTTATTTATTTTTGTTAGTATGAAACATGTGCGTATATATTTATGGGATTTAAGTAACTTTACAAAGTACTGGTGGAACAATAACTTCAAATAAATAAAGTTTATCTGAAGTTTTAAATATTTATATAATTGGAAATTTTAATTTTATTAATTAAACGAGTAATATACATATATACAGTGGCGGACAAAAAAAAACTGCATCACCTGCGAAAAAATGGAAAACGCTGCAAATAATGTTTTTCAAGTACAGGTATTATGGAAGTATGATATTTTTACGATAAAATGCAGTTGTAGGATTAGTTTTAATTAAATTTTATTGGGATTCATAAATTATGTACACATAATTAGTTGGAAAAATGGAAAAAAAATGAAAAATGCAATATTTAAAAAAAATTTGGAACAAAGTAATAGATGCACAAATTGTCTAGTTAATGCAAATTCTTCATAATTGCAGTCATATTATATATACTTCGTTGTGTATACATGCATAAGGATCACTTCAGTATTTAGTAGATGCTCCACGAGCTGCGCTGACAGCTTTGCAACAGTTCGGCATAGAATATATCAGCTTCTTAATGTAATCCTCGCCAATTTCATACAACCAGACCCTAATAATGCTTTCCTGCAGTTTTGTCTTAGTAGCAGGCTTCTGAGTAGCAATTTTTGTACCCATTATATGCCAACAATTTTCAATGGAATCCAGGTCAGGACTATTCCCAGACCATTCCAAAACTTTAATGCCATATTTTGTCAGATAGGCCATCACCTAAAGGGAGGAAATTGGGTGAAAATTACTTTTCTAATATCCTTAATGTTATGGAGATTAAAACTTGTAAATTAGGCAACAAAATAATTTATGAATAAGTTAGATTGTACTTACCGATTTCGCTTTATGGCAGGGTGCAGAGTCCTGTTTAAAAATACAATTTCTAGCACCTTTAACCCTCTGAGCGTTTTGAAAAAGGGTAAAATTGTAATGTTGTTTTCTCTTTATTTTGATTTAAATGCTAACAAAAATATGATTCTTTCAGCATTATAAATAAAACTTAATTACAAATATGAATGTAACCCTTGGGTGTATTAATCATTCTTCAATGTTTTGAAAATTCATTAAATCTATAGAATTATATTATTTTAAACATTGCATATATTGCAGTGAAACCTGGAGCTTAGTGAACGGAATATTACGTTCTACACGCTTAGAGGGTTAAAATGATCCTTAATAGCTGGTTTTAAACACTCCTCCAAAATTTCGGTATAAACGGATTCATTCACAGTTCCAGTAATAAGTTTCAGACGTCCAACTCTTTTGCTGGATATACATGCCCAGACCATTTGGCTGACTGGGAATTTTACAGTAGGTGATATGCCGTCTGGATGATAAGCTTCACTTTTACGTCTTCGAACATATCGCTTACCGTTTGATCCATATAGGTTGAACTTAGATTCGTCAGAAAAAAATTACTGAATCCCACTGAGCCTTTGTCCATGAGTCATGCTCTTTTGCCCAAGAAAGTCGTTTCTGCATCATTTTTTTGTACTTAAAGGCTTTTCTTTGGGCGATCCGCATGCAAACCGCATTCCACAAGACGTCTTTGGATAGTTCTTGTGCTTAAATTAACACCACAGACTTTCTCAAATTCGACTTTTAAGTCAGAAGCACTTGCATGACATTTACTTAGAGAAATGCGTTTCAGATATCGATCATCAGAATTTGTGGTCACCCTCTTTCGGCCCGATCCAGCCTTTCTCTCAACATTTCTCCAAACTGTCGATTGATTGCAAACATTTTTTTTAGCGATCACACGTGTCGAATATCCTTCTTTAACTAAAGCAAGTATCACACTTTTTTTTTCTTGCGTCAATTGAACATACAAAGCCATCATTTGACCACTTAAAGAACAAGGCAAATTACCATTTTTCCTTCTAGCCACACTATTTTTAAACATTTGATGACGCAATACTCTGGAAGGGGTATATTATGCAATAGGGATGTAGAATGATATCTTATCTTTCTTTGCAGCAACTAAGATTAATTTATTTGAACGAAATAACTCATTAGCATTACAAAATGTTAATTTTTCTAGGTGATGCAGTTTTTTTGCCCGCCACTGTATAGTATGCTGCTTAATATCAGCCAAATCAGGGCTTAATTATTTTGAAACCTAAAACAATTAGTAGTCATCCAGTGGTTTAACGCGGAAAAAAACATAAAACACGATTTAAAGAATAAAGAAATATTGGATTATTTTTTAATATTTATACATATATATATATATATAATAATTTATTGCAGTAGAAAACTTTTTTTAAATAAAAAATTATGATATGAAAATTTATCAACAATGACTGGTAATTTGAAATAAAAGCTGACACAGTTAAAAACAAACGTAGAAATTCAGTAACATTATTAAAAATTCACAACAGAATAGCCAGCAGAAGCTCTAAAAAGCTAATAGCCCATCACACTGGCAGCTCACTAGCATTAATAACATATTATAACATGAGCTAGTTAAAGATGTCAGCAGAATTTGCCTTAGAATAGAAAAAAGAAACTCATCATATTGATTTTGTGGGAAAATATTTATATCCCTGCACTGTGTCTTAGAATGTACACTCACTGAAAAAAATAAAATGATAATCTCAAATTGAATTAATTGCGTCTTGGAAAAACCAGTCCTCAAACACAAAATTATACAATGTATGAACTTCTTGCAAAAGAATGAATAATTATTTCAAAATCATGACCCCCTACGTCAAAACTTTAATTGAGGGGACGATTCAGATGGTTAACTTAGACTACTGATTGATTTTTCTCTTATTGATTGGTGTTATTTATTCAAAATTTTCTATTTATTATTAGACTAAATATTCAAGATTCATAGCTTTTATTTTTTGGTAGGTAGCAACATTTTTCTTAAGTTCTTTTTTTTTCTTTTATGTATCAAGTAGCAAATTAATATGTTATAAAAAAGTGATTATTTCCAAAAAGAAAATATTTGTCAAAAAATGTGTTAAAATAGCTACAAAACCAGAGGCAAGAGACATTCCTTCAAAAAACATTGTGAACTTTAAAAAAAAAGAAGCACCTCTCAATGAACAATAATCAATCACACATCGAATTATGCTTTTATGTATATATAAGTTGACTGGAATTCAATATGCAAATAATAACAACGAAAAAAAATTATTGAAATTAACCAACGGACACTTCTAAAAGTGCTGCAAATCTTGTTTTCTCTCCCCCACAGAGTATTTTCTGAGAACTGCCCTGTGGCTCGCTGCACATGTTGATATGCAACGGCTGACCTCAATATATATACAATCAGATTTTCCTTGGGTCGATGTCGAGATGTCCTGTCCTGCCACATCCTACTTATTGTGTGGCCACCATATTTTCCCTTCACATGTTCCATACCTCTGTTGGCTGAAACTAATGGATTTACCAAAAGTGGCCAAGTGCCGTAAAAGTTTTCGCCTTCTGAATAACTCATGCCACTTGCGTGCTGCCAGTGGGGTTCTGTTGGCAGAATCCACTTGGCAATGTGTAGGCCTTTCTATTGGTCTTGGCCGAGGTTTCATTACCATTTAACAGGTAGATCGTCAACTAGTCGTTGGGGGCCACCGTAATACTTACCCATCATGGATGTGCATAATCTAAAATATGAAAATAAAACATGTGTAAACTATTTATAAAATGCATTGCAATTTGAATAAAATCGTGGCTTGCTGACGTCATAAACTTTAAATGCTCTATTACTGAATTGCGTAAAAGAAATATCCATTTAACTCCAAAATTAATAATCATATTAACTAATGGTTTACTGCGTCGGATTAATCCTCTCATTTTCAATTAAAATGTATCTTTGAATTGAAATTTGAATGAAATACAGGGTCATGAAAAATCGTAGAATGTGGAAAATATAATTACAAATATCTCGGCGACTAATTATCCGATAGACTTCATTCTTTATGCAAAATTTATGTTTTTTTTATTTTCTTTTACATTCATTCCTTAAAATAAAAATTTCGAAAAAATTATATACCTTTTATCAGAACGAATATTTCGAGAATCCGAAAAAAATAGTTCCGGATAATCGAGGTTACTGAAATTCAATAAGCTTCTTCCCATTATAACATACTAAGTACATACCAAATTTCAAGTCTCTATCTCAATTTGTTCGTGAGTTGGAGCTTTTACAGACACACACACAGACACACAGACAGGCGGGCGGCAATTTTTTTTTTTTTTTTAAATATGTTTTTTGGAATCTTCAGTGTCTGAAAAGTGTAAATCGGTCAATTTTTTTTTCGATTTTCAAAATGATTAGAAGACGTATGATGGGTAAGTAATAATCAAAATTGAAGAAAACAAATAAATTCTAAACAGGTTTGTTTTCATTCAGATTTTATATTCTAAAGGGCATTTTACTCACCCATCATACTTAGTATAGAGTAAGTCTGGTAATCGTTTTGAAAATCGAATTTTTTTTAAAGGATTTACAAGTTTCAGACATTGGAGATTCCCAAAAACATGTTTTTAGGAGAAACATTTTGCCGTCCGTCTGTCTGTGTGTATGTAAACGCTCTATCGCCCGAACAAATTGAGATAGAGACTTGAAATTTGGTATGTACTTAGTATGTAATAATGGGAAGAAGCTTATTCAATTTCAGTAACCTCGATTATCCGGAACTATTTTTTCGGACTCTCGAAGTATTCGTTCTGATAAAAGGTATATAAAAAATTTCGAAATTGTTTACTTTACGGAGTCAATATAAATGACAATAAAAAAACATAAATTTTGCATAAAGAATGAAGTCAATCGGATATTTAGTTGCCGAGATATTTGTAATTATATTTTCCACACTATGAAGGAGATTTAACTTCATATATTAGAATGCAATTTATATGTTAAATCGCCCCCCCACTTTAAAGTATAAGGTTCCTGTTTAACGTGAAATTTAATTGTCTGGTCACAAATTATTTATTCTCAGTTCCGTTGCCTAAAATGTAAGCTCTCATTTTATTTCGCTCGTTAATATCCTCTGACCACATTTTCATCTACTTTAAAGAAAAAAGAAAAGAAAAATCTATGTGCCTAGCAACAGTTAGAAATCTTTGTTCACAGATGCACTTTACATCTATATTTTAACGGATCACCATCTGATGTCATTTCTCACGGCATATAAAGGTTATCCCGTCTTATTATTATTCCCATGGCCTTTTACTTGCCATATATAGTATACCGGCGCCCGTTTGGGATAATTTTAGCTCACATCTTCCTTTTCTATATAGTAACCTTTTAGGGTGGTTTCTCTCAAAAATTTGCCGGGTTCCATTATGCGGTTTTAATCAGTCTGGCGTTAAAAATATTCATAATTCCTCTCTGACGTAATCCCATTCTGTTAGTACTGACGGATAAAAACCACATGTGTCTCCTTGCTGTACTGTATTGCAAGAATATATATTTTTGGCCAATTTTATTGCTATTGTTTCGCCAATGTTCCATACGAGCTGAGAAATTTGTAACAGTTCTCGACTCAGATTTAGCTCTTGCCTTGTGTAGAAAAAAGGTGTAAATTGCGTATGCCTCCTCTCTAGCCACCGGCGATTGTAGCCTGCCTTGTATGGTGATATTAACGGACCTGGATCTAATAAAAGAAGTTTCTATATACAACCATGTACTCCTTTCATATGGTATATTAATCACGGCTCTGATTACTCCTGTTTCCTAATTAAAAATATTTTATCGTGGTGTAAATCCCTGGGAGAATAAACCAATTCTTCACACACACTCTTTAATTTTTCATGACCCTGTATTTCATTCAAAATTCGTTTCAAAGATATATTTTAATTTGAAATGAGACACTTAATCCGACGTAGTAAACAGTTAGTTAATAGGATTATCAATTTTGGAGTTATAAGGACGTTTCTTTTACGCAATTCAGTAACAGAGCATTTAAAGTTTATGACGTCATCAAACCACGATTTCATTCGAATTTCAATGCATTTAGAAATAGTTTACACATGTTTTATTTTCATATTAGGTAGCTTTCAATACAAAAAAGTATAAAGCTACCTATTGCAGCCGTTCGGAGGAAAGCAGTTCCGGAAAATTTCGATATATTTTCACCGATTATGACCCCCAGACCCCAAAACCACCCTCCGTTCAAATGTTGATTTATATATATAGATATATCCATATATATATATCTGACTTATGTCATACGATAACGCTCGTATTTATAAATCAATTTCGATGAAACTAATTGTGTGTATTAAGCTCACCAATGTCTCGATCGTGTTTGTTGGCCAGCTTGGTCCGCCATCTTGAAACAAGATGGCGGCCACTTAAAGATTTAAAACTAAAATAAATATACAAAAAAGTACAAAATTCAAATTTATTTTTTAATTAAGTGTTAGGCCTTAATACAAGGATTTCAGAGCATTTTTGTTTGACCTCTATCTTAAAAAATGGCTGAGCAAGAGCAGTTTGAAATTCTAGGGTGGCTGACATTTTGAAACAAGACAGCACATTACAAAAATTTTCATTGTTGTAATCATTTTCCCAATCATACGCATAAAACTATGTATTCATATCCGTTAGCTCCAAATTTGGTGACCAAAATAAGTCTTCATAAATGAAGCCAATTTGGCTATAGCTCAATAATTTGGCGAATTTCTTATTCTAATTCAGTATTAACGAATCTTTTGTAAACGTTTTCTTTGCATTTTAGCTTGCTGTTTTCGTGTAACATTAGCTAAAATTTTAAAACGAAGATATAGGAAAGCAACCTTTTCCTCCCTGTACAGGCCGGAAGGACTTTTTTATATTATGCATATCCATGATGTGTAAGTATTACGGTGGCCCCCAACGACTAGTCTATTTAAATTTCGCATTTTTTTTAATAAGAAGAAAGAGATAACCGAGAAATAAATGGTATCCTACAAGGTGATTTTGATCAAAAAACAAATAACGATACTTTGAAATGTATTTTCAGAAATTTTCACCGTTAAAAAGTCAAATTTGATCAACATCTTTATTAAAATCATATATGAATAAGCGATTGTATTTCATATAAAAAAAATCTTATTTTGGAACTTAAATAAATTTATTTAATGTATAAATTAATGTATAATGTATTAATGTATTAATGTATAAATTAATTTATGCATTAAAATGCCATCAAAACGCGTTGGTGTTTTGTCACGATAGTCACATTATTCAGTGAAAATACTTATTTATTATAATATTTTAAAAAGCAAACAAATGAGTGAGTGGTTGTATTTGATTTAAATAAATGTCTAAACAAATGACAAATGTATTCTTTAAGAATAATGAATAATAATAAGCTTAGAAAACAGTTAGCTTAAAAGTTGACTTTAATTGTCACAAATGGCGACATTTCGAAAACGTATTTCTTAATATTACTTTATTAAAAAATCGACCTTGAACAATGCATTGAAAATACTACCATGTGTATAAAAGGTTGAATTTTACATATAAAAAATCTTATTGATCAGGTTGTACAAACTGATTGCAATTTTAATTGTGCCATCGCAACTAATTTAGTATTTTGACATGGGATAGCAATTAATTACAATTGAAACTGAAATTGTTTAAAATTTTATACAAAATTAATCAGATAAAGTAATTTTTCCCATTACTTTCAACAAATTAACAAATGTATGCTTTTATAATAGAAGATGACATATAATTCTAATAATATTATTATTAGCGCAATAGTGATTTTAACTGCGATGCAAATGACAATACAGTCAAACCTCGTTAACACGAAATCGCTTAACGCGAAATTTCGCTTAACACGAAATAATACTGAGGTCCCGTCAGATCAGTCTGAAAATCAATGTTAATTAATTCGTTTAACACGAAATGAAATTTCGGAAAATCCCGCTTAACGCGAAAATTTTTTTTTGCTCTGAAGTCCAAACATGATTCCTTATGCAAAGTTTTCAATATTTCAAAGCTATATGTCACATCTTCTTTTTAAAAATGGAATTTTTCTCGTGGTTTGAAAAAGACCTAAAGTGGAAAAGGGTTTCAGAAAGTAGTGTACAATCGAATTCCTGACTAATTCATGCTTTTCTTTGTCCTCTGATATGCGAAAATTTTTCACACTAACCATATCAGCTATAGATCAACGGTCACAATGAAAGTTTGAGTGAAGGAATTTCTTTTTTGAAAGTAATTGTTCCATTACTTGTTTGACTGTATTGACAGTGACATAAACCATAAACCGGATTTCTGAAATCCTCTGTTTTCGGGTGAAAGAAGTGACAATCCCTACTTTACCACCTGACTTACATAATTGAAACTCTGTTCGAAGTTGTTCTGTAGAATTCTATAAAAGAAAAGTCGAAAGCAGCAAGCTCATCTTTAGAAACCAAGAAAAACTTTTTAAACGAAATCAGTGATAAGTGCTAAAAAAATCAGAAATTGAAGCAATGTATGGGATACCCAACACCACACTCTCTACAATTTTAAAGAAACGTGAAAAGATTTTCAATCTTATGCTTTGAGTCAATTCGAACCAGTAAGAAAACGAATGTTTACAGGAAAGAATGAAGAAATTGAAATTGCTCTCTTGCTGTGAATGAAAGAGGCAAAAAGCCAGAACATTGTTTTAACTGGTGCAGTTTTGCAAGAGAAAACACAGGTAGCTGGTGCTCTCGGTGGGTGCTATTTCGCATGTTCTAACGGATGACAGAAAAGATTCAAAGAGCGTCATGAAATTATCTGCAATCGAAAAATGGGAAATTCTTGTTTTTCCGAGTACATTTGCATAAATGAAGATATGCTGACTTCGGATGTGATGCCAGACGAAGAAATAAATGCTGCATTACTTGAAAAGAAGATGACCACATCAGACACAAGTGTACGAAGAGCTTGAAGAAATCGACACAGAACGGAAACTTTTAGTGTCATTAAATGAATCTACTGTAGCTTTGAAAACTGTACAACGTTTCGTTATAGAACAAGAGGTGCCTCCCGTGCTTTGGACAAATTAGATAAATTCTATACTTTCCTAAAAGAAGTACTCAACAAAAACTGACGGACTCAATAACGGACTTTAAAAAAAAAAAGTTAGCAAGTAAATAAATTTATTACTGCCCAAAATGATGATCAATTTGTTTTATTTTTTAATTAAATTTTCTATTTCTTATTAATTTATGATTTTAAGAACAGGCATATATTTGTAGGTTAATTCATTTATTTAATTTTTTATTATTTTTATATCTAACATAGATGGCGACAGTATTGTGACGGTTAACACGAAATTTCGGATAACACGAAAAAGATTCTCAGTCCCTTCAATTTCGTGTTAACGAGGTTCGACTGTATTTTGAAATGACATTTCCACATTTTAAACCATTAAAAAGTCCGAAATGTGCAAATTCTTCAAAATGCAACAATATATATATAAAAGATTGTACTTAAACAAAATCTTATTGATCAGACCTGTGTATAAATTGATTGCAATTCTAAAAGTGTCATCAAAATGCATGAGTAATTTGTCACTTTCTTATTTAATTCAGTTAAAATAATAATTCTTTAAAACATTTTAGAAAATAATTATGAGCCAATGATTTTATTTCATTCCAACGAATTTCTAAATTATTAACATATGTATTTTTTTTAAATAAAAATGATGAAACTGATGAAAACTGATGAATGATGAACAAAAGTTATGAAAAATGTCAGCATAAAAATTATGTTATTTTACATATGAAACTAATGACAATATCTTGAATGAATATTTCGAAATTTTACTCCCTTCAAAAAAGACAGTTTTCTACTATCAATAATATCTATAAATGAATGTCCTAGTTCATTATACAAATTTCACATGGATAGTATTACCTATAAATGTATAACAATTTTAAATGTTTTATTAAACTGAATTATTGTAATGCATTTATGTAAAGCGTTTTCATATAATTCAATAAAATATTAATTGAATAAAACATTTTACAGATCAATCACATGAGCTAATGTTTTTATTTTACTGAAGCAACTTCTAAATTATTGTGAAATGTACTTTCGCAACAAAAAAAAAGTTATGAAATCTAGTCCTAGTTCATCACACAAATTTCAGATGGATAAAATTATCTATAAATGTATAACAATTTTAAAAGTGTTATTAAAGTGCATTATTGTAACGCGTTCTCATATAATTCAATAAAATATTAATTGTATAAAACATTTTACAGATGAATCACATGAGCAAATGTTTTTATTTCATCAACTTCTAAATTATTATGAAATCTTCTTTCCTAATAAAAAAAGGTTATGAAATCTAGTCGTAGTTCATCACACAAATTTCACATGGATAAATATATCTATAAATGTATAACAATTATAAAAGTCGTATTAAAACGCATTATTGTAATACATTATTGTAATGCATTATTGTAACGCGTTCTCATGTAATTCAATAAAATATTAATTGAATAAAACATTTTACAGATTAATCACACGAGCTAATGTTTTTATTTCATTGAAGCAACTTCTAAATTATTATGAAATGTACTTTCGTAACAAAAAAAAAAAAAAAAAAAAAAAAAAATGGTTACGAATTTGGAAAACGAAATTTATTTTCTTTTACGTACGAAACTAATGACGATAATTTGAATGAATATTACGAAATTTTATCCCATTCAAAGAGTCAATTCTTAACAAAGTCTTTACGGACAATCATAAAGTATAAATGATTCTATTTCATCAAACAAATTACTCATGGATCCGAATTGTATGTAAATGCATAACAATTTTAAGAGTATCATCAGAACGCATTCACTTATCCATCAGAATGTGACCTACTTTACATAAAGCATATCTAAATCATTTTTAATATAAAAAACCCTTTCTCTCTTCTCCTAATCTTACAGGTTAATTTAGCAAACAACTTTAACATTTTACTGCAAATTGCACTTTTCAGAGCAATTTTTGAGTTTCTAAAAGTATTATTCGTCCCTTGCTGCTGATATATGTCTTCAAGGAACTAAACAAAGAACTTAAGAAAACTCATAATTGCGTAGGAACTCCTTTGCTGCTCAAGAAGCAATTGTTGCTGTAATATTCCCAAAGAGTTTTATACCGTTATCTTGCCTTCTTTTTCCGTGCCGCTCTTCTTAGACAAAATCCTAGTTACTGGGGAAGAACCTTAAGAGGCAGGGGGTTGAGATTGAAAAGGGATGTTTTGTCTCTATCTCCCGGCGTGGAAAATTTTTAAAAGCAATAATAACGACGCTGGAGTTTCACTTTACGAAAGTCTTTTGTCTCCTAATGATTTATTGAGAGTTTTTATGTTTTAGCATTCCGGAATTTTTTTCAAAGTTTCTTGCAGGTTTTTGCTCTTATACGTGTCGTTATTCTTATTTTTTTCGGAGATATTTTATATTTATATGTATAAAAAATGCACTGCTTGAGCTAGCAGAAAGTATAATAATCTTTTGTTTTCTCACAGTGTTGATACGAACTTTTATTTTAGCAAGGTTATGAAATATTATATCCTAGCAGGTGATGCAAAAAATAAAAAAAATTTAAAAAAATGTTATGAGATTTTCGTAAATGGGAAGTTAGATAAGAAGTAGGAGTAAGACAATGTTTCTTTAAATTGTAAAAGCTAAAGAGATTTAAAATCTCTCTGTATGGAATTTTCCTGTTAGGATACACATAACGTGTTAGCAAAAGTAAATTATCAAAGGTGTGACAAGTTTAAATCTTTTGAAGCAAAAATTGTTAAAGAGAGTTTTGGAAATCCTATTATTTTAAGAAATAGTTTGTGATTTCGAATGGAATTCTTAAAATATTATAGGATATAGTATAAGTTTTTTGACAGTTTCTTAAACAGAGTACAATATTACGTCTGACTAGGATTTTTCTAAGGTATTTTTTAAATCGAAACACTTTAGACACTTTGTCACAGTTTGACATTTTTAAAATGTCAGGGAATTAAAGTATTATACACAGTATAGTCAAAATAATACTACCTATAACACGTTAAGATACTCATAAGCATTGAAATAAAATAATATTTACTGTTTGTATCTGTTTCATATTTTAAGGGACGAGTTTTATACCAAAATACAAAATACTGAAAATATGAGTAATTATTTAAAGATAATCTATAATAAATATATTTGAATTTATTTTGTTATCTTGAAATAAAATTCCCATATAAATTACTGATCTATTAAAATACTCATAACATAAAATTCCGTGTTTTGTACAGAAGAATCTGTTATATCTAAAAATGGATTAAAAAGTTGAGGAATGCGTCATCCTTTCATTCTGCAAACATGATACGCCACAGCAGATATTGCATGTGCTTGCAAAATATAAAACCTGATGATATATAATATTTTGTTGTTATATAGGGGAACTGGGGGTGAATGGGACCAAGCATGGATGGGACATTCTCAATATTTAAGGCAATATATTTTTTTATAGTTGCTTCCTATCCTCATAGATGACACTATCATAGTGGGCTTCAGAATCAAAAGCAAGACCACATGGCCGTTTTCAATTTCCTTCAAAGTTGAATTTCCTGAAAACATTGCTTAAAAGTAATTTTCTTTATATTTGAAGTTGTTTACATATTTTATGCATTATAAACAATTAAGATATGTTATAGTTCAATGCTCAATATTGGTAATTAAAATGAATGAATATTAACCATTGTGACAAAATGGCTGATAATTGAATATATGCATCATGGGGATGAGTGGGACATTTCAAATGGGGATGAATGGGACTGCTTCATTCATCCCTATAGGATACTGAAAATTGTTTTTTATTAACTAAATAATATTATATAAGTTGGTTAGTTAATAAGTTATGTTAATTATTCTTTTAACATTTCCTGCTCATTGTAACCACCGTCGTTTTCCGCCATTTGATGTTTCTGTTTATGGGTCTCTAAAGGCAAAGCTGAGATCAGTCCAAGATGATTGGCTGACAAATAATCTCGGAGAGCATATTACAATTTATGACCTCTCAGTTTTTGCAGAGGAGGCACTTTTGTCAGATTTTAGTACTAGCAACGTAAACATAACCAGTGGTTTTAGGAAATTGCCATTTTCCTTTTTAACAGCAATACATTCACTGAAAATGATTTTATACCAGCTTATTCGACTGACAGATCACATTTACAACATTTTAGGCAAACCACATCTGGTATTTGCACATCCGTGCAACTTTAACTTTGTAATTCATTAAAATTTCAGTTAAAATATATAATATAAATTACAGTTTTGTAATGCATAATTAACTGTGTTTTCACTTCTTAGATTACTAACACTGATATATAACAGCCATATAAGATCGTATATTACAAATATAATTACATATAAGTTTATAATTATAAATTTTACTTTGGTATCATTGATTATAGAGAGGAAAATATTTGTGTCCCATGCATCCCTGCTATGGGGATGATTGGGACAGAGAGGAACATTTTTTAAATTTGATAATACATTTCTGTATAATAATAATCTTAAATAAATACTGTGCATAAGATGTAGACAAACACCTAATGTATGAAATACGATATATAATATTAATAGTAACTTACATAAAATATTTAAAACAAATATTTTTGTGAAAATGTTCCATTCATCCCCTCTCTCCCCTATACCGCTGTACAGTAACAGTTGCATACATACACACATATATGTGCTGCAAATTGTCTGCAAGCTTTACGACAGTTTCCATAGAATTGCCTAATATTGTGATAAAAATAACACCGTCAAATTAAAGCAAACTTGGCTCTTAATTATCCATTCGAAGAAAATTCCAATAAAACTCAATAATGCTATTTTTATAAAGTCTCTTATTTTTGTTTATATCTAAATTGGTCTTTATTTACTGCCTGCAAGTTATTTGAAAACAATATCTCAATTTATAGATTGTTATTTTTTAAAATAATTTTCAAGCATTTTTTATCTACATCGTGAGCATACCATTTAAGGAAGATTACACCGTTTCACTTAAAATATAATAAATAATTCAAAATTTGTTTTTGTTTAATATTCTATAACGAAATTAAGTGAATAAAACACCCGTTTTACAGATATTTAATCGAACTATGCGCCGAAACACTAAAAAATGGTGGCGTAAAAAAAGCTTTTGTAAGTAGTCAAATTTTTGTCGATTACTTTGGCTGGTAACTTATGGAATTCGATTAATACAAAATTACTTTTATAATTCTCAAAACTTTAACTGAATACATAATTTATATATTTCAAATAAAAATGCGTTTTGGTGTCATTAGTGGGCAATTAAAAGTTGTTGTCAACTATATTTTGTACACCATGCAGTAAGCACCGAAATAAGAAAAGCCCGGGTTGTATCCCCTGATTAAAATAAAATGCAAAATGTATTTTCACAACTTTGCTTTACTTCTTAACTCATGCAACGATGCAATTAAGAAAATTTAAGGTAATAAAATATTTAGTACTTTACCAATTTATTTGACGACTTATTAATAATAAAAATAAATAAATAAAACGTTACTATTATGACTGGTGTTAAAAACGTGGGGAAAATTAAAAATAATATAAGGCATTTAGTGTTTTTGGACAGATAAACTAGTTAACGTTATGAAAGCAATGTTCTAAGGCTAAAAACAAGCGGTTTTATCAAATATTTGGATAACAGAAAGAAAAAACCCTTTCCTAGAAGTTGGCGAAGTGAAGAAATTTCAACATTCTCAGTTTCTATTTTTCAATGTACGCTTAAACAAAATATCATACGAACATAACGAAATTTCAGCGTGTTGTTATGTTATAATAGAAGTACATTATAAAAGAATAATACTTGGAAGAAATACAATGCAAACACATTGATATAAATTTAATTGTTACTATAATAGGTGCAAATACTAAAAACACAGTTTTAAAACTTTAAAACTATTTATGATGTAAAATCAGATGTAAAATACCTAAGCGCTTTCGGCTAAACATTAGCCATCATCAGAGAATAAAAACTACTAAAACACAGTTTTGAAGCATTAAAACTATTTATGATGTAAATCAGATGTCAAAATACCTAAGCGCTTTCGGCTAAAAAGTAGCCATCATCAAAGGATAAAAACTTCTATTATAGTAACAATTAAATTTATATCAATGTGTTGGCATTGTGTTTCTTCCAAGTTTAAGAAGGTGAATTTGACGTTTTTACTATATGGAATTTTCTATATATTTTTAATTAAGAATAATACTTGCTTAAAATAGTAGGTATAATATTGTATTTTATAATTAGCATGCCTTTATTATATGTTTACTTTTAGACTCTTTCATTTAACTTAACGTGGTTTTTCTATGTAATCTTGTAGTCGATTTTTCACTCACTTCCTGATATGCTAGAATAACAAAAAAATATGTACACAAGTATGTTTCCGATGACAAGATAACATTTTAATATTTTTAGAGCTTAAATATAAAGCAATAAATTAATTTTAAGGCATTTTTCTGTTAGACTGTCACAAATGATAAATCGCTAACTAATCTTTAACGTTAAAAACAATGGATTACAAAAACAATGGAGTTATATTTATGCGCCAAACCATTCTCACCAAAATTGGTCAGTTGACTGTGAAAATGCAACAACGGAACATATTAAACGTTAAAAAAGTAAAAAAATATAAATAAGAAAAATAGTATGATATATAATTTGCCTCATTTTAAATTTATTACTTCATTTCTTAATTTAATGATAAATATTTATTTATCATTTAATAGATTAGTATTAATTATAATATGATTATACGTGAGAAAATAATGGAGAAATTATAATGCCCACGTCAAAGAATTCGGAAGTAATTGGGCGCATCAAATTAATGTATTGTAACGGAAGTTTTTCAGAAATACATGAATTGCAATCCTGAAATTAAGCGTGGTTTAAACGCTAAAAGTCGAATGCATATAAAAGAGTATTTTTTAAACTATTTTAACTTTTATCATAATTTACATTATGTAAAACTAAATTATTTAAAAATATCCTTAAAAACTATCTTCTTGGCAGATATAATAGATTAGAAAGTAGAAAAAATTAAAAGAAGTAACAAATCATGGCAAAAATTTAAAGAACATTTTTGGTTAATTTAGACATCAAAAGGATGCTTCTATACAAACCTAAAAAGTGGAAATTTTCGTGAATTAAAGTGAAATTTTCAACACCGGAAATGCATGCGTAAACGAAGAAAAAAAAATCAGGCCTGGATCTGCTGAGTGGAGAATATTCACGTGATTCATCATTACGCTACAGGTATCCACACTAAATAGTAATGCAGTACATTAAGTCTTATATAAAACATTTTCGTTTGGATCCAGTCACCCCTTTCCTGGGTTTGTGTAACCCCAAATTATGCATATAAAAATTTGCAATTTAAAAAAAGGAACAATCAAAAACGAATAACTCCGGGAGAGTCACCGCATTCGGGCTAGATGCCGCACCCATTGTATTTCTTGTAATCATCTATAGATGACAGTTACACGCACAGTATGTGTGCGCAATGAGATTACTGTAACCAGTGTAAAACGTGAATCCCTTTTCGATGTTTACTTGTAGCTGTGCAATCCTTATTTTGAGGTAACGGCTTGATTTCACTATCCAAACTTTTAAACACGTTATGCTTAAATGCTTTTATACGCTAACTACTAAATGCATGCATGATTTCGAAGTCAAAACTAAGTGTAGCATCTGTATAGAGTACTGTGTCAGACAACTGTGATGTGCGACGTCTATGCCATACAAAATGGGATAAATACCGCACTGCGATCCAGTATACATGACGCAGTTTCTTTTGTACGGGATGCCGCGATTAATAAAATTCAGTTCTTCAAACATAGATGAATGTTCAAACAGTATGAAGTTTACTACACCTAAGGTGATAAAGGGAAAAATAAAAAATAAAGAAGCCGAAGAAAGATGCAAATCAAGATGATGATAATAAAAAGTGGGATCGCACATGTGCAACAGACGTTCTTTGCAAGGAATGTGTAGAAAACTACCCCAAAACTTAGAGGAAGTGTGATTGGCTTTGTTGCATCATGTCAAATGTGGTTACAGGAAAACTGTACCATTTTCGACATTTTTTGTGTAGATTGCGGTCGAAAAAACAGGTCTATTAACAAATAAAACAATGCAAACCCTATTTTACTTTTTTTTCCCTTCTCTAATACACTGATGTTACGTTGTTCCTGAAATAATAATTAAAATCCAATCTTTGAAAAATTAGTAGATAATTTTAGTAGTGAACAAAGTTTGGCAGACTAATATTGATTTGAACCTACTAGTACGTTTCATTGTACTCACTTAGCTTCTTTTTGTTCTTACATAGTTAGTTGTAGTCCAGATATGAACATTTGTTTGAATATTTTTATTTATAATTTCATTCTGTTCTTCTGGCATAACTCTCGCACCATGCACGTTCCAATAATACATATGTCCCCCTGGCACTGCAAGGTTGAACTAAAAGATTTTCTGATCATTTAAGTTTCATTTGGAAAAATCGACCAGCGAAGCGGTCGTAGACTGTTATTTTTTTATTATTATTTATGTTATCTATGTGCATGAATTGCATTTTCTTTTCATCTGCTTCATAGCAGTTTCTCTTTTTCTTCTTCTAAAATTTAAGATAAAAAAATTACTTCATGTTCTTTAATATTTAAAGTATTATGATAAATTTACGAAACAAATTTTATATATTTTTTAATTGAAACATTTTATTTATTTAAATTCCTAACTATGCATTTTCTTCAATAAGCCAAATTGTTTCCAAATAAATTATTTTTAATAAATTCATACTTAGATTAAAAAATAAATTTAAAGAAATATCAGTTTTAATATTCTTAATTTCCGAAAAGCAGACAGCTAATTGGAATTTTTTTCAACTTGTTTGTTTTAAGCTGTTTACGTTTATATTAATTTCAGATAAATTCCGTTTTTTCACGACTTTTTATTTTTTATTCAGTTATAGAAATTCTGGTTCTCTATTTTATAAGCCTCTGCCATTTGAATATTCATGAGGAAAAGCTTAAATGAATTAGTAATATTTTAAGTAAATTTTACTTAATAAATGATTGTTACATTTTTTTTCAGAGTTTTAAAAATGTTACATGGAATGTAAAATTTATGCATGGTAATAAATATAATTAACTTGAAAATTTTAAAGACATCCAAACTGTTTTTTTTCTCACTGTTTAATTCTGTGTGGTTTTCCATGTTCTTTTAATTTTGTGTATGTTTTATTCTCATATAAAAATTCTATCCACCTGTCTTTATAGTCATTATTACACAAATAACCTCAACACATAGATTATAGTGCATGCATAAAAATTTAATATAGTTTACCACAGTCAGCAGCTGAATCAAAAGAATTATTATTCATTCGTTGAGGAAAATATAACTACTTTGGTGTAGCTATTGAGATATTGTTTTTCTATATATACGCGATTACTTACGCGGATAGTTTCACAGATAAACTAAAAATTAAGAGAAAACAACATGATTTTGGGTAATTTTTTAAACATTTTTAAAACATTAATCGTCTTATCACAAAACTCAAAATAATCAGTAGCAATACTGAAATGCATTGTTTTTATCTTTGGAACTCTTTTCTCTGAAAATCGGCTTTTATGTGCAATTTAAATGCAAATCTAGAGGTGAAGAGCTGTTTCCAGTGATTTTAATCTGCCTCTATCTCCCGAATGATAGATTAAGTTTGCAATTCCTAACGTACAAAAAAAAAATAATTGTAATAAAGCATATTGCACATTGTGAGTACTTTTAAATTCATAACTCAAAAACGACTGGGTGGACTAAGGTGTATTTTTGAATTCGCATATTTGAAGCTTTTCGAAATCAATTTCTGTAAACCAAGAAAGAAAATTCAAGAGATTCTTAATACTTTTAATGATATTCACATTGATTTTAAAGGGTATCATAACCATTATGGTATCGCTTGGAAATGGACCCAATTGCAGAAGATTATTTGAATGGAAGAAAATAAAATTAATCATAAACACTGTGGGGAATTTCATTCTCATCTATCTGCAGCATTTGTACCACTCTTTCCGAAGAGAGCGTAAATAACTTTATTAACAAATATAGGGATGTTATTTTATGATTTATTTATAAACACATTCTCTTCCATCTGCAGTGTTATAAGCACCCCAATGACTTATAAATAAAACACAGTGAACGAATTCAGTCTCATCCTGATGCCGTATTTTCACACCTTGTGCGAATAGTGGGTACATATCATTTTTAATAAACTCAGTGAAATCGCATTATCATCTATCTGTAGTATTTTAGCATTCTGGGCGAAGAGCGGATACATAGCTATTAATAAACGCAGTGAGTCCTCTTATTCCCATCTATCTCCAGTATTTTAAAACATCGTGTAAAGAGTGGGTACAAATAATTTATTACAAACATAGTGAGAACACTCATACTCCTCCATTTGCAGCATTGTTTTCACCATATGCGAAAAGATGGTACATAATATATAACACAAGCCATATAGCACATATGTTTACCCAGGGCATCCCCAGGAATATTGACAATAAAAAAAAACATCATCTCCCAGTAATCCTAGAAGATGAAAAAAAAAGTCACCAGGAGATCCTCAGGAATAGAAAATGACCTTCCCTATAGCATCCAGGGGAGCTCCCCAGGTCCTCCTTAGGAGGTTCTATTGAAGCTTTTAGGAAGCTATATCGAAGGAATTTGGGAAATTTCAACGTCACTTAATGTGCAAAAAAAACATTCGAAATTATGATTATCGGACGTAATATAAAGAGTATTTAATTAATTTTTTTAGAAATAAATACATACAATATTTTTTTTAAATCGAACTTAAAATTCATTTGATGGATCCATCTGTAATATACATTTATCACTCACACGGTCATATGAAGACAATTATATTTTTTCCGCCATCCGTATTTGAAACTGGGTACTTAGAAATGTTAAAGACACACTCTACCGGTTATGCTACAGGGGCGCTGCACCAAATCCTTTTGTAAGTATACGTATATCTTTCTCCTCTTATGAAAGTCGATAAATAGAAAATATGCATATTTTCCGCGGCAAACCAATAACTTAATACAATAACTAGGTTGCCATTAAAGGAAAAAATCCCCTAAATGTGGCGACTTTTTTCTTTTTTATAACCGAGTTAAAAAAAAAAAAATGTGCGTGAGTGTATGACATCATAGCCGAAAGTACTGTTTTAAATGACAATTTTATAGATTTTAATATTTAAGATATGGATATTTTTTTATCTACATCTGTACCCAGTTAAAAATGAAAAAAATAAACAGTTAATAAAATTCGTGTCCGTAAAAAACTATTTTATTTTCTTATCGTAATAAAGAAAGCTAATTTAAATTTAAGTCTTCATTTAGCGGTCTTTTAAAATCCTCTGAAAACATTCTGAACATAGAAAATTTATTTTCTATATTTTCATACAATTAACGATGTGAAATGTTTTTCAAGATTTCTTAAATTGTAATTTAATTTTAGTTAATAAAACTAATATTTCTGGAGATTTAAAATGCCTAAAAGTACGGATACTTTGGTTTAAAATATCACTATATTTAACACTTTCCAACCTAGTTAAAAAGTGTTTATGACTTCGGTTTGTCTGGCCGTATGGCAGTCTGCTGTCTGCCGTCTGCCGTATGGCCGTCTGCCGTCTGCCGTCTGCCGTCTGTCCGTCTGTCCGTGCTCTAACTCCCGTAAATATGCTCAGATTTCCCTGCAATTTTTATATGTTATTGTCGTTATCTATAGCATGTTCCCTATTTCAACTGAAGTGTGTAGCACTTAGAGTTTTTTTACAGGGACACTCAAAAGAATTCCGTTACATTACAGTCTATGGGGAAAAAAATTTGCGATTTATTTTAATGATGTTACACAATTTCAAACACATTGTAATTGATATATATCACTAAGGTGCATTACAAGAAGCTTAATATGGAATAGGGTGTGCATAGCACTTATAGTTACTTTACAGGGACAGTCAAACGAATTCCGTTATATTACGTCTATGGAGAAAAATCGTTTGCGGTTTAATTAAATAATGTTTCACTATTTTAAACGCACTGAAATTTATCTATATCACTAAGGTGCGTTACAAGAGGCTTACTACAGAATAGTGTGTGTGTATAGCAGTCATCGTTCATTTACAGGGACACACAAAAGAATTCTCTACTGCCTGTTAACAATAACTCCTGGAAGTGCGTTTTAAGTTGATGAACGCGATTTTAATTTTAACTTACGTTTTGTCTATTACTTGATGTGTATAAATTCTGTAGATCATATACAGGGCAGCACAAAAGTTCGCAAACACATTTCGGTTTATTGACAGAAACTCCAGAAAGCGAATTTTAAACTGTGCTACGCGTTTCCTAACTAAACTAAAATTGAGCATCCTATGTAGTATATATCCAAATCTATAGATCATATACAGGGCTGAATAAAAGTATTCGGAAATTTTTCCGAATATTGTATACGTTGGAAATTCCTGAAATTACTTTTTTAAATATGTTATGCGTTTTCCAAATTGTTTACTTAGATATTATCTTTCAGCTTATTAAACGGTAATGATTTGTAAAATTATTTTGGAAGCGTTGGGAAGTGTTACATAATCTATGCTTGACGCATGAGTTTTCGTTCTTGTTTCTTTTTTCTATGATTGTCAACGAATTCTTTGAGAAAATTGTAAACAAGAAAATCCTTTAAAAATGATACCTTTTTTTAGAGAATCCTTAATCGTCTTCTTTAAATATTTCAGATTTATATTGTACTGATAAACATTTTCTGTTAGTTATCATAGAGTTAAATCTATACTTAATATTATAAAGGAGTAAAGATTTTTTGTTTGTTTGTAGGGGGTAATCTCTGGAACTACCGAATCGATTTCAAAAGTGATGGTGGCAAATTGATAGTGACAAACCCTACTAAAACATAGGCTATATTTTATGTCGGTGCCACTAACCCCAGGGGGTGCAGGAGCGAAAAACGTTCGAAAATTGCGATTTTTTTTTATACTGAAGGAGCTAGAAAGTTGAAATTTGGCATTGTAATTGCTTATAAGATGTAAATGCTCTCTAAGAACAAAACAAAATAAAAATTCGAAATTTAAAAGGTGAAATGAGCGAAAAGCGTTCTAAAAACATTCCAAATTACAATTTCTATGGAATCTCTGGAACTACCGAACTGATTTCAAAAGTGATGGTGGCAAATTGATGGTAACAATCCCTGCTCTAGCATAGGTTATATTTTATATCGGTGCCATTAACCCCAAGGGGGTGCAGGAGCGAAAAACTTTCTAAAATTGCAATTTTTTTTTATACTGAAAGAGCGAGAAATTTGCATTTTGGCATTGTAGTTACTTATAAGATGTAAATGCTCTCTAAGAGCAAATTGAAAAAAAAATTCAACATTTAAAAGGGTGAAATAAGCGAAAAGTGTTCTAAAAACATTCTAAATTACAATTTCTATGAAATCTCTGGAAATACAGAACTGATTTCAAAAGTGAAGGAGGCAAATTGATGGTGACAACCCCTGCTCCAACAAAGGCTATATTTTATGTCGGTGCCACTAACCCCAGGGAGGTGCAAGAGCGAAAAACGTTCTAAAATTGCGATTTTTTTATACTGAAGGAGCTAGAAATTTGAAATATGGCATTGTAGTTAATTATAAGAAATAAATGCTCTCTAAGAGTAAAAAAAAAAAATCGAAATTTAAAAGGGTGAAATAAGCGAAAAGCGTTCTAAAAACATTCTAAATTACAATTTCTATGGAATCTCTGAAACTACCGAACCGATTTCAAAAGTGATGGTGGCAAATTGATGGTGACAATCCCTGCTCCAACATAGGCTATATTTTATGTCGGTGCCACTAACCCCAGGGAGGTGCAGGAAAGAAAAACGTTCTAAAATTGCGATTTTTTGTATACTGAAGGAGCTAGAAATTTGAAATATGGCATTGTAGTTAATTATAAGAAATAAATGCTCTCTAAGAGTAAATAAAAAAAATCGAAATTTAAAAGGGTGAAATAAGCGAAAAGCGTTCTAAAAACATTCTAAATTACAATTTCTATGAAATCTCTGGAACTACAGAACCGATTTCAAAAGTAATGGTGGCAAATTGATGGTGACAATCCCTACTCTAATATAGGCTATATTTTATGTCGGTGCCACTAACACCAGTGGTGTGCAAGAGCGAAAAATGTTCGAAAATTGAGACTTTTTTATACTGAATTAGCAATAAATTTGAAATTTGGCATTGTAGTTACTTATAAGATGTAAATGCTCTCTAAGAATAAAAAAAAAAATCGAAATTTAAAAAGGTTAAATGAGCGAAAAGCGTTCTAAAATCATTCTCAATTACAATTTCTATGGAATCTCTGGAACTACAGAACCGATTTCAAAAATGATGGGGGCAAATTGGTGTTGACAATCCCTGCTCTAACAGCCTCTTTAATAAAAAGCTATGCGTTGCTGACGACTGGATTTTTCGCTAATTGTTGCCACAGATTAATCTCGGAAAGTGAAACATTTGAAGTTACTGAAAAAAATATTACCTCGACAATTATTCGTCAGCAAATTGTTAGACAAAGTGCATTTGAAAGATAAAAAATTGTATTTTTCTTGATATAAATTTCAAATCTAATACCATTTTTCAAATATTGAATTAAAAAAATTACCAAATTTTACAATAGAGTACCATAGCGAAACCTTCATGCGTTAAAAGATAATGATAAAGGCGACGTATCCTGACGTGTATATTGGCTATAGCTACAAGTCACAAATGATAGTAGCCATATTATTCTGTTAAAATATAAAAGTGAATCATGAAATGTCAATATTTTGTTTGATTAAAATTTCGTTAAGAGAAATTGACCAGCGTAGCGGGCGTAGCTTGCTAGTATGAAAATAAAACAGTTTATTATTTAAGCTACTGGGCCGATGCCTATGAATCGTTTATTTTTATAGGGTATTCATACATTTCTTTCACCTTTCATGCAAGTCAGTAAATAAAAAAAAGCATACTTTTGTGTTTTGTATAGGAGGATATCTGTAACTTTTATTAGAAATGAAAATGCTTAGAATTTGATATACTTATACATTCAATAAAATTTTGAATTCATATCTAGAAAGAAACCGTATAAATAATTATTTAATGTAAATTAACAATCATTTAATTTTTTAATTGTTGCAAAAAGCTATTGTTTAAAATAGCAAAAATATTTTTGTAGCTTTTAATATTTCATAAATAGACATTTTTCAAACCTAAGTTATTTTCTTATTATAATAAATAAACCTAATTCACACTTTAATTTCTATTTAGCGATCTCTTAAGGCTGTTTTCAAATCCAAAGGAGCTACTTTCTGACACATTTCAGAATTAATTTTTGCTCGGAAATTGGTGGTGTTCTTATTCAGAAACTATATAATACAATGTTTTTTTTTCATTTTTTTGGTAAAGGCAGAAGATTTTTCTGAAAATATAGTCAATGTTCGATTTTTGAACCTAATTTCTGTACGCGACAAACGGAAAAGAGGAAAACCTGTGGTCAGGTAACTTCAATTGAGCTTATAAGTTATAACTGGATAAGTAATTCATTTTTTAAAAATGGAAAACACCATTTGATTCCAAATCGCTTCAATATTCAATCCTGTAAGTGTCATGCTTTTGCGTTCAAAAATGAGTGCTTAAATGTGTCCGAAAGTTTCTCGATTTTGAGCAGGGAAAAATAATTTTTTGAGGACCGCCTTATGATCCTGTGAAAACATTCGCTATACAGAAAATTCATTATGTACTATTCTTCGTACAATTTATTATATTAAATATGTTTTAGACTTTCTTGAAATATAATTTAATTTTAATCAACAAAACCAATATTGCAGAGGATTTAAAACGCCTAAAAGTATGCACAGTTTGATTCTAAGTATGCTTTTTTTTTATTATTGACAAACTAACTATTGTAAAAAAAAAAGGTGCTTCCGGCTTGTACCTGGAGGAAAACGTAGCTTTCATAGTCCCTGTTTTTAAAAATTGAACGAACTTTATTCAAACACCCGAAGCTAAATTGCTTGGAACCCGATTATAGAAGATTCAATCCCGGTTTTCTTTAATACTCAATTTGAATGCGCATTTCAGTATAAGAGTTACAGCTTAACAAAAATCAGATTGTTTCAAAATGTCAGCCAACCTTGAATTTCAAACAGCCATATCTCTGCCTTTTTTTAAGATAAAGCCAAAACAAAAAATGTTCTGGAATCCTTGTATCACGATCTAACATTTAATGGAAACAACTTTTTCAATTTATAATTTTTTATATATCTTTTTTAATTAAAAAAAATAATAATTTTAACTTCCCGCCATTTTGAAACAAATTGGCGCATGAAGCTGGCCAACGAACTCGGTCGAGACCTTGGTATGTTCTGTACACATGATAAGTCATATTCATATCGGTTCGTAAATAACAGAGTTACAGCATAACAAATATCAGATTCTTTCAAAATCTCAGCCACACTAGATTTCAAAAACTGCCATATCTCAGCCATTTTTTAAGATATAGCAAAAACAAAAACTGTTCCGTAATCCTTGTATCACGTTCTAAACAATGTTTTCACAATGTTCACAGAAACAATGTTTTCAAGTTATATTGTTTTGTACATGTTTTTGAATTTTTTAAAATTTTAAAATTTTTAACTGCCCGCCATTTTGAAACAAGAAACAAAGAATGCTCAGTTTTTGAAAAAAAATGACTGTCCCCAATGAGAAACTTAAGAAAGATAGCCTCAGATTTAGCTCTTGCCTTGTGTAGAAAAAAGGTGTAAATTGCGTATGCCTCCTCTCTAGCCACCGGCGATTGTAGCCTGCCTTGTATGGTGATATTAACGGACCTGGATCTAATAAAAGAAGTTTCTATATACAACCATGTACTCCTTTCATATGGTATATTAATCACGGCTCTGATTACTCCTGTTTCCTAATTAAAAATATTTTATCGTGGTGTAAATCCCTGGGAGAATAAACCAATTCTTCACACACACTCTTTAATTTTTCATGACCCTGTATTTCATTCAAAATTCGTTTCAAAGATATATTTTAATTTGAAATGAGACACTTAATCCGACGTAGTAAACAGTTAGTTAATAGGATTATCAATTTTGGAGTTATAAGGACGTTTCTTTTACGCAATTCAGTAACAGAGCATTTAAAGTTTATGACGTCATCAAACCACGATTTCATTCGAATTTCAATGCATTTAGAAATAGTTTACACATGTTTTATTTTCATATTAGGTAGCTTTCAATACAAAAAAGTATAAAGCTACCTATTGCAGCCGTTCGGAGGAAAGCAGTTCCGGAAAATTTCGATATATTTTCACCGATTATGACCCCCAGACCCCAAAACCACCCTCCGTTCAAATGTTGATTTATATATATAGATATATCCATATATATATATCTGACTTATGTCATACGATAACGCTCGTATTTATAAATCAATTTCGATGAAACTAATTGTGTGTATTAAGCTCACCAATGTCTCGATCGTGTTTGTTGGCCAGCTTGGTCCGCCATCTTGAAACAAGATGGCGGCCACTTAAAGATTTAAAACTAAAATAAATATACAAAAAAGTACAAAATTCAAATTTATTTTTTAATTAAGTGTTAGGCCTTAATACAAGGATTTCAGAGCATTTTTGTTTGACCTCTATCTTAAAAAATGGCTGAGCAAGAGCAGTTTGAAATTCTAGGGTGGCTGACATTTTGAAACAAGACAGCACATTACAAAAATTTTCATTGTTGTAATCATTTTCCCAATCATACGCATAAAACTATGTATTCATATCCGTTAGCTCCAAATTTGGTGACCAAAATAAGTCTTCATAAATGAAGCCAATTTGGCTATAGCTCAATAATTTGGCGAATTTCTTATTCTAATTCAGTATTAACGAATCTTTTGTAAACGTTTTCTTTGCATTTTAGCTTGCTGTTTTCGTGTAACATTAGCTAAAATTTTAAAACGAAGATATAGGAAAGCAACCTTTTCCTCCCTGTACAGGCCGGAAGGACTTTTTTATATTATGCATATCCATGATGTGTAAGTATTACGGTGGCCCCCAACGACTAGTCTATTTAAATTTCGCATTTTTTTTAATAAGAAGAAAGAGATAACCGAGAAATAAATGGTATCCTACAAGGTGATTTTGATCAAAAAACAAATAACGATACTTTGAAATGTATTTTCAGAAATTTTCACCGTTAAAAAGTCAAATTTGATCAACATCTTTATTAAAATCATATATGAATAAGCGATTGTATTTCATATAAAAAAAATCTTATTTTGGAACTTAAATAAATTTATTTAATGTATAAATTAATGTATAATGTATTAATGTATTAATGTATAAATTAATTTATGCATTAAAATGCCATCAAAACGCGTTGGTGTTTTGTCACGATAGTCACATTATTCAGTGAAAATACTTATTTATTATAATATTTTAAAAAGCAAACAAATGAGTGAGTGGTTGTATTTGATTTAAATAAATGTCTAAACAAATGACAAATGTATTCTTTAAGAATAATGAATAATAATAAGCTTAGAAAACAGTTAGCTTAAAAGTTGACTTTAATTGTCACAAATGGCGACATTTCGAAAACGTATTTCTTAATATTACTTTATTAAAAAATCGACCTTGAACAATGCATTGAAAATACTACCATGTGTATAAAAGGTTGAATTTTACATATAAAAAATCTTATTGATCAGGTTGTACAAACTGATTGCAATTTTAATTGTGCCATCGCAACTAATTTAGTATTTTGACATGGGATAGCAATTAATTACAATTGAAACTGAAATTGTTTAAAATTTTATACAAAATTAATCAGATAAAGTAATTTTTCCCATTACTTTCAACAAATTAACAAATGTATGCTTTTATAATAGAAGATGACATATAATTCTAATAATATTATTATTAGCGCAATAGTGATTTTAACTGCGATGCAAATGACAATACAGTCAAACCTCGTTAACACGAAATCGCTTAACGCGAAATTTCGCTTAACACGAAATAATACTGAGGTCCCGTCAGATCAGTCTGAAAATCAATGTTAATTAATTCGTTTAACACGAAATGAAATTTCGGAAAATCCCGCTTAACGCGAAAATTTTTTTTTGCTCTGAAGTCCAAACATGATTCCTTATGCAAAGTTTTCAATATTTCAAAGCTATATGTCACATCTTCTTTTTAAAAATGGAATTTTTCTCGTGGTTTGAAAAAGACCTAAAGTGGAAAAGGGTTTCAGAAAGTAGTGTACAATCGAATTCCTGACTAATTCATGCTTTTCTTTGTCCTCTGATATGCGAAAATTTTTCACACTAACCATATCAGCTATAGATCAACGGTCACAATGAAAGTTTGAGTGAAGGAATTTCTTTTTTGAAAGTAATTGTTCCATTACTTGTTTGACTGTATTGACAGTGACATAAACCATAAACCGGATTTCTGAAATCCTCTGTTTTCGGGTGAAAGAAGTGACAATCCCTACTTTACCACCTGACTTACATAATTGAAACTCTGTTCGAAGTTGTTCTGTAGAATTCTATAAAAGAAAAGTCGAAAGCAGCAAGCTCATCTTTAGAAACCAAGAAAAACTTTTTAAACGAAATCAGTGATAAGTGCTAAAAAAATCAGAAATTGAAGCAATGTATGGGATACCCAACACCACACTCTCTACAATTTTAAAGAAACGTGAAAAGATTTTCAATCTTATGCTTTGAGTCAATTCGAACCAGTAAGAAAACGAATGTTTACAGGAAAGAATGAAGAAATTGAAATTGCTCTCTTGCTGTGAATGAAAGAGGCAAAAAGCCAGAACATTGTTTTAACTGGTGCAGTTTTGCAAGAGAAAACACAGGTAGCTGGTGCTCTCGGTGGGTGCTATTTCGCATGTTCTAACGGATGACAGAAAAGATTCAAAGAGCGTCATGAAATTATCTGCAATCGAAAAATGGGAAATTCTTGTTTTTCCGAGTACATTTGCATAAATGAAGATATGCTGACTTCGGATGTGATGCCAGACGAAGAAATAAATGCTGCATTACTTGAAAAGAAGATGACCACATCAGACACAAGTGTACGAAGAGCTTGAAGAAATCGACACAGAACGGAAACTTTTAGTGTCATTAAATGAATCTACTGTAGCTTTGAAAACTGTACAACGTTTCGTTATAGAACAAGAGGTGCCTCCCGTGCTTTGGACAAATTAGATAAATTCTATACTTTCCTAAAAGAAGTACTCAACAAAAACTGACGGACTCAATAACGGACTTTAAAAAAAAAAAGTTAGCAAGTAAATAAATTTATTACTGCCCAAAATGATGATCAATTTGTTTTATTTTTTAATTAAATTTTCTATTTCTTATTAATTTATGATTTTAAGAACAGGCATATATTTGTAGGTTAATTCATTTATTTAATTTTTTATTATTTTTATATCTAACATAGATGGCGACAGTATTGTGACGGTTAACACGAAATTTCGGATAACACGAAAAAGATTCTCAGTCCCTTCAATTTCGTGTTAACGAGGTTCGACTGTATTTTGAAATGACATTTCCACATTTTAAACCATTAAAAAGTCCGAAATGCGCAAATTCTTCAAAATGCAACAATATATATATAAAAGATTGTACTTAAACAAAATCTTATTGATCAGACCTGTGTATAAATTGATTGCAATTCTAAAAGTGTCATCAAAATGCATGAGTAATTTGTCACTTTCTTATTTAATTCAGTTAAAATAATAATTCTTTAAAACATTTTAGAAAATAATTATCAGCCAATGATTTTATTTCATTCCAACGAATTTCTAAATTATTAACATATGTATTTTTTTTAAATAAAAATGATGAAACTGATGAAAACTGATGAATGATGAACAAAAGTTATGAAAAATGTCAGCATAAAAATTATGTTATTTTACATATGAAACTAATGACAATATCTTGAATGAATATTTCGAAATTTTACTCCCTTCAAAAAAGACAGTTTTCTACTATCAATAATATCTATAAATGAATGTCCTAGTTCATTATACAAATTTCACATGGATAGTATTACCTATAAATGTATAACAATTTTAAATGTTTTATTAAACTGAATTATTGTAATGCATTTATGTAAAGCGTTTTCATATAATTCAATAAAATATTAATTGAATAAAACATTTTACAGATCAATCACATGAGCTAATGTTTTTATTTTACTGAAGCAACTTCTAAATTATTGTGAAATGTACTTTCGCAACAAAAAAAAAGTTATGAAATCTAGTCCTAGTTCATCACACAAATTTCAGATGGATAAAATTATCTATAAATGTATAACAATTTTAAAAGTGTTATTAAAGTGCATTATTGTAACGCGTTCTCATATAATTCAATAAAATATTAATTGTATAAAACATTTTACAGATGAATCACATGAGCAAATGTTTTTATTTCATCAACTTCTAAATTATTATGAAATCTTCTTTCCTAATAAAAAAAGGTTATGAAATCTAGTCGTAGTTCATCACACAAATTTCACATGGATAAATATATCTATAAATGTATAACAATTATAAAAGTCGTATTAAAACGCATTATTGTAATACATTATTGTAATGCATTATTGTAACGCGTTCTCATGTAATTCAATAAAATATTAATTGAATAAAACATTTTACAGATTAATCACACGAGCTAATGTTTTTATTTCATTGAAGCAACTTCTAAATTATTATGAAATGTACTTTCGTAACAAAAAAAAAAAAAAAAAAAAAAAAAAATGGTTACGAATTTGGAAAACGAAATTTATTTTCTTTTACGTACGAAACTAATGACGATAATTTGAATGAATATTACGAAATTTTATCCCATTCAAAGAGTCAATTCTTAACAAAGTCTTTACGGACAATCATAAAGTATAAATGATTCTATTTCATCAAACAAATTACTCATGGATCCGAATTGTATGTAAATGCATAACAATTTTAAGAGTATCATCAGAACGCATTCACTTATCCATCAGAATGTGACCTACTTTACATAAAGCATATCTAAATCATTTTTAATATAAAAAACCCTTTCTCTCTTCTCCTAATCTTACAGGTTAATTTAGCAAACAACTTTAACATTTTACTGCAAATTGCACTTTTCAGAGCAATTTTTGAGTTTCTAAAAGTATTATTCGTCCCTTGCTGCTGATATATGTCTTCAAGGAACTAAACAAAGAACTTAAGAAAACTCATAATTGCGTAGGAACTCCTTTGCTGCTCAAGAAGCAATTGTTGCTGTAATATTCCCAAAGAGTTTTATACCGTTATCTTGCCTTCTTTTTCCGTGCCGCTCTTCTTAGACAAAATCCTAGTTACTGGGGAAGAACCTTAAGAGGCAGGGGGTTGAGATTGAAAAGGGATGTTTTGTCTCTATCTCCCGGCGTGGAAAATTTTTAAAAGCAATAATAACGACGCTGGAGTTTCACTTTACGAAAGTCTTTTGTCTCCTAATGATTTATTGAGAGTTTTTATGTTTTAGCATTCCGGAATTTTTTTCAAAGTTTCTTGCAGGTTTTTGCTCTTATACGTGTCGTTATTCTTATTTTTTTCGGAGATATTTTATATTTATATGTATAAAAAATGCACTGCTTGAGCTAGCAGAAAGTATAATAATCTTTTGTTTTCTCACAGTGTTGATACGAACTTTTATTTTAGCAAGGTTATGAAATATTATATCCTAGCAGGTGATGCAAAAAATAAAAAAAATTTAAAAAAATGTTATGAGATTTTCGTAAATGGGAAGTTAGATAAGAAGTAGGAGTAAGACAATGTTTCTTTAAATTGTAAAAGCTAAAGAGATTTAAAATCTCTCTGTATGGAATTTTCCTGTTAGGATACACATAACGTGTTAGCAAAAGTAAATTATCAAAGGTGTGACAAGTTTAAATCTTTTGAAGCAAAAATTGTTAAAGAGAGTTTTGGAAATCCTATTATTTTAAGAAATAGTTTGTGATTTCGAATGGAATTCTTAAAATATTATAGGATATAGTATAAGTTTTTTGACAGTTTCTTAAACAGAGTACAATATTACGTCTGACTAGGATTTTTCTAAGGTATTTTTTAAATCGAAACACTTTAGACACTTTGTCACAGTTTGACATTTTTAAAATGTCAGGGAATTAAAGTATTATACACAGTATAGTCAAAATAATACTACCTATAACACGTTAAGATACTCATAAGCATTGAAATAAAATAATATTTACTGTTTGTATCTGTTTCATATTTTAAGGGACGAGTTTTATACCAAAATACAAAATACTGAAAATATGAGTAATTATTTAAAGATAATCTATAATAAATATATTTGAATTTATTTTGTTATCTTGAAATAAAATTCCCATATAAATTACTGATCTATTAAAATACTCATAACATAAAATTCCGTGTTTTGTACAGAAGAATCTGTTATATCTAAAAATGGATTAAAAAGTTGAGGAATGCGTCATCCTTTCATTCTGCAAACATGATACGCCACAGCAGATATTGCATGTGCTTGCAAAATATAAAACCTGATGATATATAATATTTTGTTGTTATATAGGGGAACTGGGGGTGAATGGGACCAAGCATGGATGGGACATTCTCAATATTTAAGGCAATATATTTTTTTATAGTTGCTTCCTATCCTCATAGATGACACTATCATAGTGGGCTTCAGAATCAAAAGCAAGACCACATGGCCGTTTTCAATTTCCTTCAAAGTTGAATTTCCTGAAAACATTGCTTAAAAGTAATTTTCTTTATATTTGAAGTTGTTTACATATTTTATGCATTATAAACAATTAAGATATGTTATAGTTCAATGCTCAATATTGGTAATTAAAATGAATGAATATTAACCATTGTGACAAAATGGCTGATAATTGAATATATGCATCATGGGGATGAGTGGGACATTTCAAATGGGGATGAATGGGACTGCTTCATTCATCCCTATAGGATACTGAAAATTGTTTTTTATTAACTAAATAATATTATATAAGTTGGTTAGTTAATAAGTTATGTTAATTATTCTTTTAACATTTCCTGCTCATTGTAACCACCGTCGTTTTCCGCCATTTGATGTTTCTGTTTATGGGTCTCTAAAGGCAAAGCTGAGATCAGTCCAAGATGATTGGCTGACAAATAATCTCGGAGAGCATATTACAATTTATGACCTCTCAGTTTTTGCAGAGGAGGCACTTTTGTCAGATTTTAGTACTAGCAACGTAAACATAACCAGTGGTTTTAGGAAATTGCCATTTTCCTTTTTAACAGCAATACATTCACTGAAAATGATTTTATACCAGCTTATTCGACTGACAGATCACATTTACAACATTTTAGGCAAACCACATCTGGTATTTGCACATCCGTGCAACTTTAACTTTGTAATTCATTAAAATTTCAGTTAAAATATATAATATAAATTACAGTTTTGTAATGCATAATTAACTGTGTTTTCACTTCTTAGATTACTAACACTGATATATAACAGCCATATAAGATCGTATATTACAAATATAATTACATATAAGTTTATAATTATAAATTTTACTTTGGTATCATTGATTATAGAGAGGAAAATATTTGTGTCCCATGCATCCCTGCTATGGGGATGATTGGGACAGAGAGGAACATTTTTTAAATTTGATAATACATTTCTGTATAATAATAATCTTAAATAAATACTGTGCATAAGATGTAGACAAACACCTAATGTATGAAATACGATATATAATATTAATAGTAACTTACATAAAATATTTAAAACAAATATTTTTGTGAAAATGTTCCATTCATCCCCTCTCTCCCCTATACCGCTGTACAGTAACAGTTGCATACATACACACATATATGTGCTGCAAATTGTCTGCAAGCTTTACGACAGTTTCCATAGAATTGCCTAATATTGTGATAAAAATAACACCGTCAAATTAAAGCAAACTTGGCTCTTAATTATCCATTCGAAGAAAATTCCAATAAAACTCAATAATGCTATTTTTATAAAGTCTCTTATTTTTGTTTATATCTAAATTGGTCTTTATTTACTGCCTGCAAGTTATTTGAAAACAATATCTCAATTTATAGATTGTTATTTTTTAAAATAATTTTCAAGCATTTTTTATCTACATCGTGAGCATACCATTTAAGGAAGATTACACCGTTTCACTTAAAATATAATAAATAATTCAAAATTTGTTTTTGTTTAATATTCTATAACGAAATTAAGTGAATAAAACACCCGTTTTACAGATATTTAATCGAACTATGCGCCGAAACACTAAAAAATGGTGGCGTAAAAAAAGCTTTTGTAAGTAGTCAAATTTTTGTCGATTACTTTGGCTGGTAACTTATGGAATTCGATTAATACAAAATTACTTTTATAATTCTCAAAACTTTAACTGAATACATAATTTATATATTTCAAATAAAAATGCGTTTTGGTGTCATTAGTGGGCAATTAAAAGTTGTTGTCAACTATATTTTGTACACCATGCAGTAAGCACCGAAATAAGAAAAGCCCGGGTTGTATCCCCTGATTAAAATAAAATGCAAAATGTATTTTCACAACTTTGCTTTACTTCTTAACTCATGCAACGATGCAATTAAGAAAATTTAAGGTAATAAAATATTTAGTACTTTACCAATTTATTTGACGACTTATTAATAATAAAAATAAATAAATAAAACGTTACTATTATGACTGGTGTTAAAAACGTGGGGAAAATTAAAAATAATATAAGGCATTTAGTGTTTTTGGACAGATAAACTAGTTAACGTTATGAAAGCAATGTTCTAAGGCTAAAAACAAGCGGTTTTATCAAATATTTGGATAACAGAAAGAAAAAACCCTTTCCTAGAAGTTGGCGAAGTGAAGAAATTTCAACATTCTCAGTTTCTATTTTTCAATGTACGCTTAAACAAAATATCATACGAACATAACGAAATTTCAGCGTGTTGTTATGTTATAATAGAAGTACATTATAAAAGAATAATACTTGGAAGAAATACAATGCAAACACATTGATATAAATTTAATTGTTACTATAATAGGTGCAAATACTAAAAACACAGTTTTAAAACTTTAAAACTATTTATGATGTAAAATCAGATGTAAAATACCTAAGCGCTTTCGGCTAAACATTAGCCATCATCAGAGAATAAAAACTACTAAAACACAGTTTTGAAGCATTAAAACTATTTATGATGTAAATCAGATGTCAAAATACCTAAGCGCTTTCGGCTAAAAAGTAGCCATCATCAAAGGATAAAAACTTCTATTATAGTAACAATTAAATTTATATCAATGTGTTGGCATTGTGTTTCTTCCAAGTTTAAGAAGGTGAATTTGACGTTTTTACTATATGGAATTTTCTATATATTTTTAATTAAGAATAATACTTGCTTAAAATAGTAGGTATAATATTGTATTTTATAATTAGCATGCCTTTATTATATGTTTACTTTTAGACTCTTTCATTTAACTTAACGTGGTTTTTCTATGTAATCTTGTAGTCGATTTTTCACTCACTTCCTGATATGCTAGAATAACAAAAAAATATGTACACAAGTATGTTTCCGATGACAAGATAACATTTTAATATTTTTAGAGCTTAAATATAAAGCAATAAATTAATTTTAAGGCATTTTTCTGTTAGACTGTCACAAATGATAAATCGCTAACTAATCTTTAACGTTAAAAACAATGGATTACAAAAACAATGGAGTTATATTTATGCGCCAAACCATTCTCACCAAAATTGGTCAGTTGACTGTGAAAATGCAACAACGGAACATATTAAACGTTAAAAAAGTAAAAAAATATAAATAAGAAAAATAGTATGATATATAATTTGCCTCATTTTAAATTTATTACTTCATTTCTTAATTTAATGATAAATATTTATTTATCATTTAATAGATTAGTATTAATTATAATATGATTATACGTGAGAAAATAATGGAGAAATTATAATGCCCACGTCAAAGAATTCGGAAGTAATTGGGCGCATCAAATTAATGTATTGTAACGGAAGTTTTTCAGAAATACATGAATTGCAATCCTGAAATTAAGCGTGGTTTAAACGCTAAAAGTCGAATGCATATAAAAGAGTATTTTTTAAACTATTTTAACTTTTATCATAATTTACATTATGTAAAACTAAATTATTTAAAAATATCCTTAAAAACTATCTTCTTGGCAGATATAATAGATTAGAAAGTAGAAAAAATTAAAAGAAGTAACAAATCATGGCAAAAATTTAAAGAACATTTTTGGTTAATTTAGACATCAAAAGGATGCTTCTATACAAACCTAAAAAGTGGAAATTTTCGTGAATTAAAGTGAAATTTTCAACACCGGAAATGCATGCGTAAACGAAGAAAAAAAAATCAGGCCTGGATCTGCTGAGTGGAGAATATTCACGTGATTCATCATTACGCTACAGGTATCCACACTAAATAGTAATGCAGTACATTAAGTCTTATATAAAACATTTTCGTTTGGATCCAGTCACCCCTTTCCTGGGTTTGTGTAACCCCAAATTATGCATATAAAAATTTGCAATTTAAAAAAAGGAACAATCAAAAACGAATAACTCCGGGAGAGTCACCGCATTCGGGCTAGATGCCGCACCCATTGTATTTCTTGTAATCATCTATAGATGACAGTTACACGCACAGTATGTGTGCGCAATGAGATTACTGTAACCAGTGTAAAACGTGAATCCCTTTTCGATGTTTACTTGTAGCTGTGCAATCCTTATTTTGAGGTAACGGCTTGATTTCACTATCCAAACTTTTAAACACGTTATGCTTAAATGCTTTTATACGCTAACTACTAAATGCATGCATGATTTCGAAGTCAAAACTAAGTGTAGCATCTGTATAGAGTACTGTGTCAGACAACTGTGATGTGCGACGTCTATGCCATACAAAATGGGATAAATACCGCACTGCGATCCAGTATACATGACGCAGTTTCTTTTGTACGGGATGCCGCGATTAATAAAATTCAGTTCTTCAAACATAGATGAATGTTCAAACAGTATGAAGTTTACTACACCTAAGGTGATAAAGGGAAAAATAAAAAATAAAGAAGCCGAAGAAAGATGCAAAACAAGATGATGATAATAAAAAGTGGGATCGCACATGTGCAACAGACGTTCTTTGCAAGGAATGTGTAGAAAACTACCCCAAAACTTAGAGGAAGTGTGATTGGCTTTGTTGCATCATGTCAAATGTGGTTACAGGAAAACTGTACCATTTTCGACATTTTTTGTGTAGATTGCGGTCGAAAAAACAGGTCTATTAACAAATAAAACAATGCAAACCCTATTTTACTTTTTTTTCCCTTCTCTAATACACTGATGTTACGTTGTTCCTGAAATAATAATTAAAATCCAATCTTTGAAAAATTAGTAGATAATTTTAGTAGTGAACAAAGTTTGGCAGACTAATATTGATTTGAACCTACTAGTACGTTTCATTGTACTCACTTAGCTTCTTTTTGTTCTTACATAGTTAGTTGTAGTCCAGATATGAACATTTGTTTGAATATTTTTATTTATAATTTCATTCTGTTCTTCTGGCATAACTCTCGCACCATGCACGTTCCAATAATACATATGTCCCCCTGGCACTGCAAGGTTGAACTAAAAGATTTTCTGATCATTTAAGTTTCATTTGGAAAAATCGACCAGCGAAGCGGTCGTAGACTGTTATTTTTTTATTATTATTTATGTTATCTATGTGCATGAATTGCATTTTCTTTTCATCTGCTTCATAGCAGTTTCTCTTTTTCTTCTTCTAAAATTTAAGATAAAAAAATTACTTCATGTTCTTTAATATTTAAAGTATTATGATAAATTTACGAAACAAATTTTATATATTTTTTAATTGAAACATTTTATTTATTTAAATTCCTAACTATGCATTTTCTTCAATAAGCCAAATTGTTTCCAAATAAATTATTTTTAATAAATTCATACTTAGATTAAAAAATAAATTTAAAGAAATATCAGTTTTAATATTCTTAATTTCCGAAAAGCAGACAGCTAATTGGAATTTTTTTCAACTTGTTTGTTTTAAGCTGTTTACGTTTATATTAATTTCAGATAAATTCCGTTTTTTCACGACTTTTTATTTTTTATTCAGTTATAGAAATTCTGGTTCTCTATTTTATAAGCCTCTGCCATTTGAATATTCATGAGGAAAAGCTTAAATGAATTAGTAATATTTTAAGTAAATTTTACTTAATAAATGATTGTTACATTTTTTTTCAGAGTTTTAAAAATGTTACATGGAATGTAAAATTTATGCATGGTAATAAATATAATTAACTTGAAAATTTTAAAGACATCCAAACTGTTTTTTTTCTCACTGTTTAATTCTGTGTGGTTTTCCATGTTCTTTTAATTTTGTGTATGTTTTATTCTCATATAAAAATTCTATCCACCTGTCTTTATAGTCATTATTACACAAATAACCTCAACACATAGATTATAGTGCATGCATAAAAATTTAATATAGTTTACCACAGTCAGCAGCTGAATCAAAAGAATTATTATTCATTCGTTGAGGAAAATATAACTACTTTGGTGTAGCTATTGAGATATTGTTTTTCTATATATACGCGATTACTTACGCGGATAGTTTCACAGATAAACTAAAAATTAAGAGAAAACAACATGATTTTGGGTAATTTTTTAAACATTTTTAAAACATTAATCGTCTTATCACAAAACTCAAAATAATCAGTAGCAATACTGAAATGCATTGTTTTTATCTTTGGAACTCTTTTCTCTGAAAATCGGCTTTTATGTGCAATTTAAATGCAAATCTAGAGGTGAAGAGCTGTTTCCAGTGATTTTAATCTGCCTCTATCTCCCGAATGATAGATTAAGTTTGCAATTCCTAACGTACAAAAAAAAAATAATTGTAATAAAGCATATTGCACATTGTGAGTACTTTTAAATTCATAACTCAAAAACGACTGGGTGGACTAAGGTGTATTTTTGAATTCGCATATTTGAAGCTTTTCGAAATCAATTTCTGTAAACCAAGAAAGAAAATTCAAGAGATTCTTAATACTTTTAATGATATTCACATTGATTTTAAAGGGTATCATAACCATTATGGTATCGCTTGGAAATGGACCCAATTGCAGAAGATTATTTGAATGGAAGAAAATAAAATTAATCATAAACACTGTGGGGAATTTCATTCTCATCTATCTGCAGCATTTGTACCACTCTTTCCGAAGAGAGCGTAAATAACTTTATTAACAAATATAGGGATGTTATTTTATGATTTATTTATAAACACATTCTCTTCCATCTGCAGTGTTATAAGCACCCCAATGACTTATAAATAAAACACAGTGAACGAATTCAGTCTCATCCTGATGCCGTATTTTCACACCTTGTGCGAATAGTGGGTACATATCATTTTTAATAAACTCAGTGAAATCGCATTATCATCTATCTGTAGTATTTTAGCATTCTGGGCGAAGAGCGGATACATAGCTATTAATAAACGCAGTGAGTCCTCTTATTCCCATCTATCTCCAGTATTTTAAAACATCGTGTAAAGAGTGGGTACAAATAATTTATTACAAACATAGTGAGAACACTCATACTCCTCCATTTGCAGCATTGTTTTCACCATATGCGAAAAGATGGTACATAATATATAACACAAGCCATATAGCACATATGTTTACCCAGGGCATCCCCAGGAATATTGACAATAAAAAAAAACATCATCTCCCAGTAATCCTAGAAGATGAAAAAAAAAGTCACCAGGAGATCCTCAGGAATAGAAAATGACCTTCCCTATAGCATCCAGGGGAGCTCCCCAGGTCCTCCTTAGGAGGTTCTATTGAAGCTTTTAGGAAGCTATATCGAAGGAATTTGGGAAATTTCAACGTCACTTAATGTGCAAAAAAAAACATTCGAAATTATGATTATCGGACGTAATATAAAGAGTATTTAATTAATTTTTTTAGAAATAAATACATACAATATTTTTTTTAAATCGAACTTAAAATTCATTTGATGGATCCATCTGTAATATACATTTATCACTCACACGGTCATATGAAGACAATTATATTTTTTCCGCCATCCGTATTTGAAACTGGGTACTTAGAAATGTTAAAGACACACTCTACCGGTTATGCTACAGGGGCGCTGCACCAAATCCTTTTGTAAGTATACGTATATCTTTCTCCTCTTATGAAAGTCGATAAATAGAAAATATGCATATTTTCCGCGGCAAACCAATAACTTAATACAATAACTAGGTTGCCATTAAAGGAAAAAATCCCCTAAATGTGGCGACTTTTTTCTTTTTTATAACCGAGTTAAAAAAAAAAAAATGTGCGTGAGTGTATGACATCATAGCCGAAAGTACTGTTTTAAATGACAATTTTATAGATTTTAATATTTAAGATATGGATATTTTTTTATCTACATCTGTACCCAGTTAAAAATGAAAAAAATAAACAGTTAATAAAATTCGTGTCCGTAAAAAACTATTTTATTTTCTTATCGTAATAAAGAAAGCTAATTTAAATTTAAGTCTTCATTTAGCGGTCTTTTAAAATCCTCTGAAAACATTCTGAACATAGAAAATTTATTTTCTATATTTTCATACAATTAACGATGTGAAATGTTTTTCAAGATTTCTTAAATTGTAATTTAATTTTAGTTAATAAAACTAATATTTCTGGAGATTTAAAATGCCTAAAAGTACGGATACTTTGGTTTAAAATATCACTATATTTAACACTTTCCAACCTAGTTAAAAAGTGTTTATGACTTCGGTTTGTCTGGCCGTATGGCAGTCTGCTGTCTGCCGTCTGCCGTATGGCCGTCTGCCGTCTGCCGTCTGCCGTCTGTCCGTCTGTCCGTGCTCTAACTCCCGTAAATATGCTCAGATTTCCCTGCAATTTTTATATGTTATTGTCGTTATCTATAGCATGTTCCCTATTTCAACTGAAGTGTGTAGCACTTAGAGTTTTTTTACAGGGACACTCAAAAGAATTCCGTTACATTACAGTCTATGGGGAAAAAAATTTGCGATTTATTTTAATGATGTTACACAATTTCAAACACATTGTAATTGATATATATCACTAAGGTGCATTACAAGAAGCTTAATATGGAATAGGGTGTGCATAGCACTTATAGTTACTTTACAGGGACAGTCAAACGAATTCCGTTATATTACGTCTATGGAGAAAAATCGTTTGCGGTTTAATTAAATAATGTTTCACTATTTTAAACGCACTGAAATTTATCTATATCACTAAGGTGCGTTACAAGAGGCTTACTACAGAATAGTGTGTGTGTATAGCAGTCATCGTTCATTTACAGGGACACACAAAAGAATTCTCTACTGCCTGTTAACAATAACTCCTGGAAGTGCGTTTTAAGTTGATGAACGCGATTTTAATTTTAACTTACGTTTTGTCTATTACTTGATGTGTATAAATTCTGTAGATCATATACAGGGCAGCACAAAAGTTCGCAAACACATTTCGGTTTATTGACAGAAACTCCAGAAAGCGAATTTTAAACTGTGCTACGCGTTTCCTAACTAAACTAAAATTGAGCATCCTATGTAGTATATATCCAAATCTATAGATCATATACAGGGCTGAATAAAAGTATTCGGAAATTTTTCCGAATATTGTATACGTTGGAAATTCCTGAAATTACTTTTTTAAATATGTTATGCGTTTTCCAAATTGTTTACTTAGATATTATCTTTCAGCTTATTAAACGGTAATGATTTGTAAAATTATTTTGGAAGCGTTGGGAAGTGTTACATAATCTATGCTTGACGCATGAGTTTTCGTTCTTGTTTCTTTTTTCTATGATTGTCAACGAATTCTTTGAGAAAATTGTAAACAAGAAAATCCTTTAAAAATGATACCTTTTTTTAGAGAATCCTTAATCGTCTTCTTTAAATATTTCAGATTTATATTGTACTGATAAACATTTTCTGTTAGTTATCATAGAGTTAAATCTATACTTAATATTATAAAGGAGTAAAGATTTTTTGTTTGTTTGTAGGGGGTAATCTCTGGAACTACCGAATCGATTTCAAAAGTGATGGTGGCAAATTGATAGTGACAAACCCTACTAAAACATAGGCTATATTTTATGTCGGTGCCACTAACCCCAGGGGGTGCAGGAGCGAAAAACGTTCGAAAATTGCGATTTTTTTTTATACTGAAGGAGCTAGAAAGTTGAAATTTGGCATTGTAATTGCTTATAAGATGTAAATGCTCTCTAAGAACAAAACAAAATAAAAATTCGAAATTTAAAAGGTGAAATGAGCGAAAAGCGTTCTAAAAACATTCCAAATTACAATTTCTATGGAATCTCTGGAACTACCGAACTGATTTCAAAAGTGATGGTGGCAAATTGATGGTAACAATCCCTGCTCTAGCATAGGTTATATTTTATATCGGTGCCATTAACCCCAAGGGGGTGCAGGAGCGAAAAACTTTCTAAAATTGCAATTTTTTTTTATACTGAAAGAGCGAGAAATTTGCATTTTGGCATTGTAGTTACTTATAAGATGTAAATGCTCTCTAAGAGCAAATTGAAAAAAAAATTCAACATTTAAAAGGGTGAAATAAGCGAAAAGTGTTCTAAAAACATTCTAAATTACAATTTCTATGAAATCTCTGGAAATACAGAACTGATTTCAAAAGTGAAGGAGGCAAATTGATGGTGACAACCCCTGCTCCAACAAAGGCTATATTTTATGTCGGTGCCACTAACCCCAGGGAGGTGCAAGAGCGAAAAACGTTCTAAAATTGCGATTTTTTTATACTGAAGGAGCTAGAAATTTGAAATATGGCATTGTAGTTAATTATAAGAAATAAATGCTCTCTAAGAGTAAAAAAAAAAAATCGAAATTTAAAAGGGTGAAATAAGCGAAAAGCGTTCTAAAAACATTCTAAATTACAATTTCTATGGAATCTCTGAAACTACCGAACCGATTTCAAAAGTGATGGTGGCAAATTGATGGTGACAATCCCTGCTCCAACATAGGCTATATTTTATGTCGGTGCCACTAACCCCAGGGAGGTGCAGGAAAGAAAAACGTTCTAAAATTGCGATTTTTTGTATACTGAAGGAGCTAGAAATTTGAAATATGGCATTGTAGTTAATTATAAGAAATAAATGCTCTCTAAGAGTAAATAAAAAAAATCGAAATTTAAAAGGGTGAAATAAGCGAAAAGCGTTCTAAAAACATTCTAAATTACAATTTCTATGAAATCTCTGGAACTACAGAACCGATTTCAAAAGTAATGGTGGCAAATTGATGGTGACAATCCCTACTCTAATATAGGCTATATTTTATGTCGGTGCCACTAACACCAGTGGTGTGCAAGAGCGAAAAATGTTCGAAAATTGAGACTTTTTTATACTGAATTAGCAATAAATTTGAAATTTGGCATTGTAGTTACTTATAAGATGTAAATGCTCTCTAAGAATAAAAAAAAAAATCGAAATTTAAAAAGGTTAAATGAGCGAAAAGCGTTCTAAAATCATTCTCAATTACAATTTCTATGGAATCTCTGGAACTACAGAACCGATTTCAAAAATGATGGGGGCAAATTGGTGTTGACAATCCCTGCTCTAACAGCCTCTTTAATAAAAAGCTATGCGTTGCTGACGACTGGATTTTTCGCTAATTGTTGCCACAGATTAATCTCGGAAAGTGAAACATTTGAAGTTACTGAAAAAAATATTACCTCGACAATTATTCGTCAGCAAATTGTTAGACAAAGTGCATTTGAAAGATAAAAAATTGTATTTTTCTTGATATAAATTTCAAATCTAATACCATTTTTCAAATATTGAATTAAAAAAATTACCAAATTTTACAATAGAGTACCATAGCGAAACCTTCATGCGTTAAAAGATAATGATAAAGGCGACGTATCCTGACGTGTATATTGGCTATAGCTACAAGTCACAAATGATAGTAGCCATATTATTCTGTTAAAATATAAAAGTGAATCATGAAATGTCAATATTTTGTTTGATTAAAATTTCGTTAAGAGAAATTGACCAGCGTAGCGGGCGTAGCTTGCTAGTATGAAAATAAAACAGTTTATTATTTAAGCTACTGGGCCGATGCCTATGAATCGTTTATTTTTATAGGGTATTCATACATTTCTTTCACCTTTCATGCAAGTCAGTAAATAAAAAAAAGCATACTTTTGTGTTTTGTATAGGAGGATATCTGTAACTTTTATTAGAAATGAAAATGCTTAGAATTTGATATACTTATACATTCAATAAAATTTTGAATTCATATCTAGAAAGAAACCGTATAAATAATTATTTAATGTAAATTAACAATCATTTAATTTTTTAATTGTTGCAAAAAGCTATTGTTTAAAATAGCAAAAATATTTTTGTAGCTTTTAATATTTCATAAATAGACATTTTTCAAACCTAAGTTATTTTCTTATTATAATAAATAAACCTAATTCACACTTTAATTTCTATTTAGCGATCTCTTAAGGCTGTTTTCAAATCCAAAGGAGCTACTTTCTGACACATTTCAGAATTAATTTTTGCTCGGAAATTGGTGGTGTTCTTATTCAGAAACTATATAATACAATGTTTTTTTTTCATTTTTTTGGTAAAGGCAGAAGATTTTTCTGAAAATATAGTCAATGTTCGATTTTTGAACCTAATTTCTGTACGCGACAAACGGAAAAGAGGAAAACCTGTGGTCAGGTAACTTCAATTGAGCTTATAAGTTATAACTGGATAAGTAATTCATTTTTTAAAAATGGAAAACACCATTTGATTCCAAATCGCTTCAATATTCAATCCTGTAAGTGTCATGCTTTTGCGTTCAAAAATGAGTGCTTAAATGTGTCCGAAAGTTTCTCGATTTTGAGCAGGGAAAAATAATTTTTTGAGGACCGCCTTATGATCCTGTGAAAACATTCGCTATACAGAAAATTCATTATGTACTATTCTTCGTACAATTTATTATATTAAATATGTTTTAGACTTTCTTGAAATATAATTTAATTTTAATCAACAAAACCAATATTGCAGAGGATTTAAAACGCCTAAAAGTATGCACAGTTTGATTCTAAGTATGCTTTTTTTTTATTATTGACAAACTAACTATTGTAAAAAAAAAAGGTGCTTCCGGCTTGTACCTGGAGGAAAACGTAGCTTTCATAGTCCCTGTTTTTAAAAATTGAACGAACTTTATTCAAACACCCGAAGCTAAATTGCTTGGAACCCGATTATAGAAGATTCAATCCCGGTTTTCTTTAATACTCAATTTGAATGCGCATTTCAGTATAAGAGTTACAGCTTAACAAAAATCAGATTGTTTCAAAATGTCAGCCAACCTTGAATTTCAAACAGCCATATCTCTGCCTTTTTTTAAGATAAAGCCAAAACAAAAAATGTTCTGGAATCCTTGTATCACGATCTAACATTTAATGGAAACAACTTTTTCAATTTATAATTTTTTATATATCTTTTTTAATTAAAAAAAATAATAATTTTAACTTCCCGCCATTTTGAAACAAATTGGCGCATGAAGCTGGCCAACGAACTCGGTCGAGACCTTGGTATGTTCTGTACACATGATAAGTCATATTCATATCGGTTCGTAAATAACAGAGTTACAGCATAACAAATATCAGATTCTTTCAAAATCTCAGCCACACTAGATTTCAAAAACTGCCATATCTCAGCCATTTTTTAAGATATAGCAAAAACAAAAACTGTTCCGTAATCCTTGTATCACGTTCTAAACAATGTTTTCACAATGTTCACAGAAACAATGTTTTCAAGTTATATTGTTTTGTACATGTTTTTGAATTTTTTAAAATTTTAAAATTTTTAACTGCCCGCCATTTTGAAACAAGAAACAAAGAATGCTCAGTTTTTGAAAAAAAATGACTGTCCCCAATGAGAAACTTAAGAAAGATAGCCTAGAAAATACAAGATACAGAATGGAAAGGTATTTAAATTATACATTATTTCGAAAGCAGATGTCTTATCTTTCAATTAAAATATAAACTGAAAAAACATTTTAATTATAAAAATGCAATATAGCTTGAAATAACATGTCCCCAAAGGATGTACGTTTTCCTATGTCTACTCAGTTACCAAGATTTTCTAATGATCCTATTGACACAGTAGATGACAGCATATGTCTCAAGACTTCGTACATATATGAAGATTTAGTCCACATGGAATTTGTATTCATAAAGTGGGAGAATAGTTTTTTACAGATTTTTGTTACAAAAATTAGGTAAGTACATGTTTTCATACAAGTTGTAAATTTCCAACTGGACGAAAAATGTCCGGGCCAGGATTCGAACATGGGATCGCTTGGCTGAAGCCGCCACGCTCTACCACTGAGCTATCCCGGTCGAATCTGGAGGGCATAATTCATCCATTACTTTACCAATTTGAAATAATTGAGTTAAAAAATAATCCAAAGTACATGTTTGTCTGTCCACTATATTAACTTACTATAGCTAATAAAAATAACTGTTAAGATTTGTAAATATATTTAATAGTGAGCTTATGCATGTATACATAATATAATAATACAAGGCTACTTAAGCCTAAATAATGTTTCGAATAATTTAAAAAAATGGAAACCTTGTATTTGTCCACTCTCTCACCTGTCGACTTTGTTACTAGTGTAGTTTTCCATTAAATTACAACTCATACATTATTTCAAATTATATTATGGTACATTTCTAAAATATTTTAACTACGTGAATTAAATATTAGGGCAATAATTTATATAATTGTAATAAATCTTTTAGAGGAATTCATATGTCCAATTTTGTAAAACATACTAACAGCGTGGACAGATATTTGTTTTACATCCAAATTGATAATATATTTAAACAACTACTTGTTTGCTATATTATTTTAACCACTTCAAAAAAATAATAATAAATTTGAAGAATTGAAAATTATTTTTACGTCAAAAAAGCAATAAAGTTGTAACATACACTGTTAAAATTTTGCAGCAAACTGTCCAGTCATTTGACCGTTTCTATAGAAAATGGTTACATAACCGTTATTTAACTGTTTTCAGACCATAATGTTGGCAATAAAATGGTCAGAATAGAGTTAAATAACGGCTATGTAACTATTTTCTATAAAAACGGTCAAATGACTGGACAGTTTGCTGCACATTTTTAACAGTGTAGTTGACATTTTGCTAATGCGTATGACAAGAATTGACCATTTTTCCTATAGATCAAAAGAAAAATGTGGAATTTTTCCGTTTTCATAACACGAAATACTAATGTAGGTAATGAGAATTAAGAAAAATATATGAAATCAAAATAAAAATTCAAGACATAATACGTTTTTGAATTATAACTTTTTTTAAGAATGACCCATACGTCTGTATGTAATAGACCTTTTTCTAAAACTTATTTGTTTCACTGTGAGTTAAAAAACAAAAACGCTCGTGATTAGCTTGTAATAGAGTAATAGCTAAACATTTGAGTCATGTATTATTTTTAAAACTTTTTATTATGCATAAACAGAATGTAGCTACGTCCTTGTTAATTTTTTTTAGGAATTTCTCCTTTGCCAATTTAGACAAAACCTAAGGCAAGAATGCAAAAGAAAATAAAAGAAAACTATACAAGGCCAATAACTAATTATGCTCACTGAAAAGAAACAAAATCATACCTGGTAAGTTTTTAAATTTGTTTTTCAATGTATAATTATTTAGCGTTTTTTAATAATTGACAAACGAAATACAATTCTGAATACACCATTTGCAAATGCGCTAAAGTATACCTTAAATTCCTCTTTTGGATGCTGATATGAAAGCTGTTTAATGCAATGATTTACACCAAAAACAAAAGAAAAAATACATTCTTAAAATATTTTAAGAGATTTTAAGTATTTACATTTGCATTTTTGACATGCTTTCAATGCCGCTATAAAAGGAAAGATCTCGGGTAAGGCCATCAATCAACGCAAAAAGTCATTAATGTTATTCCGGCAAACATTACTTTAAACAATTCACTGACGCTGAGGCATAAAGATGTTGATTTCATGGTTACTTTAATGGGAAAAAGTTAAAAGATTTTGAAACTTGCATGCTTTTGTCTTCGCCTATTTATTTACTTTTTTATATGTTGGAAAATAAGTTTTTTAAATGAAAAGGAGCGCGAGATTATATTAAAATAGAACACTGGCTATACTTATTTTTAAAACTATAGGCATAGGAGTGTAAGATTTTGTACATTGTTTTTTCCAAGCTACGGAGATAAATTTAAATACGTTTATCAACTATATAAGCTATAGTCATCCTTATAATGAAAAAAAAGTTTAAAAATTTGAAACTAAGCAATGCTGCTTTCTTTTCGTATGTGTAAAAAGTTAGAGGCAATCACAAATCTGCAAGTATCAAATCTACAAGTATCAAATCTGCATGTATTCTAATTGTAGATGTGATCTTTCAAAATAACTACAAATTCACAAATGTCTGTCTTCAAAAAGAATAAACAATTGCATACCATTTCAACAATGTATTAGATTTCATATGAATTGGACTGGGAAACAGGCAAAAAGACTAATATTTTTAAAATTCTAATAACATTTGCCCAGGATCACTTTGTACAAGCTATTCTTAAAAACTAAATTGGATTTTGAAAATTGATTCTAGCAATCCGTAGATATGCGTGAACATACTAAAAATAATTACCGAATTGAGCGAGACAAGGTACAACTAAGTGTTTTTCAGTTGTCGAAAAAAGCAGTTGTTACTTTATTGAAGAGGGGTATATAAACATTGTCGCCCTTTTTTTAATGCAGCATATCTACTAGCATTTTCTGTGATCAAATGAAGTGGGGTAACATACAGAATCGAAAAAGTCTGGTAAGTATTTTTAATAAGAAAACGTGCTAAATTAGAAGCACCGCGTGTAATATTGTTACACTAAATAAAGTAATACTAAAGTTATAAACATATGTTTTTTTTTTCCTTTTTTGTGAAATTCAAAATCACAGTGCTTTTCAGGGAACGTTAATTTCAAATATTTGAGCCAAAAGTCCTTCACACATTTATTTTTTTTTTTAAATCTCAAGAAATTGGGGTTCAAGAATGTGGTTTGTATGAAAATGCTTCTCATGTTCGAATGTTCTATTATCTTAATCAAAACTTTACTATCATATTTCAACTTGTGGAATGAAACTGAGTACTATTTGAACGTCGATTGAACTATAAATCATACAAATATGCATGGAAATAAGGCAGTGGATTGTACAAAATAAATTATCTTTAGCTATATAGCTTTCTCTGAACTTTAAAACTATAGCCCCAGCTATGGAGAATTTTTGAAACTATTTTCTTTTCTTTACCTAAACATAACTTTCGAATATGAGATCCATTTTCGCCTAATATGCACTCTTGTAAGCCAATTAATTGAGTTTTAATTGATTATTAAAATCTGTAAGGGACTTTTGGCCCACCCTGTATAATGAATTGGGGATCCATCTAAAATTACAAATTCAAATTTTACTAAAAATGAAAAGTCATATCCTTTTAACTTTTTAACTTGAAAAGGGAACTATTCGTTATAACGTATTTCGCTTATTTTCTAGTTCAATAATGATCGAAATGTATTCCAATTATCTTCTTTTTATTTTATTGTAAACATTCTACGTTTTGCTTAACTGAAATTAGAAAGTTCGCAACATTTTTAACACCATTACGATAACTGGAGATGCCGACCACAGAGCCATTTTAGTCGCTAACTCCTCTCAAGTATACTGAAAAGCGTTAAAAATGAACTAATTATCTATACTTATTTAAATCTCATTAAAATATATTAATAAAGCCTTCAGCCTTATGAAATCCCGTTGTTACCCTAATCTAGTCATCACCATGCATATAATCTAACATACATAAGCAAAGATGAATATGTACGCTTTGCTTCACAAAAGTGTAATCTCAACTCCTCTACAAAGTTTTAGATATTACGGCACAAAGTTTTGCCTATTAGTGCGTGAAGGAAAGCTGTTGATATTGATTTCTGACGAAATGAGATATGCGTTGTCTACTATAGGATGTACGCTGTAAGAATACTTAAGCTGAAGAATGAAAGTTTTATACCGCAGAGAAGTTACTCTAGTGCTGAAATCACTGATACGTGAAGATGCGATTATGCATAGACAATGAAAAATTATTACGGGGTATAAAGATAGTTCTTTGTTTAATCCCTATAGTTCGTATAAGCTGTGTATAAAAGAAGTTGTAGTAGGGCGTTATATTAAATATTTTTTTTTCCTTAGAGATTAATGAATATGTAGAAATTTCTTGCACAAAGATTTTTCATAAGTAGAATATTTATTATATGTGTATTTTTTAAGCAACTTGTAAAATCTTTCATGCATAAAAATTTCCAAATTATTTATATTTTGTGTATTTATAAATATCTTGCCAAGAAATATTTGAGTAACGATATATCCTTGCGGATGTTATGGCATATTTTGAATAGATTACTTGTGTAAACTATTATTCTCATTATTTACCTAAACAACTTATTTAATTTGGTTTACATACCCCTTTTAAATTTATCATTATTCCTTGAATAATTTTATTATAAGATTTAGAAATTTTAATTTAATCACAAATGTACTCAGATGGAGACTGATACACTATTTTCACTATAAAAAATTAAAATACCGTTTATTATGATAGTTTGAAAAAATGGTTTTACATTAATGCTAAGATCTTTAAGAATCTGTATATGAAATTTTAGATTTTGAGAAGGAGGGAAGGGGATACATTTGGAAAATGTATTGATGAAGTGCTTTATAAGTACTGACAGCCATTTTAAAGTTACCTTATGTATTTTATCAAAGGACATTCATTGCGTTTATGTTTAGATTCTTTAAAATACTAATTTATGACATTATTACGAATATTACACTATTCTTTATGTTTACAATATTTAATTTCTTTTAAGCAGCTTCTTTAACTTTCTTTTTTTCCTTAAAATGTATCGTTATTAGTATCAAGTTGGTCACAGAATAATGTATTACAAATTATTTAGAAATGTGTATATTGAAAATATTATTTTAATATTGCAAGATCTGTTTTCTACGAAGGTTCTTCGCAATATCGTTTATTTTCTCAAAGTCTTGAAATAATTAATATTTGCCATAGCAAAACGATGCATTCTGACTATATAATTTATGTTGAAGATATAAATCAGAGATAATGAACACATTAATAAAAATAATACAGAAGCATTTAATGAAATAATTAACACGTACATTGTCTTTCAGAAAAAAGTCAAATTTGCTTCATCACTCGAAAATAATTTCCAACAAAATATCTTCTCTTTATAGTACTATAAAAATGTGTAACACTTTTAAGTCTAAAAATTATAAAAATAGCTTCTGCCACAAATGACATCACTGTATAGTGAAGCAGATTTAAATTATTTTTTATAATTCTGTAATTAGGTTATAAAGTGATATACAAGTTAATTTTTTCCCAATTAAAATAAATAAATTTTAGTTTATATGCGATACAGAAAATAATTTCTTCAAATATAAATTTTTAGAGTGAATTTGTATTTTTATTTATATCTGTCCAATTATTCATGACTGTAGGTCAGTTACGTGCACTTTTCTAAAAATATACTGACGATAACTTCCCTAACTTGTCATCAAATGAAAGGAAATTCTTCAATTATATTCTCACTATGATTTCTCTGAAACGATCAGGTCTTACCGTCAAACAGATAACTTCTAAGAAATAAATGTACCCTAAAAATGCTTCTTTTTAAATTCAAATTTTAAAAAAAAGCAAATGATTAGAAAAACATTTTTTTGATGCAATCTCAAAACAACCTTTCAAGTAATAGCAGAAAAAGCAATTACCAGTAACTGCTATAAGTAATTACAATAATAGTAATAAATAAAATGATTGCAGAATAGATAAAGAAGTACTTCATAATTTGCCTTTTATTATATAAAAACGATGTTTAAAGATGAAAAAACAACGTTTTCCAATTTATTACTTAACGGTATTTAGAGTTAAATGGTAATATAATAACTAAACCAATATTATAAAAAAGAAACATTTTTTCTCTTTTGGGAAGTAATCTCAAAAACTATGGAGCCGATTTTAAAAAGTCTTTCATTGTAGCATATGTGGAGGAAGAGATCACAAAGAACGGACCACATTTTAATAGTTTTTCGGAATGAAGTGACTACAGTTTGATTGGAATAAAGATTTTCTTGTTTAATTCAAGTGTAAAATAAAATAATTTAACTAATAAAATAATTCTATTAATAAAATACTTTTATTGCTCACCCTCATATTATGTTAGTACAAGAAGGATATTTTTCAAGTTAATTAATAACATTTAATTTTTTAATAGACGCATAAATTTAACTTCATAATAGGCAGACAAATACCATTTGACATGTTCGAACAACAACGTGCTCAAAGCCGCGGACATTTCTTGTATTTTATAAAATAATTAAAATAATTATTAAATGCTAATAAAATACAAAATCCTGCCAGATTGCGATACTAAAGTGAGAATTAATTTTGAATTTCAATCTTGAAATCCATTTAAATGGGTATTTTATATAATACAATGTAATGAAACATTCGAAATTATAAAGGCACAACGTGTTTCAAAATATTTCTCTTTTTTCATCTCCCCTTTTCATAAAACAGATGAATTACAGATTACCTTAGGAAAAAGAGAGATTTATTTTCTTAAAATGTTTTCTTGTTTTTTTACGTGTTATGGTGTAGTTAAGAAACCTTTCTATTGTATTGAGATTTACATTAGAATGTATAACATTTTATTTTAATGCATAATATTTAATTAAAAGCTATAGACAAATTTCACTGCATAAATAACTTGTTGCGCAATGGAATGCATATCTGAAACGTTTGTATTCGAAACATTTCTGCCAGGTTTTTAAATGCAGTATGAAAGCCCAGTGCTAAAAACAAATGGGGAGCACATGGCTTTAACGAAATTATACAAGGAAGTCTATTAATAATTAGCGTAAAACGAAATAACCGTTGTCTAAAATGTAGCAGAAAGAGGGAGGAAGAACACTTCATACATACAAATTATCGTTTATGGCGTCGGATATCAGAAAATTAATATGTTCTGGGGTCGCAAACACACAGAACCTTATTTGTTTAAATGTATCATTCGTAAAAACAATTGTTCGGAAGTTATCTTTTTTGAGAAAACGTCATTTGAAAATGCGAACACAACGTGATTTAAAGGGATCCATGCAATGGAGAGTTATGACGAGACTGGTATCCGAAAAAACACAAAGAAGTGTAGCGGAATCTAATAGAGTGCAAATAATGTCATTTCAAGAGTTTGGAACTGAACCCAAGACACATGGAAAATTTTACATTGGCCAGGGCAAGTTCACCCACATGCTATTACAGCATCTGATGACCAGCAGCTTATGTAAAAGGCTGGTCTAAACATAAAACACAATGCTACTCAGTTGTACCCACAATTTTTTTTAAAAAAAACCGAGGGTGTCAATCCAAAATATCCAAAATAGGCTTGATGCTTCTATGCACGTTAGCCGATGGTGTGTATTCCTTTGACATCAAGACACCATGCTTTTTAAAGACGTCCAGATGCTGAACGTCAGATGCTGCGTTTGGATGCAACTTGATTGCAGTTAAGTTTTTTTTTACTGACAACCCCTTTTCGGTCTAGAGTGTGACATTCCAACATCCGATATGATCTTGCATGGATGAAAAGCAACACAGGAAATAACCGCACGCTCATATTTGAATGGTCACAGGAGAGAGGAGGTGCATTGATGATATGGGGAGAAATCGACATAGGTGGACGTATAGATCTGCATATTATCCATAATGGACTCTGACGGCTCGTAGATATGCAGAATAAATACTCATACCTCATGTCGTAATTTATGTTTCAGTCATTAACAATACTTTTCTTTTAATGCAGGATAATGCTAGATCTGATACAGCTCGACTTGCGCAGAACATACTTGAAACGGAAACAATACAACGTATGGAGTGACAAGAATGCTCTCCTGGTATAAACTCAATCAAGTTTGCCTAGAACATAACCGAACGACACATTGCAGGGAGACCAATTACTCTGTTGACTTTCTAAGACTTGGAGACTGCATTTCTTGAAGAGTGAAACAGAACTTCCCAAAGACTTCGCAACAACCTCATCGCATCCATGAAAAACAGCTGTGTAACAATCTTAGTCGTTCAAGGGGAGCACATACCATATTGAAAATCCTTCATCCTTTTGAAACAACACTTTTTTATCATATAGAGATATCCCAATTGGTGTCTTGGAGCGACTCTTTGTGTTCTTGACATCATTTAAAAAAAAATCAAATTCCCATACATGATATTTTGGTCTCTTGTTTTCAGTATTACCCTTTACTATATATGTTTTTTGCATTTATGGCCATGCCTGATTGTCTCGAATTGCTTTCTCTTCTTTTTTTCTTGCTTGCTCTCCTAAATTTTTTAATTGTGTGTATTGTTAAAAACTGGAGTCCACATGATTACTAGTAAGAAACTTAACAAGGTTCATGCAGAGTAGTATAAATATATCGTATTTAATTTCAGAAATATTTTCATTTAAATATTTCAAATGTTTAGAGAATCATTAGAAACACAAATTATATGTCAATGGTATGAATACATAGTTTTTTCGTTAGTTATGTCTACATATCCCCTATAATATACAGTTCCGTTCACAAAATTCCAAATCCAACTAAAATAAGAACGTTCTTTCCCCAATTATGTAATCATTTTTCATATTTGGGGCAATCAGCAAATGTTTTATGCATATGAAGGTAATCAATTGTTTTTTTTTTCTGTGCAGTTTCTGAAAAAGTATGAGTTGTGTAATTTTAGTAAAAAAAACTCTAATAAATGTGAGCCTTCCACCAAAAGAATTTAAAATTAAAATTAACGTTAGCTATCACTAAAAATATCAAAATTATAATTTGCGAGAAAAGCAGTTAATTCAAACATACCGGTAAAGAAAGAAAATAACATTAACCTAAAAGAATTACGCACAATTAAACCATGATGATTAAAATAAAAAACCAAACGCAATTCAATTAAAATTATTTATTTACAAATATAAACATTATATACAAAATATAAAAAAAAGAAAAGAGAAAGCACAATCGCCTTCGCAAGTTTCCTTCAGCTTCCGCGCTGATGGCATTTAGTTTACTTACCACAATTATTAACTTATTAATTAAAAATATCATGTTTACATTCATCAGTCACCAAATTGATTTTTAACATTAACAATAACAAAACATTATTGAATTGGGATTCCGATGTCATCACCCTACTTTTAATTCATATAAAATAAAAAATAATAATAATTGAGACCAGAAAAGGGAAATTAATGTGGAAGTCATAGCTTACACACATAGAAAGTTATGTTATACGTCAGACATCAATGGTGAGATCGTCATCTTCTTGAAGCACATAATAAAAATAACTTTATAATTGGATCATTCCTGATCGAATTTTTGCTCTGTAAATAATTTGATATTAAAATAAAAAACGTGAATATGCTAGAGCATATTAAAATTTCGCTCTCTATCATAGTGAAATGGTTTTTAAATATTTAATGCTTTATTAAAGCACAACTGGATAAGTAGACCACATAGTATGTCAATGCTATTTTGCTGCTGGAGAGCTGATGAAACAATATTATTTGATGCTACGCATCGTTATTTTTCAGAGCTGAACCAGGAGAAATTATTAAGATACCTCAAATCTCGAAGCGAGAGATAGAATATGTGTTCTACTAGAAGAATAACATATACAAAAATATATGAAGTACAGCCCTATGCAAATTGCGTGGACGTGCTTAGTTAAAAGGCCATACTGCCATTGATTAGGAATCGTGCTTAACAGTTACACAGAGAATACTCGTACTTCCTACTATTGCATTTTTAAACATCATATTAGCGCAATGAGGTGACCGTTGGCTTTTTAGAGATTATCAGTTCAACATCATAAAATATCCAGACAGATTTATATTTTCAGTTCGATTGAGGTGTAATAAATTGTTCCCTCTATCCTCATTGGGTTTCAAATGTCCAGCTGTAGACATAGCGTCTCTACACTTCTACGCTGGTGGTATAATTGTGTAAACCTCTAGTTCGATGACGTAAAATTTCAACTTATTAAATAAAATATTCATTTACATATTCATAATATTAAGAAGTCTCAGGAGTCTTACTTTTCCATTGAAGGTGCAATTTAGCATCATGTCACATTTAATTTAATTTCTGACCCCCCTATATAACACAAATACATAAAATGTTTACTACTGACAGCTTAATATCTGTTCAATTTAGCATAATTATTTCAATATTATACAACAGATATTTTCCTGTTTTTTAAACATTTATTATTATTATTTTTAATTGCGTTCAACATTTCTCAAAAACGTAGAATGCAATTTGTATGAAATTTGACATATACATTTATTTTGATGCAGGGAATAACTTATACTTCAAATTTAGTATTATAAATGCATTGGTTATTTGAAATTAGCATTTTTTTAAACAATTTTTTTTTTATTTTTTTCAACACATTTTATAATTTAAATTTAAATTTAAAAACTATTAGGTCCTTAATTGCTTAAAAATGAAGTATACGTTCAAGGTTCACATTAGTTTTACATCATTATCTATATTATTTAGGATTCTAGAACCAATAGTTTTGCTGAAGTTTCGCGCGCAGTGGCTGCAAAGCAAAAAATAATTCTAAAATTATTATCAAAATTAAAGATTTAGAAAAAAAGTAAAATATCAGTTGTAGAATGTTAAAATTATTATGCTGTATAGAACATATATTAAGCTATTAGTTGTAAAAACTTTATGTATTTGTGTTTTATAGATAATGAGAAATAAAATTAAATGTGAAATAACGTTAAATTTCATTATCAGTGAAAAAGTAAGACTCCTGAGATCCCTTAAATAACAATACAAACAATATTTTTTTCTTTTACTTGATAAATGTGGGAACACAAATATGTATATATATACATTAATTTAGTATGGATGGATATTTTTCTATAAACGTTTATATAGTTTATTATATTGAAATTACCCTAAAAAGTTCTGTCTTTCTTAAAAAGGATGATGTAGTGCATTACTGCCCATCAGTGATTACTTACCAGATTTCTAACCACTAAACCATTCCAATTTTAGCGTTATTGTGAAAAGTTTTAACCACCGGCCGTCTTCCAGAAATAATTAATTAAAATATGTTTTGACTTTAAATTCAATTCTTGTGATTAGTGGGCAACAAATGAATTGTTGAATGCAAGGAGCTTAAACTTATTTAACTTTTTTGATTGAAAGTAAAACTTAAAAAAAAAGCTACGATGGAATGTTTCTCGTTAATTTGTCGACAATTTTTTGTCCCCTTCAGTAACTTGATTCACGAAGTTTGAATATGCGAAAACATGTTTTCATAGTTTCGAATTTTATTAAAAAACGCAATTTAATAAAAATATGTTTTGAAATGTCCACATTTAATAAAATTAAAAATAACTTTTATTTTAAAATTTAATGAGAATGTGCAGTTAATAAAAATGAAATAATTCTTATTATTTCCGATTTTATACCCTTTTCCAAAACAGATGAGACATTTATTTGCCACCATTACAAGATTTTCATTAAAATTTACAAAATAATAATAATAATAATAATAATAATAATAATAATAATATCTACAAAAATTATTTAAATTTTCAAATTTCAAGGGTTATTATAATTTTCTTGAATCTTTAATAATTATTGGTGTTCTTTACAACCTGTAATTCATCCTATTCTCAATGGGATGCATTTAAAACTTAAGCACACAGTCATATTTTAATATAATAGGTAAATATGAAAATTCAGACTGTAAATACAAAAGCTTTCAACTGCATACAATATATGCATTAAATGAAAGATATCAACATGAAAAGATTTAAAAAAGTGAAATAGGGAAAAATAACAGCTTTAAAGAATATAAGAATCCCTTTATTAAATAAAAATTCAATAAAAATTCACAAAATTATACTTTATTTTTTGTACATGGTAGTACAAAGTAATTAGTACTAAATATGTTTATTTCTGAGTACATGGAGCTACCAGAATTCAATGTTATAGAAAATATATAATAGAACCAACATAGAAAATCAATCTACTGACAAATATCTTTCGATAAGAATGCATTGGGATTTCTACTTTGTTTTATAAAAAAATTATTTAGACCAAAAAAATGCTTTTAATACAGAGCCGTCCAACCCGCGGCCCAGTTCAATCATGAATATAGCCCGGCAGAATGGGAAAATTCCTTGAAATATTAAGGCCGTTTAAAAATAAAAATTGTGCGTTTCATAATATATTTTTAAAATAATGTTTTACAGTGATGAGAGTAATATAAACTTATCGTTGAAAGAATGCATCAAACACATTTCGTTTATTACATTGATGAGATAACAGATTATAAACTATTGTGCGTATCTTGATATGTGCGTTTGCCTTAAATTATTTTAGAGGTTTCCTTTACCTCAATATTTTTTTAATTAAGAAATGGTGAAAAATATTATAACATATTTGAAAAGTAAAATTAAAAAAGTTTTTTTAAGAACACAAGTTACATGTACGTAAAATTTCAACTGAAAACGTTCTTAATTAAATAACGAATATAATCAAATAAAAATTAAAATTAAAATTGTATCAGATTTATCAACATGTAGTTAATGAATTATGTAATATCTATCTATGTAACTTTGTGCTCATAATTCATTAGAGCTTTTTCCAAAATTTCCAAAATTTTGAATATTCATTGTTATTTGATTATAATCGTTTTTAATCAATAACGTTTTAAATAACAACTTTACGCATATTTAACTTCGTTTGTGTTATTAGAAAAATACATTTTGAGTTGTTCTTTAGAAATATGTAATAATATTTTTGTCATGTTTTTAACTCAAAACATATGAGATACCGAAACCCCGACAAGAATTTATTCACACACTATATAATTCCGTGTGAATAGTTAGTTGGAAAGGCCAGTAAGACATGTCAGGGAATATAGAGCTATCATTTTGTTTAATCTGCGAAGATTTAATGGCATATGATAATGGCTAGGGATTGTAGTATTTTCGGCTTGTGCTGTATTCAAAGTTTGTAAATTTAGTGTTTTGGATAAAGATTATAGTTTGTAGCTTTCCGGCTCATCAGAATGAGTGTATTTAAAACTGCTGAACTCGAGCTTACAAATTACCTCCTAGTAAACGTGCAATATTCTTCTAGATATTTATTAAGGCGGTTCTCATATTCCCTGACTCATTTTTATACTCAAGGGCATAAAATTGGCTGGTCTAATTAGTGAAGCGATTTGGAATGGAATTGCGTTTTCCATTTTTTTGATAAATACTGTACTTATCGAGTTTTGACCTATTCTTGTCACATGGCGTCAACTTTTCCCCTTTGTCACCTCTTTCAGGTTGGCATGTCAGGAATTATGTTCCAAACGCCGACTTTGACAGTATTTTCTTAAAGATCTTCTGTCTTTACCAAAAAAATGAAAAACGTCTTTCGATTACAAAGTTTGTGAATAAGAACATCTGCCAATTTCATGCGTCCGAACAAAAATTATTTCAGAAATATGCCAGGAAATAGTTCCTTTGGATCTGAGAACATCTTTAAGAGATTTTAGTTTCCACTTCAAAAGAAATGTAAGTGTTTTGCACGTCTAAGTTGAATCAACACAAAATTGTGTATTTAAACTTAATGTTGTGGTTCATCTGCTTAATATATCTATATTATAAAGGAGAAACGTGTTCGTGCGCAACGCTGACGTCATTTTGTGAATGGCAATACTTGATGATGAAATTTCGGTTTTGCGATTATTGCTACTGCAATTTTTTTAATTTCTGAACATCGCACATTTTCAATTTTTACACCGTTACATAGGGAAAAAATCTACTTTCAAATGTAATTTCTTAGCAAACTTTATTTCAATTTACTCATTTATTGTAGTATTTAAATTAAATTTCAAGATTTTTTTTTAAAATCTATCTTTAACGGTTGCAGACGATTACAAAATATTAATCCGTTTGCAGTTTAAACAATATAAAAAGTTCAGCATTTGTTTCCAGCTAATATTTCATAACGAAATTAAAAAAACTTCATTAAGCAGTAAATAAAAAAGTACTAATAAAACACAAATTTAACAGACGTGTAATCGAAATAACCGCTTAAAACCGCTGAAATTATCATAATAAAAAAAATATAATAATAAATGCTGTAGATAACGAATTTTTTAGCGATTTCTTCGGTTATTAACTTCTGGCACAAAGCCGATACGAAATTACCGATTTTAATAAATTTCAAACTTTTATTTGAATATATAATTGACATATTTCATATAAAAATTCTCTTTGGTGTTGTTGGAGTGGGCAAGCTAAAAAAACATTATTTAATGTAAATATCTATTAGAGTTTCAAGTTAAAAAAAAATGGTTTTCACCTATATTCTCTATACGGGGAAGCCCGGGTTGGATGGCCTAGTTATTATAAATCAAGAACACCCGTGAGTATGACTAACGTCATATTCACGGTGGCAATAACTTATCACTAAATTGAGCTTTTTAAGGCAGTTTTATTTTCCACTTCTAAATATCGCACAATTTCAATTTTTACACCGTCGAACAGCAAAACTGAATTTTCATTTAAATGTAATTTGCCTCAAAACTTTATCGCATTTTACTGATTTTTTAAAATTGTTTTTAAACTAATTTTCAAACATATTTTTTTTAAAATCTATCATTATCGCGTGCAGCCAGATTACAAAAGATTAACCCGTTTGCACTGAGAACAATAAAAATAGTTCAGAATTAATTTTCAGCTAATAGTCCATAACGAAATTAAAACTGTATCAATATATAAGTAAAATAATATAAATAAAATGGGCATATAGCAGATATGTAATGAAAATACGCGTTTAAACCACTAAGGTTATCAGAATCAACAAGTTGGAAATTGTACGTTAAACGTGACATAGGAGGTGCGTTCATTTTATAAATAGTTTCACAATGTAAAAAAATCATCCTTATTATTTCAGTGAAATGAATTATATCGTCTGCTATGACCGAAATGAGCATGTCTTTTTTTTTTTCTTATTACGTATGCCACGTTTACAAATGCGATTTTTTTTCTACATCAGCCAGCACTGTAAAATTCACTATGGAGATCTCGCTTTGCGAATAATTACGTCTATAGTTTTATATTTTCATGACTCATAATGAACCAATCTCCTGTGTTTATTTACTCTAATGGAGTGAGATACATTTGTTACTGTCACTCATCTCTGAAACCAACATTTTTTTTCAACGATCTTTCTAAAAATGTAACTTTTATGCAATTTTATTCAAAGAATAATTTTGAATAAAAATGGCCACCTGGCATATGAAAAAAGAAGTGGTTTTCCCGTATTTTTTTTTTCCTCAGTCACATGACTTGCGTTTTTATTATATAGATTACGCACGATAATAGAATAAAGAAAACTTTTATTAATATCTTTTTAAGTTTTGATTCGATTTTCATAAAAATTGAAATGACTCGACAAAATTTTACAACGATAATATGTATTAAATTTCAAACCCCCCGGTGGGCTAGTTTTTGCGCTATTATATGCGGACAGACGGACGGACCATACATGACTATAGGTTCTATGTATTTATATAATTACGAACGCACCTAAAAAGGCTGCTGTTAGTTGAGAAACTTTTGGCGACTTCTTCGGCTATTAAATCCTGGCATTCCGCTAATATGAAAGTATCGCGTTTAATAACTTTCACAAATTTATTTGAATGCACAACTGGTATGTTTCATATAAAAATGAATTTTTAAGTGTCCAATGCATTTGGGCGATCTAAAAAATATATATTAAATAAAAAATATATATATATATATATAAATAGTTTTAATGTAAATTCTTTTCCCCAGGAAGCCCAGATTGTATCTCCCTATTAAAAAAGATGACAATGGTTACAAGACATTTTTCTTAACAAGTATCGTTAATATTAGCACAATCTATCATGCGCGTTCTAAGTAGTCAAAAGGTGCCCCCATTTTAGTGATAAGTGAGACTAAAATGCCAGGTGGCCCCTGCCTTTTTTTTTCATTTTTTAATGATAAGTGAGATTAAAATTACAGATGGCCTCCGCTTTCTTTTTCCCACTTTTCCGTGACCTCTTTCAAAATTTATTAGAAATATGCTTTTATAATTGGTTATCAGTATTCAAATATAGCTTGATTTTTAAAATCTGTATTTGTAAATAAATTATTATAATTAAATTTTATATATAACCACATTTTCAGTTATCCTTAAAAGTTTACTTTAAAAAAAAAATATTTTATATATAATTGAAAAACTTTTTTTTAAATAAAATTTAGTTGAAAAAATGTTATTTGTCAAAATTAATTTTTCTTTTCCATTTTTAATGGAAATATGAAATTTTTGATAATCATTTTATAATTTTTATTATAATTTTGTAATTTGAAAAATAACGAAGGATTTATTTTTACGTAAATTAGAAAAAAAATCTGAATGAAAGTTTTAAGAATTGTCTCATTTCTATGCGTATTCTTAGATTTTTCTTTCTTTCTTTTCCTTTTATTTTTTTAATAACATTTTTAATAATAATAACTCCATTTTTTTTTTTTTATTTAATTTGATTTTCTTTTTATTAAAGTACGGAAAAAATATGTTTTAAAAACTATTAATTACTAAGACGTGTACAATGAATAATAATGAATATGAATTTATTTATTTATTTTACTCCAATCAGTATATATTTTAAATGATCGGCTGTGAAAAATGATGACTCATAACTATGCAGATGATAACCATTTCAAAACAGTTTCACAAATTTGTGAGTAAAAATAAGCACGTACTTCCCAAAAAAGTGCACAACAAGAGGAAATTACTTCATTTTCATAACGCAATTATGCTGACATCCGGTAGACGCGCAAATTTTGGAGCAATCTGTTATTACTTTAAAATTGTCAAATTTATTGTTTTAAAATTTAAGTCACGTTCTTTATATGGATAACAGATGGCGCCAGCCAACTGCCGTATCTATCCGTGTTTTATTTTCCGTCTGTTGTTAGAAGAGGAGCAGTTTTGATGAGAATCTAAATTTATTCAAATAACAAAAAGCGCACTAATCCTGCTGTTGATGTGGAAAACTTCATTTCATATATAAATCAAATATATCTGTTTTGTTTTTTACTTAGGAAAAAAAAATTGATATGGAATATAAACTGAAAATAAATATTTCATGAACTATTTTTAGCAGTTCAAGAATAATTACAGCTTTTCTTTTCTTTTCTCTCTCTCTCTTTTTTAAAGAGAGTTTATTTATAGAGTTTTTTTTTAACAGAATTATCTCAGAAGAAACGAAAAACCGCCAAAATGTCTTGAGTAGCGTTTTTCGTTTTTCTATAAATGTATTACATTTTGATTTATTTTCAAATGTTGCCTTATTAAAAATGTTCCCTGGACTGTCACGTACTGAAAACCGGTTTAAGATGCTAACTTTGACAGCATTATCGGGACGATTCGATGCCTTAGTAAAAAAAATGAAAAACGCTACTCATTTACGTAGACTCCTTTCTCAAATATTCTGGATTTTATAAAAAACAACAGCATTTTTTATTCAATTATTCCTTTAATTATTGCGAAGTGTTTCTTGGACATTTATTTTTAAAATTGCATCTATTACTACCAAGATACAGATATATTTATACCATAGGCGTAGAGTTATGTGGGCTCGTGGTGCTTGAACCCCTCCAATAATTTCGCATATTCTTCTTCTATTTTTTTTCTTAATTTATATTTTTTAAATATAAATTATAAAAATAAAAATAAAAATAAAAAAGAACTTGTGTAAAGTTCTGAGATTTTTTTTATCTTCTAATTTTATAAAAGTTTTATTTTTATTTATTTTTTTTTCAGCAGATAATTTATTTTTGTCAAAAATATTATTTTTCTCAAAATTTGTAAATTTCTTCCTTTTTATTTTTTTATTGAGAAAAATAACATTCATAACACGTTCATTTATTTATTTTTTTAAACATTGTAGTGCATGTTCGATTATTCGAATTTTTACATTATTTTATGTATGTTTATGTAATACATTCTATAGTATTTTTTTAATATATAATATTCTGTTTAATTTTAAAAGATGGAAGTTCTAAAAAAGTAATATTAGATGGGTATAGTTCTTCGATTATGTTACACACATACGCATATATACATATATATGTGACTAAATGAGTTTTATTTGAGTTGAACCCTCCCAATAATTTTGAATATTTTATGCCTATGATTTATACACACACACACACACACACAAGTAAAAACAAGAAAATAAAAGAAAAGTAACACAACGGTTTAATATATTTTATGAATATTTAATTAATAATTATTCAAACATTAATAATGATAATTTTTGTGCATAACATATATTCATTATATATTGGAAGAGCTTAGTAAAAGAAAGTATTATATAATAAAAATTAAATTTCGATGAAATTGAAGTGAAAGCTTTTTGTTGTAAATTTTATTGATTTATTCACTTTTCGGTAGAACATGTTTAAAATATTAATAAAAATTATTAATAATTCTCTTATAGAAATGTATTAACATTTTATTTTCAAATATTTTCAAATATTAATATTATTTAAATTATTAAATTAAAAATATATATATTAAAGATTAATAAATAAGACTAATTGAAATCTTAGCGTTTTAGCTTTATCTTATGATAGAATATCACATAACACTCTCATCTATACAATAAAACAATTTTTGAGAAAATGTAAAATACTAAATGTTTTTACTACGTTTTTTAAAAGTCAAATATACGAATTTCGACCAGAAATATTACCTCATAAATGAAAAGTATTTAAGCATATGTGTACAACTCTTCAAAAAAAAAGAAAATGAAAAACACATTTTATTATTTTTTCTTTTGTTGTTGTTCAATACAGTTTTATATGATTTAAAAAAAAGCGTAGAAGTTGACAGCTATGTATTAATTAGGTAGATTAGATAACTTGAAAAATAATAAAATCATAGTTAATGTCCAAAAATAGTATAATTTGTTCTATTATATTTAAGATAGACCCTGAATATGATAAATATTGCCTCATAAATGAAAAACAAACATGTACAACTCTTCATTAAATAAACGCATTACAAATTTTATTGTTATTATTATTATTATTTTGGTTGCCCAATACAGGTTTATATGATTTTAAAAAGCGATGAAGTTGGCAGCTATGCATTAATTAGATAGATTAGATAATTTGGAAAATAATAAATCATAGTTAAAGTCCAAAAGTAGTATAATGTATTCTATTATATTTAAGATAGCCCCAGAATATGATAAATATCGCATCATAAATAAAAAACAAATATGTACAATTCTTCATTAAATAAACGCATCACACATTTTATTATTATTATTATTATTATTATTATTTTGGTTAGTACAGGTTTATATGATTTTAAAAAAACGTAGAAATTGGCAGCTATGCATTAATTAAGTAGATCATTAACTTGAAAGTTAATAAAATCATAGTATGTCCAAAAGTAGTAGAATTTTTTGTGTTATATTTAAGATACTCCCTCCACTCCCCTAAAAATAAATAAATACTAAATAATTATAATACTACTGCATTTCACAGTGACAAGTATATTTTAATATCACAATTCTGTACTACTATACATATATATAAGAGGAAACTGATTCTACTTTCCATTTCTCCCTTCCCTTCCTTTCTTTACCCTTGTCAAGTTGATAGAGGTCTAGAATGTCCGAAAATATGCTGCAAAATTTGACATGTGATTTGATCTGTGGCTTAGTGGTACCGAAATAACTTTGCCAACATTCGTCGTGAATTGATTTGTGACAGGGGTGGGGGGAAATTTGAAAGCTAGATATGATTTTTTTTTCTTTTTGACATTTTTTTCTTTTGCAATGTAGAAAAGCGGGAAATGTTATTGAAAAAAAGCTGAACATTTTCAAAGACTAATACTGACGTAAAGTGATTCAGAATACACTGTTAAACATGGATACTTAAAAATATGCATCAGTGGCATACGAATACAAAAAATATAAGAGGGGTTCAAGTAAAAAAAAAAAAAAAAAAAAATTATTTAAATTTAGCAATTAAAATTTTTTATAATAATAAAATCTATATATATGAAAATAATTAACAAACTAGTTATATATATATGAGAATAATTACAAACTTGTTAATAGTATAAACTAGCCTTTATTGCAAATTCAATATTTTAATTATTTTAGGTAGAAGATTTAAGAGTCTGACAAGGAATGTCTCCGTAAAGAGTATACTCAGAATATTTTGAAAAAAATGCTAATGAAGCTGATCATGTACGTAATAAGAGATCAGTCAAATTTAGCTGCGGAATCCCAGCAGATAATCTGTAAAAAAATAAAATACTTTCGAGTATTTGACGCAAAAAGACGCGATTTGGCGAGCAAAACTTTTTCGTCGCCAGATGCAAGCGATTTTAATGTATTTGAAAATTTCTGGTTAAATGAGTGTGTAAATTCATAGCACTTTATGAATTTAAACTTCAACGATTAAATAGTTTATTATTTTTTTCTATAAAGTTATGTAATACATATACAAATTAACTATTGCTGGAGTTATTTAATTTTATACAGTTTTGAAGGCTGGTTAAGTTTTAAGTGTATTTTAACAGTAAATGTCCAATTAAACACTCTTTCATTATACATTTCGACTTTCAATAAGTCATTGTTTCCACGGCAACAACACTTTTCTCTAGTTGTCTTCGGCACTAACAATATCGATGACAAATTGACAGTGCTCAGAATCACACAATTAATTTTTAGTTTAAAGCAATTTTAATCAATTAAAATTTTATTCGAAGCGTAGAATGCGATCGTTAATTTTTTTTAGATGTACATATAAATATACATGGCAAACCCGTAGTTATAAAAGTGAAATTATTTAAGTTAAACTTACTTTAACTAGTTCAGTATAAAGAGTAGAAAACGTTTTTCCTAAAAGAGAATTTATCGTAAATATATGTTTTTTTATTTTTTTCATTGTGTTGTCAACCCAGCGAGTAATCGCCAAAACACGAAATTTTCATATTTTTTTACGGACGTTATATCGAGGTTCCGCAGCAATTTTTTTTATAAACGTATATATCTTCATGAGAAGAACATTTTGCATTTTTTTCAAAATTTTCTGAGTATGCGCTTATGGAGACCTTCCTTGTGAGTTCTATAGAGTTAGAGCCATTGCTTACTTTGCATCGGAGCTCACTGAGACGTTACGTCGCACAGTAGAGTATTTGATGCAAAATCCTGTCCAAAAATGCAGAAATTAAAATTTATTCAAGAATTATAAAAAGCATATTTTATAATAGCTGACTAACTCGTGCACTAATCTATGTGCAATTTAGCAATCATATCCGGTGCTTCCTAACCTCAGTTGACGTAAAAGTTTATTTGTGAGAAGACAAGATTTTTTGTTATTGTGTTTAAATGTATACTTTGACAAGTGCATTTAAATAATTTTACCTTTCATTTAATAAAAAATAAATAAAATTGAAAATGGGTGAATATGAAGCCTTTTCTAGATCTAATTTATTGAAATATATTCATTGAAATATATTATCTACTATATTCAAAGCTTTTTAAACCTGTGTCAGGATTTGTCGGACCATTTTTGAATTATAATCGTATTGGTTATAGTTTTGAAGGAAAATTAAAAAAATAAAATATTTCGGATATTGTTGCCATTTTTAGATATCAATATTTTTTGGGGGGACTGCAAACCTATTAAAAACACTCAAAAACCAGCATATCTATACTATAGAGACTCAACTTTGGTAAATACTAACTACAAGTAATGTATATATTATATGCATTGGTTTTTATAAATTATCAAACATTTTTATGTAGTAAAATTATCCACATTTAATTAATTATTATTTGTAAATAAAATAAACCTACCAACAATTATTTTCCTCTTATAAACAGTAAACAATTAAGTAAACATTTCATTATATATATATTTATTTAAATAAATACATGCATTTATGCATGCATAACACTAATTAAGTGTGTTTACTAATAGTAAGTCAACAACAATGGTTTTAACTTTAAAACACATTAACATTAATTTTGGCAGGGATTTTGTGTCAAATACTCCTCTGTGCACCGGAACATTTTACTTTTAGTGAATATTCAAATATTAGTTGGATCATACCGTAGCTTATAAATACTGTGGAATGCACTTTTGTACTATATATATATATATCAATAGGATTTTCTGAAAATACAGAGAGACTTTAACAGATGTGTATGATATCTAAAGTAGAATACTTGTTATCCAAGTTTGAACATTTGATAAAAATGCATGGGAGGGGCACGTCCTCTCCAAAACTGTTGAAAAGGTAGGAAAATTAGCCAAGTTTGAACAATTTTTAGCACTTTCCCTTCCCTAACAAAAATTTAAAACCTGAGTATGCTTATGTGATAAAGTAATGCAGTACTGTATGCTTTTAAGTAGATTTCGCGAGAAATACTACACTGTTAAAAATTTGCAGCAAACTGTCCAGTTATTTGACCGGTTTTGTAGAAAGGGTTACATAACCGTAATTTAACTCCATTCTGACCACAATATGGGGAATAATACGGTCAGAATAGCGCCAGTTTGCTGCAAATTTTTAACAGTGTTACTACCTTGTTAGCCCTTTCTTGCAAACCACACTTCTTTATCACAATTTCTTCTTTTTTTATGAATTTCTAAAGTTTTAATGAACTTGTGGTTCACCCGGTACATACAACATCTGATAAGCACTGTTTTATATCACTTTAGCACTGACTTCCCATCGCACTCTATCTAACACCAATGACCTACATTTGTAGATAATTTTCAAGTTGGTACAATAAAAATGCAAGTTCATCGAAGTAAAATGGTGCTTATATGGCTTTATTTCTCATTAAATTGCTGTATTATTTGGGAATAAAATGAAGCTCTCCGACGTGCATAGATTTGAATGTGAAGATGTAGATTTGAATCTAAGAAAGACACATAACATAACTCACTCACCTTCTGAATGATTTGTTAGATGTTAAATTAGCTAGTTAAATGTTATTTTGAGCAATTAAAATAAACGTTGATGGAAAAGCAAATATACTTAATTACTATACAAAAGGGACTAAAAATGTAAAAAATCTGAATTCTTCATTAAGAAAGTGCACTGCATTAGTAATTTGTTACGTCATAATTAATTTGCCATCTGAATGGTTTTCATTCCAACCGAGTATTATAGACAGTTCAATTAAAATCTATACCAGAGAGTTTCATTTTATCCCCAAATGATACACATCAGTTTAATGAGACATAAATCCATATAAGCGTCTTTTACTTAGATGAACTAGCATTTTTATTTAACTACTTAAAAATTGTCTACAAATTTACGTCGTTGGTTTTATAATACATAGAGCGGGGGGGGGGGGGGGAGATAAAGGGGTTAGGAAACAGTACATATCAGATGCTGGATATAAAATTATAGATTTTTTTTTAATTAATCATTTAATTGAATATCATATGAATTTTAAACAGAAAGTTTAATAAAGGTTCAAAGATTCTACTTTGAACATAAAATGTTTGAAAACAAAAGTAAGGAAGACAGAAAAGGCAAAGAAAGAACCTCGCAATTGGATTTTTGTGCGTATGTGAGTTTATTTCATTCATAATTATGGAATGGAAAAATCAGTTTTGTCATTTTTAATTTGAGAAGATAGCTTTTCAGGTGATATATTGAAAATCGTTTATGAATATCGAATATTTATATCGAAAAAAAAATCAATCGTACTTAAACAAATAATGCGTAAATAAATTTTACAAAAGATTACCTGAAAATTCAATGAAAAATCTGAGAATTATACAAAACTTTCGTCTACCCAGTTAAAAAATATTTTACACTATGAAAAATAAAATTTATCTACAAATCAATAGAGATATATGATTTTAAAGAAAGCTTAAAATGTAAAATGGCATTACTATTTTACTATGTCATAATACTAGAACTATTTCACATTTTGAATGATTTGTATTACAAGCGGATATCTATACTAATATTGTAAAATATTTTAAGAAATGATGTATACTATCATAGATTTGCCTAGCTAATTTTAAATGTTATTCTGTACAGTTAAAAATAAAGCTATTATAAAAATAACTGTAATTAAGTGCTGTTCAAAAGGAGCTAAAAATATAATAATTTGAATTCCTCATTAACCACGCGCGCGTTATTAGTGTTTTGTTATGTCATAATTCCTTTGCATTTCTGAGTGATTTGCATTCCAACCGGATATTACAGACAGTTCAATTCAAATCTGTACACGTCAGAGTAGTTCATTTTATTCCCAAATAACGCAGCATTTTAATGAGACATAAAGCCATACACGCCCCATTTTACTTAGATGGACTGGCACGCTACAGTGTTCCTTTTAAATTAATATTCCGCAGCCATGCGGTTTGCACTTCTAGCACCGTGGATAGTAAACCACTTTTGGTGATAAATTCAATGGATGGATGCCCGTACAATTAAACTAGTTCAAGACCAAAATAATTCTTGGTGTTTTACGGATATCCAATCAACTGTAATTTGGGAGAATCACGCAATAGGTCTGGGAAAATTCCTTCGAGGCATATTCGTTTTTCGATTATTACAGTCAATGTAAATTATATTCCGTGTGAAATTATTCTCTATTTTCATAATATTGTGAGGTCTTATTAGCTGTGTATGTGCATTATTTAAAAAAAATGTAATGACTAATAATATGCATATATTTTTATTTTTATGAGCTAGAATCATTTAATTAAATCTTATGATATTCAAATTAAGGCTTCAGAAGAAATTACAATTATATTTAATTTAATTAATTAATTTAATTAGTGTAGCTCATTATATGTATATATATATATATATTCCATACTTGTATGAGTTCGGTTTTTGTTGATTAACTATAACACAATACATCTACATTTACTTACATTAAATCAGCAGAAGTAATTGCAAATACCCCATGCAGAAATATTAATGCATTAATACGAAAATTAAAAGAAAGGTTTAAAAGAATATATTGCAGTAAAAATTCCACGTGAATTTATGCCACATTTTCATAATGATGAGTTCTTATGAGCTGCGCATGTGCATTATTTTAAAAGAATCAATACTATAAATATGTTTTATTTTCATATTTTACACTATAAAAAAGGCAAATTTTTCTTACTATACAAAAACATAATATAACCACGAAGTAAAATATACAAAATCCACTTCCTAGTTATCCATGATTCAGAAAAGCGTTCTTTATCATTTGAAACTTTAGAAACAAACATATTTTTGAAATTTAAAGAAGTATTTATAAACACATAGTTGTTTTTGCAGCCACTTACTTTCGAATACGTGTCCATGTATTTTTATAGTGTATTAATCAGTTTTCTCAAACTGGAGAATCGTTTTTAAGGATGGTATTTAGTCTCAATTAAACATTTTCAGCTAAATAATTGAATTTATATATGTAAGAACAACAACGCAATATTAATTTTAATGTTATTGTTAATGCGTTTATTTATCATGTTTGTTTGTAAAACAAGTTTGTTTTACATGAAAATATTTACATGAGAAATGATAGTATCCGAAAAACCTATTTTACTGGTTGATAAAACTGATTAATTCACAATAAGCTACTCAGAAACGTTTTCGAAAATCAGTGGCAGGAAAAGAAACTCTGTTTTTATAAATATATATATTTTTAAATCTCAAAAATATTTTCCCTATATGGATATATTAATAATATCCATAATGAGGTTTCTAAAAATAAAGAACGCTTTACGGAATCGTTAATAACTCGGAAGTCTTTATTCTATACTCGTATTTTCATTCGTTGTTTTATTATATGTCCCTAAATTAAGAAACATCTGTCTTTTTTTACGGTGTAACAAGTTTGGATTCAAACTAACATTCAAACTAAAGACTTGTTTACTAACTTTAAGGCAGCATAGAAAATGCAGCTATTCCATGCAGAAACATTAATGTATTAATACGCTAATTATACAAATCTATCTAAATTTTCAGCTATGTAAGTTTTTGTCAATTCATTTATTTTGTTATTCATTCAAATGAAAAGATTCATCTGTTATAATGCCCAATGAAAAACAGCATTAAAATTATCGATATTTTTAATTTTTTTTAGAAATTCTGTGGGTAATGAAAATTTTTCAATGCTGTATTAGTATTCAGCATCCCCTAAAGTATAAAATAAAGTAGGGGTTGTTGGCTTGTCTTTCTTGATTAGAAAAAACAAAACATATTGACACAAAGATTTAAAATGCAATTTTGTATTATACTTCTTCAAATCTATGCACAACTATGATTTTGAATATATGTTTTCTTTATACAATAGCGTATCACAATTTCATTCTTGTTTTAATAACACAAATTAAAATAGAAGAATTATCTCAGGAAGACACCTATCTACAAATACTTATTGTATGTATAAATTCTAAATCACATTTATTATTTAATTATAAAAAAAAAAAGAAAACTGATCAGTTAAACTGAGGGCATTGAGCTCACAGGCTATTCACACTAATTGTATATTATACTCTTATTTCAAAGAATTTGAAATAAGCCACTCGAAAAATACATAAATCGACAATATATTAAGTGGACTCATCCCCCGTTCCTCCCTTATAATTAATCAATGAACCCCCAAAACTAATCAGGGAAGCTCCTTATTACAATGAACCTATATACGAAATTTGAAGAAAATCGCATAATTCTGCATGAAAAATCCATTTATCTAAATTAAGGGGGATGATTAGCCTTCCGTTACCCCTTTATACTTAACCGATGAACCCCCCCCCCAAAACTAATCAGGAAAGCGCCTTATCACAATGAACCTATATATAAAATTTGAAGAAAATCGGTCAATTCTGCAGGAAAAAATCATTTATCTAAATTAAGGGGTGTTAGCCCCCCGTTCCCCTCTTTATACTTAACCAATGAACCCCCAAAACTAATCAGGTAAGCCTTATCACAATGAACCTATATACAAAATATGAAGAAAATCGGATAATTCTGCATGAAAAAACCCTTTACCTAAATTAAGGGATGTTAGCCTCCCATTCCGCTCTTTATACTTAACCAATGAACCCCCAAAACTAATCCGGGAGGCGCCTTATCACAATGAACTTATAAACAAAATTTGAAGAAAACCGGTTATTTCTATCAAGTGTTATCGCGATGCGTACATACATACATACGTGCATACAGAACCGCTGGGCACATTAGCTCTGAGGTTCTTAGGCTTTGATAGCCTGTGAGCTAAAAAGGAAAAATTGCTTGATAAGAAAGATACAGCTTGTTGAAAAGTGCGGTTTTAGACTTTTAATACTGAACTGTGCCTATGAATCAGGTACACATATCACGTAAGTTTCTATGACAATTTAGTTGAGTCCATTAAAAGTAATTAGGCACAAATATTGATATGTGAAATACTAAAAAAATGAAGGAAAAAAAATGCATTTTCTTCAAATTAACAACATGTAACTCCAGACTCTATCAATCTATCAGTCTCTCTCTATATATATAAATAAAGTTGTTTTGAGAAATAGTTAAATATATTTTAATACAGTAAAACTTGTGAAAACGGAATTGTGTGGTATTCCTTCAGTCACAGATATGAAATGTTTCTTTTTCAGATAAGATTCCGCTATAGAGAGGTTTCGCTTTTAAAGGTTTTCTACATTATAGATTTTATGAACAAACCAGAAGTTATCTACGAAATATCTCTGTATAGATTTATTTATACGAGCAAGGTTATTTATTTCCATACTATAATTTTTGGGCATTTTTCTTTTTTATGTAATTAATATTTAATTAACACAGTGACAATGTTGATACTTATACAATGCTAAATATACTAAGTATATTTGCGTTAATTTATATTCCTAAGGGTATTTCTAAAAAGCTGTTTTCCGGTTTTATATATTGATACTTCTAATTATTTAACATAATTACAACATTGTGGGTTAAAATATTAATATTTTAGTTAATTTTAAAATCACTTAAACGAATAATTCTATATGAAATATTGCCGAATATAAGTCAACAATATCAAATTACGTTACATTATAAAACTTCAGTTTATACGTATATTTTTTATTGAGTTTTTAATTAAATGTTAAATCTATACAATACTATTTATTAAAATTTTCGTGCACCATTTTTTTATTATTATGTGATTCGTATTTAGTTAAAACAATGACAATATTGATATGTATATAATATTAAATATACTAAATAAATTTGCGTCATAAGTGTATTTCTAAAAAGCTATTTTTTTATTTTTTATATTGATATTTCTATTTATTTAACATAATTACAACATTGTGGGTTAAAATATTAAAATATTAAAATATTAAAATATTAATATTGTAGTTAATTTAAAAAGTGCTTAAATGAATATTTCTAGACGAAATTTTGCTAAAACATATCGATAACATTAAATGACGTTAAATGGTAAAACATCAGTTTGTATATATTTTTTAATTTAGATTTTAAGTAATTATTAAAACTATACAATACTATTTACTACAATTTTTGTGCATTTTTTTAACTATGTGAGTCGTATTTAATTAACAGAATGTCAATATTGATATGTATACAATAATAAATATAGAGTACATTTTAATAAATATATATTCATAGGGGTATTTCTAAAAAGCTACTTTCTGTTTTATTTTTATTTATCTAATTATTTAACATAATTATAAATTTATATGTCGAAATATTAATATTCTAGTTAATTTTAAAATAACTTAAACGAATAAATCAACATGAATTATTGCTAAAAACAAACCAACATTATTATCAAATTACATTATATAATAAAACTTCAGTTTATATATATATATATTTTATAGTTTTTAATTAATTGTTAAAGCAAAACAATACTATTTGCTGCAATTCTGGATAATTTTTCTTTTATTATGTAATATGTCTTTAACTAGCATATTAGCTGATACTTATGCAATGTTGAACTTGGTAAGTGCATTTGCTTTAGGGTCTGTTTATAAGATAATTTCAGAAAAGCTAATTTCAGGTTTTTATATTGAAAATCCAATTATTTAACATAATTACATTATTATCTGTCAAAATGTTAATTTTCTAGTTAAAAATGCGCCGTTTGTCGAAGAGAAGGAAACTTATGCATAAGTTAATTAATTATTTGTCTAATCCATCATCTAAAACTCATGTTTCTTCTTCAAAGTTATTAGTTCAACTTTCGACGATTTTAGAATTTATGAGTTAACTTTTCAATTATTACTTAAATTAAACAATTCTTTCTTCAACTTGTGAAACTAATTAAAGTATTAGAAAGTAATTAACAAAATTAAAAGTATCGATTATTTTAGAATTTTACAAAGATAAACTGGAAAATTCATCATGCAACCGATTTATATTTTTTTTCATGGAATTATTTTTATATGATATGTCAATCTATGAATCGCATAGTGTTTTTAACCGCTTTAAATACCAATGTTTTCTTCACATATTTAATGAACTTAAAAAAGTGTACTTTTTTTTATCAGACTCCATTTTGTTATTTCAATAACCTCCGAAAATACATTTTACTGGTGAAGTTTTCATATACGTAAAAGTAATTTAACGAAATCAATGAAAATTATCGATAATTCTAGAATTACAAAGTTAATCTTGGAACTTCATCCTGCAATCAGTTATAATTTTTTATATGTAATTATTTTTATTATATATGTTAAGCAATTATATTTACCATGTTGTAATCATGTTAAAAAATATTTGTTTCTGCACATGCCTAATGAGGTTTAAACAAACATAGTATTTCGTTTCATTTCAAACATCATATTTTTATCAGTACTTTCTTGAAAAATGCGTTAAATAGACGAGATGATATACATAAATATAATTTTCATTAATTATATTTATTATTTTTTTTCATTTCATTCTAGCATTTCACAATGCTAGAGTTTTACAAAGTTTCTACATTTTTACATTTTTACAAAGCTAGTGAGAAAAGTTTATCAAATAATCGATTATATTTCTTCGCCATGGAATTATTTCCACCAAATATATCAAGCTGTAAAATTTATCATGGTTTAAAGAATCTAGATATCATTTTTTGTGTGTATACGTAAAGAGCTTAATAAGAACATATTTTATTTCTTCCCGAACGCTCTTTTTTATCATTATTTACTTCAAAAATATAATAGTACAAATATAAGCTTTAGACGAATATAATTTAATGGAACTAATGATAAATATCGATTCTAAAAATTTACAGGGTTAGCCATGGAAGCTCGTTTTGGAATTAATTATCATTTTATTTTCATAGAATCCTTTCCACATAATATATCAAGCAATGAAATTTATCATTTTTTAACCAATTTATACACTATTTTTTTTCTGCTTATACTAAAGGAGGTACAAAATAATATACATACTTTCTTTCAAAACGTCATTACTTTATCACTGCAGTCTTAAAAAATGCATTACGTGGATGAGTTTTAAATATACATAAATGCTATTAATAAAATCTATCACTGATTCAAAATTTTTACAAAATTAATTTTAGTATTTGTCATGTAAGTATATCTCATATATCTCTTTAATATATCTCATGAGACGTCACTTGGCTCGAGGTAACTAGAAGTTCGTCATGTAATCGATTTCAATTATTATTATTATTTATTATTTTAGTTATTGTAGTATTTTGTTATTGTAGAATTTATTATTTTCATTGAATAAGTCAATCTATGAAATATATACTTTTTGGACCAATTTGAATAGGGGTTGTGTTTCACATACTTAATGAGCTGCAAAAGAACAGACTTTGTCCCCTTACAAATGTAATTTTTATATCAGTACATTCTTAAAAATACATAGATGAACACATTAGACACATATAATTTAATGAAAGTTATCGACCATTGTAGAATTTATTCTTCATATAGTCAATTGAAATTTTATTTGCATAGAAATATTTCTACTAAATAGGTAAACCTAAAAATATTATACTGATTTAATCAAATTTAAATAGCATTCTTATCTAGCGTTTTAAACGAACACACTTGGTTTCTTTTCAAACACATACTTTTATCAGTACGTTCTAGAAAAATACATCATGATTTACTTAAATGTTAATTAACGAAACAATTGAGAACTATCGTTGATTATGGAAGTTCACGAAGTAAATCTTAGACATTTATCTTGCAATCGATTACAATATTATGTCATAGAATTATTTTCACTGATACGTCCAGCCATGACATTTATTATGTTTTAACCAATTAAAACACCATTTGCTTCTACATATAAGAGTTTTAAATGAACCTAACTTTGTTCTTGTTCAAACCGTTATACTTTTCATCTGTACATTCTTCCAAAATGCAATTCATAGGTGAGGATTTAATATACATAAATGTAATTTAATAAAGCTAGTAAAAACTTTCGGTGATGCGAAAATTTTACCAAGTTAATCTTGGACGATCATCATGCAATTGATTGAAATTTTAATGAATTATTTATACTGATAAAGTATATATATTATTATAAATAATCTATGAAATTTAGCATGTTTTAGACAATTTAAATACCATTATTTCCTGAAGATACTTAATGAGATTCAAAGGAAAATACTTTTTTTGTTTGAAAACACCGCATTTTCATCACTGCGTTCTTCAAGCATACGTTACTTTAAAGAGATGATATACATAAATGCAATTTAACAAAACTAAGAAAAACTATCGATGAATCTAGAATTTTAAAAATTTAATCTTGGATGTTTATCATTTTTTTTTCATGGAATTATTTTTATTGAATGTATCAAGCTCTGAAATTTACCTTGTTTTCATCAAGTTAAATACCATTTTTACTGTATATACATAACGTATTTCAAAAGATTTTATTTTGTTTATATTGCTTTTTTTCAACTATCTATGATTCAAAAATTTTACAAAGTTAACATATATGACAGGTGACATTCATTCCTTACCCTGATAAGAAATTTGAAAATACACTTTCTACCAAGTATATGACAATATATGGATATTTTACAACTTTAAAAATAAACATTCGTTCGAAAATTCATTTCATTTTCTCTTTTCAAAGTCAAGTCTCTTTAAATACACTAATGCGTCATCTATCGATGATTCTGGAATTTTATTGTCAATATTAATCTCAGAAATTTACATATTTTAACCAGTTTAAATATTATTTTATCTGCTTATACTTAAACGAATATTACTTTATTTCTTTTCAAACGCCATACATTTGTCTGAACCTTCATGAAAGTACATCATATAGAAAAGCTTATGATATACATAAATGTAATTTAATGAAAATAATAAGAAAATAACCTCAAAGATTAGAACATATATTTGATGGAAAAAGAAAAGTAAGCAAATCTACCGAATTGAGGAATCGCGTGAGAGATTCCCAAATGCATAGAACATTTCCAACATTTCCAATCAATGGGTTAAGTCGTTGGCGTGATAACATACTTTTCTTCCCTATGTTTATTTGCCCCCATCTTTAACTGGTTTATATGCGGATAAATTTTTATATATTTCATTTTCTCTAAATGAGCTTGCATGTTGTACCGTTGTACGAAGATGACCTCGTTTATCTTTAAATTTCTCCCGTTCGTCATTCCAAACAACATTACATCACGCTGAAAGAGCCGCACAATATACCCTTTTCCGATAATCAATATTCATTTACTAAAATGTATGACTTTTCCGTAACATGTTAATGGCCTCCATTTAGTTATTTCGTCAAAGAACTAATAAACTTTCACTGATCTCTCAACCAAAGAAATTTCGGGCATAGTTTCAGAAGAGTGATGGATGCATTAAAAATATTTACTTTCGGTGAGTTTTGATGGTGATTAAATTGTTTTAGACAAATAAGAAGTTATGTAAACAACTTTTATTTCTATCTGAATAATATATTTAAAAATTGAATTGTGTTAGAAAGCTTGTTAAGTTTCTAAGGAATATTTCAAGATGTTAAAAGTCTAAAATTTTTTAAAAGATTTATAATTTTCCGATTTTGAATAGTGAAGAGCTTAGAGTCTGCTTGTGTTTTCAATAACACCACAAGCACTTACAGGTGACACTCCTGATCAAGTTATGTGAGTTCTAAGGTTTTATTACAATAGGACCCACAGTGGCCAAACGGTGATTATTTGTCATGATTTTTTTTTGTCCCACCTTTAAGTAAATTATATGCAATAAATGTTTACGGATTTCTTATTCTCTAAAAAAGATTTTATGTTGTATGATTGTTTGCAGATTTATCTTTAAATTTATCCAGTTCCTCATTCGAAACGACATTACAAGATTAAGGGCCTGTACAACACACACTTTTCTGATAATCAATGTTCATTTTCTATAATGTATGACTTTCCCGTATAATGTTACTGGCCTCCATTTAGTTTTTTCGTCAAAGAACTAATAAACTTTCAGTGATCTTTCAACGAAAGAAATTTCAGACATAGTTTAAGAAGAATGATGAATGCATTAAAAATATTTACTCTCTGGGAGTATTGATAGGGACTAAAATGTTTCAGTCGGATATAGAGTTATGTAAACAATTTTTTTTTTAATTTCTGAATAACAGATTTAAGTATAGATTTGTTCTGTGAAAGTGTGTTGTCTTTTTAAGGAATATTTTGAGAAACAGTGTAGTCCTACAATTTAGAAAAGTGTTACTTTTTCGTATTTGAGCTATGAAGATTTTATGTTGTATGATTGTTTGCAGATTTATCTTTAAATTTATCCAGTTCCTCATTCGAAACGACATTACAAGATTAAGGGGCTGCACAACACACACTTTTCCGATAATCAATGTTCATTTTCGATAATGTATGACTTTCCCGTATAATGTTACTGGCCTCCGTTTAGTTTTTTCGTCAAAGAACTAATAAACTTTCAGTGATCTTTCAACGAAAGAAATTTCAGACATAGTTTAAGAAGAATGATGAATGCATTAAAAATATTTACTCTCTGGGAGTATTGATAGGGACTAAAATGTTTCAGTCGGATATAGAGTTATGTAAACAATTTTTTTTTAATTTCTGAATAACAGATTTAAGTATTGATTTGTTCTGTGAAAGTGTGTTGTCTTTTTAAGGAATATTTTGAGAAACAGTGCAGTCCTACAATTTAGAAAAGTGTTACTTTTTCGTATTTGAGCTATGAAGATTTTAGGTGCTTTCTTGAATTTTTAACTTGTTTTTCTGAATTCATATTAAATGCAAGATAACATTTTAAAATATATTTTTTTATATAGAAATTTAAGCAAATATAAAGAGATATTTATCTGTCCCATGTTTATCTGATTTATATCAAGATAAATTTTTATATATTTAATTTTCTCTAAATAAGCTTATATGTTGTACTGTTATTAAAAGATGTTCTCCAATACGTTTTAATTATTTTTGTTCTTCATTCCGAACAACATCACATAACGATGAAAATCCTGTACGACACACTCTTTTCCTATAATCAATATTAATTTACCATAATGTATGACTTTTCCGTAAAATTTCAGTGACCTCCATTCAGTTATTTCGGGAAAGATCAAATAAACTTTCACTGATTTTTCAACCAGGAAAATTTTAGGTATAGTTATTCGAATGGTGAATGATGAATGCATTAAAAATATTTACTTTCTGAGAGGATTTATAGTGATTAAATAATTTAAGACGGATATAGTATGAATTAAACAACTTTGTTTTCTTTTTCATTTAAGCATTGATTTATGTTAGGAAGTATGTTAACTTTCAAATGAATATTTCAAGAAGTTGCGAGGTTCTAAATGGGTTACATTTTTGTATAGTTTATCTCTTATCAACTCGTTTCCTGAATAATAGAATAAATGGTTGGTTGGTTGGTTGATTTATGACGGCCAATTATATACTCGAGATGATATAGGCCCTAGGGGGAGTGCCTTCCATGGGGGACTTTGTTTGGGATCCTAACCCGTATTTACGGCAAAGTTCAAAGAAAACCACGGAAAACTCCAAATGGTTAGGTTGACGAGCGCAACAGGGGTTTGAACCCAGCACTTCCCGTCTACCAGCTTTGAGAGCAGAACCTCTCGGTCACTGTTGGGGCTTGAGTAAATGGAGACATGTGATTCTAAGGATTTATTAAAGTAGGCTCTACAGTGTCCGAACGATTTTCCTAACGTCAATTTCCCCATATATAAAGGGTTTTTCTGAGAATTAATTTTAATGTAGTTAACTTTATACAAATGAGCTTGCTTTCTGTACCGTTGTTTAAAGAATACCCTCTTTTATATTTAAATTATTCTCATTCTTCATTCTGAACAACATTACATCACGCTGAAAGACCCGCACAACACACTCTTTTCCGATAATCAATATTCATTTATTATAATGTATGACTTTTCTGTAAGATGTTAATGGCCTCCATTTAGTTATTTCGTCAAAGAACTAATAAACTTTCGCTGATCTCTCAACCAAAGAAATTTCGGGCATAGTTTAAGAAGAGTGATGGATGCATTAAAAATATTTACTCTCGAGGAGTATTGATAGTGATTAAATTGCTTTAGATGGATATTGAATGATGTAAACGACTTTGTTTTCTGTGTGTATAACAGATTTAAGTATTGATTTGTGATAACAAGTATGTTATATTTTTAAGGCTATTCTCAATTCCAAACTGGCTCATTTTTTGAAACATATTTTAAATTCAATTTTTTTCTCAAACTCATGAAATTGGTTGGTACACTTATTCAGAAACTTTGTAATCTGCATGTTTTCCGTTTTTCAGTAAAACATAGAAGACCTTCCAGAAAATGCTGAAAAATGTTGGCGTTTTAAACCGAATTTCTAGACTCAACAGAGCGAGAAAGGTAAAGAATATTCGCTTATAAATCAAGATGTGATACCTTTATCTAAAAATGAAAAACCCTGTTCGATTACAAATCAGTTCAATAATAACGCTTTCAGGTCTCATGCTTTTGCATTTAAAACTGAGTCAGAAAATATGTCAAAAAGTTTTGCGTTGTTGGTGCGGAAGAATATATATATATATATATATATATATATATATATTCAGAAAAGGAAAATACATGTGAAAAACTAAGGATAAGACATTATAAAAAGCAATGGAATGGACACTGCAGGAATGATACTTGACGAAAAAGCAAAAAAATGGAAAACTATGAATGTCTTACAGAATCTTTAGAAGGGCTTTATAAGAATATTCATAGTAAATATACGTTATTTCATGAAATATTGTCAGCATTGTTCCTAAAATTGACAATTTTAAGCTTCTAATGACATATATATCTGAAACAAGACAATATATATATTTAGAATCGACTTGAGGAATAAGTCAAGAAGTAGCACATTTCTATATTTTTGGAATGTGGTAATTTTTCTTATTTGAACAGTGAAAATTTTCATGATTTATTAAATTATTTTTTGAGAAATTTCATAAACGAAGACTTGCGACACGTTTGCTGAAGGATTGTGAGTTATAAAAAGTTATTATATGGATAGTCTTATAATTGTCCCAATTAACTTGAATTTTTTTCCCGTATATTTTATGCATTGTTAATCGGTGTATATACTTTTTAGACTATGATAATTTGATTTTTTTTTTAAAGGAATACTTTTGATTTTTTTCGGAGGAGGTGGTGTAATGCAGAGTTGCCAAGTCTCCGGATTTTTGCACACCAGTAATTTTTTAGAGAAAATGTTGTTCTTTTAAATCGCAAAATGCTCCGATTAATTAAAACAGCATTTTCTGTACTAAATTACTGGTGTCCAAAAAGCCGGAGACTTGGCAGGTCTGTGTAATGTATAATTTGAGTAATATAGGCACTGAAGCCATGGGAAGCTAACATTAAAAATTTATTATAACATTATTAACATAACTATTTTCTCTTATATGATCTTGTAAAATAAATAAGAGTTCCATTTCAGAAAGAAAAATGACAGTAATTTATTAATTTTACTGCATGCGTAAACTATTCATATTTTAGTAAATTAAGACTGGCGGTATTTCTTTGGACCTTATATCTTATGTCGCTCTCGAAGAACAGTGAACGTATTTCAATTTATTTTTTTATTTTTTTAAAGCACGATCATGTAATAGTGAACTTTTTTCAGCAATGTATCATTGGAAAACAAAGGCATAGCCAAAAAAGTAAATATCGGTTTGAAATGAAAGCTCTCTATATTCGCGAATATGTGTCATCAGTGCTACCAGACTAAATTAGCAGCATAAAGTACTAATTGAATAAATTTCAATCATTACTTCTTTTGTGTCAAGATTCTGTATTTACATACAGAGATACTTAAATGTAAATGTAAAATATTAAGTTAAAATAAAAATGCATATCATGACGTTTTCCCCATTTCTTGTCTTTTGTAATAAAGCATGGAGACTAATACATATTTTTGGGCCACATGTGAAAATTTGAGTTATTTACAAAGCAAATCCCCATACTGTAGACACAGTTTTCAGAATTTCGTTTTACTTACGACCAATAGATATTTTATATACTGGATTGACAAATGCATCTGTTTAATAAACACTACACTATAACAGCAGGAGAGCTGCTTAGTGACGCAATTTAAAATATTAATTTATCAGTGAGATGTTTATGAAATGACTATTAAGTTTTTTTTTATAATTCATATGAAAAAAAACAGTATCACTTATCTTATTTTCATACCTTGTTCTCATATTATCTTCTTTTAAATTCCAACTTTACTAACGTGCATTTTTAAAAAATATTGTTTAATAATGAAATTCCCTTCATTTTGTTGTGTGTGTGTGTGTGTGTGTGTGTTTTCAGATGATTGTATGTGTAAAACGGAATTTCTCATCTTAAGTTTGTTAAAACATAACTCCAAAATAAAGAACATAGTTAATTTTGTATGTCAAATATATTTATATAAGTTAAAAAAAAACATATGGGCTTTGCCTAATACTAGTATTTCAGTACACATGTTGCAAATGTTATAAAAGAACTGAAAAACAAAATAAAAATACAAAAATAGAAAATGTTAGATTTGTGAATATGCCAAGTATTAATTTCAAAAATTTTAAAGGTTAGAGAAATAAAAGTAAAGTAGCAAACAAAATTATAATGTAATAAATAACAACATATTGATTGATGGTGATTAAATAATAATTATGATCAGTCAACGTTAATTATTAATCAGTAAATAATAATTATGAAACGATATATAATTTTAAATCTTGATGGATTTTTGATAATGATGCAGTTTTATAACGTAAAATCTTAACAAAAGTAATATATGCAATTAAATATTATTTATTTATTTTCTATTTCGTCCAGAGTCGTCTGAATATTAAACGTATTTTTACACTACTGTACTAGAAAATATCCATCTAACTTTACTTAAAATGTCATTAAGTATAATTCATTCCTGAAGCTTTACTCACATTTCATTGAAATGCTCGATCTGGAAACAAAAATGAGAAAAGACGATCTTGGAGTTTTCTCAATTATTCTGCAGGCTCATTAATATCCGAAGATCTGTATTAATTTCTCTGATAATCTCCGTTTGAGAAATTCGACTGCCATTATTTAAAATATAACTCGTTCATTCCATTAACTCTGAGAGAGATTCTTAGTCTATACATATCTCTGTAATTAGTGAACTGATTGGAAGATGTTAAAATAGGGAGCGACTTACAGAAAGAACAGTTTGTTATCGACTGAGAAATGCTACTGATCAGATAGATTTCTTTCTCATCTGACAATGGTGTTGTTTTCCTCTTCGAAAAATATATCGAATATTCAAGAAACTAGGATTAAGTAAAATGAAATATATTTTTCACAGAAATAAGCTGTTTAGGGAGTGAGGAATTATTTCAAAATCCATGATTAGTTGTTAGTCGATCTTGAATCGGCTTAGAAAGAACTCACGCTTTAAAGACAAAACATAATTTATTTTGTTTCAGAATTAAAAATATTTTGTATGTGATTATAAATTGTAGGTTTAAATACTGGGACAATTTTCTATATTTTATTATTGATCTATGCAGCACTGACAATTTTTACTTGGTAGGTGATACAAAGATTAGCTATAAAGAATTATAAATCATAAAAATAATCAATGATTGTAACTTCAAAAAAAGAGGAACTACCTGCTTATTAATATTTTTTTAAATCACAAATAATTGTATAAGGGAAATACATGCATGATTATTATTCACAGTAACAGTTTTAATAATGAAAGATATACCAAATAAGCAAAAATTATATATTATTGATTTAACACGTTCACTGCCAGTTTAAAATTACCGGAATTTTATTTTATTTTGAAAGTTCGAATTCATTCCAGAAAATAGTAATAGCAATATTTACTTTATTTAATTACAGACATTTTGGGATTATATAAAATAAAAATTCCTCTTTCGAAATTTCCTGTACGAATTCGTAATTTTAGATTGAAAAACCACGAGTATACTCGTGATTGGCAGCGAATGGGTTAACTATAGTTTTCAAATTAAAAAGGACTGCTGTTTCATAACTGGTTGTTTCTTTCTTTCTAAGATCGTTTTGTCACGTCACAGTGTAGGAAATCACAAAGAAACAAATGCGCGTTTTAACCGTTCTATCCTTTGCATTAATGTCCACAAAGTGTCTTTTCGTACTAAATCGATGATACTCTACAACTTTGTAAATCACTTTTTTTACCTATCTCTTTCCGTTTTCGAGATAGGAATGATAACTCCACAGCATTCCACCAGGTGGTGCTGTAGGCGGTTTCATTGTGTAGCGCCGCATGGCTACTTTACTATACCTAGACACCACTTTTATAAATATAGCAGCAGCCGTTCCGAAGTTAAGAGGGTGGCAAGGGACTTTAGTGGGCATACTGTGTAACACGTGGTTTGGGCCTGTGGTCAAATAATATTATTCATTTTAATTAAAATATCTTATCTATGTAGCTGTTCACTCTCATAAAACTTCACAGTTTCACTATACATGAGCCCAATACCTTTACAAGCTTCCTAGAATAACTTTATTCTCAATCTTATCCCATTTTTCTCATTGGGAAATTTGAAAAAAATGATCCTAATCACATTTATTTATTTATGCATTTTCTTATCAAAATCCAAATAGTTTAAAAAATAAATAAATAAATAAATAAACTAAATGTCTTAAACAGAAAAAAAATTCAAAAATAATATTTAACTCGATAAATTTCATACATTCAAAATACACGGGGACGTTTCTGACATTTTTACACATAAATTAGCTTTGCACTTAAATTGTTTAGAGCCCAAACTTTTAAATTAAATATTTTTTTATGTACCCAACATTTAATCTATCGTAATATAATAGCATTGATTTTCTAAATCGTCATTTTCATACGTAACAAAAATATTAATTTTCTGTTGCGAGACCTGAACATTTTCTTTTTTAGACATGAATCTGATGTGTCAGATAATCGATGCTGCTATATTACGGTTGATAAACATTGGGTAAACATAAAAATACTTAATTTAAAAGTTTGGGCTTTAAAAAAATTAAGTACAAAGCTAATTTATGTGTAAAAGTGTCAGACATGCCCGCATAGATATAAAATTTACTAACTGACTACACATGATTTCTGGTTACAACGTTATAAAAGAATTGTCTGCAAATATGCGCTTTTCGTGATGCAGACCAGGAAAAGTCCGAGTATATATACGCTAACGACTCAAATTGATTAAGCGTAAATTTTCACTCTCGGGAAAATTCTATAATTCCCCTATAGATGAGTCCATACTTTGCAGTGTACCTGTATACTCCACTATTGACAATAAAGGACTTTGAAGCCCCAACACAAGACATTACAACTTTGTCAAAAAATTTCATAGTATCTATATCTGGCATAAAAAAGAAGACGTATTTTCATTATGCTGTTTTGTAACATTTTAATAAAAAGTTAGCGGAGATACGCGGATAAATCACAATGATAGACAAGTGATTTAAGTCAAGCAATCAGCAGATTGAAAGGTTCTTTTTTAATTTACAATCCAATAAAGTTTGGTAGGATACAAAATTACATTTTATATGCACGTAGAATATACTTTATGCCTAATAAAATTATGGTCGAAAAAGTCCATTTCGATAAAAATTATGCATAATATAGTCATATTTCAAAATATTCAACGTTGGATAAACTAAATTAGTTAAATGAATTCTTCAATGGAATTTTGTTCCTTTAATACTTCGCTATTATGTATTTTTTTATATATAAGCTGGATAGACACATTGCTTAACTTTCATACGAGTGTAGTATAGTCACTTGAAAAAATAATTAATACTCAGTTAAGAGTAATATTTTCGCATTATACTTATGCAAACATGGTATTCAAAATATCAAAAATATATAAGGAAAAAATTGCAAAAATATGGTATTAGTACCTGGTAATCCTGTAGTAATTCGTATTCAAAAATATTTTAGTTATTCCATTTCTATCAAGCTATCTTGTATGCATTTATACTTGGAAAATTTAAATATTGTTCAAACATCTTAATCTGAAGATTTATATGATTTAGATATATATGTATTTCTATCTATGAAATCTTTTTGCTTTTTGAGATTAATAAATAATATCAGATGGTAAAAGTATTTGCTTATTTTAAGTAAAAATTAACTTTGAAAAGAACTTTTAGAGTATCTCACGCAATGATATTCTTAAGATATACGAATATTGGCTCGTGTATTGCATACTTGTTCCTAATTCATCTATTGATGGTAACGCACTGCACTCTACCCCAATAACACATTCAAAATTATTGAATTTAAGAGCATTAATTTTTTTTAAATGTGTATGGATGATTAGACTGTCATTTAGATTATATGCATTTACCTTGCATTTGAACGCTTCATGTAACAACTTAGTTCATAGTTTAGTATCAGTAATGAATTGCTAATTTGTAGTTTTTATTTCTATTCACAATTTAAAATTTTGTTTGCATTATGAAAGTGTAAGTTTAAAGTAACCAGTGTAAATGTCTTCGTAAAGTAAAACATAAAAAACTATTTTATTTAAATATAGATAGCCAAAACAAAACAAAAAATATACTTTATATTTGGTTAACCTTTTTCTCGCTAGGGGCGTTAACAACATAAAAAAACATCGTTGAATATCTCTCATCTCCAATTTGGTCCAATTTAAAATTTAGCTATGGAATTTCTCACTAGCGTAAGGAAAAGCCCTATTATGTGATTTTTCTATCAAAACATAAATTTGACAGTGGCACAACTTATTCTGAAGATTTATATATTTATAAAAATTCAGTTTTATTTAGATTTAGTTACCTTATTTCTCGCCAGGAAACGCTATAAACACAAAAGAAAAGTAGGCTAAATCCCTGCTATTAAATTTTTCCCATGAGTAAGAGTATAGCTGCCTTACAATGAAACATAAAAAAAATATTCATTTTTAATTAAATTTGATCAGCATATTTTTTCCCAGGGGGCGATATAAACGCAAAGAAAATGTCTCTTTGATTCTGTGCTACCCAGTTTTAACTTCAGTGTAGCTATCGTACAATTGAACATAAAAAATCATTTTTACTTAAATTTGATTATCCTATTTCCTTCCAGGGGATGGCAAAAACGCAAAAGAAAATTTTGTTGAATCTGAATTCGCTAATTTTACCTTGGAGTATGGTTGTCTTATCAGAAATCAATTTTAAAGTTTTAGTTATGCAATTGCTCACCAGGGTCGCTACCAGAGTAAAACAAAAACTAAAATGTTAAAATTTTTATCAATATATAAATTTGACCGTAGCAGAAGTTTAATCTGAAGACACATGAAAAAAAAAATAAAACATTAAGAAAAAGAAATTTATTTACTTACAACCGCCAGGGAACGCTGGAAACTCAAAAGAAAATGGTGTTGATTCTGTATTACTTATTTTTAACTTCAATTTAGCTGTCATACAGTCAAACATAAAAAAATCAATTGGTGACCCTTTTTCGTCCAAGAGGGCGCTTTAAACGCAAAAGAAAATTGTGTTGAATCAGTAATACCTATTTATATCTTGGGTACGGCCGTTATACAGAGAAACATATATATATATTTTAACTTGGCTTTTATACACGGTTTCTGCAGCTTGAAATGATATACCAGTATTTTCTTATAGAAACATTAAAATTATGTAATTGCGTGATAAGGCGATTTTTTCTCTAAGTAAACACTGGTGTATATCTGCCCTAAAGTCAGGGAATTTCCCTGACATGTAGGAACCTTGTTGTATTTCTCGCTAAGAGACGTTATCCGTGTAAAAGAAAGGTGAGTTTAAATTACTTTATCTAATCTTTAACTTTCAGTATGATTACTATATGAGTAAAAAATAATTTTTAAAAAAGCATTTTAATATTTAGTTTTACAAATTCCCACCAGAGACGATACTAGCAAAAAAAAAAAAAAAAACTAATGAGAAAGACTTTATGAATACGTAAATTTTACAATGACGGAAATCTTTTCTGAAGATTTGAGCGAAATTCGTACGTTGGAAGTGAGCTTAAATTGCTTTTGTAAAGTTTGTTAAAGGCTCAGTTATACACTTAGATTGAAATGATGTATCATAATTTAAATAAAGTTGATAGAAAATAGCTCTTCTAACAGCAAGTGGTGATAAAGTATAATGCATCTGAATTTTTTTGTGTTGTCCTACAAAAAACATATAAATCTTGCACTCCACAATTTCATTGGAGAACATGATACGATAAACCTTAGTACCATATACAAATTTAGTAGAGATTCAAATATAATAATGTCACTAAAATGCATTTTAAGTAATTACCGCTTATAGGCGAATTCTTCTGTACGGCCCTGTACAATAACTATAAATGCTATATACATTCTCGCCAAAAGCATTCTGTAGGTGACTGTAACAACACACTAAAGTTATATTATCGTCAGAGTTCTACATACCACGTATTTAGAAGTTAAAAAAAAAGCCATAAATTCGTTTCATAAAGTCGTAACATTATTCATTTCTTAAAATCGTTACACAGATTCGTATCAATAAATCTTGACATTGGAATTTTATATATATAGCATAGATACATAAGAAATATGTCTGTGTCTGTCTGTCTGTTCGCGGTAGCTAGAGAAATCTATCGCCCAGAAAGGTTGGAAAAATTCAATAACGATATACGCAGACAGATCCGTATGCATCTGAGACTCACATTTTTCATTTTTTGAAAATTATCCGAAATATTATTTAAAAACCCTCATCGAATACTAATGGTGTTGTTTATTAAAGTTGATTATCTACGCAAAGGTTATAGACCTATTGAAGGGGTGCCCTCCGTGGGGATCTTTCTAAGGGAGCATAATAAGTATGTAAGCAAGGTTACACAAGGTTCCAAGAAAATCATTCGAATACTAATGTACGAGTTTCAGTTTTCTGCAATTCGCCGGTGTTATGATCGATTCCACGCATGGCCGGGGAAAACGTAGTCCATTAAGCGCAGAGGTAATAAATCTTCCGTTTTTTTTCTGCATCACCGCGGCATTAGTTACAGGGAAATAAAATGTTCTTTCATAGTATCTTTCATAGTGATACTGATGGTAATTTTCATCAAAAAATATGAATATTTACTATTTCAAAAAATAAATAAATAAATAAAAATAAAAATAAAAATCTGTAGTTCGTTACACATTTTCCGTCTGTTATGCATTTTCAACTCGCAACCCACGGGCCCCGGATGGAGTCATAAAAAAACAAAAATGCTTGCTTTTATGTAGTTCCTCTCCGGTTGTAACAGTATTATTAGTTTAAAAAATATTAATACTCACTTTATCAGGAAAAAAGAAAAAAGTGTTTTTCATATTTTCAGTGTTTTTTTTTTGTTTTTTTTTTAAATAAGATTACTTACTATTACAACAAAAATATTTTTTGCCGTTTTCATATATTCTGTCTTTTGCTGGAGTTTAAAACTGTCACCAAGGTGCCCGGGTGGAAATACAAAAACAAAGAATACCCACTTGTAGACGGCACCTTTCTATGGGCACGAGCAACGTGTGCCGGATATGCTAATATGTATAGTATATATACAGAGTTAGCAAGAAATATGTTTCTCAATTCAGAGAGCTCTAGAATGTGTTCTACTGGTCCAAATGAGATAAAATTTGAACTACAAATAATTCAAATGATGCATTTGACATTTATTAAATAAAAAAATAGTACAAAAATACGCCGATAGGCGTCGCTGTAATGCACATTAAAACATTTAATATGCTTTATAAATGTTAAATAATACACCAAAATAGCATTACAACTGCTCAATATGTCCGCCTTCATTTCAACCATGTGCTCTAATCGCACAACCATATTTTCTGGCTGGATTGACTGGAGTGAGTCTGTCAGAATATCAAGAACATGGCGTCGAATGCTGTGCTTCAGTTCTGGAACAGATGTTGGCCTTGTACTGTAGATATTTGCCTTCAAGAAACTCTACAACCAAAAGTTGCTGGGCGTGATATCCAGCGAACGAAGAGGCCATGCTGATGGAAACTGGCGGCTGATCACCCATACATCTGTGAAATGCTGCTTTAGCAATTGCTTTACACGACGATCAATATGAGGAGGTGTGCCATCCTGCATGAAAATGATGTCCTGGTGGCATCCACGCTGTTGAAGTTGAGGGATTACAAAACCTTTCAGCATATCACGGTACCGTTGTAGCGACATTCCCAAACTTTCAAACTTTTATTACAATTTAGATTTCTTTATAGACTTGCTCTGAATATTTCTATGATCAGAGTGTCATCTGATGGCTCTCCAAAACCATCAGTAAATCACTATTTTTCAAAAGTGACATACAAAAAACCAAGGTAATCACGCAACAAAAGATTGCTGAAAATAAGAGGAATTCTTTTGATTGTTGTAATTAATCGCTTATTCTATTTTCACAGTTCATTTTTAAAGTCAGTTTGAATGTAAAAAAAAAGAAAAAATAATCATCTTAGAAATATGCTTTTAAAGCTAATTTATATAAGTTAGTAAAATTAGCTGACAACTTTTGACATAATTTTCTGTCGAGGTGTGCCGTCCGCTACCTGTTTCTGTTGATGATAAATGCGGATATTATTTGCCATCATTTGCTACTTTGTTCACTGTTTCAGTTTAAATTAACAAAGGCATAACAAACAGGCACAGGAATTTTAAGCATTTCGTAATACTGTAAGATCTATTAGTGTTATACACAAAGTTATGAGTATAAAAGCGATGTTGTATACCGTCGAAACCGTCTGCAATATAAAGCCGATTATCGCTCAAATTAGATTACCTTATTCGAACCAAACAGAATAAGCAAGTTGGACGAGGACTGAATTATTTCGTTGGGGAGCTTTAAAGATTAGGCGTATCAAAGCAAGCAGCAAGTTTTTGGGCCGAATTGTAACTAGCTGTTGGGTTGTATTTTTGGCTTCACGCAAAGCAGCACACTTCCTCTGTATTTTCTTTCTACTTGTATGGTGTTATAGTTCCAGTCTCTAAAATGTATCGTGACGTTTAAGACAAACGGGGCATGCATATTATATACAGGGTGGTTATAATATAAGTATCTCTATTTGGAGCTGTCTGTAGCTCGAAGGAATAACCCGAATGAAACCAAAATTGGAACACTTACTATTCGAGAAGGAGGAAAAAGAATGGAATAATACAAAAAATAATTTCAATAATTACCGACAGATGGCGCTACTAAGAGTGAAATGCAATGTGTAATACACGAACAAAGAATTAAGCCGTCAAACGGGATAGCACACCTAATTTATTGGAAAATGTCACAGTGAATGTGGTTACACTTTCGAATGGTGGTGCCGATCATGTTCAGGTTCCACATGGCCATTGTGCTGGAGGACACAATCCTGGCGGTGCACGACGTGCTCAACTGCGGAATGTAATGCATCAGGAGTCATGTTTCGCATTTGTTGTGGTATGCGGTAAAGTCATTGAGGTTTCCGACACCTTCACTGTACACAATATTACACATTACATTTCACACTCAAAAGTGCCATCTGTCGGCGATTATTGCAATTATTTTTTTTAATGTTCCATTCTTCTTCCCCCTTCTCGAATAGTAAGTGTACCGATTTTGGTTTCATTCCTGTTATTCCTTCAAGCTATAGACAGGTCCAAATAGAGATACTTATATTATAACCACCCGATATATATTCAGTGATAAATAATGTATGACATACTCCATATAACCATATTTTTAACACTCGCTTGTCATTTTAAAGTAATTTCTAGAAAAAAGTTCTGTTTCACTCCATTGTGTTCCGCTGCTAATTTCCGCAAAGCATCTTTGAAAATTTTCGTCAATCCATGCAGCGTTGATATCAGACGCACTACAAATTAACTGAACACCTATAAATAAAACTATGAAAAAGTATTCTGTGTCTATCAGTTTTTAAATTGTTCGTTTGCCTGACAAAATACTTTACATTGCCTTTTGTCCGGATGTCTCTTCTACCTCCCGAGAGTAGTGTTTTCGGACAGGCTTTCTTACGTAAATATTGTCCATATCGATGATTCGTAGCTCGTATTAATTTTATACGCATTGCTTTGAAATACCGTATACATAAATTACAGACGTAAATATAGAGCCACATACACAACCACTATCAGTAAATAAAAATTTCATATCATAGTATAATTTAACCTTTTCTAGTGTTTATCTATTCAAATTCTCTTTCACCCAACTGCGCGACTCTCTCTCTGCTAATTTCCGCGATGTATGTTTGAAAATTTCATTAATCCACGCAGTATTGATATCACACGCACTACAAAGTATTGGTAACAGAACATCAATAACACCTATTATGGAACCGTATTCTGTTTCTATAAGTTATACTGTTACATTTCGCCTGACAAAGTACTTTGTATTGTGGTATGTTTCGCTTTTTGGATTGTGGTGTACCCGTATGTGTCTACTATACCCTGACAGTAGTGTTTCCAGCTATGCTTTCCTACGTGAATATGGTTCGTATCGATGATACGTACGTCTTCTCAAATTCATGCGCAGAGCTTTGAAACGCCGTATAAAAATTATAGACATAAATATAAATACAGTCCTATAAATATATATATATTGCCCATTAACTACACAACTACGATCAATAAGTACACTTTTTTTTCGTATTAATTAACCTTTTTTAGTTTTTATCTACTCAAACTTTTATGTCAACGACGAAAATGATAAACGCCCTGACACTTATTCAAAAGTTGCATGTTCGTTTTTCGAATTAAACCTTTTGTAGATTAATTTCGGAATTGCATTTCTCAATGCTCTTTTAATTAACTCTGAAGGTATTCACGTGGAATAGAATCAAAGGAAACAGCATAAAAGTCTAAAGGTGTGGATCCTATTCGTATTCACTCTAGCATGAAATAACATTCAATCGTTTGATCAAAACTTCAAAAAGGTAAAAAACGAAATAAAGGAAGAAGCTCTTGCCTTTCGGAAATACTTAAAAAGCCCTTCTGTGTAATGTTCAGGAGGTTTAAATAGCTTAAATCGATATTTTATATAATTTGGTTTCTATGAAAGTAACAGATGTCTAATTTAAAGCAGTTTTAATTTATTTCGATTTCGATTAAATAAGGTCTTTTACAATTACTCTCCTGAAAACAGAAAGAAATGGTTTGAAAATGGATTGGTCCTGTAAGTGATATTATACATGAAATAAGAGCGTTGTCGGTTGTGTTATCAAATGTAAAATGGAGCAATATGAATATGTTTTATCTAAATTGTTCGTATTTTTGAGGTTAAATGCATTTAATATTAGTATTTCATTTTATAACTTAATTTTATTAGTTAGTAATTGATAGCACCTGGATGCAGACGAAAGGACTTCATATAGTTAAAAGTAGATTAAAAATACTTTTTTGGTAGACACAAAATTTATTTCGAAAATATGCTATATAATTTACTAGAGCATAATAAACACTATTTCTCAAGAAACACAGCATAATAAAACACAAATGTCAGGATCATACATTCAAACTAGAGATTTAAATTGCTCCAGAAGAACAACTTTTCAAATACTGATATCAAACTCTCACACTCAACTGAAATACTGACTCCTTCTCTATGGACCTGAACTAATATATGCTAGGAGTATTGATACAAAGCGTCCGGAATTTTCTGGTAAATTATGTTCATACAAAGTTCCACTGAGTTTACGTGCAGATAATTAGAGCTTTATCCACTTGGAAGTGGTAACGTTTATCGTGAAGCACGCACCAAATCTTCAATCCTCTAAAACTGAAGAATTTGTGATTAAATAACATCTAGGAACAATAATATTGCATTGACTTTCGCTCCGCCTCCCAGCAAGAAAAATATTTTTAAGAATCTGTAACGGTGTTATTATATATCGAAGAAATGAATTAATCCCCATTTAATCAAATATAAAATGATATAATATAATGAAGATGCTTCCACTAATTATTTTATTTTTTCCCTACTAAATGCGTTCAATGACGATATAATATTTGTCTAACAGCTAAATTTAATTAATTATGAATTTGGTATATCTAGATGCAACTACTTGAAAAGAAAATCTCAAATGTAACGATAATGCTACATGTTTTCATTAAATTATTAATTCCCGTGTCGTTAATTTGATGAAGTATCTCAAAGCAATTATTTATTCTTGAAGAATCTTACTTAAGTAATTAGTTTAGTACAAAAAAAATATATATTAAGATGTAAAATATGTTTTATCCTAAATAATTCATCAGTCGCAAGACATATATCTTTTAAAAAATTCAATTATACTGTTCAAATTATTTATACAATTATTTATTTATTATGATATAAATTTCACTGAAACAATTAACCACTTCAACGGCCGTATAGATAGGAAAACAATGTTCCTACCCCCGATTCAACTCGAGGCAGCCGATGAAGTGGTGGTTAAAATGAAAACACGATGTTACTTGAATAATGAATTTATTTTTTAATTATTTAACTATCGCAGCATACATAAATCACCCATAGTTTTTTTTTAAATGATTGTTACATTCTTTTTAGTTCTACAACTTATTAGTTTTATAACTTCGAAAGAGATGTGCAGTGCATGTTTATACAAAAGTGTTCCGTACTTAAAAAGTGAAAACGGAACCATTTCTCGAAAGCTATGGAACTTAGAAAGTTCAAAATTGGCAGAGTTATAAAACCTATTACCCGCATATTTATAGATTATTAGCCATTCACAAAAAATTTTCGGCCAAATTTAGGGTGGCTAATTGAGTTACTTGAAACAATTTTTATTTTTATTTGTATATCGTGTGGGGTAAAGTTGGAAAGATCTCGTAATAAAGCACTCAAAAATATATTTGTTTTAATTTTAAGTATTATATTTTCAGAGATATCATTGAAAATGTACTGCAAAAATATGTCTCTTCTCCTATTTCCGAATCTACTGAAACTAAAATTATGAAAAAATTAGGGGTAGTAGAAGTATATTTAAATCTTGCTGCAAAACCATAGCGATTATCCATTTTCACACAGTTTTTGAGAAAATTTTCCTGTTACACACCAACTTTACCCTGCGGGCGCTCGAGGTCCCTATCGACGCGGAATCACTCAAAGGTTGTCGATAACGATTTTCGAAAAACAAAAATAAGTAATTAGTCGAGATAATAATTACAAATTTATCTAAAAAAATGCGGCACATACCAAGGTGGCAACTTTCCGACCTCCTTTCGAAGCGCGCTGGGTACGATCCCAAGATAACAAGTTAAGACTTTGTACAAGACAAGGGCTTTGTTTTGGGAAAGGCTCTCTTAAAAGATCTCTCTTAACATTCATGGTATACCCATCTATACTTTGTTATTATATATAGCTATACCCATCCCGACGTTATATAGATGGTTACAAAGTGTTATTATTCTTTCAGCAACAATTGTTTGTGATATTGCAGTTAGCAATTAATAAATTCATTGTACGGAACCCTTTTGCGCGTTTAAAATTCGCACTTGACCGATTATTTTTTCTGTAGTCGTTCGGAGATATCCCTTGTTTGTTCCATAGAATATATATGGTAGCTAGCAGTTGATTTTAATATTCCTTGAACAAAAATTTTGATAACGGACTCTAGTATACACATCACTTTGTATATTAAGTAAAAATTAAAAAAATTCTGGAACGTTTACGAAGTTTTTTTATGCAAAAGACTGAAAAAATACATACGAGTATATAGCGAATTTCCTAGGCCCGATAGTTTTTGAGAAAATCACTTTTTCCTGTTACAAACAAACTGTACTTTGCGGGCGCTTGTGGTCCTTATCGACGCGGATTCACCCAAAGATTGTTTTTAATGATTTTTGAACAAAAAATGTCGGTAAACAGCCGAGATATTACTTAAAAAAAGTATCTAAAATGCCGCAAAAAATGCGGCATGGACTGTATTCGTCAAATATATTTTTAAGGGTATGAATGTCGTAGAAACACAGAGAAAGATGTGTGTTAAAGTGTGTTAAAGTTGAAGTATGGCATTAAAGTTGAAAGCATTAGTAACACATGGGGCTTCCACATTCCTTTTGGAAATTTTTCGGTGGAAGATTTACCGCCCTTCGGTACGACTTAAATATTCCGTCATACATAAAAAATATTAGAAAATCACCCATTATGGTTGCAATACTATTTTGTTTCTGACATATCTGTAACAATACCTCTGCAAAAATAACTTTATATATATATATATATATATATATATATATATTTAGACGTATCAAGACAAATATTAAATTGTCTCTCACGCCGATTAAAGATCTTGGCCTTGCAGATTGGCATATGTAAAATAAATTGCAGGAAAGTAAAATACATAAAAAAGAAAATCTGCAGTTTGTCTCATTCCGACATCTAAAATAGTTTTTCAGAAAACACGGGTAAACCTGAAGAATGAATCAATCAGTCAATCTTTGAATATTCAAAAACTGTGGAACTAATTAATCAATTTTAAGGAATCTTACAACGAATAAAAGGTCTAATAAAATTTATAACGGAGAATTCTCGCTACAATCTGCAATTTGTTACATTCCGATATCTAAAATAGTTTTGACAAAACAGGGGAAAACCTGGGGAATAAATCATTCCCTCTCTCTATCAATACTCAAAAACTCGAGAATTAATTGATCTATTTTAAAGACTCTTACGGCAATGATTTATAAAGCATTATAATTAAATTTTTAAATTATGTTTTATATATTGTATTTAAAAAACTGGATTGGTAAGTATTTTTCCATAAAATCTCGAAAAGTCTTTTAAAATACAAGTGCCAGGCAACGGATACTACGTAGCAAATATATTATAAAAATCATCGTTCACTACATTTTTATTTCAATTACGGAGAATTGTATGAATTTATTTTTTAATGCTTTATTTTTAACCGATTTTTTTTTGAGAAATCACTTGGTTCTTTTGCAAAACTGATCAGCATTATTGTGTATGTTTTGCAGAAGTATTAACCTATGTATGACTAAAACATAGAAATGAAATCGGCATGAGAGATAATTTAATATCTGTCTTGAGGAGTCTAATATATATATATATATATATATATATATATATATATATATAACTTAAATAATAATGTATTGCTTGAATAATTTCTGACATTCAAACTTTCTGAGTTAATAGGAGAATCTCACAAGTAAAAAATATTTTCATAGAGTAATATGCTATAAAAATTACTAATGTAGAAGACAAAGAAAAATCATAAACTGAACTAAATAAAAAATATATACGTATCGGAAGTACATTTTCACAAATTTCATTTTTAGGGTTTCGTTCATCTGACTTTATGGTTTCGTTCATTCGACTTTATGGTTTCGTTCATTCGTCTCACTCCTCTGTCTGCTTTTCCGTCATAGAGTTCGTACTCGGAAACTGTACAAGTTAGAGACTTGAAATTTTGCATATTGAAAATTGAATCATACTATATATAATCACTGACTTACTTCAATGAAAAGAAAAAAAGTTAGTTATAGTTTTTCAATTCGTATTAGGATAATAAAACGCATATTTTTCGCCGTTGAATTTGTTAAGATATTTCTAAAATACTGTTATTTCATAAATATCATAAGAATTTTCATAAATACACTTCTGTAAACTTTTATTGTTATTCTTTAAATATGGCTTTTCAATCATGAAAGTCTAGACAAATGTACGACAAGAGTAAATACAGGTGTATAGCTATACTTATTTAATTCTTATTGAAAGGCGTCATTAAATATATCATTCGTAGTATCACACAGTAATTTCATACTCCCTGATTACAAATAATAGCAATTAGAACTTCGAAATTCACAGACTAACTCATTTAGCTCGAGGAATATTCAGTAGAGATTAAGAACTTGTGAATCTAAGGATTTCCTCCCTACTTTGTTGACATTCCACTTGTTTCCCTGATTGCAAGTATTACGCCTCGTATGATCTGGAAATAAGACGTATACTAGCTGATTTTGCGGGTAATTGTTGGATTTCATGATTTGAAAGAGAAGTTAATTAAATGGGGTTTTCTACTGAACAATGCTAGGGTGACATTTTCTATCTCGGCATGACCATATACAATGCTCCTTTTTCGAAAGAAAAAAAAACTTAATTTCTATTGTGAAAAATTTATCCGAAGTTTAAATCCTATTTCTTATTAATTAAATGTAAGTTAAACGCAATAATTTGATATAATATAACAAGAAAATATTTGAGGAGGTAATTTATTTTTTGTTTTGTCTGACATATACTTTTTCAGTTGTGTATGATTAGAAAGTGAATGATATATCTAATTTATGTAGTGTAAATTTTATCTGAAGCTTGAATCTTATTTCTTATTAATTAAATGTAAGTTAAACGTAATAATTTGATATAATATTAGAAGTATATAATTTGAGGAGTTAATTGATTTTTTGTTTTGTCTGACATATACTTTTTCAGTTGTGTATGATTAGAAAGTAAATGATATATACTATAATTTCTGTTGTGTAAAATTTATCCGAAGCTTAAATCTTATTTCGTATTAATTAAACGTAGGATAAACGCAATAATTTGATATAATATTAAAATTAAATAATTGAGGACGTAATTTCTTTTTTTGTTTTGTCTGACATATTCTTTTTCAGTTGTGTATGATTAGAAAGAGAATGATATGAGTGCAAAAATATAGCGAAAAGAAATTCATATATTTCGTAACCTAACAATACTTTATAAATATGATAATCATTTTCATAAATCAATTTATGTAAGCGTTTTTTGCTCTCTTTCATAAGGTGTTTTAGTCATGAAAATCTAGACAGAGGCATAAGCTAAGATGTAGGGTTACACTTATACAATTCTTATTAAAAGCGCCATTAAATGTACCATTCGCTGAGTCTTCTTACACTATATTCATGCTCGCTGATTACTAATAATAGCAATTAGAACTTAGGAACTGACAGAATAACTCTGTTAACGCCGAAGATTATTCAGCAGAGATTAAGAACTTGGGAATCTAAGGATTGTCTCCCTGCTTTGTTGACATTCCACTTGTTTCTCTAATGGCAAGTGTCACGCTTCGTATGAGCTGGAAATCAGACGTATAAGAGCTGATTTTGCTGGTAACTGTTGCAGTTCATGATTTGAAAGAGAAGTAAATTAAACGGTGTTTTCTGGTGAACAATGCTACGGTAGTACTCTGTATCTTGCTATCAAAATTTACAATTATAACTACAAATTGAAAAAAAGAAGGCTTATTTTCTATTGTGTAAAATTTATCCGAGCAGTGTGTCTTATTTCTTACCAATCCTATGATTGAGTAATTCTTTTTATGGAATTCCCTTCAACAAATATATATTTCGCTTATTACATATTTGAAATCATCATGTATTCGAAATATGTAGTACATTATCATTGAACGTAGTATCATTTGCACTTTTACCCTCTGATTCTGTGATTATTTAAACAAAATTGCTTTAAAATTGAGTTTATTCTTTTTAACTTGCTAGTAAGTTTATTCGTGTCTGGCCGTCAGCCGTCAGCCGTCTGGCCGTCTGCCGTCTGGCCGTCTGCCGTCTGTCCGTGCTCTAACTCCCGTAAATATGCTCGGATTGCCTTGCAATTTTTATATGTTATTATCGTTATCTATAGCACGTTCCCTATTTCAACTGAAGTGTATAGCACTTATAGTTTTTTTACAGGGACACTCAAAAGAATTCCGTTACATTACGGTCTATGGGGAAAAATCATTTTCGGTTTATTTTAATGATGTTACACAATTGCAAACACATTGTAATTGATATATATCACTAAGGTGTATTACAAGAAGCTTAATATGGAATAGGGTGTGGATAGCACTTATAGTTAATTTACAGGGACAGTCAAAAGAATTCCGTTGCATTACGTCTATGGAGAAAAATCGTCTGCGGTTTATTTAAATAATGTTTCACTATTTTAAACGCATCGAAATTTATATATATCACTAAGGTGCATTGCAAGAGGCTTACTACAGAATATTGTGTGTATAGCAGTCATCGTTCATTTACAGGGACTCTACTGTCTGTTAACAATAATTCCTGGAAGTGCGTTTTAAGTTACTGAACGCGATTTTAAATTTAACTCACATTTTGTTTATTACGTAGTGTGTATAAATTCTGCAGATCATATACAGGGAAATACAAAAGTTCGTGAACACATTTCCGTTTATTGACAGAAACTCCAGAAGGAGAATTTTAAACTGTGCTACGCGTTTCTTAACTGAACTAAAATTTAGCATCCTATGTAGTATTCATACAAATCTATAGATCATATGCAGGGCGGAATAAAAGTATTCGGATATTTTTCCGAATATTGTATACGTTGGAAATTCCTGAAATTATGTTTTTAAATATGTTATGCGTTTTTCAAATTGTTTACTTAGATGTTATCTCTCAGCTTATTAAACGGTATGATTTGTAAAATTTTATTTTGGAAGCGTTGGAAAGTGTTACATAATCTATGCTTGACGCATGATTTTTCGTTCTTGTTTAATATTGCTACTCATATCTTGCTTGAAAAAAGCACAGGATACACAAATTAATAAACAAGAACGCAATAATTTGATATAATACTAAAAGTTTAAAAATGGAGATGTAATTAGTTTTTACTTCATCTGACATATATTTTATCAATTTATGATGACAAACTAAATAATGGGGGTAATAGAATATTGCTCAATAAAGATCAATACTTCTACTATATTGAATTTCTGATGCATTCCTATCAGTAAAAAGCTGATAAGAATAAAATAACGCCATAATTTGATGTAATACTAAATATAAATAATTGGTGAGGTAATTTCATTTTGCTTCGTCTCGCATACATATTACGAATGCTGTATGATTAGAAAATGATGGGAGCACTAGAATATTGCTCAATAAAGATCAGTACTTCTAGTATATTGAATTATTTCTGATGCATTCCTATCAGTAAAAAGCTGATAAGAATAAAATAACGCAGTAATTTGATGTAATACTAAATATAAATAATTGCTGAGTTAATTTCATTTTGCTTCGTCTCGCATACATATTACGATTGCTGTATAATTAGAAAATGATGGGAGCACTAGAATATTGCTCAATAAAGATCAATAATTCTAGTATATTGAATTTCTGATGCATTCCTATCAGTAAAAGGCTGATAAGAATAAAATAACGCCATAATTTGATATAATACTAAATATAAATAATTGGTGAAGTAATTTGATTTTGATTCGTCTGGCATACATATTATGAAATAGCTAATATATATGTATTTTTAATTACAAGAAGTAATGATGCTTACATAGTTCTGCGTGGAACAATAAATAAAACATGCTTTAGTGACGAGATTTAGTAAGGAAAATTAAGTTTTGTTTTAAATTAACATTATTAAAAAGGATCTTTTGGAAAAACAAAATGATCAAAATATAGCTAATAGTAATTACAAAAATCTGGAGTTACTCTATTTGGTGGATTCCAACGTTTGGCCTTCCGTTTTGAAGCTGGAGACACTGCTTCTGCGCTACTAATACTTTATTACAGCGGCGCAATATTTATCACTCATACGCTGCCACATTATCTAGGTAATTTTCGCTATAGAATAGATCGAAAAATGGTTTAAATATAGATTTAAACATAATCTTCGACTGAGTTTTTACGAAAATCTATACAGTTCATAAGTCAGTGGCCTATAACACATGTCAAATGGGAGCTCAATTGGAAGTATTGTTACGAATTATCGTGTTTACGCCCTCCCCACACACGAAAAAAAATAATGATTAAAATATTTTCCTTACACTATGCGTTTGGAAAGTATAAAAGTGTCTGTCGTGGTACTGTAATGAAGGCACGACTGCAATGAAAACATTTTTCCAATGATATATTTTCCATGTTTTAACACGTGTTCGTAAAATCATGCGCAATATATGAAGCCAACGTAATTGTTTTAACATCTCAAAATAGCAAACGCAATTGTTGTGTATAACATTATTATATGAAAAAAAAAAAATTCATACGATTGAAATAACACATTCTTTTATATATTTTGTTCAACCTATATGATTCATTTGGAGCAGTTATACTGTTTTCTTGCTGCCAGTCATACAAGCATGTGCCATAAGATTCCTCTATTTAGTACATACAATCTTTTAATAATGGATCTTTAGAAAACGACCATCCTTTCAAAGTCATGATTGAAGAAGATGTTACCATAATGAATAGAGGAAAGAATATTCGACTAGGTAAATTATATCCAATGGTTTGAGTATCACAGTTAAGATTTTTTCCAACAGAGAGAAAATATGCCAGGACCAAGACTCGAACCTGGATACTTTGGTTTGCCGTACCAACGCTCTCCTTACTGAGCTATCCCGACGATATCCTGGTTGGCATATTTCACTCTTATCTGTTGGACAAGGCTGCGAACTGCGGCACTAATTTCATTCATCCGAGCTATAACTATAGCATTTTACTCCAACCAATGGATATAATTTACCTAGTTGAATATACTTTCCTCTGTTCATTATGACCTAATTGCATTGTATACAAGAGTTTCCGTGCTGTTTCAGATTCATCATGTCAAATGCTATAGTTATAGCTCGGATGAATGAAATTAGCACCGCAGTTCACAGCCTTGTCCAACAGATAAGAGTGGAATATGCATACCAGGTTGTCGTCGGGATAGCTCAGTAGGGAGAGCGTTGGTACGGCAAACTGAAGTAACCCGGTTCGACTCCTGGTCCCGGCATTTTTTCTCTCTGTTGGAAAAAATTTCAACTATGATACTCCAACCATTGGATAGAAGATGTTATTTTTAGCGTATAAAAGTAAGTTATAATACCATTTTAAACGGGTACCGGGCAAAACTAAATAACACGATTAAAAAATAACACGACTAAATGCAACCATTTAAACGTTTACCTTTAAGAGATTTGAGAGGGATTAAACTTTATAATCCCACTCAGAATTGATTCGTATCAGTAACAGTGATAATTTATGAATAACAGTAATGGAAATGTGCTACTTAAGTACTCACATTTTAATGTATACATTTAAATAACTGCATTCAATCAAATAAAAAAATATATTAAAACCATTAGATTCGTACGATTGAAATAGTTTTTCTAACATTTTATATTTTATTTATTTATTACTATGTTTATTTATGAAAAAAATTGTGTCACTTCAAATTTAAGAAATTTGTATTACAATAACTATACCATTATAAAATTTGTGTTCTACAGTGAGTGTAGTGTATTATAATTATTACTATATACACTATATTACATTTCAATATTGAAACTAGCATCCCACATATCCTTCCTTCTTCTCCTCCCACCCCTTTTTTCAAGTTATGGTACTGAAGTAAATACTTTAATTACTTGTTCTTTGAAAATGACTCTCATACGCTCAATCATCTTCATTGTATTCTTTGAATGTGTAAAACTACCGCTGGCAAAATGCAGATACACATAAACTCTTATTTCCTCCACCATAGAAAGTAAATTTCATACAGGTTCTTCCAATTACAGTAAATTAAAAGGTGGTAAACGCCTCTTTCCATTACAACACCTCTTAGAAAGACTTCTTCTTAACTCCATCCGTTTCGAGATTTTTCTTCCTTCCCGTTCTATAGCCACCTATTCTTAACCCCATCCGTTTCGAGATTTTCTTCCTTCCCGTTCTTTAGCCACTTCTTTTTAACCCCATCCGTTTCGATATTTTCTTCCTTCCCATTCTTTAGCGACTTCTTCTTAACCCCATCCGTTTCGAGATTTTCTTCCTTCGCGTTCTTTAGCCACTTCCGCTTTTACAATTATTTTACTCCCTAATGCGATAGAAGTAATATTCTCATTGCAAGATATATCATCATAACCATCATCAACCGTTTTCAATTTACTGTTGCATGTAGGTCTCCCTCAGATTCTTCTATTGTTTCCTGTCTAGTGCTTGGGTCATACAATTAACTTCAGCCACTTTTCTGATTTCGTTGCTCCATCTTACCCGAGGTCGTCTTTATGTTCGTTTTATATCTATGGGATACCACTGTAAGGTGTTTTTACCGCATCTATTGACTTGTCTTCTAGCAATGTGCCCAGCCCATTTCCATTTGAACTGTTTAATTTTCTCGATTATGTGAAGAACTTTCGTCTGACTTCTTATCCAGGTAATTATTTCCCTGTCTCTTTTAACTATGCCTAAAAAATATACAAAAAATCGTTATTTATTTAAAGTTCATACATTCGTTTCAAAGATACCAAAAATGTTCCTTTCATCAACTGTTCAAAAATTTAGGTAATTGAGTGCGGTAATATCGATCGAGTCTATCGATTATAATTAAATATTTTTGTTATATTCCAAAGCATGATAATATAATAAGCGTATTTAAAAATTGTAATAATTTATTTAAAATTTCCACATTGGTTTCAAAGATACCAGAAATGTTTTTTTCATTAAATCTTTCATTAAATTTGGTATAGGTAAATTTTGGTTTTCCTTCATTAAATTTTGGTTTCTACAAATATAAGTTCTTTTCGATTATATCGCCCCATACTTTCTGGACGAGTTTTTTGGTAAAACAAGAAAAATCAACCAAGCTTTTTGCATTTATTACCGTATTGTTAACTAAAAAATTTCCTCCATAAAATTTATTGAAGAAAAACCTAGAACATGCCATAAGCATGAAATGAAAATATAGCTAAAATGCTATCGTTTTATTTGCAAGTCAATAGATTTTCACAAAATAAAAAAGAAACATCTTCAAGAAACTGGCAATAATGCTTTCACCGTTTGAAGATTTTCCAATATTTCTATAAATATGCTTGTAAATCCCAGAATATATATATTTTTTAATCGCTGTTTGATGCTATAATATCTTTTATAACTCTTCATTCTATATACGGTTCAAAAAAGTATTATGTTAAAAATATTTTTGTCTACAGCCATTTTAACATTATTACATGAAACGGAAAAACACGGGTCTAACGCTTAAAGAGTTAATCGCTTATATATTGCCAATCATAAAATTGGCTAACCTTACCAATCATAAAAGTGGCTATACTTTACCTAACAGTCCATTTATATAAACGGAATACTTAGTTAACTTCAAAGATGTATAAATGGCTCATTCAATTAACAATTGATTCATATAACCAATCTATCAATTAGCAGTTGATTTATGTAAACGGCTGAACCAATTAACCATTTATTTATGTAATCTTCTGATTAAATTCTTCTTTTATTTATTTAATTAAAGTTTTAGTGATTGAGACAATGAATCTGGAATCAGGGTGTTTATATAATATATTATTTCATTGTGGACATGTTATGAAGATTATTAATCAAATTATAAAATATAAAAACCGACGAAAAAATTCAGGAAAACAATAGATATCTATATTAAATTGTATATAATAACGGAAAACATTTATTTAATGAATTTTTTAACCATGATATTATGATATTATTTATTTTTGTTCAAGAAAAGTTGCATGAATTGATTCCCTTTTTTTAAATATGTCAACTCCTATTAATATTTTACAGAAAAATATTTTCCTTGAATAATTAGACATCTAGCTGTTACTGAAAGTAATAATAACTACCCAATGCACCTAGAAGAAGCCGAAATGACACAATAATAATGCAAAACTAGTTTTAGAAGAAACAAGAAAATGCTAAAATGGTAAAAATAATACACTTCTTTTCCTTAAAGATAGTTTGTTCCACACCCAATTGGGACAATTTATTTCAAAATATCAGTTTTTACATCAAAAGCATACACTATTTTATTACTTTCTAAAGGAAGATGAACGGAGTTTCCTTTATTGAAATTAACGTGCTTTCTTTTATATTTAACGAAAATTAAATAGGATTTATAATTGTAGATAATGAATAAAGATAGATAATTCATCATCTTCTTACTTTATGTAATATTGTGAGCCATATAGAAGAATTTAGGTGTATAAATGCCCCCAATCTATTGTGATATTTAAATTTTAAAAAATATGTATACTATACACGCATTAAAAAATCAACTATGTACTTCAGTAACAGTTAAAATAATTTATTTTTGTTCAAAACTAGTTGCATGAATTGATTCTTTTTTTTTCTTTAAAACATGTCAATTCATTTACGCACATTTTTGTTTACCCATTAGTATTATGTAAATGTTGTTTGTCTGCATTGTTTTTATTATTAATTTAATTTTGTTTCACTAAACAAAGTATACATTTAACGCTAGATGACCGTTTTTTTTTCTATAAAAAATAATTAGTGTAACAATAAAATTAATTTCAAATACATATAAAAGTGTGTTACACTATGCTATAAGTAATACGTAAAAGCACGTCAATGAAACATTAATAAGAGTATTTACTGTCCTTTGGACTTTGCATCATGTATCCATTCATTTTCTAAACATTGTTTGGTGACTGAAATCAGTATAAAACAATTATTTATGCATTTATTCATTTATTCATTCTGAAAATTAAATTTTATTGCGTATAAAACAGTATATCATGAATAGAAAAATACTGATTTTGTCAAAATCTAATTTTTTTTATATTGTTATAATGTAAAATTTATTTTTTCATTGTGTAACTGAAATTTCTAACTTTGTCGCATTTCAGTGGATTTATAAATATAAAACCTAAAACCCTCGGATGTGAATGATACTGCAACTCTCTAATGATACATTTAGCACTGAATAAAACTTTATATAGTTATACTGAGACACTATCTCTTTCAAAGGTGGAAGAATCATGTGACATTCCCTGACATTACATTAACAGTCACCTTGCCTGCAAGGCCTTTGATAGGACTCACGTTCCGGCCATATTTTCTGATTCTTTAATCCCTTACGATACCCAACCGAGCATTTGAAAGCTATCCTTGCTTTAAGCCGACTGTTATGGGGTTCACAAATCTTGTCGTATAGCTTCAATAAAAAGACCGTCTATTGTCAATTTGGACTTGCTTCCGGAAATAATAATTAACGGGTTTTCGTTGGGAGATATTTGTGAAAAAGCGAGATAAAAGTATTGAGTAAATTTGTCGCATAATAAAATGAGTTATTTTAGAAAGTTATCTTTAACTGTAGTTTACATGAATGTGTTAACTTATACAAAGGAAGTAATTAATAGTTCGAATAAAGTTCTGTGAAAGTTTAAAAATTTGATGGACGTGTTTAAACGGAATTTGTATAAAAGAATGTATATAAATAAAGATATTGTTTACTAAAATATTGCTATGTAGGACTTGTAAATTGATATTAGTCATTTTTAAATATTATAATTTGAAGCATTTCTTTTTCAAAATGTTTACATAATGAAATATATTTGCTTATCAATACTTAAATGAAGTACGAATTATGTGCTTTCGTGTTCTTATTTTTTGCCACGTGAAAGAATAAATATTTGTGTAGTAAATATAAAAATATTTACTTCAAAATATAAATAAAATACATAGGCGCCCTTTGGTTGCATGCACCTGTGTGCACCGCACATTTTGCACATGCTACATCTTTATAAATAATATAACAAATTTAACATTCTGTTTTTTAAAATTATTTTAATTTAATTTAATTTATTTTTTCATTAAATTTAATTTGTACACTATTGCTTAGAAAAATATTCTTTAGCAGTCTATTGAGAAGCTGTCGAAGTTCAATATATTTATTCGTGTATTATGCTAAATATTAATTGAACCTAAGAATCTTTAGAGTTATTTTACATTTAAAGAAGGTTACTATTTTTTATAACTGTAATAATAACATAAGAATGTATTATGGTATCATTTTGAATTTCAAAACTGAGAAAATTAATTTTATCCAGAGAAAAAGTACATTTTGAAAATTCAATTTAATATTTTTAATTCTATATAATTCAAAAATTTAGGTTAAATGTTGGACATGTTCGTCAAAAGAAGAAAGAAGTACTATAATGTTATCAAAATAATGACAAAAAAATTATTTTATGTTTGTTATAAGAATTCTTCTAAGGTTTTTTTTTAAATTGATGGGCATTCCTTGATTCCTAGAGGTAAGATGGTCCACACAAATAAGATAGAATTAGCAGCAAAAGCTAATTTTGCAGTTTCTAAAGAGAATATTCAAATATACCAGTAGCCAGAAGCTAAATCTTAAGTGAAAAAATACTTGACATTACTCAATTTATCAAATATAGAATCTATAGTATCTATAGGACGTACAGTTTCTCCATATTTGAAACTATTGCATTTAATTGTTCAAAAAGACTCCAGATGTTAAAAAAAATTAACTAATTTAATTTCATAATAATAATAGAAATAATTAATAATATTCTATTTAGTATTAAAAGTGCATTGTTGATGCGCCATAAGGATATTTACTTGTTAGGAATATTTAATGTACGTATAGATGTATAATACCTTTGAAAAAAAATATATCTTATATAAGTCCGTATTATAATAATTGATCTCATCTCTAATTTATATATATATATATATAACTTCTACTCCAATGCTAAAAATAAGTATTAAAAATTATCAATATTCTTCTTCAACTAAGAATAATATTTTTAATGTTTCTCAGAAACTGCGTTAAATTAAGTTATTTATTAAGTATTAATTTCTGAAAAATCTTCTCAAATCACCTAACACTAAAAATATTGAACAGTATTACATAAGAGGATTAAGGCTCTGGGAGGACAAAGAATTTTTCCTTATCCCTCTTAAGGGGACTTCTATTTAATTTACTTAGTTAAGAGACATCTTTTCCTTTTTGCCTGTCTGGCACTAATAAATTAAATAAAATGCATTTTAAATTCCGTTAGACGTAAGAGCTTTACTTAAATATATAAGGGCATTAGGACGGTGGAATGAGGTTTCGCTTTATTATTATATTAGAAAATAACTTAAAATTTTCTACTTTCCCTAAATGGTGACGTTTTTAAGATATTTTATTCAAAGGTATCATGTTAATTTATCTTTTCCCAGATAAAACGTTAAAGGTTTCCTTAAAAAAAATATTTTATACAATATAAAAAAGTTAATATTAAAGCGCAGGATTAAAATATATATATATATATAAACTGAACAAAAGACATAAAAATTCCATTAATACTATTTTAACTACACAAAAATTAATTTTAAAATTTAATATATTATTAATTGTTAATAGACAATATGTGAAATATAAAAACCACTCCAACATTATCTCATAATGAATCTTATGGTATAAATTATGATAATATTTATTTGAATAAAATATTCCGTTTTTATAGGAATAATGTTTTGACTTAAACGTTAAATGGATTTGTGAGATATTGAAAAATTGTATTTTTATGCAGGATAGTTCAAAAGTTACAAAGTGATTTTAAAAGGGAAAATATTTAAATTACTTTTTGTTTAATTCTTTTTCTAGATTAACAAGCTGAACAATTTTGTGGTTTTCATTAAGATCTATCAATGAACAAACATTTTTTTAAAAAATAATATTCAATTATTGCGATTCAAAGAAAATATTGTACATGTTTTAATGTGAAATATTCTCCGAAAGAGATGACAATAGTATTTTTAATAATAGTTTTTCAACAGCGAGGTTCTGTAGCCCAGGCTTTCAATAAAAATGGGATCTCCTCAGCAGGTGCCAATAAATGATGGACAATTATTCACATGGCTTGAAACCTGCATCTGTATTATTTACACTGTAAAAAAAGACAATTGTTTTTTAATCTACGAAAATAAAAAATAAACACGAATGAAAATATGCAATAATCTCTTCCTTGTTACCCACGATTCCGAAGACGTCTTTATCTTTAGAAACGTCGGAAGCCAATATATTTTCAAGATTTAAACAAGCATTTATAAAAACAAAGTCTCTTTTGTTGCCATTGATTTTTGGAAAGGTTTTAGCGTAGTTTTTATAGTGTATTATACGTTTTCTCTAAAAGAAATATTGGTTTTTAAGATGTCATGAATTGTTAATTAATCAGTTTCAGCAGTTCAACCTAATTTATACATGCAAGAAGATCAAAATATTAATTTTATTGCTAATGATAATGCTGTTAATTTATCCTGTTTATCTGTAAAATATTTTTGTTACACTTGAAAATGACTATTCGAGAATAGCTAGCATCCAAAACATCTATACTCCGGGTTGCGAAAACTGATTATTACACTATAAAATCTACTTGGAATTGTTCGAGAAAATCAGTAGCAGCAAACGAAACTTTGTTTTTATAAATGCCTCTTTAAATCTTAAAATTATATTGTTCTCTGAGTTTTGTCAATATGTCGAACTCTTTTCGGAATGGTGGGAAACTCAGAAGAGATTACTGCATATTTTCATTCGTTGTTACATTATATTTCCTTAGATAAAGAGACAGTGGTATTGTATTATAGTTCACGCATGTCTACAGGATACATAATGTCATAGTGATAGCCATAAGGTCTCCTACAATATAGCAACAACATGCACCAATAAATTACTAAAAAACACAAACCCCTTTAAAGTTTGCGTCGCATTTTTCTAAGCATGGCCGTTGAAAATCTTTTGCTGGAAAAGAAGCTGAAACATTTATATATGCCATATAAAAATATTTACGCACAATTAAATTTGAATTAAAGCATATTTTAAAATGGATATCTGACAAAAAAAATAACAAATTCAAGATGGTCATCTTTTGCATATTTTTGCTGCAGTTGACTTACCGTGCACAAGTAGATCACGTTCTACTTTTACTCCACAGAATTTTATGTACTTTTAATAATTGAGCGTTGGTTGAAAAAACAAATTTCTATCACTGCTAAATTTTGTTTAACTGTGCTGAATCTTATATATATACAAATATATATTTGGGGAAATTTTCCGAGATTGAAAATTATCTTTTTTAAAGCAAGGTTAATTGATTTTTATTAGTTTAACCATTCTTTTGAAAATACATGCTTTATATTTTGTATATTTAATTATTATAACCTATTTGGATTGAATGACTTACAAGAATGTTATAAAATCCAATAAACGCGAACACGTAGTATCATGTGCATCCTATTTTAAAATATATGTATATATATGGGAATGAAAAATGACAATGCTGAAGTACTTGACTAGTTTCTAATTCAACTTAGGCTAATGAGTCAGGACTCGACCAGGAACATTTAGCCAATGCTCATTATTTTTATTTTTCCGGGACTAATTGACCAACATTTTTCCAGTATAATAAGGATATGGAAAGCACATTCATTTGAAAAAAACATACAATTGGCCTGTGTGTTATCGAGTTCCATGGATATTTCATTAAAGACCAGTAACAGTAGTGTTAAATATGTTTATATAACATATATTATGCCTCTAAAACTCATACAGGTATTATTTCTGAATATTGAGTATCTATTTTGAATATTCATAGCGTAACACACCCTTAAAAATGAGCTATAGAGGTGATATTTAATTTTAAAAAGTTGGCGACTGACAAATCGAATATACTGATCGGTAGTGCCCAGAGTTGCCAAGTCTCCGGCTTTTTGCACACCAGTAATTTTTTAGAGAAAATGTTGTTCTTTTAAATCGCAAAATGTTCCAATTAAATAAAAGAACATTTTCTGTACTAAATTACTGGTATCCAAAAATCCGGAGACTTGGCAGGTCTGATAGTGCCTAAACAAACGTTATTATTTCTTTACTTTTAAATTGATTCATAAACCGTAGCCACATATTTATGCAAGAAAAATGCTGATTTGATACTCAAACAATACATCAAAATTCGTGATAGAATGTGTTAATGAAATGACGCTTGAATTATACTGTTATTTATATGTCTTTGTATGAAAAAAAAAATCACAAACGGTTAAAAAAATACGACACAGGTTCTAGATATTGTTATAAAATTGAATGTAACTCTTGTGCTTGTATGTATCGTGTTAAGTATTCTCTTTATTTTGAGTTGTTCAAATATACTTTAGAGATTAGAAATTTTTTAAACCTTTATGTGCCCGAAAAATGGCGAATTGGTCTTGGACTTTAGGGATGTAATAAACATGTTTGACCTTATGTTTTTTATATTTGTCGCGAGGACAATGAGGTACACTGTTAAAAATTTGCAACAAACTGTCCAGTCATTCTACCGTTTTTATAAAAAACTGTTCCATAACCGTAATTTAACTGTATTTTGACAATATTATTGCCTTTTTTATAATCAGAAGTGTTAAATTACGGTTATGTAACCATTTTTTATAAAAACGGTCAAATGACTGGACAGTTTGCTGCAAATTTTTAACAGTGTAACCAATACCAAATGGAATAAAAAAATATGATTACCTCGTATTAAAAAAAGCTCGAATTAATCTGTAACTGTAAATCTGTAACTGTAACATAATTTCATGAGCCGCGTACAAGATTTATACACATTTGTTTAAAAATATGTTTATCTTTTTAAAACGCAACACAATTTTGCATGTGTTTTATTTATCACATGTAAGGTTGCAACTAAATTTCATACTTTTGCAAAACTTTGATAAAGTACAAGAGTATATATATACATATTGTGTGTGTGTGTGTGTGTGTGTGTACGTGTGTGTATTTCTATGTATGATGATAATATAAGTATAGCTATAAAAAAAAATATTTTAAAGACAATCTTCATGAAGAGGTTCCTAAACTAAAAATTTCGAGTTCGAGTACATTAAATACGATTAAAGTAAGCATATATAAAAAAGATAAAAGGAAGAAAAAAGATGCATCTGTTTTAACATAAAAAAGATGAAAAACGTTTAATGTTTCAACTTTAGGAGAAACGGAAGTTAAAGTTTCATAAATGAAAAGATAACTGTGAAATAATGCATTCATTTACATCTCCATAAAACAAAGTTTAAATGTATAGAGAGCGCAAAACAGTAGCTTTGTCTCAGAAATTAACAATGTAGTTGAGAAGATGTTTCACATATGTCATTCAAACTGATTCATTAAAAGAAAGAATGTGATTTGACTGTAGAAAACGAGCACATTAACGTCACATATGATTGAAGGCCAACAGCACTGGCTTATCTTTATGACACTAGTTCAACTTGGAAACAATGGGACAGATCGTAAAATGGAAAGGTTAATGGTGTACTCTAAATGTGAGATATAAATTAAAATTAGAGCAGAAATGGAAAGAAATGAAAAAAAGGGACTAGAGGTCTGTATAAAGAATTATTTAATGTATATTATCTGGATAATAAAGATTAGATCATAAATTTGTATTGTAAATTAAAAAAATATATTATTTTCAATTTTGCCTTTCTCGATTTTTTATTTTATATTTATAAAAGAAAAACGTTTCCATTGTTACGTTTTTAAAGCATTCTACATCAATGTAAAAAATTACAAAAAACAAATTATCATATCTGAGTAACTTTTAGTTGTAGATGAATGGCATTTATACGGTTTTACTTATTAGAGCCTGGTTTAATTTGTTTTCTAAATATGACTTATAGGGACCTAAACCCTAATTTATAGGATTTATATATAAAAATTTAAAAAGTGTAAATTTTTTAATTAATGAGAGGACAATTTCATTAACATAATCTTAAAATCTTAAAAATACTACCTTATTTAGAACATTTTTGCAATTTACATTGCCTACACATCTCACCGTGTTAATTAAATTAAAGCACGCTTTAATCTTTTTGGGACCTCTTTCATTTTTCTTCAATTTTAATAAGTACTATGGTTGTGGCGAGGGGACAGAGCAATTTAATGTATTTTCAATTAAATCTTTCAGAAAATTGTGCCGTGTACAAGGAAAGCTTTGGTTTACATTGACCTTCCTGGAAACAATTACTGTCGTTCATAAAGGTACCACTGCATGTTACTTTCTAATTTTATCTTACTGGATTTATGTGTTTCACATAAGAAATTATATTTTTATATCTACATTTAAATTACGAACTATTTTGTGATTTATATATAATGTTATGAATTTTGTACATATTCCAATTTTTTATAGTGAAATTGTAGCATTATTTAATGTATTTCCTATCGAAAATTATGTAACTCAATGCAAAAGGCCTCGGGTGCTTTGCAAGAAAAGCAACCTTACAGCATCGTCTTTACAATGGAGGTTTATGGGAAAATTGCCAAGTTGGCGATGGTTTTGGCAACTTATTTTTGCCGCCAAATTTGGCGATATATCGCCAAATGTTGCCAAGTTGGCGACGGATTTAGCGACATTTTGTGCAAACCCCCCTTTTACCTGTGCATTAAGGTCCTTTCTCGCTTGAGGTTCTTTCCCGAAAGTTTAAGTACTTTCTGGTAAGTTCTGGACATCCGAAACCTCTGGAAAATTCTACATTTATATCTAAAACCTATATAAGGGCCAGCTGGGACCTCCACGAGTTCCGTTCTCTGTCAACTGCGACTGAATACACACGAGAGGCTTTGCATTGAGACTGCGTTTCTCTGAGCGATTTTGTATTCGATACGCCGTATTGAACGTAATTTACTGTGTAAAAATTTGCTGTGCTTTTCTTAGATTTGAAGATTTCTGAATATTTGTGTCTTTGAGAAGATATTTGTGTTCTTATCGAACTGTTTGGAGCAAATAAAGTCTGTTGATTGTTTTTATATATTGGCATCAATCCTTTCAAACCCCGAGCGCACAACAATATTTTTTTAAACTAAACAATGCATCCTCACTCAAATTCAAACTAAACATGTTTAGATGGTTAAACATCAGTAAAATGACATTTTAAAGTCAAAATAGGAATGAAAAGGAATAAAACACGTTTCCAGCGGGCTGTACAAAGAATTACCTAAATTATATTATCTGCATAAGAAAGATGAAGCTAATGGAATCATAAATTTGTATTATAAATTACAATAATGAAATAAGGAATAATATTAAATTAAAGTGTAATTACTTCTTAAAGTGATAAAACATAACACAAAAGACTTAAAAATACATTTTAATATAAAGATGACAATATGACAAATATGACAAAAGACTTACAGGTTTGGCTAGACTACATAGAATAGAGTCTTTGCAGATTGTTTTCAAGAATAGTAAAATAATTTTTCCATCAAGAGTTTATTTCCGATCCATTATCTGGTAATCAAAATAAAATTATTTGCAAATCAAGAACATATGCAATGAATCAGCTTATTTTGAATTACTTAAAATTTGGCACGAGATGATTTACAAACTAAAAAAGCAACAAAAAATAATTTTTAAGTTTCTGGTTTGACCAATTTAAGCACCTGCTTATATTATACGTGTGATCTCGTGATTTGTGTTAATCATTTTCAAAAACTTTGCGGAAATAGTTTATTTATCCTTTCGATCTTGAAGAAGTCGGCGTTAGAGCTATGAAACATTTGTCATCTTTATGTTAAAAGGTATTTTTAAACATTTATGTTATGTTTTATCACTGCAGTAATTACATTTTAATTTAATATTAACAAGTGATTTTATTATATTATTTCTAATGAATAATATATTAAATAATTATGAATTATATATTATTTTCAATTAATATATTATTATCTTTTATTATAAATAACATTTTCAATTTTAATGAAAAAATGACTTGAATAAAAATCTAATAATCACTATCATTTCTCCCTTTTTCCTTTTTATCGACAAAAATGGAGTAATTTAGTTGCCAAAATTAAGGAAATGTCTTAAAAAACCACAAATATATATATTTATTAATATCTCGAAAACTAACCCAACTTTTTTAAATTATGAGAGTTTTTAAACATCCCCGGATCAATGATAATAAGTGGTATTTATTTTCTCCTCCATCATTCCTTATTTTAGGAGTAGCAGTTGTGAAATACAAAGCGATAGTCAGATTTTCGTTTGGCACGTTTCTAGGTAAATGATCCATTTTAGAACATTTCGACTGTTCTTTTACCTTTTTATTTATTAACGAACTTTAGATAATAAATTATTTTGCTAAAAATATACAAAAATATATTTTTATATTTACCTATTTTCCTATTATTCTCTACGAAATGAAGATATTTTTTTAACGACGTAAAAATTTAGACACATCACGGTAACAGTTCTTGTTAATTCTTTTTCATATTGCAAGAAATCCCAAATGGTAATGTGTGAAAAGTTTAAATAATAATGTTGCTTTTTAATTTTACCTTACTGGATTTATGTATTTCACATAAGAAATTATATTTTAATATCTACATTTAAATTACGAACTATTTTTTGATTTATATATATATATATATATATATATATATATATATATATATATATATATATATATATATATTTAATTAAACAAAGCATCCTCACTCAAATTCAAACTAAACATGCTGAAATAGTTAAACATCAGAAAAATGACATATTAAAATCAAAGTAGGAATGACAAGGAATAAAAGATGTTTCCAGCGGGCTGTACAAAGAATTACCTAAATTATATTATCTGCATAACAAAGAAGAAGCTAATTGAATCATAAATTTGTATTATAAATTACAATAATGAAATAAGGAATAATATTAAATTAAAGTGTAATTACTTCTTAAAGTGATAAAACATAACACAAAAGACTTAAAAATACATTTTAATAGAAAGAAGACAATATGACAAATATGACAAAAGACTTACAGGTTTGGCTAGACTACATAGAATAGAGTGTTTGCAGATTGTTTTCAAGAATTGTAAAATAATTTTTCCATCAAGATTATATTTCCGATCCATTATCCGGTAATCAATAAAAAAATATTTTCAAATCAAGAACATATGCAATGAATCAGCTTATGTTGAATTACTTAATATTTGGTACGAGATGATTTACAAACTAAAAAAGCAACAAAATAATAATTTTCAAGTTTCCGGTTTGACCCCAATTTAAGCACCTGCTTATATTATACGTGTGATCTCGTGATTTGTGTTAATCATTTTCAAAAACTTTGCGGAAATAGTTTATTTATCCTTTTGATCTTGAAGAAATCGGCTTTAGAGCTATGAAACATTTGTCATCTTTATGTTAAAAGGTATTTTTAAACATTTATGTTATGTTTTATCACTGCAGTAATTACATTTTAATTTAATATTAACAAGTGATTTTATTATATTATTTCTAATGAATAATATATTAAACAATTATGAATTATATATTATTTTCAATTAATATATTATTATCTTTTATTATAAATAACATTTTCAATTTTAATGAAAAGATGACTTGAAATCACTATCATTTCTCCCTTTCTCCTTTTTATCGACAAAAATGTGGTAATTTAGTTGCCACCATTAAGGAAATGTCTTAAAAAATCACAAATATGTATATTTATTAATATCTCGAAAACTAACCCAACTTTTTTAAATTATGAGAGTTATTAAAACATCCCCGGATCAATGAGAATAAGTGGTATTAATTTTCTCCTCCATCATTCCTTATTTTAGGAGTAGCAGCTGTGAAATACAAAGTTATAGTCAGATTTTCGTTTTGCACGTTTCTAGGTAAATGATCCATTTTAGAACATTTCGACTGTTCTTTTACCTTTTTATTTTTTGTACGAACTCTAGATAATAAATTATTTTGCTAAAAATATACAAAAATATATTTTTATATTTTCCTATTTTCCTATCATTCTCTATATTTTTTTAACGACGTAAAAATTTAGACACATCACGATAACAGTTCTCATTCTTTCTTTTTCATATTGCAAGAAATTCTAAATGATAATGTGTGAAAAATTTAAATAATATGTATGATTTAGGTCAAACATAAAAAAAAAAATAAATAACTAATGGAAATTAAATTTTAATGGAATATAAAATCAAAGTGCGAGTTGAAGCATACAATTAAATAATTTTGCTATAGAAAAATCATTTATTAATATAACAGAAAAAAGTACTGAAAATCTAGATAAAATTCAAACATGCATTATTTTTTAACATCCTTTATGGTGTGCGGAGAGGTACAATGTAAATTAAGAACAGTAGGAAACTAATCCCACTTGAACATGTTTTGTGCTTCATTCTATTATCTGGCAAAGTAAAAAATGTCTCAGGAAATATGCATTGTTAAACTTAATTTAATAAAGTTACGTCTGAAAGAACAAAAGTGATGAACCCTAAGAAAAATAAATACAGAAACGGTAATTAGCATAAAGCCGGAAACAAAGGATGAAGGTAGAGAATAATTTTACCAAATTAAAAGTTTCTTCTTTTGTTCTGTTCACTAATAGGGCATGTGACACGAAAAACATTTTACCAGAGAAAAAATTTAACGTTTTACTTCACCTTTGATTTTGATCAATATATTTGCTTTTTAACGCTTGTCGTCAAATATTGAAATACCTGTGAGATTTAATTAGATTTTTTGTATTGTAATTGCATTGCAACATTGTTGAAATAGTACGGAAATAATTATTTTTATATTGTAGTTGTTTTGTTTAAAGTGATGGTAGGATTTATGGTCATATTTGTTAGTTTTGACATTCTCAGTTTGTCCAACATAAAATTATTACAAGGAAAATGACTGCATAATTTTAAAATTGAATAAATAATTAAAATGTTTTCTAAGTGAATGTAAATTCAGACTGAGTATTCATATACAAGTAGTGAAAAATTAAAAAAAAAAAATTATTTATTGATATAAGATGATTTATTTAGCACGAATAGAATGACACTGTAACCTGCCTTGTTAATGTTTTAAAGACAAATTGATATAAACCTCATATATCAATATATTTTCAATATAGTTTGTATTATAAAAGCGTTTCCTTGCGGTATAAAGATATAAAAAGTTACCCGTAAAGAAATTTTAAAATCAGTTTACCGTAAGGCAATGTTTTCTGGTCAGTACTTAAATTTTAATTCTGAAAAACCTGTCTCCCTTAAAATCGCTGCTAATACTGTAGCAATGATGAAGTCCTTCTATTATAAAAATAAAAAAATCCAATTTGAAATAGAATGGATCTTATGCGACAGCTAAAATTAAATTTTCCAGAGAAATCTATAGCAACCATAAACCACAGGGAATATCAGAAAAAGATCTAATTTATTCAAATTAATTAATATTGGTACAGCCTTTAAACCTCAGAATGATATGAAGAATAAAGTATGTACAGTAGGACCCGTATTTAACGAGGAGCTCGGGACAGAGAAAAATGCTCGTTAAATCCGCTCGCTCGCTAAATCCAAATCTTAGTTAATAACTAATAGTATGTATACATAAAAAACAACTTATGTGAATTACTGCTTGGTAATCTTTATTGAGAATTGGAAAAATATTCATCCAAAATTGATTGTTTGAGTTTACAAAATTTCGTTTCTTTCAATTTTCGTCTTAAAACACTTAATGTATTAAATGTTGCATCTTCAGTATTTGTCATTTCTTCAAAAAACTGTTCTAGATTTTGTAATGAATCTTCAGCACAATCACGTGTTGGCGTTTTAAGTACAGCTTCTTTTTCCGAGTCACTATCACTCGCATTTTCCTGCTCCTGGGCTTTTACCACTTATACGACGATATCCTCAGTGGAGAGTAAGCCCGACGTTAAGACACCGTCATCAACGTTATTGTACTCATGAATGTTAAAACATCGTTAAACTTTTCAATGTTTTTTATTGCAACCAGACTGAGGGTGACCAGTCATCTTCATCTTCAAAGTCACCATCATTTCTGTCAATTCATCCAGCTTTCCTCTAACAGTTTTGGATACAGGATTGAGTCACACTTCCCCAAGCATCTGTCATTATGTGTATAGCGTCAAGAACAGATCTTTTTCATTTCTCTCAAAGATCATGAGAATCAATTGCTTTCTATAATAGCATTTGAAGCTGCGAATAACACCTTGATCGAGAGGCTGTAACACTGAGGTTGAGTTAGGCGGCAAAAAACAAGTTTTATGTTTTTTAAATTGATGACCTGCGGGTGAGCAGAACGCAATCAATGAAGATCAATGATGAGTGCAATCTTTATTTTCTGTTTTTGAAGCACCTTATTCTACTCGTGCAAATAAGATAAAAATAATTCCAAAGTCATCCATGCCTTTTATTCGATTTGTAAGTCACTGGGAGGCTTTTTACCCCTTTAAAGCATCTTGGATTTGCAGATTTACCGACGATAAAAAGTTTTTTCTTGTCTTTGCCGGACGTGTTGCAACACATTAACACGGTTAAACGATTTTTCAGCAACTTACCGCCCACACATTTTTCACCGTTAAACTTCGTCGTTTGATAAGGACAAGGAGTTAGATTGAAAAAGACGCCGGCCTATCATCAGCATTGTAGATGTTATCGTCAGAATAATTTTCACGTACATCTTTCCATGTGCAATCTAACCAGTCTTTCACACCGGACCACAACCTTTTCGTTCACACTGGAGGCTTCGCCGATGATTTTTCCTGCACAGATGTTATGACGTTGCTGGAAACGATGTAGCTTTCCCTTAGAGCAAGAAAAATCTGTGTAATCTAGCTGAGCTGCAAATTTTTCCGCTTGGATTTTAATGATGGACCCAGTTATCGGAAAAACAAGAATTTTAAACATTTTAAGCCATTTTAACACCGCTTCATCCAAGTCCTGTTTTTCACATTTCTTCAACCGTTTGGAATCGGTCACATTCGCTTCATATGCTTTCATTAAGGACTCCTTGTTTTTCAAAAGAGTTGACACAGTTGAGGAAGAAAGTCCATACTGCTTACATATTGCAATTTTTTTTTTTACTTTTATCCAAGAGTTTTATAATTTCACATTTGAAACATATTTTCGACATTTGAAACAGCAGAATAAAAAACACGCTCCCAAGAAAAGACACCAGCCGAAAATAATTTTTCTTACACGTAGTTCCGAAACCGTTAATTACACCCTATTTCGATTAGGTCAAGCTAAGACTCCTATAATAGGAGCTGATGCATTTCCATTTTGTTTCGGATTATTGGTACCCAGTTCAGCATCAATCTACCGCAGCCGGAGTTATGGTTGCCTAAGACTCGGTTCTGATTGGCTGAACCGGTTCTGATTACCTTGGTTTTTCGACTGGGCTCCAATTTGGGTACCAGGTATGCGAGGGTACGTCAGCCTCTATTATAGGAGCTCTAGGTCAGGCCGTTGAAGGGAGCAGTCATTAGGAACAACGTCACTTGACTTATGTTAATTTGGTTGAAGTGGATTTTTCATTGCTAAACTCAGCGTTAAGCCGACAGAGTACAAAATGTCACAAGCCGGGGATCGAACCCGGGGTTGAGTGCTCTGAATGACAGTTTCATCTTGTGCTGCGGTTGCAGCCTATACGACATATATAAGAGTGAGAGATGCCGAGTTGGGATATCTTTCCTTGTAGCCCAGTGGTAGAGCCCAGAGCTCTTCTGGGGTCCCGGGTTTGATTCCCGGGTTGGGACACCTTTCACTCTGTCGGTCTAACTCTGAGTTTAGCAATGAAAAATCCACTTGTATGTTACTCTTTAAAATTCTGATTCAAACGCAATAGGTTTAGTTATTTCAAATGAATATTTTTCACGCTACGTTTAAAATAAAAGAGAATGTAAATTAAAAACAATTAAAACTATTCATAAAAACTAAACAAAAAAAAAGTTATTTGTTCATCATTTTTTATAGCAGACAATATTATATTATTTAACCTTTTCTCTACAAAAATGGAATAATTTTGCTAACAGCATTACAGAAATTACAGTAGAAACTGCAACAAAATTAACAACTGAAAAACTAATATAAATTTTAAAATTTCAAGAATTTTTATGATTTTTTGCAAGTTTGTGAATAATTGGCGTTTTTTTCTACCCATATTTCTACCTATTCTTGGAGACATATTCGTGAAATACAATTATACAGTCAAATTTTAATATAATAGACACAATATTCAAAATATTGCATATACTATTTAAAAGTGTTGAGTTTGAACAATAATATTAAGCCTGTGCTATTTTTTTAATATGCCAATTTCTTTTTCAATTTATTGCAAAATGTACTCGTATTTCATCATCCTTCTTTTTTCGGTTCTTAACATTTTTCTCAATTTAATACATTGTTGATTTACAGAAAAGCAAACTTTAAATAAAATAAATCGTCCAATTTCCAAAAGAATAAAACTGATGGATCTAACAGAATTCACATTTCTCTCCTTTTTTCAGTGCAGAGAAAGATTGTATTTGTTGGTAGGAATAAATAAAGAGAATATTATGACAAATAAAATTTCATTATATAATAAATCGCATGAAATGCTTATTGTAGATTGCGGTTGATGATACAAATAAATAAAATACATAAATAGAGACATATTTATAAGACAATTAAAATACTCTCAAATGATTTATTACTTCTAAAATCAGATTTTTATTGCATTTTAAAGATATTTAACTATGTTATATCAATGTTTATTAAAAAACACTTGAGTTTGACATGTTTGGTCTAACATATTTTCCGATAAAATTTAATTTCAAATATTTTAACACAGATACATTTCAATGGTACACATATGTAAACCAAGATATAAATGTTCAAAATAATGCATGTATGCAGAATACATTAAAAATGATAAAATAATTATTTTTCTTTATTTTAAAGTTGTCTGAAATTATAAACATAAATAAGGAAAAGTTCTCTTAGATAAGAATGAATGAAATACCTTGGAACTGTTACTGTACAAAAGCATACAAAACTTCGTAATAACACTATAAATATAAGGAATGCGTTAGACCTTTTGAAAGAACTTTGCCTTTCTTCATCAGGCGCAAAGAAGACGTGGAACCACTTTAAAGGCAGGAGCAAGACTGAGTCTTGCTTATATTTATGGTGATATTAAGACGTTTTTTATGCTTTTAAAGTATCACAGCAGTTTATTCAATACTGTTACTGTATATTGAAATTTTACTGAATATTGTAAAATTATTTATGAAAGTAAAAATTGAGAGAAAGGAGGACTCTCATAATAAAGCATTTTTATACATTATTTTCCAGCTCAAATTTTGTTCTTAAAAAAGCAAATTCTGCATACATGTATTATTTGAACTTTTTATATATCGCTTTACATATGTGTACCATTGAAATATATTTGTGTTAAAATATTTGAAATTAAATTTTATAGAAAAATATGGCAGACCAAACATATCAAATTCAAGTGTTTTTTAATAAACATAGATGTAACATAGTTATATATCTTTAAAATGCAATAAAAACTGATTTAAAAAGTAATAAATAATTTGAGAGTATTTGATTTGTCTTATGAATATATCTCTATTTATGGTTTTCATTTATTTGTATCATCTACAATAATGTACAATAAGTATTTCATGTGATATATTATATAATGAAATTTTATTTGTCATAACATTATCTGTATTTGTCTCTACCAACAAATACAATCTTTCTCTGCACTGAAAAAAGGAGAGAAATGTGAATTTTGTTAGATCCATCACTTTTATTCTTTTGGAAATTGGACGATTTATTTCATTTAAAGTTTGCTTTTTTGTAAATCAACAATATATTAAATTGAGAAAAATTTGAAGTACCGAAATAAGAAGGATTATGAAGTATGAGTATATTTTGTAAGAAATTGAAAAATAAATTGACATATTATAAAAGTATCACAGGCTTAAAATTATTGTTCAAATTCAACACATTTAAATAGTATTTTCAATATATTGAATATTGTGTCGATTATATTAAAATTTGACTGTGTGTTTGTATTTCACGACCATGTCTTCAAGAATGGACAGAAATATGGATAAAAAATAACGCCAATTATTCACAAATTTGCAAAAAATCATAAAAATTCTTGAAATTTTAAAATTTTAATTAGTTTTTTAGTTGTTAATTTTGTTGCAGCTTTTGGGCGAATGACAAACTGGCCTGACGTTTCTTGCTAACACTTAGCTTTTCCTCTATGTCCGTCAGAAAGCACATGGATTTTACAAGGATGGTCTACCAATTTTTTCCGATGAAATTTAAACTTTTAGCACGCTTGCAGTTTAAAGATAGACATATGGATATCAAGATTTAGAAAAAAAAAATGAAAGATATTTTTATTTGCAGAAATGCATGAAATAGTTCTGTAATTTAAAGCTATCTGAAATTATGAAAATAAATAAGAAAAATGTTCTGTTAATCAAAAGTTGTATAGAATTTTGTGACTACAGAACTTTATAAGGAATATTTATAAAAGTCAAAATACAGAGAAATAAATGAGTAACGAAAAACCTTATAGTAAAGCTACATTTACGAAATCAACTGAGTTCTTTTTCAACTCAAATAATGTTCTTAAAAGAACAATGCTTGTAATAGATTACTTTCCGATAACCTATTTAAAAGAGTTGAAGTATCTTCTGTGCTGTAAGTGTCAAACATTATATTGCCTTTTTGACGAATGACACCCTAGCGTGTCGTATGTCGCGGGCTCTTAACGTTCCATCTATGTCCATTAGAAAAGACATGGATTTTACATGGATGGTCTAACATATTTTTCCAATACATTTTAATTCAAAACCTTTTAACGCGTATACATTTTAAGAATAGTCATTATTAAATCTAAATGAAAAATGGTGAAATCATATTTATATGCATAATATATGAGATAAAGTTATTGCTTTTAAATGTTTCGAATCCAATTTCCATTATAAAGATTTTGTGTTTTTTTTTTTTATTGTTTGTTAATAAATCGTTCTGAGAAAGTATTTTATTGCATAATTCTTTATTATTTTTACCATTTATTAGTTCCGTTTATTATTTTTTATGAAATGTTTCATGTAACATTCAAAATTGTACTTAATTTTGGCAGTGCGACTATTCATTTTAAAATAAAAATATATATTATACAGAAATAGCTTAAATAACTTAGCTATAATTGTAATAATATAGTAATTCTTTTAATAATAGCTCATATTAATTGAATACAAACATTTATTTTATGGTTTACGACAGTTTAAAGGCACAGAAAGCAACATTTCTCACTTCGCTAACAAAAATAGCTTCTCATACGGTGTCTAGACCAAAAGGTTAATATTAGAATCCTGTACTGGGTCGTTTTACCGGATATTAATCAATCCTGATCTGTTTCTGGGATCCGTGCAGCTCTAAACTTTTACTGCAGTTCAGAGTGAATATATATTTTAATAAAAACATTATAAACATTCAAAAATAAGCAACGATACGGATATAGAACATGGACTTTTTTAAAATTCAAATATCATTAAATTGTGTATATGAGATTGAATTTTGTTATAGGTTTGAAATATGTTGTTTACTTTGGTACTCGTAATTGAAATTTTAATTTGTGCTAGTTTCAGTAAATAGGTCCCTCCCTATGTACAGAAATTGAAAATACATTATTCCTATCCCAATTATTGCCTATTTCCTTTGTATAAGATTACATACTGCAGAATTTCAAAGAGTGTAACATTTTGTTTTGAGGATTGTAGGTTATTGAAATTTACATGGAAGTTCTTATACTGCTTGAATTCTAAATATTCAAATTTTCTGATTTTTTGCTAAGTTTCAAATGACATGAAATTTGGTGACTGAGATTAATTTTGGTATAAAGTTCAGTAATCATAATTGGAAATTCCATTTCCAGTTATAGTTTCAGCATGAATAAGTACGACACCCCTGTTGTGGTTTCTTACAACCACTGCCATATATTTTTTTAATTTAATTTAATTTAAGAAATAGTTTATTAATATTTATTCATTTAATATTAAAATTCGCATTCAAAAATTATTTTAATTCCTTCCTTTTTAAAACTTTCCCTGTAAGTTTTTCTTTCTTACATAACATTTCGCTTTATTTTAAAATAATAATGATCGTTTTGAAATCTGTACTTTCGTAATTGGATTCATGGAGAACAATGCTATAACATTCTTTGCGTGAGCTCACCTAAGCTCCGCCTTTCGCCATTCAAATTCAAATGAGTTTAATACGTAATTTAAACGTTGATGTTTACCTCTTCCGATTGGCGTTTTCATTTTTTTCGGCAACCCTCTTCCGTCTCAGCGCTGCGGCTGCGCGCTCAGACTGGGATGTTTGTTTCTGGCGTGGAAGGTGATCCCTTTTTTTCTGCAAAAAAAATCATAGAGCGTATATCGAAAGTCTGTAATATGAAACAAGTTTCTTTTTAAAATTGTGATGGTTGATGGCCTATAAATTATCTTCTAAGTACGGAAAAAAATCATAGCAATTCCACCAATGGAGACGCGACGATGATTCTTACTTATGATAAGTGGACAGAACCTACTGATCCTATATGCGGAGATTAGTTTTATTCTATTTCAACTGATACGATGCTCGATATGATAATTTTTGATACGCTAACTTTTTTTTTTTTTTTTTTTTTTTTTTTTTTACACAAATGCCTCCAAACTCCCTGAGAGAAGTTTCAAAAAGCATCGATAACTTGTTTAAAAAAAAGAATGGAGCTACAAAAATGATCATCCATTTATTAATATAGTTTTTAGAAGAAAATCTCTTTATAAATAAAAATTTATTTGAAGCTGCAATTCTCAGTGGAAGTTCTTTTAATTACATCTACCACTTGTGTTCCTTTTTAGGTTAATTCAGGTTATATTTTTGTTTGTATTTTCCTTGTTCTTAATTATCAAATTTACATGAATAATTATTTAACGAATCATTTTTAATAATGAATGTCATGTCGGTGTGGTCTTTTGCGGCTATAACACATTGTACTCAATGCTATACATTTCTTGATGAAATCACGATTTATTTTATTGTTATATTAATATGATTCCAGTGTTAAAAAAAGGAACTTATCGTCCAGCCACCACCCCCCCCACCCTCCCATACACTAATTTAGGCATACAAATTATATGTTAACAATTTTCCAATCAATGGATGCCTATATCATTTTTATACGTTTATTTGCAGCAAAATTAAAAGGACCGTTAATTTTTCTTTTCAAATTGAACGTTATGGGAATTCTTGGATTAATTTATTTCTAAATCTACATACGTTCCATTTCTTTCTAAGATAGTCTGTCGTGACCACTGTTTTATTGTAAGTGTTTTTTATGTTAACGTCATTCAGCCAGAATTCTCTTATAAATGTAAATTCCCAAAACATTGAAAATATTAAAATTAATATTAATAATATTAAAATTCAAATAAATAATTTTCAATGCTTTTTATGCATATCTTATTTTTAAAAATGCAGCTAAGAGCGCTATATAATTATTATTTGATAGTGAAAATAAGAAACTTTGTTTTCAGTCAAATCGCCATAGTTTTATTACTATTATACTCTAATTTTAGATTTATAAATATTTTGGGACGAATTCCGTATCCTGTGCTGTTTTTTTTTTTTTGTGAGATGTTTTTTGCAGATAAATGTTTGATGTGGTCGTTGCTATCTTCAGCCTTTGGGGTTGCTTTTTTCACTACTGGGATAGACTTTATCTACGTGACATCACACGCTTTTGGCGCCACTTTGGATTTTTTTGCCAATCGCGCCAAGCAGCACAGGCTACGGAACTCTTTCCAATATTTTTACTATCAAACGCTAAAACTTTCGAAAAAATTTGTAAAACATTTTCCTTTTCAGACTTTTAGTTTTCAGATATACTGATTAATATAATGACAAATACAGCGAGCCAAATTTTGTGGTAGTTAATAGAGTTCTAATATTTTAAGGCAAACAAATTGAAACTCTATTTATATATAGTTTACAGAGGGAAGTTGTTTCAACTAGGTAAATCATATTCAATGGTTGGAGTATCATAGTTGAGATTTATTCCAACACAGCGAAAAATGCCGGGACCAGGTTCGAGTCCTGGTGCCGGCATTTTTCGCTATGTTGGAATAAATCTCAACTATGATACTCCAATCATTAAATAATCTATTTACATATTTACTAATTTATCAAAATAAAGGTGTTTCAAAAATTGCTTGCATATAAAAATACTTTATCTCAAACCAAACGAATGTAATTAAACGATTAGAAAACGAATTAGAAAACTAATACACTTTGTAAGAGCTGATAATATTCTGTTACCTTACAAATGAATTCAATCATTTTAATTCCTTCAGAAAATGCTGAACCTCAAATGGTAAAGTTAAATAATTATTACTAAATAAAGTCCTACATTGAATGTAATATATTCTTTGCATATTACATTTATAATATAAGATTTCTAACAAGCCTTAAAGGGAAAGTCCGGTCTATTCGTAAATAAATTCAATCATCGAAAATGGAAGTAATTTGTGTTTTAGCTGTTTACAGGCAGAAAAAATTCGCAATTATCGTTAATTTCTGAAAGCAACAGACTTCTAAATAAAATTAAATTCCTAATCATTTTTGCGTTAATATAATAAATAGAAAATCAGTAACAGCGATTTTCATTTTCGGTATTAATCAGCATAATGTATTGAAAGTTATGTAATATTACTTAAGTGCAATTTCTATTTCTTAAATTATGTATAGCTTTTTTTAGCGAAAAATAATTTAGTTATTTGCATTAGCAACTCTACGATAAAGTGGAAATAACTAGAAACCAAATACCTTAAATGAAAGACATTTTTATTTCGAAATATCAAGATGCATTTGCGAAAGTTAATTACATAAATATTTCAAAGAAAAACGGTTTATTAAAATTTATTTTGTATGTTGTTTTGTTAGAGAAAAATTATTAATCATGAGGTGAGCTTAAAGAAAAAAAATTAGTGAAACATTTTTAATAATTCAAATATTTATAGTAAGTATTTAACATGGAATTATTAAGTATTGGTTATACCGAAACCTGATTAATATTATTCATGTTATTATGCAAGTATTCGTATATTCAGAAAAAGGAAACATCAAAGCGAAGGGAAAATTAATCAAGTGTGGACATCGTTTTTATGAAGTGTGGAGAAATGTTACATTTTAATCGATTATTTCTTCTTTGAAATATGTAATAGACTATAATATTTCACACTGATGCCTCTTGATTCATGGCAAAATTGACTTTTATCATACATTCTTTTAAAATATGATATTCTGACAATAATTTGAAATTTTGATAATTGAAATACTAGTTATACTATTTAAATGCTGTTCATGGTGCATAGAGTAGTCATTCTTAAACACAGGGATTTTGATGATCACTTAGAGAAAATCACGTAAAAATAATTTAAGCAAACGCATAATTCATGTACGTATAATTCTGATCAAAGGATTTTGAGTTCTGCAATATTAAAGGTATTATTCCATTAAAAACTTTCGAGTACTTGTAAAACTGTCATTGTAAATTCAACATACCGAAGAAAATTGTCTTATTTTAAAACTGTTGAAAAAATATAAACTATGATTTATTTTATGATTTATTTTAAACCTTGTAAATTGTCTAAAACGTAGAACAAAAGCTTTTTGAAATAATTTTTGTGCAGTTGAATGATGCCTTTTGCTGCTTGTTTGCATCTCGCGCCGCATTTTTCGATATTTCAATGTGGTATTTTCACCAAAAAATCTGCATTCTCTATACATTCTCCAAAAATTATGCACTCTGCATGCACGATGCGTTTATTCTAACATCACACTTTACACAGTAAACAAAATCTCAGATCACCTAAATGAATCGACTGGTTAAGAAAATTATAAAGGTTTCTTTTAAGAATTCAATGTTCTTTAATACATTTGACGTAGGGAAGATGCAATGTGAGGAGTGGCTCATTCTTCCGTAAACGTTTGCTTCTTAGTACTCACAAATTTTTATCTGTAGAACCGAAGAAATTGAAAAACGTGATTTGATCTCCTTATTCAGAAATGGAATAAATCAATAACACAGATAATATAACAGTAAAAAAGTCATTCCGACCTGTACCGGAAGGAATAGGTAGCTTCCATATGCCTTGTTTTTAAAAATGAAACTAATTTTACTCAAACACACGAAGCTAAAATGCTTCGAGCACGATTATACAAGATTGAGTCCCAGTTTTCGTCAATACTGAATTTGAATGAGAATTTCACGAAATAAGTCAGCTAAATCCAAGTTTTGTTGGCTTTATTTATGGCGATTTATTTATGATCGACGAATTTCGTGGTATTTCGCCAAGTATCGCGAAGCTTGGCGAAGATTGGCTGCTGGCGAATATGAATATGTAGTTTTAAACGTACGAGAGTAAAAACTATGGTTACAATAGTTAAAATAAATTTGTGAGAAACCATGTTTTCTAAAGCTAATACATGAAATTAAATAATGGAATATCAGCCATCCTAGAGTTTAAAACTGCTTTAGTTCAGCCAATGTTTAAGAAAGACGTGAAACAAAAAATTTTCCCGAATCCTTGTATCATGGTCCAACACTTAGGTGAAGAAACATTTTAGATTTTTAATTTTTTTGAATTTGTAATATTGATGTTGCCGAAATTTTGAAACAAGTTAGCCGATGAAACTGGCAAACGAACTCGGTCGAGATTTTGTAAATCCTGTACACATGCTCAATCACATACAAATCGAGTAATAAATAAGAGTTCCGTTGCATGACTAAAATCAGATTATTTTAACAAGTCAGAGACACTATAGAATTTTAAAGTGCATATATTTGCTATTGTTTAGGATAGAGGAGATACAAAAAATGATCCGGAATCCTTCTACAAAGGTCAGGAAAGGAAAAAAAAATATTTTTTTCTGATTTTTTATACACCATTTTGAATTTTTAGAAAAAAAAAAAAAAATTCCGCCTTTGTGACAGATGAAGCTGGCCTACGAACTCGGTCGAAACCTTGGTATGTCGTGTACAAATGCTCAGTCACATACAAATAGGTTAATAAATACAAGTTCTGTCTCATGACAAAAATCAGACTGTTTCAAAATGTGAGCCTCCCTAGAATTTTAAACTGCTGTATCTCAGCCATTTTTTTAGGATAAAGGCAAGACCAAAACACTCCAGAATCCTTCTATTAAAGTCAGATACTTAAATAAACAAAATATTATATTTCTAATTTTTTACGCCTTTTTGAATTGTTAAAAAAAATGTAAAAAATTAAGTGGGTATCTATTTTAAACAAGGTGGCGGATGAAGTTGTTCAACGAACTCCGTCCACAATTTACTATGCCCCCTTCCTGAACACATACTCAGTCACGTCTAAATCAATTGATAAATAAAAATTTCGAACGCATGAAATAATTCTGATTTTTTTCAAAATGTTAGCCATTCTATAATTTCAAACTACTATATATCAGGGAATTTTTAAGATAAGGACAAAGCCAAAAATTCTGCTAAATCCTTCTAAGTCGAGCACTTAAAGCAAAAATCTTTTTCAATTTCTAAAATGTTTGTTTAAAGTTATATTTTTTTTTCAAAAATTAAGATTTTTTAAATGACTACGATTTTTAAAGTGGATGGCGGATGAAGCTGCCCAACGAACTAGATTGAGATCTTGGTATGTTCTATACACATGCTCAGGCACAACCATATACGTTGATAAATACGAGTGCAATTGCATGGCAAAATTCAGGTTGTTTCAAAATGTCAGACCTTACCATATACTGTACACATGCTATGTCACATCCAAATCGATTCATGAATACAAGAGTTACGGTATAACAAACCTTGCATTTTAGTAGATTGAGAGAACTAGATATTTGCTTGAAAGTTTAGGAAGTAAAATTTCACGATTCTTTGTTTTATGCGTATTTTAATTCCGTGTCTTTGTCAAACGAATTGTGCTCATTGCCCAGCGCATTGTAAACGACCACGTGATTTGTGATTCGAATATTTGTTAATTAAATCACTTCTGTGACAGCGAACCAACATATTTCTTTACAAATTTAGTAAAAAGAAATCCTTAAAAATATTCATGTATTGCTGGGGAAATGTTTGCTTGGTGAATGTTTACTTTTTCTTGTTTTAGTTTAAACTTTTTAATTTGTACACTTGGTATTAATAAAATATATATTTTTTATCCTTTTTGCTAAATTTTGAAGAAAATCCTAAACTGCTGTTGCATGAAAAACACAATACTACCATTTTTTTGTTTTTGAAATATTAACCAATTAAAATGATTAGTATTACATCTTTTGAAATAAGCGTAAACATTAATCTTTGTTTATAAAATATATAATACCTTAATAACGCAAAGAAAAATATTTAAAATATGAATTATATAAGAATTTTACTTTCAAAATTTAAATTAACAAGCATAATTTTAATTAAAACTTCCACTTCATAATACAAGTAACATTTTTAAAGTTTCTACGCAAACGTTGTGATGATAATTTTCATATACAGTTTTCAAATGAATAACATAATAATTTTAAAAATGTAGTTTGTTCCGTTTTGGTCAATAAACCGTTTTTTTACATTCAAAAACCTGTTATAAAATTTATCCGAGATTTAAAACAGAAAAAAAGTTTATATTAATGTTTAACAAATATGTCCTTTATACTAACAAAATGTTTAAATAGGGATTTTTTATTTAAACATTTTCAGTAAATATTTATTCAGGATGTAAAGGTGTTTGAGTTTGATTTAAAACTAAAACATTTATTAAATGTTTTATCTCTGCAAAAGACGTTTGTTGAAGGAAAAAATCTCTTTTGTAAAGAAATGAAAAGATCTTATTGCTGATATAAAAAAAATCCAAGTGTTTTTTTCTTATAATTAAAATTACAAATTTTAAAGTATGTACCTTAAAATAGCCTAAGAAAAAAGTTATAATGCATTTTGACTTTAATGTTCCTTATATTTTTGTTATAAAAGCAGTGTTTCAATCGTGATTTGAGGTGATGTGGTTAAACAATTAAACATAAAAGCCATTGCAATTGACAATTGTATAAATTTAATTTTGTATTTTTTGTGAATATAATCCTATAAAAATATATTATGTATCTAAAAATTAAATGCATATACTTTTGAAACATCAACATTTCACCTATCCGTTATTGCTTAAGTGTTTAATAATGCATAGATATTTATATAAAGAGTTCTTATTGATGAATGATTAAAACACTGGTATAAATTACATTCTTTACAGTCATATAAATTTAATGTAAACGAGTTGAAATTCTTCAAAACTGAGAGAAAAATATCCGTATTGGGAGTTGATCCCAGAGAGTTTGGATTACATTTTCGATGCTTTACCACATGAGCTACCTGGGCCAAGTCGATGCAATTCACTCAGATAAACTTTGTTGGAATGACATCTCGTCTGTTTCTAAAACAGCTCAACTGAATGAACGGGTGTTAAGGGAAATACAATTTCAGTGAATTGTTTCGGTTAGGTTGTCGCCCAGGTTACTAAAAGGGTAGAGCGGCTAACATGTATAGATAAAGCTCTGACTATGGCTCCCAGCGTGGATATTTCTTCACTCATTTGGAAAAAATATGAGTTTGATTTCACCATTAATCAATATGAGTATGTTGAAATCAATATTAAAAAAAATGCAACTTGAAAATTTAACTAGAAAATTTATCTGTATTAACGATATTATCTGAAAATGAATAAAATATGAGACTGAATAAATTAATATGCACTAATATTATAGAAAAGTAGCCGAGCATCGCCCATCTAGAAAGTTGGAAAGGACCTTACTCCCTTTCGCAGCGTATAAAACAGAATTTGGCCATGAACCCTAAAGTGTATTTTGCACACAAAAATAAAATAAATAAATAAAATACGTTGTTCTAAATAACACGAAAATAACTAATAAAAAAAAGAATGCAGATAAAGATTAAGTAAATCAAAATGTATTTATGTTGAATTCACATAAAAAAATATTAGTAAAAAAACCGCATCCGCAAAAATGCTCCCGCCCGTCTTGCCATAATCCGCGCTGGTGTCTTAGATGGTACGTTAGAGAGAAAAACTGAAAAATAATCATATATAATAATAATGTGAAATTTGCAGATACACACACACACATATATATCTATATATATTTCTGCGTATTGGATATTTTCTCTACATATCTTTGAGTATTTTTCCCACTTATTTTAATTTTGAGAATCTTAAATTTTTGGAAAAAAAAATATGTATTGTACTTTAATTATCGGTTTATCTAGTGTCGATTATTTATGTAGTTTAATGGTTATTATTTACGAAAGTTTTATTATATATATATATATATATATATATATATATATATGTGGGAATTATCAGAAGTAACAACAAAAATAATACGAACTCAATGAATTATTACGTTTCAGGAGCAGCGATAAAAGCGATGATCACGCAAGACCAAGAAAAGCACGCCAACACGAGCAGTTGTTCCATAGATTTGAGCCATAGCAGTGGATGGATTTTTGACGCAATGCTCAGGGAAGCTTGCAAATGTTTATATTAAAATACGGAAGTTGATACGTTCATAAATATTAATCCTGTTTGATATTTGTATTTGAATCTTCATTTGTATATGCTGTTATTTTATTAAACTTTTTGTTTATATTATATTTGAAGAATCTTCTATTGTATTGAAACTACATATTGGTTATCATATTTCCACAACAAATTTTGGGGGCTCGGTCGGGATATGAACATAAAGTTGTTTGTCTGACGTACGATATGAATATAAATCTGTTTTGTACCGGGATAATATGAAAAAATTGAACTGTTTTTCTGAAGTATTATATGAAGAAAAGTTCCGAATTAGATCTACGATACTATAATACTTTGTTCAGTTGAAGTTTAAAGAAGGTAAATAATGTCAGCTCTTAATAAATCCAGAAAAGCAGACTTGCTAACATTATGTGATGAACTAGGTATAGTTGTACCACAGAGTACAAGAGTTATTGAAGTAATAAAGTCGATAACCGAATCAGAAGATTATGAAGAAAATTTCATTAAAGTTAGACTCGAAGTCATTGCCACTGAGAGACAAGAAACAGAAAAAGGAAGATTAGAAGCAGAAAAGGAAGAAAGAAGATTAGAAGCAGAAAAGGAAGAAAAAAGACTAGAAGCAGATAGAAAATTAGAGGAAAAGAAAGTTGAAATGGAATACGAATTAAGAAAAATGGAGCTTCAAGGCAATTTGAAAAGTGTGAGCGACGATTCTGCAATAGCTGGTTCAGGTAAGCAACCAGATTTGCTTAAATTAATTCCTCACTTTTACGGTAAAAGTGATATTAGTCTCTATTTAGCACTATTTGAAAGACAAATCTCTCGAATGAACATAATAAAAGAAAATTGGGTCACACATTTGTTAAGTTTAATCCCGTTAGAAATAGCCAATATTATAGCTAGAGAGCCAGAAACATTGGCGAGTAATTACGATTATGTAAAAGATTTACTTCTCAAACGCTTCAAAATGACGCCAGAAGAATTTAGGCAGAAATTAATGTCCCATAAAAAAGAATCTTCAGCCACTTGGCGCGATTTAGCATTTGAATTAAGAAATTATTTGGAAGAATGGATTAACGGTCTTAAAGTATCCGATTATGAATCCTTAAAAGAATTAATCGTAGTAGATCAAATTAAGCGGAGGTTACCTATAGAAATGAAAGAGCATTTTATGGATGATCTTCCAAAAATTAAAAATGTAGATGTATTAGTAATTAAACTAGACGATTATGACGCGGCGAGACGTAATGTTAAAACCATGAATAGAATTTCACACCACTTTGAAGATAGGAAATTAAAAATGCGGGTAAATAGCAATTTAAAACCCTGGTTACCAGCTCAAGGCGATGATAATTTAAAAAAGAAACAATTTATAGATAATACAGCTAATGCGAATGAACCTTCGTATTTAAACAAAAGGAATAAGCAAAAATTAGGTGTTTTAAGTGTAACGGCCTTGGCCACGTTGCTTCGCAATGTAGTAACGGAAATAGCACTCAAATGAATAATTCCAGCCAATATTATAAGAGCCAAAATTGGCGATCATCAAATCAGAAAGATGTGAAGTGCGCAGTAATCAAAAGCAAAAATAGCACCAAAGCAGATCGAATGATACTGCTCAGCCAAGCTTTAAAGACTGGTCACGTGAGTAACAGGTCCAAATATGACCAGTCTATTCTTCATAATAGGGATCGGGGTAATGAAAGGGAGTCTCCCCGGCTCCCTTAGTTTTGCTTTCGTGGGGGGAATGAGTTGATTTCCGATAGTTTCATGTTTACTTGTTACAAGATTATAAAAAGGATTTTTGTTCTTATGTAATAAAGCACATAAAAATTGTAGTTTTCACTTCGATGAAGGGGATATCTTCAATCTAAAGAAACATGTTATGATAATTTAGATTATTTAATTATCGGATATAAACATGTTAAGTAAATAAATACTATTTTTTACTGTATTTTTACACATGACGTTGCAATTTCTTGTTTTCTTAAATAAATTACGATTTTAAATATCGGTTCCTTACAGTTATAGGGCACACTTATGTAATTGTAGGAGAAGTGTGGTTTTAAAATGTTCTTTTATTATTATGATTATTAATATATATACATATATTTAATTTTACCGCAAGAATTCCATTTTTTTTTTCTTGATTGCTCATGTTTATTTTCCTACATGAAACCATTTAATAATATGGTGAAAATGTATGACAAAATACTCAATTAATAATAAAAGAAAATAGTTCAAAGAGTACAGAGTCATACAAAAGGATGAAAAATATTTTTTACACTCAAATATTTTTAAAAATGTGCTCGAATTCAAATTAAGTTTTCGGATACCTTTTTCTAAATCTTTTTAATTCATAAATACGCGAAATTTTCAGACTTTCTTATTCAGATATCAGGAAATCGAACAGCGTTTTTCGTTTTATTATAAAAGTAACTAATCTTACTGAAAATGTCGTTGAAGGTCGCCCTTTGAACCTATTTTTCGGATAAGTTCACGAAAAAATTGTAATTGTAACTCACAATGTGCCGAATTTATAGGAAAATTAAAGACGCTGTTCGATTTTTAAGTATTTGAATGTTAATTCTTGAAAAATTTCAGGCAAATAGGAATAAAAATGAAATTATTGTCAAAATGAGATGAAAGAACTTAAAAAATATATGCTAAAGCTGGTAAAAATAAAATTATTTTAAAGTGAAGGTCTCAGAAAAAAATAAGGCAATAAAAATGCTTGTATTTCATAATATCATCACAGACCTTCTTAAAAAAAAAAAAAAAAAAAAGTGCAGGGCAAACTTATTCATTTTCGATGTCATCATCAGAATCATCCGGAAAAAAATCATCATCATCATCGTCGAACGAAATAATTAATGGATCACACATTTCTTCTATTATGCCGTCTTTCTTCCAATACTCATTTTCCAGGTGTTCTATGTTCGTGCAGTAGTTTTTCCATTTCTCAGCATTAACATTTTCTAGTGCAAGGTTGGTCAATTTAAAAAGTTGATCCATATTTAAATCCGCCGTTATATTTCTTTTTCGAATGAATTCCTTCATATCCGCCCATACATACTCTATTGTCACAATATTTTACATTAACTTATTATCACAATATTTTACAACATTGTTTAACATATTTTTCACTGCACTGTGAAAATGTTTGCCTTGAGAGCTTTTAGATTCTTTTAAATCCATTTTATACAAGTAGAAACAAATACAAAATGAATAGCAAACAAAATAAGGAGAGAGAAAACAAACGCTAATAGTACTAGAACAGCCAGTGAAGAAATGACAAGCGGTCAGGCAAGATAAGGGAAACCTGTATTTTGTCTCCTCCTAATATAATGCTTCCCTCCCTTCGGATGGGTCTATTTTTTTGGCAGCATGCCAAGGTCCGTCTTTTTAGAGTGGTTCCACAGTAGATATCGATATTAACGGGGAACAGGCACACGTCCTAATCGACACAGGAAGTGACGTGAGTTTGGTGAGTTATGAATATTATACAAAGATCGGATCGCCAAGATTATTTTCAGATAATATCTCTTTGTCCGGTATAGATGGAGTTGTCTACCCCAAAGGATATTTCTCATATGAATTTAGTATTGATGGTTTTCTAATAACAGCAAATTTATACGTTTTGAAATCTCTTGCATATGATATTTTAATAGGATATGATGTAATTAGCAAATTAAAGTTGGCGATAGACGAGAGAGGAATCAAAATCGTTGGAAAACGTGACGATATTCAAGTAGTTTACATTGAAGTTCTGAAGAATCTTACTTATAATAAAATCCGAAGACAAGAAAGTGTCTGTAACGGCTCCGGGCTTGACCACTCCGATCTGCGAATCGACCATAGTTAAACGCCATGTTAGGCTTAATGAAAAAGCTATGCTTCATCCGATTCTGCTGTTACAATATTTGTAAAAGCATATTAGAGCTTTTAAATATTTGAATTTTGTTTAAAACCTTCAAAAACTATTTCATATAAAACACGTGTATCAACATTTCTGTATATATTTTTCTGTCAGCACTTTTCAGAAATAGCGGTGAATTCTTTCGTACGGAGGATTTGAGTGATCAATCCAGTACATTGGCGCCATCTACTGGCGTATTTTGAAATTTTGCTTCCATCTTAAATACAGTACAGGACCTATTATGCGAAATCCTCTGGACCAAAGGCTTTCCGAGTTTTAGAATTTTCCGGATTTTGGGTGCTCCCGAAGTTTACGATTACTTGACAAAAATCATGCTTTTTTCGTGATTCTTTGACAAAATTTGCATTTTTCTGCGATTCTTTGAGGAAATTTGCGTTTTTTGCTATTCTTTGACGAAATTTACCTTTAATTTACGATCCTTTGACAAAATTCGAGTTTTTTTCTGAGATTCTTTGACGAAATTAGCGGGGTTTTTTTTTCGCGATTCTTTGTCGGAATTCGCATTTTTTCTGTGATCTTTTGACAAAATTAGTGTTTTTTTCTTTCCTTTGATCCTTTGACGAAATTCCACTTATTTCGCGATCCCTTAACGAAATTAGAAGTTTTTTTGCAGTGCTTTGAAGAAATTTGCGTTTTTTTTCGCGATCCTTTGGAGAAATTCATGTTTTTTCGCGATTATTTGACGAAATTCACGTTTTTTTTTCGATCTTTTAACAAAATTTGTATTTTTTTGTGATCCCTTGAAGAAATTTTACATTTTTTCGGAGTCCTTGGAAGAAATTTGCGTTTTCTTCGCAAGCCTTTGTCGGAAATCGCGTATTTTCTGCGATTTGTTAACAAAATTAGCGTTTTTTCGCAATTCTGCGACCAAATTTGCGTTTTTTTTTCAATCCTTTGACAAAATTCAAGTTGTTTCCGCAATCCTTTGAAGAAATTGTCTACTTTTTTTTCGAACGATAGACATAGTTGTTTTTTTCGGCGACGATCGCTCAAAATTCGCTATTTTGTTATGTTCGAATCTTTGGACTGAAGACTAACATTTTTGAAACCAAATACCTTAAATTTTTAGGAAAATTCGGAACAGAATCACCCTTGATGAAATAAATATATAACTATTTTTTGTTTCAAACGAATCGTAATATAAATTAATTTTAAACTAAAATTTGAGAGAAAAATGATTTGTTTCTAATTTCGGGAAGAAGGGGGAGGGGGCGTGTTCACCCGCTACCAAAGTAAAAATATTTTAGTGATTACACACTGAAACACAATGGACTGAAAAAAAATTAGAAATCTGTAAAATTTTCGAAAATTTTCAAAAATTCTAAAATTTTTGTAAAAATATACAAATTTAGAAAACTTTCGAAATTTTTTTGCTGACTTCGGGTTTTTCCGGATTTTGGAATTCCGGATAAGGGGTGATATACTGTAAAATGATTCTTTCTTATCAAACGCTATATAAAATATAAGGAATACATAGTACAACGTAATTTGCATTTAATTTTGCTTATGTAATCAAACAATGAGTTATGTGGTGAGTCAATCGGCTTAGAAACTGATTGATAACACTTTTTTACAAAAACTTTCGCACATGGATTATTTGTTAATATTTAATTTGAATGTTTTCTCCAATCGTTGAACTACTTCCGAAATTTAATATTGAGTAATATATATATATATATATGTATCCTCATAATTTTTATTTGTAGAAATCATTTGTCATTTTTAAAAAGTACTTTTTTACAGTACAAACCTTTCAATAATAAAGACTTCATGCTGTTTGTTTGAAGTCTTATGAAAAAGAAACGCAGATCAACAAACTGTCATTTTTGACGGGGTTATATACTAGTTCTGTTATAAAATTGAATCATGCTGCCAAAAGTAATGATGAAATGAAAGCGTCAGCGATAGATAATTAACGTGATGGAAATATTTTACTTGAAAACGATAATAATACAGGAGATAATTTTTTGATTAATTTAGCGAGTATCATAGATGATGACGAAATTGAATTGAAACACGTGGGAAATTTGAAAATAAGAAAAGAAATAAAGAAATTGGTAAAGGAATACAAACCAAATAAGTCAAAAGACATAGGATTACGGATGAACATAATTTTATCTGATGAAATACCTGTTTGTGAACGTCCGCGGAGATTTCCTTGGAAAGAACAAGAAGTAATAGAAAATCAAGTTCAACAGTGGTTAAGCGAAGGAATAAGACGCAGTTTTTCTGATTGAGCTGCGCCAGTGGTTTTAGTCAAGAAGAAAAATAACTCATATAGACTATGCATAGACTATCGTAAGTTGAATAGGAAGATAATCAAAGATCGTTTCCCATTACCTTTAATTGAAGATGTTTTAGATAAATTAGAAAAATCAAAAGTGTTCACGACCCTTGATTTAAAGAATGGTTTCTTTCATGTCGAAACTGAGGAGAAAAGTAGGAAATACACCGCATTCGTGACACACGAAGGAGAATACGAGTTCTTGAAATGCCCCTTTGGTTTATGTACATCAGGAAACTGGTTCCAAAGATATATAAACATTGTGTTCAGAGATTTGTTACGTGACGGCACTGTAGTTGTTTATATGGACGACTTTATCATTCCATCGCAGACTGAAGAAGAAGGTTTAAAGAAATTGAAACGAGTGCTTGAAGTTGCGGCAGAATATGGGCTAGAGCTTAATTAAAAAAAAAATGCAAGTTTTTAAAGAAAAGAATAGAGTTCCTCGGTTATGTGATTGAAGATGGGACAATACAGCCATCTGAATCGAAGACATCAGCTGTCCGAAATTTCCCGCAACCAAGAACGGTAAAGCAAGTGCAATCATATTTAGGATTAACAGCTTATTTTCGTAAATTCATTCCAAACTACGCTCGAATAGCCAAACCATTGAGTGATCTATTACGCAAAAATATCGCATTTAAGTTTGGTACAGAACAAATACAGGCATTTGAAAAATTAAAGGAAATATTATCGCAAAAACCAGTATTGCATTTATTCAAACAAGAATCAGCACTAGAACTACACACCGATGCCAGTAGCCATGGTTTCGGAGCAGTACTTCTACAAAAAGCGGATGATGGGAAATTCCATCCTATTCAATCTATCCACAAGTATGAGTCCACAAGTATGAGTAAAAAAACAACTCCACAACAAGAAAAATATTGCAGTTATGAATTAGATGTACTAGCAATAATTGAAGCTCTAAAGAAATTCAGGAACTACTTACTAGGTACGAAATTCAAAATAGTAACTGATTGTGAAGCATTTCAAAAAACCCTAAACAAAAGAGAATTGCCTCCAAATGTCGCAAGATGGGCTTTATTCATTGAAGAATTTGATTATGAAATTACGCATAGAGCGGGAAATAAAATGAAACACATAGATGCTTTGAGCCGTAATACTGTTTTAGTTATTACAAGATCACAAAGTGAGATGGCAACTAGAATAACTATAGCGCAGGAGAGAGATGAGCTGCTGAACGCAATAAAATCTTTAGTCGAGAAGGGTGAGGAAAACGAATATCTTATCAAGAATAATGTATTGTACAAGTTCGAAAATGGAAGAGATTTACTCGTAGCGCCTGAAGAGATGCAAAGAGAGATTATTCGTAAGACACATGATGAAGGGCATTTCGCTATAGCCAAAACAGAAGAATTGGTAAAAAATGAGTTCTTCGTCCCTAATCTTAGAAAACAAGTTGAAACAGTAGTATTAAATTGTATCGAGTGTATTCTACATAACAAGAAAAGAGGCAAATCCGAAGGTTTCCTAAAACCCATGCCTAAGGAAAATATACCATTAAGCACTTATCATATTGATCATATTGGGCCATTGCCATCAACAAATAAGAAATATCAGCATATCTTCACAGTTGTAGATGCCTTTACTAAGTTTGCATGGTTCTAACCAGTGAAATCCACAACAGCGCAGGAAGTCATTGAAAAGTTATCCTTACAACAAACAGTTTTCGGGAATCCCAGCAGCATAATAACAGACCGGGGACCAGCGTTCAAATCAGATAAATTTGCAGAATACTGCAAGGAACAAGGGATACAACACGTCAAAATAACGGCGGGAATGCCCAGGGGTAACGGACAGATCGAAAGAATTCATAGCATCCTGATTCCTGTGTTAGCGAAACTAGCAGGTAGTGAGAGCACGAAATGGTATAAGTATATATATCAGATGTGCAGAGAATCATCAATAGTACAGTTACAAGAAGTACAAAATACAGTCCATTTGAATTGATGAATTGTGTAAAAATGAAAAATAAAAGTGACATAAGAATTAAATACTAGAAGAGGAACAGTTAAACCACGCGATGACAGAACGCGAAAATGTAAGAGAAGAAGCGAGAAAAAACATTTTGAAAATACAAGAAGAAAATAGAAAGCAATTTAACAAGAAAAGGAAGGAACCTAATAAATATAAGTTAAATGATCTCGTGGCAATCGAAAGAATGCAGTATGGCACAGGACTTAAATTAAAGGAAAAATTCCATGGACCATATAAGATCACTAAAATAAAGCCATGCGACCGTTATGATGTAGAGAAAATTGGGGACCATGATGGTCCCAACAAGACATCAACAGCTGCAGAATATATGAAGCCGTGGAGTAACACGTCTGCATAAAGTGTGTATGAAAAAGTATCCTGAGTTTTAATTTAATTATTTTTGTTTTATTTGTTTAAGTTCATAGTTGTAATATTCAAGTGTATTACATTCAAGTATTCATAGTAATAATATAATAAGAAGCATTGAACTGTCGAGGTCGCCAGAACGTGAGGATGACCGAAAATGTGGGAATTATCAGAAGTAACAACAACAATAATACGAACTCAATGAATTATTACGTTTCACGAGCAGCAATAAAAGCGATGATCACGAAAGACCAAGAAAAGCATGCCAGCACGAGCAGTTGTTCCATAGATTTGAGCCATAGCAGTGGATGGATTTTTGACGCAATGCTCAGGGAAGCTTGCAAATGTTTATATTAAAATACGGAAGTTGGTACGTTCATAAATATTAATCCTGTTTGATATTGGTATTTGATTCTTCAGTTGTATATGCTGTTATTTTATTAAACCTTTTTGTTTATATTATATTTGAAGAATCTTCTATTGTATTGAAACTACATATTGGTTATCATATTTCCACATATATATATATATATATATATATATATATATATATATATATATATATATATATATATGTGTGTGTGTGTGTGTGTGTGTGTGTGTAATAATCATATAATCAGACTGGTGAGATTATTGTGGATTATTGAAGAGTCTTTTGTAAAAAATTATACTATTTTAATATCTGGAGTAAAACACGGTTATATATACAGGCTAAATACAGGTTATATACAGGGTTAAGGGGAATAGGGGATTATTCTGCCGCAGTTACCGGCATTTAACGCGTCTTTCCGATATCAGACCGGGGCGGAAGGCCGTGTGCCTAACCCAACCGGACAAGTCAATCTCTAAAGTAAATCTGACCAGGATCTTAATATTTCGTTCTCAGGCTAGAGAGGCGAAACTCTTTAGTCATCATCTTTATTGTGTATCGTTATTGCAAGCTTAGCGAATTACCGTGGGATCTGGCCGCACCTTTTCTCGCTGCGGTCGGGCATGTTATGGGAACTGCAAAACCACATCCATCCCATTCACATATATATGTATTGCTTATTGTTCCAAACGTGTTATTTTGGCGCAGCTTGTCCTCAATGGGACCTTGCGCCATAAAACTCTATACAACCAACCAACCAACCAAACGTCTTATTTTCTTTTTTAAATGTTTGGTTTTTAATGATAAACTTTCTTGTGTATTAGATACATACGAGAGATAATATCCTTAAATATACCTAACATCAGTGTTAAATGATTTTACATTTTTAAGCGAAAAATCTGACCAGACGAACTTAATAATGGGGGCCTCACTGCCTTCGATAATGTACACTCTGCGTACACCGCGAGTGGTAAGCACACTCCGGTCTGTTTTGATTTTAAATTTTTAAACGAAAATCTTCTTAAACGAACCTAATGTTTGGAGCCCCACAGCCCTCGGTAGTGTACACCCCTGAATTCGTATGATTTTACATTTTTAAACGAAAATCCATCAAAACTCACTTAGAGTTGTTACCTCACTGTCTTCTGGAGCATACACCGTGCGTTCTACGTACGTTCCAGTCAGTTCGCTACCCCCGTAATATAAATGCCTAACGCGTTTGACTCAAAAATGAAAGTTCGCTAACGCTGATAGATAGCGCTGCTGTCTGCGGCATGCTATGATGGTATTTATATTGATCGTCTGATAGTAATGCCTTTTAAAGTTACCATTTTTATTTTTTTGTTGTAGAGATTTGTGTTTTTTTACACAGAAAATTCATTTGTAAAGGGAAATTAATATATTATATCTAATATGCCGTTGTGTTGTGTGCTTTATTGCTGTTCATCCAGTAAAATCGAGGAATATAGTCTGAGGTGAATGCTGTAAATTATTAGTTAGTCAACAAACAGATTATACGCTTAACTGCATGATTTATGAAGTTCATAGAGAATGATTAAAATACCGAAACCGCGATTTACGAATATTTTACATTTATTTGATCCCACCTTAAAATATTTATTTAGTATTGGTAGATTTAAAAAGAAGATAATTAATGCTTTAATGGAGAGATTTTTACTTCCATTAATGAAAAAACTTATTTTCTCATTCCCTAAATTAAATGATAAAAGTCATAAAAATATTGTGTGTCCATATCCTAAGAAAAATTCTACGAGCTTATGTAACAATTTTTTGACAAAAATCAACAGATAATAATAATTGAAAAGAAAATACAAAATCTAGAAAAATTTTAAAACTTTAAAATAGTAGATTATTTTTCAGATTTTAAATGTATGTGAAGATATAGAAAAGCTAATGATGATTCGTCTCATACTCTTTGTTATGATTTATAAAATGTTTAATTTTCAAAATTTATATTAATAGCTGTTTGTAATTCATTTCCTGTGGTTAATAAAAATGTTAATATTAAACCAGATTATTATTATTTTAAAACTCTGCCTTGCATGTTTTATAGGCTAGCAATCAATCGAACTAATCTGGTAGCAGAGCAAGATGTTCAAGGGCATAGGGAAAGTAAAGGCTCCTGAGGCTCAAACCCTCCTTATTCAAATAAATATAAATTTTTAAGTCACACAAGTTGTTAAAAATCTGTTACTTTCTGTCTTCAATGTCGTATTACTCATCTCTGTATATAAAATAATACTATAAATATTAATTACATTTATTGTAATAATGAAACTAGCAAGTCTTCAGATCAGGGGGTTCAAACGTCATTTCTGCAGTTTTATTTTAAATTCATTTTATTTAATATTTAAAAGATTCAACCCACTGTTCTTTTTCATTTCTTTCATAATTTTATTATGAATTACTGTAAGTAATATATCAAGTACTTTCTTGAAATGTAATTAATTGGAAATACGATTCCATGCACTAATGTTCAAGATATTGTTTTCATTTTCGATTAATTTTATTTTTTACTTTCCCCCCCTCCGATTGTCTTAATAATTTGATATCTGTATTTTTCTGGAATTCACTATTTAAAATATTCTATGCAAAATAATAAAATTATTATTCTTGTGATAATTACATTAATTAATTTGAGCAATTAAATATTCTCGTAAATCTTTTATTAATTATTTATATCCTAATTGTTGAATTTATTTGAAAATGACTATTTTGTTTCATTAGTATATTTTATTTAAGTTTTGAATCTAAATACAATTATAAAAACAATTATCTATTATTTTTGTAGGGTGTCGAGTACTGGAATTTGGGAAGGTTTGATTTATTTATGTTATTACAATTAAATTTTGATTCAATATGGGAAGTGTAACTATGAGGGTGGTTAAAAAATTGAAATATAATAATACTATTATTTAATATATAATTAATGTATAACTAGTAATTAAATATAATTTTTAAAGTAATCCCTTAAGGGTGCCCATTACTGACACATTTACCCTATATTAGCTTTGTTGTTTATTATTTTTATTATTTTGCCTGTAATAAGTAAATTTTAATTTAATCCACTACTTTTATATTTTTCCATTAACCTCTTTTAAAGTTGCTCATAGTATTTGATTCATTAATGATGGAAAGGAGAAATGGTGGTATTAAAAAAAATTATGTGGAATTTTATAGTATTAATAAATTTTTTCATTTCATAAACATTTTATTTTTCATGCAAATCTATTTACAAATGAGGGTAAGTGCTATTAATTTATATATTATAATGATTAAAAAGAACGTTTATTTTACAAAAAAAAATATATTAAAATTATCCGTTACTGCAGCAATTTAAATTGCTATTTATAATTTTAAAAAAAGTGAAATTCTAGAAATTAAAAACTAGATTTTTTTTTCAACAAAGATTATTTTTAAGATTATTTTTAAAATTTTCCATATAAATATTATCAATATATTTTACGTTATTTACCAGTAGGTATTTAAAGATCATGTCAGGTGTCACCGATAGATGGCACCAGAATCTGGGGTAAAGTTGACTTCCAATTTTTATATGGGAAAACGGTGAATGCGTTAGACATTTATTACTACGAAGGTAGCGGTCATTTATGATTTCATATTTTTAAACGAAAGACCTGCACCCGTAATAAGAACTTTATATATCTAAAATCAGTGTGGAATGAATTTATATCTCTAAATGAAAATCTTCCCAAAGTTTTGTTTGAATAATTATTATGAAAAATAATACAAAAATGAGCTTCAAAAAAAAAAAAAAAAAAAAAAAAAAGCCCAACATATTTTATGACAACCTATTAATTGTTTCATATACACAAGAAATTTTAAAAATATTTATACAAGTCTTTTAAGATAAAAAGGACATTTATTTATTTTTATATAGAAACATAAGTAAACTGTATACAGAAAAACAATAATATATATATTTATATATAAAATTCACGTATAAACAAACATAAAAGTTCATTAGGTTTGTTTTCATAGCTGTTTGTATCATTTGGCAAAAAGTTTCATTTTCTGAAGCCCCAACTGCGCCGAAAGTTAAAAAAAGCGCCAATGTCCCTATAGTAGAAAAATACATATTTCTCTATTTAAATTGATTGTTGTATTTTAGTTAAATTATGGTATGTAGTGGTAAAAAGAGAGGAATGGGAATCATTTTGCAAAGTGTTTGTCAGATTTATTTATTTTTCGTTCGTAAATTTAAAACCAAAACAATGATTTTAGGAAAAGGTAATTCAATGCGTTCAATCAAATCTATTAATCTTAGCGGTTTTTAACACTTTCCAACCTAGTTGAAAAGTGTTTATGACTTCTGTTTCTCTGGCCGTATGGCCGTCTGCCGTCTGTCCGTGTTCTAACTCCCGTAAATATGTTCGGATTGCTCTGCAATTTTTATATGTTATTGTCGTTATGTATAGCATGTTACCTATTTCAACGAAAGTGTGCAGCACTTATAGTTTTTTTACAGGGACACTCAAAAGAATTCCGTTACATTACGGTCTATGGAGAAAAATCATTTGCGGTTTATTTTAATGATGTTACACAACTTCAAACACATTGTAATTGATATATATCACTAAGGTGCATTACAAGAAATTTAATATGGAATAGGGCGTGCATAGCACTTATAGTTACTTTACAGGGACAGTCAAAAGAATTCCGTTACATTACGTCTATGAAAAAAAAATCGTCTGCGGTTTATTTAAATAATGTTTCACTATTTTAAACGCATTGAAATTTACATATATCACTAAGGTGTATTACAAGAGGCTTACTACAGAATATTGTGTGTATAGCAGTCATCGTTCATTGACAGGGACACACAAAAGAATTTTCTACTGTCTGTTAACAATAATTCCTGGAAGTGCCTTTAAGTTACTGAACGCGATTTTAAATTTAACTCACTTTTTGTCTATTACGTGGTGTGTATAAATTCTGCATATCATATACAGGGAAGCACAAAAGTTCACGAACACATTTCCGTTTATTGACAGAAACTCCAGAAGGAGAATTTTAAACTGTGCTACGCGTTTCCTAACTGAACTAAAATTTAGCATCCTATGTAGTATATATACAAATCTATAGATCCTATACAGGGCTGAATAAAAGTATTCTAATATTTTTCCGAATATTGTATATGTTGGAAATTCCTGAAATTATGTTTTTAAATACGTTATGCGTTTTCCAAATTGTTTACTTAGATGTTATCTTTCAGCTTATTAAACGGTATGATTTGTAAAATTATTTTGGAAGCGTTGGAAAGGTGGTACATAATCTATGCTTGACGCATGATTTTTCGTTCTTGTTTTTTTATTTAAAACTTGTAATTTTATTTTATAAAAAAAAAGTTTATTATTTCCCATTTCGTCTCACGATTATAAAATTTATTACTACTATTTATGTAATCCAAATTATAAGAGCAGGACTTAAAAATCTCTTTATATTAAATTTTTCTGCTGGGATATATTGATAGGACAGGATCCCATTTGTGAAGTCACTAATACTAGTGTCAGATCCAGTAAAAAGAGCGCACAGCGTCATCTGGAACGCGTGAGAGAAAACGGTGACGTTGAATTTGGCGAAAAAAGCAAATGTACAAAAGCAATTTCTGGCAATCTCTATTTACATTTTAAAAAATCATCAAATTGCTATATCTGATGAAATAACTATCAATTTAATTCCTAAACTGTTTTATATTTACACCATTTAAAACACACACTAAGAGTCAATTTCTTTCATTTTTCAGTCAAGTAATAATGTAATACAAAATATATAAAATAAATTAGCTCTTTAAAAAGAAAATATTTTTCATTGGTGGCCGTTTCACTTTCGTGATAGTATAGAATATTTGTCGCGAAGCTGCACTTACTTAAGATTTCGTTATATCAAGCTTCCTATAACAAAGAAGTACCTTTTTTTTCCTTTCCTTCTGTCATATCTAAATATATATATATATATAATTTGATACTTTTATATTAGCTGGGATTTTTCGAGGATAAGGAGACGCTATTGAAGATTAGTATCACGAAATGCAATAAAATAGCTTGATACATTTTTCAACAGATACATTTCAAGATTTAAAGTATTATTTCGTTGACATCATTAAAATAAATTTATACTATGTCACTAAACTCTCCAAAATGTGATGCATCCTTCTATTTATTTCTCCTTTTACTAAAAACACATCTGATGTAATGGCATATTTCTGTTTATTGTACCGTATTTGCACAGTGGGGTTTCCATTATTCAAGTTTTACGTATTATTGTAAGGTGGTGAATTTTATCACCAATTTTACCAAGAAACTTCCCAATTTTAACTCTCTCATACCAGGATATATGGTTGTTTTGTACACTAGATATGCTCGTAAGTGATGTATTTTATATAAAAAAATTAAACAAGAACAGAAATACGGTGTTGAGTAAGTATCTTTAATTTATGGATTTTTGATGTTTATGTTCGAACTTGATTATAATAATAATAATGTCATTTAATAAATACTACATTTTGTACTAACGAGAATACCTAAAACTTTTGTCCTGTGTTTTCCAGAATCATATTCGTGATTCCTAATTACTTGCCTAGTAATAGAAATCTGAAAAAAAAAATTACGACTTCATGCCATGTTTCCTTGAATTTAAATAAGAATGTCAAACGTGTTAAACCTTTTTGTTGCTTTCGAGAAAGATTATTAATGCATTCTATATCTCAAAAAAGCTATTCAAATAAGTAGATAAACTATGAAACTTAAACATATAAAATAAGCTTTTAGATAAACTATATATATTTTGAAAGTCAATCTAAGAAATGCGATTACTTTAACAAAAGTAGTGTATTTATCTCTGTATATGTTAAGAAACGTGTGCAGGATATAAAACCCTGCATAGAAAAAAAAAATAGCCTTTCCTTTTATCTATCCTTAATTAACTATCCCTCGTAATCCCTCTTGACTGATATAAAAGAAGGATCCAATTTCTTCGTATTATGCAATTTCTATGCATTTTGCAAGCTTTTCTTGAACGGAATATAGAGTGATTCGGTACCATAACAGATTAAGTCTCAATCTAAGTTTTTCAATTTCCTTTTAACAGAACAATCAAGATTAATCTTCTTGGTTTTTTTTCTTTCCTTCAGAGATGCTGTGTTTCTACTGCACGTACAAATAGAAAGATCAGAATTATTTGTTTACAGGAAAAGTTGTTTCTGAATTTTTAAAGAAATATTTTTGCAAATTGTTAGATGGCACATTTGTAATGAAATCAAACGTGATATTAAACTAAATAAGTAGATTTGGTTCGTAAAATAATTTCCATTTCATCTAATATATCATAATTATATATTTTTTCTATTCAGCAAATAATAATATATTTATGTAAGTATATGAAATATAAATATGAGGTTTAATTTAAGTAGATAATATTAACCATTCTATTATATATTTTCATTAAATATTTTAGTTAATAAAATAGTTAAATCCGCAAATTAAAATTAAACGATATGTAAAAATTAATTCAAGTTATTAAAGTTTAATTGTAACACAATGATTCTAATTGGTAAATAAATCCCGTCAGTTTCAATTTGTAACTGGGCGAAAAGCTGGCCCGGATATTTTTGCCCAGTTAGAAAATTGCTACTCAATTCGAGTTATTGTTAGAAATATATATATATATATATATATATATATAAACGGAGCCAATGAACTATTAAGATAGATTGTAAATTGATCCCAACAGGAACATTTTTTTAATAAGCCCTTGTTTTACCTATTTATTTATCCTTTTGCACTAATTCTGGAAGAACCTAATAATTACTAAGAGTAAAATCTTTTCCTGTGAATAATAGAAATACAGATACGATTAGTTACATTTAAGTAGCCTTATCAACAAAATGATAAAATGTTATTTTATCTTCACTTTTTCATGATCGCAGAAATAATGTAACAAGGAATACTCGCATAGTGCCACACAAAGATTAGAACGACCTTTTCAGATAGATAAAGAGTACCATAATATAAACTTCCACCAAATTCTATCGGCAATCGTTACTTTGTGACAGATTCTGGGTCTCTAAATTTCCATACAAGGACGCTTGAAGGAAAAAAATGCCCATCATGGTAATACTCGTGTATGGGCAACATAGCTTATTTTATTAATATGCACATTATTTATTGTACTATTTACAATATTCTATATACTTCACTGAATATCGCAGTCTTGAATTTCTGTAGCCAACTAAGTGACGTTTGTATATCCTGAAGACAAGCACACTCTTCTTTTTTGGTATTCCATCGGCATAAATCGTCATGTGGGAATAATTTGTTTTTCGACATATCTATTGACAATGTCAATAAGCATTTTGTTTCATTTTTGTAATTACCGATTTAAATATAGCATATACATTATTGAATGCTGCTTTAATTTTAGAAACATATGATTGATGAAAACCGAACAAAATTTTCATGACAAATTGCTTAAAAATAAAAGTTATCTGAAAATTTCATACTTTTCAATTGTTTTGTATTAACTGTAATTTTTTTGTGTGTTTAATTTATAGCAAACAGAGAACACACCTGAAATATCAATCACCTATTTATCCAAATTTCGTATATAAGTAGAAGTTAATGAATCCTACGTACGCTCAAATGTTTAGCTGCCTCCTGATGCGGGGAGGGGTATGCCCATCAAATCGCCTCAAAGGACACGTAATTTAAATTGGGTTAAAAAGCACTCATAATATTTTTGTGAAATATCATGATATTTTGGGGTATATCATGAATCCAATATCTGAAATATCATGATATTTTGCAAAAAGGAATCAAAATTATGATGTACACCAGGAACATACAAACGAATTGTCATTCATTCGAATAGTTTTCATACACACAATGAGAGGGTAACAGTTTGAAACAGAAATCATTAGAGTTAGTGAATGGATCATAACTGTCAAAGTAACCAAAACAAAATCACGCATATTTCCAAGTGTTTCTGTATCGCGGTAAAGAAATCTGGTTATGAATTAGAGAATTCAATTTGACGGTTTCATCGCGAATGTAAAGGATTACTTCAACGAAGTAAAGTAAATCGTAATCAAATAATCTTCATAAGTAAGTTTTGTAAATAATGAAGATGAATTTGTGTAACTGGGACGGTTGTTAAGCTTAAAATGATTATTGAACCATCAATTTATGTGCTCAGTTCGTAATATTCCCGATGAAGAGATGCCTGAATATAAATATTTTTTGGACGGAATATAGTCTCGTTGATTCTAGGATCAAATAAACATCGGTTTTCTTTTAGGATAAATATCATGGGAAACAGCAAAACACCATCAGCATGTATGCGGGGTTATATGGTGTGAGAATGAGTGGAATCGTTCATGAAAATGATCTGTATTGATGTTTGATTAAAACCTTTACTTTCTCATTATGAGTCTGATAATTAAAAAAACTTAACATTCATTCTCTGCTCCTAATGTACATTATCATTTACCTTCCATCACTTCTTTCAAGAATATCACTTTTGCTATGATGACAATTCCTGTAATGCTTGTTCGCCATAATTATGTCTTCTAATATCGAATTGAATCATGCCATTTTAAAAAATATCATAATATATATTTTTAATACAATCATCAGCACTTTTTTAACCTCATTTGAATTTCGCGAGATTTAAGAGGTATTAAACTCCCCACCGAAATGTCAGCTATTAAACATTTTTGTGTAAGTATAAATCATTGATTACGATTTATATGCAAATTTGGTGAAAATCGGTGATTGGTATTTCAAGGGTGTTCCTTGTAAGAACATTTAAATTTTTTCATTTTAAATTATAAAAATTTTTAAACTAAGTAAACAGTAAACTAAAAACGCAGTCAACAGGATATTTTAAAGAAACTTAACTTATTTTATATATCATTTTGTAAAAGAATTTAAATAAAAGAATTTTATTATTTTTACCTATCTCTTTTATAGCTAATTGTATATTTTTAATTATTATTTATAGTTCCTGATAAAATATATAATACATATCTGTCTACGAAATTTTGAGATATCAATAAAATTTTATGCCCTTTTTTATGAATGTTTTTATCTTAAGAAATAAATAGCCGTATATATATTTTTTTACATCCAAAATACCCTGTTAATCTTGAATTTATCTGCTAATGACAATAAACGCAAATAAACAGTTTTATTTTAGTTTTTAAAATAACATAATTATCAGAACTGTGTACCTGCTGAATAAAGATAAGTCGAAAATAACTGACATATTTTAATAAGGTAAAAGTAATTTGTTTATGGTAAAATTCATAAACAATTTTTAAAATGCTTTTGTGCACTTGTATTTGAATTCAGCCTTTTTATGCTAAAGTGAGTATCGTTAATATTTTGCAAAATATTAGATAACTTCCAAATAAAAGATATAATTTATGTAATTTACAAAACAATAGTTCTTAAATGCTTTTCTTATGCTTTTTACGCATTCATTTACGATTCTCGTATATTTTGAAATAGTTAATTAAAATATACGAAAAATATATTTAGGTATTGGAAAAATGGATTGGAATGAAAATTTGAAAAAGTGAATCAATGTAGACAAAACTAACATAAAAATTAAATTTAAATGACTTCTAAAATACGCCATTAAGTCTTGCTGTTGTTTCATTGGAGATGTCGATAAGGTTTTTTATACTTTTTTCAAAAGATTTTAAGAAAAAGACTTTGTTACGAAAATTTGTGGAATGTATTTTTTCTTGAAAATTATTTTCTGTATACAATGTGCGTAAAAGGTATTAATTCATACTTCAGAGCCATTATACATATGTGCCTTAAATATGTTTTAATAATGTTTTTGTGCAAGCAATTTATTTAAGGTTTTTCATGATTGGTAGAAAACAATCCCTCTTAAATGTGTAATATGGTGCCTCGCAAATGAGGGGGTTAGAATGACAGTGGAGTAAGTAAAAAACCTGAAAAATTTAGATAACCATATTTTCTCCGAACATATATTAATTTATTTTCATTGTGACAGTCAAATAAGTCACAGTTCACTTAGGGAGTCTCTAGAGGGCGAAACAAGTTGGACAACGTCATAATGCAACGGCAATACGACAAGTTTCACAAAACCTTACATTTCTCAATTTACTAAATATTGACTTACTCTACTATCATTATAACCTCCTCAAATAGCAAATACAACAAAATTAGACACAATTTACATTACATATCGGATATAAAATAATTGATGATTGAAAATTTTGCGGGTGTTACTTTCAGCAAAATAACTAATAAAATGAAAATCATTTAACAATAAATTTTTAATTTTATTTATTGGTAGAATTAAATATCTGTTACTTTCTGTTTTCGGTGTTTACTTGGATGCGTTTAACAATTTATTTCTTTTTGGTCCTTGTTTTCTAATGTTTTATTCTGTATTCTCTTGTTAGGCTCTAGTGATTAGAACAATATTTTTTTCAAACAGATTGTTTCATGGAATGTTCCCATTGCGTTCGCTGTTGAATTTCTCCATATTTTCGAGTACTATTCATCGGATGAGGATTATTTGAAAATATTAGGATAAACCAGGGCACGTTTACGCATGGGGTACGTTTACGTAGTGCACTTTTTCCGAAACGAGTTATAACTGGCGCGCCACCAGTCAGGAGAGATTGATGGTGCTCCCTAACGGGTATTCTCACAAGTTTTTGAGCGTCAGTCGAGCTTCGGTATAGCATGCGGAAATGATGATCTGTTTTCTGTGAAGATGAGTAAATTTTGTGTTGAACTTATTGAAACTTATTGTGTACTAATAATACCTAGTTAAGGATAAAAAAAAATATATGAACATTAGCAAAATTTTATCCTTTTTTGAGAACTATATTTGTATGAACAGAAATGTTATTAATTTTCGTTGCTGATTTAGTTATTGATTAAATAAAGTGATCTGAACTTTCATCTATATTTTGTATGACCATTATCAATAAGATATATTTGTATAACTAAGAAAAATATATGATTACTCTCCTTAAAAAAAAAAAGAAGAGAAAAAAGAAAGAAGCAAAAATATCCATATAAGAATTATAAAAGAAATCACCTTCATATGCATGTTTGTTTATATGTGTCTTAGAGTTAGGCTGATAAAAATAAAATTAATAAAAATAAAATTAAAAGTCGCGTAACTAAAAAAAAAAAAAAAAAAAAAAAAAAAAAACATTAAATATTGATATATATATTTTTTAAATTTTGGATTTTAGTAAGTAAAAATAAATCATTCAATTAATATATTTTTTAAAATTCTTGCTAAAATAATTCAAGTATAATAGGGTGTAAATTGCTGGACCGACAACACAATCTATCCTCTAATATCTATAGGAATCGCTTACACAATATAACAATTCATAGAGTTTTCAATATTTAATTAATTTAAAAACAGCTAATTAAAAATAAAAGCATATTTCTAAAGGAACTTTCAAGCTATTTACTGTCAAATCTTGACGGGTACTATCTAGTTGAAGAGATTTCTAATCGAAAACTTTTTTCATTTCTTGATAAACGAATTACATCTTGAATTATAAGCGATTGTTTTCTCAGGACGACAGTTGTTTTTCCTTTCAGACGCTATCGAGACCAGAAATCCAATTCTAAACGTCAACTTTGACAGCATTTTCTGAAAATATTCTGCTTTTACCGAAAAACTAAAAACATAATTTCTTAATAAGAGTCACTGTTAACTTGATACGTTTACGAACAAAAGGTATTAAAAAATGTGTTAGAGGGCCAGTTAAGATTTGTGAACAGCCTTAAAGCAGCAAACTTTGACTTTATTCATATATAAAAAAATTATTATCAGGAAATGAAAATTTCTAATTTTTTAAAAATACTTTTTGGTTTCTTACTGGTTTGTTTGTCTAACTCAAGATGAAATTAAATTATCAAAAATGAAGTAAGTTTCGATTACAAATCTTTTCTATAATCATGCCGGCAAGTATCATGGTTTTATGCTTTAAATCTGAAATATATGCTCAATTTGATAGTTTAGGCATGAAACTCTTAGTGAAGCTAATGAGCTGTGAGTACGATTTTAATATTTTAAAAACGATTAAGCATGCATTTTAGAAATGTATTTTTAAACCAACCAATAAGACGCATCCTTTCAGTAGATGTAGAATATATACTGAAGCCTATCGCTTAACATTGGAAGGATGAAATCTGCAACCTTGAGGAAAAGTTATAAAATGTTCCTACTCTTTATATCCTTGTAGATAGAAATATGTATTTTTCGAGGAAAGTATATTTTCCAAATATTGTTCTATATGTGTCATAAGTTTTATTTAAGTAAACAAAATTCACAAATATTTCCCGTATGCTTTTAAATTTTTAATGTTTGATCAATTATGGTGAAAATGTATATCAAATTTAAAAAGCAGGATTCATAATACTATTGACATATTTTCAAAAGTCTGCGCTTAATTCCGAGCTTTCTATAAATAGGTCTTAGTTACCTAAAATTTGTTTTGAATCGAAAACTTCAATTAGAAAAAAAATATGTTGCTATCATAAGCAACAAAATCCTTCTTATTAATTAAGCTATACTTGACGAAAGAACTCAATTTCTGAATTTCATAAAAATGTCATTAATTGATGCAAATTTAATTTTTCAGTACTCAAGTTGTGTGATGAGAATAAATTTTCAAGATATTATAATTTTCAAGAAAAACAAATCTCACATATTTAATTATGAATTATGTTAGTAAGCATTGAAAGTATAAAGAGCAGTGAAAAAATATTGATTAAGTAAATTACTTACATAATGACTGCGACTTCTTTGTTGGTAATTAATGGAACAACGTTATACTTTTGCATTATAAGCGCTTAAATTCATTAATTGCTATTGAAACTTGAATTTGGCACTTTTTGAGAGCCAGTCAAATGCAATAAAGTTACGTTTTAATTTACTTCAATAATAATAATAATAGAAAAATTAAATGGTAAACCATTAACTTTTCACAAACAGCTGATAATCACATTCATTAGCTTCAAGTAAAAAATGGAAGTGAAATGTAAGTTAACGTCAAAAATTAATTTCTTTGATTACAGAACACTTATGTCATTATTAAATTTTAACAAGTTGAAAGATATTAAAACTTTAACTCATAAGCATTCAGGTCTCCATAAAGAGTGCTTTTATAGATCGCAGACAAAGAAATGGGAGAATAAATAATTGAAGTGTTTTTGTGAAAACATTTTACGATTTTAAAAAAACATGATAAAATTTTCTCTCCCTTAATTGTGTGTAAGTCCGGGACTAAGTTGATATAAATCCAAGAGCATTTAAAGAGCTTTTTGCTTAAACCTCTGCAAATGTATAGCTTTTCATAAAAGAAGGCGTCATACTTTAAACAAGCACGCTTCGAAAAGTTACAAGATAAACACATAAGTAATGCACAAAATGCTAATGAAGATATGCAAAACTTCTGTAAAGGCTTTCATATTTTCATTTCTGGTTGAAATAAAATGGGGTACCTCATTATTTAGAAAGAAATTCGAAATGGTCAATAAATGATCCTCATTCGAAAACTGTTTTCATATGACATAATATTTCTGATAATAAAAGAAGGTAAAACATAAATAAAGATAGTTTTAGATTTAAAATTTTCATAACTAAAAAAGGGTATTTATTTTTGTCCCAACTAAAAAAAAAACATTTTTTTTTCAAAATTACACGAGTTTCTTGATTGACTCATATATTATACTTTATTTAAACTACAATAACTGTGATATTAAAAAGGTTTTGCTGAAATTTTTTTAAAAACTGCTCACACTCATTTAACGGGTTCTCAACATTCATCCCTTGGCAATTTTAACAATTTTCAGAATGAGGAAAAAACATCGAACAAGAGTTGTTTTCATGGGACAACAAAACCTTTTCCTCACCAACATCATATTTCTTCTACTCGTATTTATTTCTTATTTGTGCAGAATAAACTACTTCACGAGGTTATGCGTACATTTATTAACGAAAATAGCAGTTAAATGTCGTGATTTTTGTAAAAGTACTCCTTTTCAATGCAACAGTTCAATTTAACTTTCCAATTACTATGATAGTTGCATTGGATCGAAGATAATTTCTTCGTTTGTTCATCATGTACTTGGTAATTGAAGTTAGTAAAAATAGTTATTAATCATTAAAATATAATTTGTATTTCTCTTGTATCACTTATGCTGAATTGTTTATCAGTAATCTGATCTTACATCAACAGTTGTTTTATATATTAAAAATTGTATGTAGTTACAGTTCAATGGATCAAACTGGTAATCTTCTATAATCTTTTTTTAAATTATTTATTTGGTTGTCGGAATGTTAATGTAAAATGATAATGTTTCAGAAAATGGAAAATTACAGGAGATTTAATTAAATTTAAAATATTTAACACTCTTACAAAAATTACAATGCGTCTTAAGTTTAGAAGGAAATTTTTTATTACTAGCTAGCATTTCATATCATTCGATTAAAAATCTGTAAAAAGCGTCAACGAATATACTATTTGGTTCAGAAAAAAAGAAAAAAACATAACTGGCATTTGAAAGCAGAAAGTTATCCAAAGAATAACACGCTCACTACCGAGAACGCATACGTGGCGTCGCTTGGTCATTCATTGGACAAGCGTCCTGGTTACTGAACGTCATAAACATGAGAATCTGGTGGAACATATTTCATTAATTTTAACCCGGTAGTGAACGAGTTAATACGTTCTGTTTTTATTTGTGGTGGGTGATTCAAGATGCATGATAGATGCATGATACAGCGCCAAGTACTGTCTGATATTAGCCCCCTGAGTTCCATTGTTTGTAACTCAGGCTACGTTAAAAAAAATTCGAAATTTTAAAGGCTAACAATACTCATCATTTCTTTCTCAATAAAGATCTATTAAAATGATTGGCCTAAGTTTTTATTTAAGTGTTGCATGTCAAATACTTTGAAGCCTGACAGAAAATTGTTTTCTTATAAAAAAAAAAAAAAAGGTTATAAAATGTATATTTTTTGGATATTTTATTTTTAGCTTTTGAGTGTATTCGTAATGAAAATAAGTAATACGATGTATTGAATACAAAATAACCACAAAGCTAATTTTACTACTGTAAGGTTTGCTACATTTTTCCGTGTATCTCACATTACCTTTTTTTTGTGTCTCATATTTTCACCGTTGAACACTAATTCTAAACAAAATACTTTTCATATTTTAACTGAATAATTAAAATTTATTTCCCAGTATAATACAGGATTAGTAGGATAATAATCTGTCTCTCTGTTGTTTGCAGTGTTTTATGTATTTTTATTATTTTTCAAGTATTCAGGTAATTTCAAAATGTGAATAGCCGCTGTAGTACGTAACAAAATTTTGAAGCAAGTTTTACACTTAAAGAAAAATTTTTGTGGCTTAATTTAAATTCAGAATTTAGAGTTTTACTCAGATATTTAGGTATTGTGTATTTTTTATGCTGGCCTGTAATTACTGCCAAAAAACATATAATTTTTTTTTTATAAGTTAACAGTAAAAGTATTACAAGAAGATCAATATTATCTACATGCATATATATTTTCACACTATTACATTTTTGTAATGTTATATATAATGCAATAACAGCAACAGCAAAACTACTGTTCTGAATTTACGCTTATACAAAAACGCATTCTTCTTGAAAAAGAGAAGAATGAAAAGTGCCATGCTTTTGGGAAGGAAATCTCATCAATTTATTAATAATACACGATGTCGTTCGTGCTTATACTAATCATTCATCAATAGTGTTTACGTTGGTGAAACAGGTAGATCATTGGAAATCTGCCTAAAAGAACATACTGATGCTTTTAAAAAAATGTAATTTGAATTCAAAAATTGTCCAGCATTCACTTCAAACGAATCCCATCCCGCTAATTGCGAACGCCAGTATTTTGAAATCGGGTTGCAATAGCTATCATGGTAGATTATTCCTTGAGGGTTGGTTCACTCAATTGCGATCGCAGACTTTGATTGAAGCTCTTTCTGTCCCTAGTGAATATTGTCTGTTTTTAAAATAACTAACTTTAATTGTTCTTGATTTGTTCAGCCGTTTGCTATGCAATGGATTTTTTGTACTGATGATGCCTCGCGTGTCGCTTGGCGAAACGTTTACAAATTGTATTTTTAATTGTTTTTAAGTATATTTTTTATAAATTTTATTTTTTAACTGTGCTCAAGTCTGTCTTAATTTATTTTATTTGGTGTTTTAATGGTTTTTAAATTCAAACGTTATATGTATATATACTGCAAACTATGAGGTATGTATAAATGTTATAGATCATATACAGGGTTACACAAAAGAAATCATAAGTGTATCAAATTAAATTGCTTAGAATTTTTGTTTAATCCAGCTATGCATTTTGAGCATGAACTATATTTAGTATACTAAGAGATATTTGTTAAATGTGAATAAAATCATATAGAGGGCCACGCGAATAATTGGATATATGGCCGTCTATCTATGAAAATTTCTGGAAGTGTGAGTTTTGTAATTTTCAACGTATTTTTGCCTGAAATAAATTATAGCTTAATATGTGGAGTATAAAAAACCTTAAAGTGATACACAAAGCTGTACAAAAGAATGTATCAGTCTATTTATAGAAACTGCTGAAGGTGAATTTTCAACTGTGTTATGTCTTTTCTTACTAAACTAAGTTTTAGCATGCTATATAGAGTATATACAAATCCATATATTATATACAGAGCTACACAAACGAATTGGAGTAATTTTGTGGCTGCCTGTAAATGCTGAAATCTGGTTTTGAAATGTGTTTTACGTTTTCTAAAATGTTTACTTAGGTATCGTATTTACCTTATTAAACAGCGAAGGTTTGTTAAGTATTCTAAAAGTGTTGGGGTTTCATTATATATGGTTAATGCATGATTTACCTTTATTGTTTAAAAATATTCTTAGTTTTTACCTTTCTTTTACACTCCAGTTTTCTCTTTAATTAAAAATAAACAAAAAGTTTCACATTGAAAGCAAATACTTTACGGATTCCCGGAAAACACGCTGCCGCACCCCTGGGGGTCCGCAGACAGAGTTCAAGAACTGATTCCATACATTACTTAAACTTGAATAACTCTCGTCTTAATACCATCTTTTGAATAAATGTACATTGTACAACATCCTTTTTAAATTTTAACAGATTAACATAACTATGTCAGGAAGTCTTCTTTAGCTATTAATTGATAGAAATATGTAGAAGTGTACAAACCCAAATGTTAAGATAAAATCAATTTTTGAATTTGAAAAAAGGATATTTTATTTACTGTATAATAAATTGAATATTTTGAGGATTAGAAAACCTATATACTAATATTTTGTTGAAACTTTGAGAAAATTGATACACAATTTTTCGGATAAAGATATATTAAGAAAATATTTAAAATTGATTTTTTAAATATTTTTTAAATACTTTTTTTTCAAAATTTTGTGCAAATCGAACTTTTAAAATAAAATTGAGATAGCCTCAATTTTGTTACATAAAAGATTTTTTATTATAATTTTTATACACTTGTGTTAGGTATATGATAAAAACCTTTTTCTATAAAATTACACTACCGTTTTATTAAAAATACATATATAAAATTAAATTATTTTCATTTTTGTTAGTGTACATTAAAATAAAAATAAAATAGATGTACATTGAAAATTTTAGCATTTTTTAATTTAAAAATCTAATTTTATTGTCTGAAACGCCTAAATAATTCAAAATAAAATAAAAAGTAATTATTTTGGTCACTCTCTAAAGTTGCAAATAATTAGCTGTTAGGAACCTCAATCATAGATGGAACGTATTATATTGCTGAAGTCGCTAAAGTCGCGAGAATAGAAACTCAATGACTCTCCAAAATACGTATTTATATCATTGTTTTGGAGAGAAATGCTCGTAACTTCTACATAGATTATCTAGAATTTTCTCGATAAATGGACTGGTGTGTATCATAGAGGCTTGTATGAAGCAAACAAATGAGAACATGTTATGCTGTTATGCTTAGAGAACGCGGTAGAGCAAAAGGACATTTAAAAGAGAAAATAATGTAATTTACTTACTTTCGCTTTGCAAGTTCTATTTGAATAACCGGATAAAAGAACTCAACTACAAATGGGCACCGTACAAGGTTCTCCCTACCGATGGCTATTGCGCCAAATCGCGACAAGATCTTTCATTTAGCAAGAAAAGGAAAGATTGGAGGAGACAACAAATAACAGGTATATAACACATATTGATAAGTGACACTTTTAAAAAACGCTTAACCCAACTCAACAACAAGTGGGTACCGTACAAGGTTCTCAGTACTGATCGCTTTTGCACCAAATAGCGACAAGATGTTTCATTTGGCGAGAAAACTAAAGATTAGTATCGACAAATTGTGAGAGCTGAAATGTTTTTTTTTCTTTTGGTAACACTCTCAATCATGTTAATGAATGAGTGAAAGTTTGTGTAAATTATTTGTATTTTGTTTTTTTTCTTTTCAGGACAATTTGATATATATATATATATATATATATATATATATATATACAGTGTGATTCATAAATATCGAAACAATAGGCTATCTCCTTAAATATTGCCCTTAGGCACATACTTCCAATTGCAAAGTTTCATAAAAAAAGGTGCAAAATTTGATGAGATAGGTTGCAACGCCATGGAGGGTCTCTTTGACAAAATACAAAAATTAAATTTTTATACGGTCCCCGTAGGATAAATTTTCCAATTAGGAAATTTTTCCTTATCCATTTCTGAATTAAACAAAAAAAATCCATCTTGATATCTGCAAAATTCACAGAGATATTAAAATCCAAAATTCGTGACTTACACCACTTACGCATACCTCTGACCGACGCGATATCAGTTCATTTGAAATGTAAGTTAGGGATCGACCTTAAATTTACACATTATTAAAAGTCGATCTAAGACAACGCCTTAACTTTTAGATATAAAATAACAGCGTATAGATTTTTGCGTTAAACTTGCTTCAGAAATATGCTAGAGGTCTGCATGAACCCGTTCTTGGCAACAGTTCCGTCACCGGCGCGACCCGCTAGCCGGGCCGTGTTTTTATTGTTCTTAGGATGTATAGAACAGGCAATAAGTTTTATAAAAATAGTAATAGCGATAATGAAACTTCTGTTAACGGAATCATTGGAAATATATTTTAATAAATTACACATTAATAAATTGAATATTTTCAAAAATCTATTTTTTGCTATACAGCTTCAAAAGTTATGTTTTAAAACCTATTTTTCATTTATTTCAAACGACATTGTTTTTTAAAAATAAATTTTTATTCTAATGCAATATTCTAAGAGTATAAATAATCATTAAATTTGCTATTGCGTATTTTTTGAATTTCCAGTAATCTTCCGTTATAAGTGTGTTTATTTTAACCGGGTTTAATACGCTCGAACCAGAAACTAACAAGAAATTCAATTGAATAACTTCGACTTAAAACCTTTAAATTAAATAAGTCAAAGATTCATTAAATACATTTTCTGGTTTTAAAGTTGTTAACTACTTCAAATTAATCTACATATGACGGGGGATTAATGGGAGGTTTGCCAGCTATGTTTTTGTCATGCGAAAACATAGTAATCTAAAATATACCATAAATTTTCTTATAAGTTTGTATGTAGTAGTCTTTAAATAATCTTAATTGTATCTTAAGAAAAATGGGAATTTTTCGTACAAATTTCTGCCTGTGCAGAAACCTAAAATATGCGCAGACACCTGTCTAGATAATGAATTACATAAAATTAAGTGCATCGCCCATGAAAAGGACTTTGTTTCGCATCATATAAAAAAACTCATCTATCCCCAATATCATGTAGAAAAGTCTTGTTTAAATCAACTGACGCATTTAAACAGCAAAGAAAGAAGGTTAGAATGGCACAAATTAAACTAAATCAGAAATTGAAACTACAGGAAGGAGTTACTTACGCACCTGGAAATTTTTAAAAAACATTTAAACGCTCTATTAGGAGCCAATCTTTGTTTAAAACTTTAAATTCATTTTCCTGCATCAGTTTTTTCAGCATTTCTCATATTTAAATTGATATAAGTGAATAACCGTTAAAGATAAATGGTTCAAACTTGAAATGTATGTTTTTCAAATATTTTCCTTAAAATTTAATTTGGCAAATTTGGAAAAAAAATCACTTTTAAAAATATGATTTGTTTAAAATAAGTTTCTTTTTTTTTTAAATTGCTATTTTAAATATTATTAATTTTTTTAATTAATATTTTTTAAAATGCTGAATCAAAATTAGAACTTATATATTTCTGTTTAATTGAAAGAAAAAAATCCAGTTCGGCAAATACTGTTTCGAGTTATAACAATTTTAAATTATTCTGAATTTTATTTATTTTTACTTCCTGAACCCACCTTCCCCTTACTTACCCTGAACTTCCTTTCCCCTTACTTACTTTCTGAATATTTTTTTTTTTTTTTTTTTTTTTTTTTAATTTTGTAAAAAGACTTGAAAGAAAGATGTGATTCTGTTTACAAATCATATGGTTAACCATCACAAAAAGTTCAAAATTCTAACTCTATAAATAAATAAAATATAAATGTTTCCCGGACACCTTACAGTAACATTGTTTCTTGAATTACACGCATTTGGATTTGTGTCTGATCCCTCGAAACCTTACGAATTATTAGAACGGATATATCTCTCTGAGTTTTGCAGATATCAAGATGGAATTTTTTTTGTTTAATTCAGCAATGGATAAGGAAAAATTTCCTAATTGGAAATTTTATCCTACGGGGGCCGTATAAAAATTTAATTTTTGTATTTTCTCAAACAGACCCCCCCATGGAGTTTCAACTTATCTCATCAAATTTTGCCCCTTTTTTTATGAAACTTTGCAATTGGAAGTATGTGCCTAGGGGCAATATTTAAGGAGATAGCCTATTGTTTCGATATTTATGAATCACACTGTATATATATATATATTATTTTACCCATTGAATGCTATTCCGAATTCCGAAACTAATTCGGATTTTGTGACTTGATAATAGTTAGACATAAGTCGGAATAGATATATTTTTATTCACTTTGTAAAAAATCTTTAAAAAAATTGTTTTATTAGTTTCTAAGGCCGATAGTTGAATTCAGATTATTTATTGCCCTAATCATTATTGTTATGTGGGCTGTCTTAACAGTAAAAATCCGAAATATCAATTTTAGAGGAAAGTGAAAAAACTGTGTATGGATGTTTTGGTTTATCTGGGCACAGTCTTATTTGGTTAATATCAATGTATTTAACCGTCAAATGTGTTTTAATAATGTAAAGTAATAATTGTTACTGTTTGATTTTGTGCAGTGAGTACTGTAATATATATAATAGTGAACATTTTTTTCTTGTACTGTTATGATCACTAACTAAAACAATTCGTTACCTTCCTCCTTGACTTATACTGTTTAAACTGCCTATAGATATAATGTTTTCACTGTGAAATATGAATATATACTGATTTGAACAAACACTTTTACTGTTAAGACCGCCCACCTAAAAATTACAAAAAAGGGGCACATATATTGAGAAGGAAACAAAAAGGGAACATTAGAGAGTTTAAAGAAAGGATTTAGAATCAGTTGTTTTCCGTCGAAACTATTGCTAACATTATCTTCATTTCGTTGTGATTTTTCTTTGTTGAATACCCAAATTGCTAAGATTAGTCAAAAGCCAATGGGAACACTGAGTACCGATTCTATGGAATCAGAAGATACGTGAGAGGTATCTAATACCATAGAATTGTATTAATATAAATGTTCTGTATTGATAGCAATTATTTTGAGATGTTGTAATTTTATACACTAAATTTATTATGAATAACCTTTTAGTTTTTATTTCAAATTAGAAAAATAAAGACATCTAAGTAAAACCCAAACTTAATCCTACTCAAGAGTAAAAAATAAAGAAACACAAATATTCCATTTAAAGTTTTTAAAAATAATTTCTGTAATTAAAATTAATTCCACTTATGTATATAATTTATGGTAAATTGTATACGGTTTAAACGGTTAAGAATAGTCCTGTATAAAATACATTTTATATTTATTTATACGAAATTTCCACGGATAAAATGTGTTTTATCTGTATTTCTATGAATTTTTTTTTTAATATTAAACAAACTTATATTATTTTTATTGAAAGAAATTCCGCTTAATCTTGTAATTTATAGGCTAATAACAATAAATGCAAATCAATAGTTTTATCTTGATTTTTGAAATAACATAATTATAAGAACTCTGTACTTGCCGAATAAAGATAAGACAAAAATAACTGTGACATATTTTAACAAAGTGTTTACGCTAAAATACATTAATAATTTTGAATATACTTTAATAACATTTTATTTGAATCATTTTTATGCATGTGAGTATCATTAAATTTTAGTGAGATCCTAGATAAATTTTTATAAAGAAAAATAGTTTTAAAAAATTGCACAAAAAAGCAATTATGAATCGCTTTTAGGGTGTTTTTTATGCGTTCATTTTTTAAGTCGGATATCTTTTTAAATAATTCATTAAAATGCTTAAAAAGGATATTTATATATGTAGTAAAAATGACTTTATGTTTTAAAAGTCGAATTGAATAAAAAAGCTATAAAAAATTAACTTATGATACCCGTGTAAAAAATATTAAGATGCAAAAAATAAATTTAAAAGACTACTTAAAAGTAATTTTAGCTATTGCTGCACTTTTATTAATAAGATTTTTTTTTATATTTACCGAGTGTTTTAAGAAAAGAATTTTCTTTCAGAAATAATTGAAATACATTTTTTATAAAATGTTTCTTGGCAATTTTGTGCATAAAATATCTATAAAAAAATGTATGATTTCATTCTCGAGACTCAACTTTACATATTAGTAGAAAATGTCTTACTAATACATATCTGTAAACAGAAAAATTTATTATATAATTAGGAGGTAGCTATAATTTCAAATTAATAAAATGCTGATTATTACCAAGTATAAAATATAATAAAATGAAACAACATTTACGTTATATACAGGATTTCTAAACAAATAAATATTATTTGTTTTAGCCAAAATTGTTAGTTTGTAAAATATTTTCGGGAAAATTTTAAATGTAATTATTCCAACTTTATTATACATTTAAATTTTCACTTATTACCCGTTTTAAGTGTTTTCTTTTGGGGTTTAGGCCATTGTGTTACGCTATCTCATAAGGAGCGGACCAAGCTTGGTAATCACAGATTTTGATTATTTTTATACATGTTGTAGGGTAGAAGCCCCTTAGTTTCAGGTTCAACGGATTTTATACAACGCTCCTTAGTTCTCGAGAAATAGGGAATCTAATATGACAACCAACTTAAATACATACTTTGTAACGAAATTACTGCGTTGGTCGTACCTCAGTTGTTATTGCGTCTGCTCGTTTATCCGTGGGTTCGGGTTCGAGACAGGAACGCGCTACATTTGTTTTTCTCATTTTTTGTTTTATAAATATACTTGCAATTACAATTTAATAATCGCAATTAAAAATTATAATAATGTGCAGTAATTAAAATGTTAACCCATTTATTTAATTATTTGAAACTAAATCGTTGTATAACAAGATTTGTACGCTTTTACCACAATTTCTAATATAATTTCTGCTATTTAAATAGCTGAAATTGTAGACGCCTCGTTTAATTGCATGATTTCTAATATATATTTCTGCATTTAAATAAGGCGAAAAAAAATTGTTAACAAATTGTGTTAAAAGCGCACGAACCTGCATGAAACATCATTAAACAGGTAATTCTTTTAAAAATCACTTTTAAAATGCATTTTATACATTCTTTATCGATGCAATCATATTGAGAAATCGTATCAATTCCTGATTTTAAAGAAACGTCATTTATGTATTGCCTTAACAAGGGAAGTCAATGCGATGATAATACTAATCTATTTAAAAAGTAAGAAGCACAATTATATTAAAAATTAGCACATTAATTAAAATAAAACATATTTTTTGCATATTAAATATTTTTAAATTTGTAATACGTATGCTTGCACTTTGAATTATTTTGCTTTCTTATTTATCTTCTATCTGCATTTATTTTTATTTTATTTAAAAGCGTTTTATTTTATTAGAACCAGAGGGTGCCACAACAGACTTTGTAACACAGCAAACTCGTTACAAATTAAGTATTTAAGTTGTGTTATAATATTAGATCCCTTATTTCTCGAGAGCTAAGGAGTGTTGTATAAAATCCGTTGAACCTGAGAATAAGGGGCTTCTATCCTACATTATATACTATAAAGATAATCAAAATAGGTGATTACCAAGCTTCCTCTAACGCCGTAGTTAATTTTTTCCCTATTTTTTTCTATTTTTTCAATTTTTATCGTGGATATTCAAAAAGCATAGACGTTTTTCATGAACTGATTGAAAAATAATAACGATCATAGTTATTGTATATCTTGGTTTTTGCCATAACTCTACAATTCAGTTTATTTAATTAATTTAGAAAGGTAATATAAATTAAGTTTCTCAACAACATTTATCAAAATTATACAATTCTAAACAACTGAAATGTACATTAAAAAGTTTGAATAAATAAAGTATGCAATATTATGAAAAGTAATTTTTCTCTACTAACATCATTAGTATTATTATTATTTTCAAAAAAAATTATTTTGAAAGACATTATTTAGGGAAACCACTGACCAGCATCCTTCTTTATCTTTGGTAATACTTTTAAAAATATTTTTTCTGCCATGGTTCTTCAAATTCTGCATTTTTCTAATTTTGATTTTTTGCTTCTTGTGTATGTTCTGATGTAGCTTTGGATTTTTTAATTAATTTAAAATACCAAATACCTACAGTTTTCTATGGTTTATAGACGTTAATTAAAGGACTGTTCAAGTGGATTATTATTAAATCATTCCGTTTTGATGCTTTCAATCACCAGTTAAAATATCCTGGTCGCCAATGGCGACCTAGTGACTATATTTGTCGAAACGTGCTATCATTTTCCATCAGTCTTTATCAGTCTTCCATCAGTCTTCCATCAGTCAGAACCTTTTTCGTTTTCATGGTAGAAATTTTCTCTTTAAAATCAAATTATTTCAAAGAATGTTCCCATCAACTGTTCAGTCAGTTGATGCAAACAATAAAATATTAAGTAAGTGTGTGAGTCGTAATTAATCAAATATTTATAATTTGGATGTACGTCCAATCTGATATCAATGTTCGAAGTCTATAGATTTTAAGACACGATCCTCTTCAAAAAACCTTGATCATCAAATTTCTAAAATAAGTGAGTCAGTGTACTCTTACGACTTTAGAATAAAGTGTTATTTCTTTTAAAGTAAGTCGAAATATGAGGTTTGTTTTCCTCTAACTAAAATATATATTCTTTAAGTATACTTTACCATAACTACTATCGCGACTGAACGCCACCAGATAGGAGTACCATGTGACATTTAAAAGAAAGGACCCGTAGGCTAACTATCAAGGAATGCACACATTATTAACTGAGAGAGCTCCTGGAGAGAGTATGTTGGAGCACTATGAGATTTTTGTGAAGGTATTGTTTGGATCATTGCTTAAAGAGACGTATCTTAAAAATCTTAGATGTTTCATCGGCATGCTTGAACAATTATAACTTTATCTTTTGTTCATATTGTGATTGACGCTTTCGGCTTTCGTAAATTGTCGTTTTGCAAATATTTGTGCTCTCAGTTTATGTTTAACAAATAATGGACCTATCCTTTATTTTGAGAAATACAACATTCTAAAGGAACATGTTTTTCTTCTGGAAAATATTTCTCATACGTAATCTCCCCAAATTCGTCTAAACATCTATTATTATTATTATTATTAAATTAGTGTCTGAACATAACTTTATTTTATATGCTCTGTATCTTTTAACAGTGCTTTAATTTAAGATGGAATATTGTATAATATATTTGAATGAATGGATTCTGAAATCTATTGGAATTTTTTTTAACAATATTGGAATTGATTTGGAATTCCGTCGACTGAACTAGATTGATTAATTGAAAAAAGTGTTCTATAATAGCAAATTTCAATTAGAAATAATACGTTTCCTTAAAAAACAACATGCTAACTAGATATAGAAGTGTATCCATATTCTTCAGATTCAGATGTTAAAAACTGTTTACTCAGAATGTTTTTATAAGAGACTGGTGCAATATGTATAGGGCGCATTCTAAGATTCTAAATTTTTGTCCACACTGCAGCATCACATATTGCAGAACTTGGTAATACATGCTTAGTAATAAGAGTGTATATTTTTTTATTTCGTGTTTAGTTTTGTGAGTTAAGTAAGACAATTACATACAACTACACGGTAAGCGTTAATACACCAAGTGTGAAATCTATTTTTGAGTAATTTGGAATAATTCATTGAAAAATGTAAAACTACATTTTTCACCCACACGATTTTTTTTAAAGTTTACTTTTTGCTTGATTATTATTCAGATTTTGTTTTTATTCAAACAGTAAATTCAATTTACCATCAAATTGAATATCAAAACAAATTTTGTGTTAATTTAGAATTTTTTTTTTTTTTTAAATTATGACCGTGTACATTTCTTAGTATGAAAACATTAACAATAAAAAATTTCTTATCAACCGTGCACTGTCTCATGAGAATATAAAAAATATGCTTGACATAACATTTAAATTGCTTAAATTTCGTAAAGATGACAATAAAGAATTTTTCGTATCTATAATAATGAAGATAGAAGTTTGTGTGTGCATCTGTGTAACTGCCAGCTGTGTCCTGTAGGGACCGCTACACGCAGAGCAACAAAATTCGGTGGGAAGGTACCTCTATGTATGCGGGTTTCACCTCGAAGTCCCATTTTGGAATTTTTGAATAGATTTTTTTTAATGAATTTTTTTATGCGATTTTTATCTTTTTTTACGTTTTACTGCGATTTTTTCACATTAGTAAGATGAATCCGGTTCCAATCTTTTAGCCCAATATAATAAATTTAGTCCCCTATCCATTGTTTGAAATTTCGTAAAATTTGGTCCATAATTACTAAGGGATGCCGAGGGGTTAGAGCGTCCCTGCTTCGTCTTTCATTTACTTGGGCAACCGGGTTTGGTCTATCCATTTCTTTTCAGAAACAAAAGGTAAAAAATTACAAGGTAATTAAAATTTTGAAAATTATTTCAGGTAGGGCTTTTAAAATTGGCAACTATACACAAAATAAATTTCTATTTCAGAAAAGCTAATTTTCAACAAATTCCGTCGGTATCTTTTTTCCCTCTAGACAATGGATATAATTAATAAAGAAACATAAATTTCAAAGTCAAACCAAAAAATAACGCCATTTTGTTTCAAAAGTTAACGATTTTCTGTTTCAAAAGTTAATGATAATTGATAATGTTAAATGTCCTTGTTTTAATTTTGAAGGGTGGGGGGTGTCCGGTCGTAATTTAAATATCGTGTTGATGCTCTGATCGAAACATTCCCCTCTCCCTCTGCCCTCCAATTCAGAACTTTTTAAATAAAGATCATATTCAAACGAAATCTTTTATAACATTCTTCCAATTTCCCCCAGTGCTAAATTAATCAGTGTATCATATTTTCAGCCTTTGGTTTCCGCCATTTCAGAATATTAATCTCCAAGGGTGACATTTATTTTTCTCGGGTTCTACGGGCTCGTTTTGAACGGGAATTCGTTCATTCAACTTAACGTGAACTAATTAAGATATAGATTTGGCGTACCCTGTCAGTGTAAAGTGGAGCTACAAGATTTTCAGCGCGTGCACGACACGACTGCTATATGGTGTCGTAAGCAGCGGTCACATGCGCCGGAGTTCCGTTCGGAAAGAGAACATAGAGTGCCTCCTAGCGGTGGAAGGTGAAACTAAAAGATTTTTCATTTAATATTGGTCCGATTTAAACGAAATATTTTCTGACATTCTTCCCAAGTCCTGCAAGTACTAATTGAACGTCGTTATAATTTTTTTCAGCTCTTGGTTACCACCATTTCTGAATATTAATCTCCAGGTGCGGAGTTTTTTTCTCGAATTCTATGCACCCGATTTCAACTAGAATTAGTTCATTGAACTTAAGATGAACTAACTAATATATAGATAACTAACTAAGATATAAATTTGGCGCTCCCTGTTAGTGGAAAGTGGAACTAAAACGTTTCCAGCGCGGGTGCGGCTCGACTGCTATACGGTACTGTAGGCAGCCAGGACATGATCCGGAGTTTCGTTCGGAAAGAGGTTTGTTTAGAACAGAGTGTGTCCTCTAGCTGTGGAAAGTAGAACTAAAAAGACTACATTTAATATTGGTCCGATTCAAACGAATTATTTTCTATCATTTTTCGACAGTTCCCGAGGTAGTAAATAAACTTTGGTATCATTTCATCAGTCCTTGATTACTATTATTTCTGAATAATAATCTCCAGTGGGGGGATTTATTTTCTGGGGTTCTATGGTTCGATTTCAACGGGAATTGGTTAATTCAACTTAACAGGAAGTAATTGAGATATAGATAACAAATTAAGATATATATTTGGTATACGTTGGTGGTGTGAAGGAACGGTTTCGTTCTGCGAATTCCGAAGTGTTTTCACGGTTCGTACTATTTTTTGACGAGACCGGGAAGCGCCGGGCGGATCAACTAGTATACAATAAACATCGTTATAATAAAGTTTCCAGATATATTTTTTTCCGGAAGATCAAATTTCATACATGTAGAAACATGGCGATCTCTATTCGACATCGGTTTTTAAAGTCTAAATAACTGTTTTTAATGATATCCTTGTTTAATGCAATGTTCAGTAGTAGTATAAAAGTAATAAACATGAAGTTGTTACAAAAAAACTAATTTAATTAGATTTAAATTAACACAGACGATTTGTACAAACATAAAGACACGGGTGAACTCCTTTTAACACTAGAATTACCGTGTTTCTTGTAAAACGCGAACACCAAAGAGGGTCATAGCTGACCTATGGACTTCAATGATGTTTTTCTTGTTTTGTATGGCAAATAAAGACATCGTTTGATATCAACTAAATTCGAGTTAAGGTATTATACTGAATAATTAGAAAAACTTTAAAAAAAAGCAGTTTTACTTTGAAAAACAACAGTCATATGAGCAAAAAATCACGTCTTGGGTTATAGATGACCCGTCTCGGGAATTCTAGTGTTGACGCAGGACAAAATATCAACCTTTAATGCTAAAGAAGAATAATTACTAAAGTCTAGTAATTATATAAAAGTAATAGACACATTTATAAAAACAAGTTTTTTTTAAGAAAGAAAATTGAATATTTTACATACATACACGGGTGGCATGTTTCGTACACCAATGGTGACTTACCAATAAAAATTTAAATAAACAGAGCAGAAAAAATTGCGAACTACTTCAACTTTAAACATTGGTTGGTCATTTAAGGGACATTGGAAGAGTGTAAATGCAGTACAAATGTTAATCAAGTAATTATTTTAGAACCAACAATTTTTTTTTACTGAGTGGCGCATTTAGTACGTGTCTTTAAAGGTGAATATAAACACAATTAATACACTTTCTTGTGAAGCACGTAAATCCACTTAATGCTATTTTAACCGTATTTAGACGATTATTCGACCGCACTGTAATACAATAAAAACAGTTTTTAAATATATAATAAAAATAATCAAAACAGAAAACACTTCCATTTTTCTTAAGCAGCTGATAATTGCAGTTATTATCTTCAAGGGAAACGAGGAATGACAAATGGAAGTTAACGTCGACAATTAATTTCTTTTATTACAATTCTTTTATTATGTAATTATAAAAAATTAACAACTATAAAGCTGTTTATTCACTTAATCAAAATCACCATATTTATTTTAATAAATGATTTTGTACCAACTTCGATAACAGACAAAGAATGTAAGAATAAAATAAGGAAAGTGTTTTTGTGCAAACACTTTATAATTATAATAAACATGACAAAAAGTTCTTTCCATTAATTAAGAGTATGATACAAATTTTATAATAAACAAAAAGCTTTCAAGGCGTTCTATCTTATAAAATTCCAGGGAATGCGTTGCCTTTTGTAAAATAAGGCCACATGCTTCAAAAAGCTACAAATAAGCACATACAAATTTCAAAATGCTAATGAGGATATACAAAACATATGTAAAATATGTTTTTTTATATTTATATTTCTTTTTGTACAAAAATAAAGCCTCATTATTTTGGAAAGAAATTCGAAAGTCGTTAAATAACCTTTCTTCAAAAACTCTCTTTATATGAGATATTTTTTTATATCATAAAAGTACGTAAAACATATTTTCTGTGTTTCAGTGCAGCTTTTACATACACAAATGTTGGAAACACATGGGTATTTCTCGTCATCACAGGCAAAATATATTTAAAAAACACATGCGTTTGCTACATATTTTAGTCATTCTTATGCCAATGTTTTTATCTTTATTCAAACTAATGTAAATACAGTGTTATATATGTCTTTGTTAACATTTCATAATAATAGCTCTCTTCCAATTTAAAGTAAATACGAATTCTTTAAAATAAAATAATCGTACGAACGTTATTTTAAGTATTTCAAATATTTAGAAAATTATAACGGAGCCTTAAATTTCAGAGTCAAGTTTTTATTGCTGAAGATACATTCCAGGGAAATGAACCATGCATAATGTGTATGAAAAATACTTATATTGGCTTAAATTTCATTTATAATATATAAGTCTATACTTACTTTTTGCATTAAAAACTAAACAATTTAGAGATTTTTAAAGAACATTACGGGATGATCGTAGGAAAAAGCTTGCTAACGATTTCAATTTTATGTAAGTGTATTTCAAATTATTCATAGCTACTTTTATCCATAAAGAAACATTTTAAGCAATATCTAAACATTTAAAGCAGGTGCCTAGTCAGGTGAAGGTCTCGTCACCTGATCAAGATTCTAAATTACGAGACCGATTCCTTTCTCTTTTTTATTATTATTATTTTTTAATTCTGCCAATTCAACAATGTTAAATAGAAACCATAAACCGGCAAACAAAGAAAATTGTTGCAGATAGCACTGAAGCGATGCCAAAAAGGCTTTTTTTCAGGTGGATCACAGCCATGCTGTTATCAGACGAATATCGCCCTGCGTCCAGGTACTAACTCGTCAAGATAGGCACTCATGCCCGCCATGTAGGGGCCTGGTTAGCGGTATACATATAAAAAAGCATTTAAAGCAATATTTTGCATTACAGATGATATGACGTACTTTAATTTTAATTACGACTTTGTTCTATTTTTTACATTTTTAGTTACTACAGAATTTCTTACAAGCACGTAATTAATGCTAAAAAATTTTGTATTTTTATATACATTAATATTTTACGCTTTACAATATGTAAATATATAATGTGTAATGTACAAATGTATGTCGCAAACTTATATATCCTTCTGTATGTTTTGCTTTAAGTGACAGCACAAGGTAACGTTTCTGATGGCGTTATTTCTTTCACTTGTTCTGAAAAAACATCCATTGTGAATATTATCTACATCAACCTTCATAAAATTTAAAATAACTGAATCTAACATTAAATGCAACAAATATTTTGGGACTTACCGCTTGCAAATGTTTCTGGAATTTTTAATAAATAAAACAACTCTATGAAAACCTTTTAAAATTATGCTTATACTAAATTTCTTTTCATAATCATGCATAAAAATGTTGCATATATGTATGTAAAATATATGATATGTTTAATAATTTGTGTCGCGTTTCAAACAGCGCCTTTCTGTTATTTCTAGTTTAAATTTAAACCTTTTGATCGCATTTAATGCATTTATGACTAACGCTATACAGGTACCTTTCTCCAAATTATATTCGACAAAGTCAGATTTTATGAAATTGAATGCCATGGAGAGCGGAACCAAGGAGAGATTTCATCATAATTAAGTATAATTTCGATGCATAAGTATTTGTCAAAATCTTTCTTGAAGGATGGAAATTCCATGTTTCATATTTTATCCCGTAACAGGATATTTTGCTAAGATATGAATTTTAGATAGAAGTCAAATTCCAGCATTTATTATTCACAATAATGCAGTTTCCATTTGATACTCTGATTTGATACTCTGAAATATCTAAAGTTAAATTTACTGCGTCAAATAATTGTTGCATAAGAAGATTTAAATTTATCTCAAATGTCACATATTTTATTCGCTGAGAAGAGAAATCAAATATTCAGAACAGGTTTAATTGTATTTTTATTCCATCTAATATAAAATAAGAAAGAAAAATCCCACTTATGGAAGAGATTATGAATCATATTTGAAACGGTTTTCGAAATATTCTCCAAGGTCAATTTTGTGCTGCCCAATACATTATATATTTTGTTAAAAATGCCTGTAAAACTACTTTCATAGCTAGAATAAACAGGTTGCAAATTCTTTCAATATCACGCAGCTAAACGCGCGAAACTCCAGATCCAGGAATTTCATTAAACATAGATAATGTAATTATGAAATCAATTTTATCTTAATCAGAAATTAATGAAATGTTATGAGATAATTTCACTTAATTCGAACAGAATTAAAAATAAACGAATAAAAAAACTTGTTAATAACACCATAAAAATAAGAAAAGTGCTAGGCCTTTCGAAAGAACTTTGTCTTTCTTCGTCAGGCGGAAAGAAGACGTGCAACCACTTTGAAGGCAGGAGCAAGATTGAAAGGAAATGGGAGTGCAAGGGGGACAAGTTAAGAGAACAGCCAATAGGAAAGCAGAAGGCATCAGTCAATCACAAAAGAGAATTACCTAGAAAGCAGAACATTATGAAAATTATAAACAAATTTGAAAACAAAAAAGTTAAATGCTTGAAAAATGTAAGTACAATGGGTATTAAATGTAGAAAATATAAACAAACATAAAATTCAATGCCAAAATGAAAAAAAAATTATTATTATTATTATATGGTTGAGCTGAACAAGTTTTTCCAAGCTGCAGAGATCATGGTGAAATCAGATTTTTCATTAACTGTAACCTCGCGATTAAGATAAATAGCTATTTTTTCAAGAAATTCCAATTCAGAGCATTAAAGATAATTTTAGCATTTTAAAAATCAAAACTAAGGCCGGAATCCCAAAAATGATTGGCAATAGCAGATTTAGAAATTTCCTGGTTAGTGACATAACGGGAGTACTTTTTTTAAGAGTGTTTCAAGATTTCTTTTAGTTTGACCTATATAAGAAAGATCACAACCATTGCAAGGAACATTATAGATTCGCCATTTTCGAAGATTAGGAACGGGACACTTAGTGGTGGTGAATTAAAATTTATTGACAGCGTTTTAAAACTTTAGCTAATCTGAAACATAAAGGAGGATAACAAGACAGAACAATTAAATGATCAAGTTTGGTTTTAACATATTTAGAAACGGTAGATTTACTAGAGGGTTTATTGAATTTATTAACAGCATTATCGATAACAGAAACGTTAAACCCTCTCTTGACAGCAACATATTTTAAATAAATAATTTCATCATTCAGGGAAACTGAATCCGACATTTTAGGGGCATGGTTTACATAAGTGTAAAATACACCGATTTTTTGGTTGGCTGGACGATTTGAGAGAACACGATGGAGATTAGAGACAGAAAAAGGTTTTCTATAAACACAGTTTTGAAGAGAGCACATCTGGTAACAAAAACATCAAGGAATGGGATTGTATTACAATTTTCTAATTCAAAAGTAAACTGAATATGTGGGTCGATAGAATTGACAGTTTTAAGAATGGTGGAAATACCAAAAGGATTATGAATTAAAACAAAAGTATTGTATTTATTAAAAATGTCCAGGAAACAATTTTCACTCAGTTTTTTTTACTCGATTAAATCTGTCAGTGATTGCTCGGTCGGTAGAACGTTGGTGCGTTAATCTGAAGGTCTCAAGTTCAACTACTGCTCTGGAAATTTTCACTGAGTTGAAATTAAGCTATGTTAGCTTACTATATATATCCTTATTTTCACTTCCCTGGTAGGGCCAGCTTTTAGGTGATCTAGTTTTTGACCATAGTTTGTTTTTATAATTTTTTTCTAAATTCATTTATTTTCAATCTCGTACCTTGTCGCGTTTGGCGACGGGTTCAGTTCCGGCAGAACATTGTACTTTTTAAGACCTTTAAAGGGGACAAACACTGTACTCTACAGACTTAGTTTACTGGTGTGTTCAGTCCGTCTTAGGCAATCAATTATCTTTATTTTTACTATTTTCTGTGTTGTCTAACTGTAAATATAAAATGAATTTTAAAATCAATAGAATTAGGTAAAATATGAAAGCTTTTGTGGCTTTCGAATATCATACAGATAGTAAATCGTCAACACTGCAAAACTGATTTTGCATCTCAATATTAAACATTCACAAATTTTAATTTTATCTTATTTTATATGATTTTTAGCGCCTATCATGGAATACTGAAGTCTTGACTATGCACAGTTTGAAACATTTATTAACTGTCGGACTCTTCAGACAAAACATATTTTACTTTTGTCTCAAATTTGCGTAAAATAAAATAAAAAAAAACACGTTTTACAATATTTCCGTAGTGAATTATAAATTTATTTATGTAAGAGAATGCAATAAAATATATTTTTATTTTATTTCAAAGAGCAAATATTTAAACAATCTTAAATCAAAAACCACCATTAATTTTATGAAAACGATATAAAATGCTTTAGATAAAGCGAATGAAACAATGTAAGTAAAAATAATTGCAGAGTGGAAGCATTATCTGCAGAAATGTTTAAACATTTGTTTAATAATAAAATATATCATAATTAAATGTAAACTGTTAAAATCCCTTGCGCTCTTCTTTTATCGTAAGTTTGTTTAAAAGAAACCAACAATTATTAACTGAATTTTCTTGGTAGACTTAAGATTAAATGTAATTTAAAATTTAAAATTTATTTGGAATTCTGTTAAGTTGTACTACAAAAATTACTTTTATTTAAAAATCTTGAAATCAATCATATATTATGTAAAGAACACATTATTTTTATAATTAAACTAATTTTAATCTTACATTTCGTTTAAAGTGTAATGCTACTACAATAATATAGACACAACTAATTAAAGTTTCGTTATTCTATGTAAAATTTAAATATTATATTCGAAAACTGTTTCTATGCGAAAATGACTAACGTGTTCTCTAAATTATGATGCCTTTAATACATGAAGTTTGTAAAATGATTTTTAGTTTAATATGTTTTATATTTTAGTATATTAGTGTTTATTCATCAGATCAGACAATGTAAAATTAAATTGATAAAAAATTTATAAAAATGTGCAATGGTTACGAAAGAAAATTTCTAATAAATTTTATTTTCTCACTTACTTCTCTTAGTTCATAGAAATTTCGGAACGACATAATGTGTGGAATGTCGACATAACTACAGGGTGTTTCACGAAGAACTCCTAACTTTGAAAATAAATAACTCGGATACGGTCATGCATAGAAGCATAAAACCACTGGTATGTTTATGAAAGAAAAACCCGTAAGAATCTGATACAGAAACTAAAAAAAAATTGTTTAAAATAGCGCCAATAGATGGCACTGTAGTCAGCATTATGGATCCTTATAAATCGAGCTCAGATGGTAAGAACGGTCAGACCTCCAAGATTTCGCCGTTGTAAGGTGAACGCTATTAGGGCAGTTGCAATTGACGTCACCTTGGAGGTAAACAATACAAATAGGCAGTTCTGATTGGTGGAATTACCCTTATCTCCAAGTGAATACAATGGTTGATCAGCTGATTGCAACTGCCCTATAGGTGAAAGAAATTCCAAAAGTGATGTGTACCGTGGAGGTACGTGTGTTTATTGTGTGTACCACTGATTACATCATAGTCGTAATGCCACAAGCAGAGGAGGCAGTGACAATTTCTTTCTTCGTTTGCGACATGCATATTGTGTGAATGGGGCACATTTTGAATAGTTTTTTAAGTGATAATGCCACCTGTAGCGCCATCTATCGGAGCAATTTGTTACTAAAATTTTGTGGTTTCTGTATCTGATTTTCAGCGTTTTTTTAATAATCATACCAGTGGCTTCTATCTATCACCATTTCCGAGTTATCTATTTTCAAAGTTAGGGGTGCTTCGTGAAACACACTGTATCAATACAATTGAAATTGCATATTACATTATAAGAAAACCCAAGGTGTGTGTGATAGTGTTCATTACGGGTCAACAAAGCAGTAAAATCTTTATGCAGTCCACCCTTTTAGATTAGTTTTACAGATTCGATTTTTCGAATTAAGCAGCATCAAATTTATCGTTTTAGAAATATTGTGAAAAAACAAAAATATCTTGGAAGATGAACTACATCCAAAAATGTACATATTTCGAAATATCTTCAGTTGGATTTCGACTAATCGTACGATAAACGATGTAGTCAGAAGTGGTTCATTCTTTTGTGATTCAGTGAAATATGTACCATGGATGAAATAATTTTGCTCATTTACGCATAACTGTCTGTGCACGTCATACGCTATTAAGAAATGTAAGTATAGATTTCAGAACAGGCTGAAATCACGTTTTGTCTTTATTTGATGTTTACATTTGGCAGTAGTTTCTTTTTCAAGATAGTTTTGTATTTCTAAATATCATTTTCATCACGTGTGACGTCATTCTACTGTAAACGAATAAGAGTTTTTCAATTGAGATATTGGGAATTAATCTACGTTTAGAATTTATGATAAAAGGAATTGGAATTCATTTTGTCGGGGCTTTTTCTCTTCTGCTTTTGGAAAAGATTTTTCTGGAAATAAATTTCTTTATTTTTTACATTTCGCGGTTTATATCGTATTAATTCTCCTTTACTGAAGATGCATGCTTTACATATTTTTTTTTAATTTATAGATAGGGGGAAAGTAATTCTTTCGATCATTTACGTTTTGATCAGATATTAATGTGTCATTATTTTATAAAATATAAAATTATAATAGAAATATATTTATACACATATGTTTTGTTTTCAATACAAAAATTATTAAAACAATTTTCTATTCGTAAATCTGTATGGAAAACCCAATGACTAATAAATGTAAAGATGTGTGAATTTAGGAGCATTTATAACTTCTTCACATACTACATGTAAGTTAGTTCCAAACCATTAAATAATTCAATGAAGTGATTTTTTTGTGTGTTTATGTGTGTAAAACTGTATTTTCATAAACAATATTAAGAAAATGCTTATATTTATAGAATAACAAACATAAATAATTTTGAATCTTTTCTGATTTGTATAAAGCATATACAAAATACTAAGTCACGTCAAATTGATTCAGATTTCTATAAATCTTTTTTTTTTCGAGTTATTGTCAAATACATTTGTGTTTATAATCATAAGCATATGAATAGCAGTTTTCAAATACACATAAAATATAATCTCTAATATACTTAGATTTCATTAGACAAGCACAAGGATTTCTCATTTATTCATATATTACTTCCAAAATATGGAAATATAATTATTTATAAATGTTAAAAATAGTAATTTTAATGCATTTGGGAATTAGTGATAGCAGAAATTCTTCTTTGATCAGAAATAATTTTCAGTTCAATTAGAATTTTTCAAATCAACGTAGTTATTTAATCTTTGGCAAATTACATTTTATCAGAAATTTGTTTGGTAAATCGGGATAAAAATCGAGATAAATATCATATAAATTTGCAGTACAAACAAACTCACGAAATGTGGAAAATATTCACTTACGATTTATGTAAAATGAACTAAGCGTTTGAGAATTAGAGTTTCCTGATAAAAATGCTTATATAAGTATTTAAATTATTTTAAGGTGATAGTTCCTTATTTATAATTAAAGGTATTCTCTTCAATAAGTCATTTAGGCGCTCCATCCTATTATGTGATGTTTTTAATTATACATAAATTCAGTAAGTTTAAGGTAATGTTGTTATTTACAATTTTACCAGTAATTAAATCTAAGTCAATATTTTAACTTCTTTTTATACACTTTTTACAATTTATGAAAATATAATCATTTATAAATGTTTAATGAATTAATATATATATTATCTATATATTACAAATTCAGACTTGAATTTAAAGTAATTTCATTTCGATGAGAATGTGGCGCTTTAATGCAATTAGTATTTAGTTTGGCTATTTTGTTACTTATGTAATATTTTCTGGTAGGGATATATGTGTGCTAGAAAATATATATTTTAAGGCACAAGAAAATTTTAACAGAAATATTTATTTATAGAACATAGTTCAGAATAAAAAAATAAGTATAAAATAATCTTCATACACAGATAATTTGTTCAAGAAAAACTTGACCTGTATTTGTTGATTTTCTAACCACAATGATGTTGTGACATGCAAAGTCAGAAAAAATGGTGTATGTCATAAGTGGGCATTTTTAATAGAGAAAGTCGTTTATTGATTCTTTAATGCATATATAATTACATAAATACATAATTACATAATACATAGTTACATAAATAATGCATATATACTTGTTTTCAAATGTTAAATTACAACCTTTGTTTTGAAGCTAACCTTAACATAAATATAAATGACTTTTAATAAAGCTAAACAAATGGTTTATATGAAGAACATTAGATAACATTAGTTGAAACTAATGGAATAAATATACGCACCATTTAAAAAAATTAATTCGTACATTTATAGAAGCTAGAAGAAACTATGAATATTTCACTTTTGTGAATTTTAAGTAATTTTTATTAATGCTAATTGATTTTCAATTTTTGCAAGATATTCTTGGAAATGTCCCGATTAACCATCGTAGTGAGTGCAATAAACATATTTTTGCATGGAAAATGTGGAAGTGTGTGTGTTATAATTCGATGAAATCGTTGAAGAAGATTGGCGAAAAGCTGTACGGAATTGCAGTTGAATTATATAAGTGAAACGAGTTGTTCTTTCGATGAATAAAGATGGTCGCAGTCGTCGTTTATCCGAAGCATAAGTATAGTGGATGATCCAGGCAATGAATTGACATCGTGGGTGTTTTTCCAGTATGAAAAGAAAACAACTTATTCAGAATTCCATGTTTTATTTTAAAAATCGACATGGAAGCAGTCCTCACATGATTTAAATGTGCATCGCCATCTCTCACTGAAATAGTTGTCAGAAACTGTTATTAAAATACATCGAATGTGATCATAATTCTAGCCAAACTATTAGGCTGAATTATTTAGAATACAGGATGAGTAAAAGACGTAGCCAGGGGGCTGTTAAAAATTGCAAAACTGCCAAAAAACTGAGGGAAGCACGATTACACTCGCTTTTTGTGAATAAACGGAAAGATACCAGATCCTGACGTAGCGCGTGTTCTAACCAATGAGAGAATAAGGAATACGTTTACAATCTACATCATGACCAATGAGGATGATAAAGTAAATAGTTCTAACATATTCTAAGCGGACGCATTTTATAGTGAAAAGAAACGAACGCGCGAAAACTCGGAAAGAGGAAAAGGAAAAATAAAATAAAATGGCTTTCGAAAAAATGATCAGAATTTATGATATCATTTAGGAGTAACTGAGAGCTTTATATTTAAGTAAATTGGGCAAAATAATAATGAATTTAAGGGGAATTTAATAGAATTAAATAGAATTAATGATAGATATTATTAAGGTATAAGGAAATAGTGAAACTGTGTGTGTGTGTGGTGATATATAACAAGTATATAACTACAGATATCTAATTATCATATCATTGCACAGAATAAGGTAATCGGATTTCCGGAGATTTAGACATACTTTGTGAAACTTAAAGTAATTACATAACATATAGCTCATTCACGCACAAATGTTGAACTCAGGACAACACTTTCGCATGCTAAATCTCCTAGCTCACACGGCCACAGAGTACCTTCATAAAACAGTAGATAGGCACTATATTACAAGTACTATTTCATTCTTGTTTAGGAAAAGAGGGGGGGAGGGTTTCAAAAATACCACTTCCTCAGTTTTGGGTAAAATTCTCTTTTAAACACAATTTAGAACGTGATTTGAGATGTTTTGGTAAGTAAGATAAATAGAAAAGTCATGTTTTTTTAAGTACGTTGAACTCTTTCGGCCTGTTTTTAAAGCCAGGATATTGTTGGGATAGCTCAGTAGGAAGAGCGTTGGCACGGTAAGCCAAAGTACCCAGGTTCTAGTCCTGGTCCCGCCATTTTTCGCTCTGTTGGAATAAATATATCAACTATGATATTCAAACCATTGGATATAATTTACCTAGTTGAAAATACTTTCCTCTGTTCATTAAGACTTAATTACATGGGGTACAGGAGTTTCTGTGTTATTTCAGATTCATCAGGTAAAATGCTACAGTTATAGCTCGGATAAATGACATTAGTGCTGCAGTTCACTGCCTTGTCCATCAAATAAAGGTGAAATATGCCAGCCGAGATATTGTTGGGATAGCTCAGTAAGAAGAGCGTTGGCATGGCAAGCCAAAGTACTCAGGTTCGAGTCCTAGTCCGGCATATTTCGCTCGGTTGGAATAATTATCAACTATAATATTCCAACCAATGGACAGAAATATGGCATTGTAGATTTTATTTTTAACACCATAATTGTCTTACTATAAACTTAAACTTAATATTATGATTTATTATTGTTTCCTTATAGTTACTGTAAAATTTATAAATATAAGAAACTCTGACAAAACGGAGCCTCTATATAAATGAGGAAATCTACTGTCCTGAAAAAAGTTAATCGTGATGTTAATAGTGTAAATCACTCACAAAAAAAGAGTATGCAAAAGGTCGGAAAACGGTCTAGAATGAAATATTTTTTTCTGTCCTCAGAAATTCTGTTTCAGCTTTCCTATTCAGGATTTACTGTATATACTTAAAATGTTACTGATTACAAATGAAATGGACAAGTTCATAATCGATTTACACAGTGTACACAGCGCATGCGGTAATGTAGTTTTAACTTTTTTACCAACTAGCATTGCTCCAGTTGGTAAAAAAGTAGTTTCACAATGGTTGATCAAAAGCTCATGAAACTTCTGTTCTGAAATAAAAGAACCAAGAAAAAATACACTTTACTATATGAAAATGCTCGATAATACTTAAAAAAATTCTTTTTACGAGGTGTCTTTATTTATTGCTGACACCAGCTTAATCTCATTAACCCTTTTGGGTTTGATTAGTTTTTTTTTAAAATATGCTTTCCAAATAAAAAAATTAACATTTATGGAAATGTAACGATTTTCTAATTTATTAAAATTTAACGAATATATTTATTTTTCGCACTATTATTTTAATAACAATAGGCTATGGAAGAATTTTTGAAAATTTCGTATTACAAAAGGAAAAAATATACAAAACATAGTATATTTTGTGTGTTAGCATAATCGATTGGTTCCGGCAATTAGACCCTATTTTGTAAATTTAAAAAATAATACATGCGTATGAAATGAATGTCTCAACAACGGTGTATAGAGCTTTAAGCAAACCTTTTTTGTTTTACTAGGAAAGGCTGAAACATACATGAATTTGTAATAATAAATGAATAGACATATACAGTAATTACTTTACGCAATTAATAACAAATGCAATTGTAAAGACAAAATCATAGTAAATGTGCAAACATGCTCTCTCTTTAGGACGCCAGACCTAAAAGGATTGAAAATCGAGAACTTCTCAAACAATATTACATTTCAGGAGGTTTTATGTTAAGTGCTACCAGTGGCGTTACTGACTATTATTGGGGCACTAAATACATACCTGAAAGTTTTATTCCTTTTGTACCACGGTTTTTTAAAAATAAATTTAATGTTGTTTAATGGCAGAACTTTCTGCCAATAGATAAGGCAAAAATTACGTTTAAAAATTAGTGGTGAGAAAAGATTAATTTTGGCAGACATGAATTTAGTTCCCCAAATAAAGCCAGTTACGAGCCGCCACTGAGTGCTACTTAGGAGTTTATTACCATTACAATTTTGTGTATAATAAAACATTCGTTACTTTAAAAATCATATCACAGCTTTAAAATGTACTTCCATCAGTTATCGCTCATAGTCAGTTCTGATAATGAAATATTTTTTGTGTCTCGTTAAATGAATGATATATGCTACAAACGCCATATTCTATAGAAATTTAGTATACTCCAGTGATGCATACTAATGTTATTATGTTTGAAGTATCCTAACATAATTAAAATACACTGAATACGTTTTTCCCCATACACCAAATGTGCCGAAATTATTTCGTGGGCACATGTAACCGAATTATATCAGTAACATATTTCAACTCCAATAGAAAACATTTTATACTAAACCTGCATAACATATACCAATATAGTGGAAATTCAAGTCTAATTACGAAAGTTTGTATACGATGCGTATATGCAAACAGACTGGCGCACAGGGGAGTACTTAACACAAAATCCTGACCAAAATTAATGTTCTTGTGTTTTAAAGTTAAAACCATTGCTTTTGACTTACGATTAGTAAATACACTTAATTAATGTTATATATGCATTGTCTTCAAAACTATAACCAATACGATTATAATTCAAAATTTTCCCGACAAACTCCGACACAGCTTTACAAATCTTTGAATATATTAGATAACATATTTTCATAAATATATTTCAATAAATTATATCTAAAAAGTCTTAATATTAACCCATTTTCAATTTAAATTATTTAAAGTAAAATTATTTAAATGCACATGTCAAAATATACATTTAAACACAATATCAAAGCTGAAACATAACAAAAAAGTACGTCTTCTCACAAAGAATCTTTCAGTTCAACTGAGGGTAGGAACCACCGGATATGACTCAAACTCCTGAAATACACATAGATCGACGCACCAGTTAGTTAACTATTGTAAAATATGATGTTTTAGAATTGTTGAGCAAATTTTAATTTATGCCTTTTTGGCCAGGATTTTGCATTAAATATTCCACTGTGAGGCGGTTAGACAAACCAATGTTATACACACTCTCCAACATAGTTTAAAAGTATTTAAAAGAAACACAATGTACCTTTTAATCAAAAACGTTTCTCATAGATTTACAGAAAATACCATTAGGCTGCACATTTTCGTTTTCTTTAATTTTATAGTAGAAAATATAATAAGTTCAGTAGTCGTATCTTTAGATGGAAAAAAGAACACACTTCAAAAATTCTATTGCTAACTCCTAATTTATATCCAGAAATTAGCATAATATAAAGCTGAGTTGCACTTCCAGGCACCTACGGGAGCGGTCAGGCACTCAACCGCCGTACCCAAGTTCTAAAGAACTGTTGAACTTTTAATACGCCCGACCAGGAGAGTTCTGTAAGTGCTACGGCAACTATTAGAATTTATAGTCGGAAAACTATAAGAATTATTTTGTACATCCTGTGCATAATATATAGATTTGTATTTATACTACATTGTATGCTAAAACTAAGTTCAGTTAGGAGCTAGAGCAATTTCATTCAATAGGTCTAAATGTACTCGAATTATTTTGTGCTTATCTAAATGATCTATAGAATTTATACACACCAAGTAATATACAAAAAATTCGTTAAATTTAAAAACACATACCGCAATTGAAAACGCACTTCCAGCAATTGGTGGGCCCTCTAAAGCAACAAAGTAAGTGAAAAATGAGTTTTCAGATACGAAGCTTTTAAATTTTCTTTCAACATTTTAATTTAGAAGATAACTTCTCTGCATATAATACTATTAAGAAAAGTTTTATAGCATCTTTTCTTTGCTTATGATCAAACAAATTTATTTTCTTACATGCTGAATAATACATTATATAAATCTGAAAATTTAAAACTTACTTTCTTATTGGATATCCTATGGTTCTAGGTGAAAGAAAATGTACATTTGGAACACTGTAATGACTTTGTTTACAACTTTTATATAGCGCAACACCAAGAGTTTACAAAATATAAAATCATCTTAGCGTTTTTCTTGTTAAAAAAATCATAATACTGTTTTCAGCCTTGTTTAAAATTCCAAATCCGATTCATCCATTTCAGACTCTGCCTCATGGAGCTCAAACCCAATCCAAAATCAGGGTTCAACAAATTCTTGTAAAACTGCTGCTTTTCAGGAGTAATAAATCGTAGCAGATATTCAAAATCCTTCTTCTTTGAATCCTTAATTTTCAGTTTTTTCTGGTTTATTGAGTGATGACAGAATGATGTCCAGTTTTGGTTCCTGAACTAGATAGGCTTTTTCTTCTACGCCACAGTAGTTTTCCGAAACTGACACAGATTCATTTGCTTTGTATGTTATCCTTATAGCCTTTGAGATATGGAGGTTTTTGCCCTTCTTAATCTGGCCCTTCATGACTGGCTCAAAGTTGAACAAGATGTCATCTGGCGTCCCGTCAACCATTATAAAAGGAGGATTTCTGCTCGATTCAATCATATTATATGTATATATATATATCCACATATTCTTGTTCAGTTTCCACAACCTCCATCCTTTTCAACCTCTGAGAATAGTTCCCAATGTTCCTGTCACATTGGCAATATGAATGCCTCTTAACCGGGAGCAGATGCACTATCTGCACATTCAAATATCTACATAGCATACACTGGAAATGAAACAACGTGTAGTTCCAAGCAATAGAATTTTTGAAGTGTGTTCTTTTTTCCATCTAAAGATACGACTACTGAACTTATTCTATTTTCTACTATAAAATTAAAGAAAACAAAAATGTGCAGCCTAATGGTATTTTCTGTAAATCTATGAGAAACGTTTTTGATTAAAAGGTACATTGTGTTTCTTTTAAATACTTTTAAACTATGTTGGAGAGTGTGTATAACATTGGTTTGTCTAACCGCCTCACAGTGGAATATTTAATGCAAAATCCTGGCCAAAAAGGCATAAATTAAAATTTGCTCAACAATTCTAAAACATCATATTTTACAATAGTTAACTAACTGGTGCGTCGATCTATGTGTATTTCAGGAGTTTGAGTCATATCCGGTGGTTCCTAGCCTCAGTTGAACTGAAAGATTCTTTGTGAGAAGACGTACTTTTTTGTTATGTTTCAGCTTTGATATTGTGTTTAAATGTATATTTTGACATGTGCATTTAAATAATTTTACTTTAAATAATTTAAATTGAAAATGGGTTAATATTAAGACTTTTTAGATATAATTTATTGAAATATATTTATGAAAATAAGTTATCTAATATATTCAAAGATTTGTAAAGCTGTGTCGGAGTTTGTCGGAAAATTTTTGAATTATAATCGTATTGGTTATAGTTTTGAAGACAATGCATATATAACATTAATTAAGTGTATTTACTAATCGTAAGTAAAAAGCAATGGTTTTAACTTTAAAACACAAGAACATTAATTTTGGTCAGGATTTTGTGTTAAGTACTCCCCTGTGCACCAGTCTGTTTGCATATACGCGTCGTATACAAACTTTCGTAATTAGACTTGAATTTCCACTATATTGGTATATGTTATGCAGGTTTAGTATAAAATGTTTTCTATTGGAGTTGAAATATGTTACTGATATAATTCGGTTACATGTGCCCACGAAATAATTTCGGCACATTTGGTGTATGGGGAAAATCGTATTCAGTGTATTTTAATTATGTTAGGATACTTCAAACATAATAACATTAGTATGCATCACTGGAGTATACTAAATTTCTATAGAATATGGCGTTTGTAGCATATATCATTCATTTAACGAGACACAAAAAATATTTCATTATCAGAGCTGACTATGAGCGATAACTGATGGAAGTACATTTTAAGCTGTGATATGATTTTTAAAGTAGTCACGAGCAATCATCTGAAAACAGAATGATTCTGTCATGCTTTTCATCATCAAAGTTAATTTTTATCACATGATACATGGAGGAGCACGCAGTGTTGGCACCTTTTTTGCAACCCCTTTCCATTAAGTGGAACATGTAGGAAATCGTAGTGTTTGCATCGTGAATATGTCCGTTGAACAGATAGAGCCACAGGAGTCCTTTATAGAATTGTCCGTGACCATACCGTGTCCTCGCATTTACATGTGCTTGCTGAAAGGATCCCAGACAGTACGCCACCTGTTAGCAGAATCAGGAAACTCAGACACACGAGAGTTGAAAAACGTTTTTAAAAGCCATGAGGGTTCGAATAGGAAATAGAACCCGGGGAATAGCAAGGTAGGTCAACAAGTCGTCTTTTTAACACTCTGAAGGTCTGAGGGCTTTTCTGCATTTTCACAAAAATGCTCATAAAACTACTACTAATTAATATTTTTTCACGGTTTGTTTCTTTCTAAAATACAATAATTACTAGTTTGAGTACCGTAGTTAATAGATTGGTATCCAAAGACGTGAAGTCGATTTGACTGGGTTCACTTTGTTAATGAATTAAGTTAGTTATTAATTTTTTTTAATATTTTAGTACATCAGATAATTGTTATTAACATTTATTTTTTTAAATGTACGTATCTATTTTAATAACTTTAATTTAACATTTTAATTAAAATAATTAAAATTTTTATTAAATATTTTTAACATAAATTTTATTAATATATTATTATTTTCTTTTCTTTTAAAAATACCATATAAATTCACCCTTTTTATTAATATTACATTTATTTAATGAATAAATTTATTTAAATCTAAATAATAATAATTATTATTATTATTAAATTAAATTCAAAATGAACATTAAACATACATCTATTAAAATCTTCAATTAAAGAATAAGCAATTTTTTTTATAATTAATGCAGTAAAACCTGAAAATAGCGGATACCACGTGCGTGTAGCAAACTTTCACGCAGGATTTTAAATATTTGACTGGATTTTTATACGACTGCTATTTTAAAAATTAATTGCATAAACCATGTTTATATGATTTACATTAACATAAGAATTGAATGTAACATTGAATGTAAGATTCTGCCTCCACAACTGCGCTCCCACATTGAAACGTCACTGATGCAAACATCGCTTCTGCTAATATCACGCTTATGCATTATTGGGGTTAAAACACATTCTTTGGCAACACAAATAAAATCAAAAGTGTAAATAAACAAATAATAGGTATCAGAAGTACAGTTATTTTTTCAATTATATCTGCTAGTTTCATCTGTAAGTCACATGATGAAAGCATGTGACGTCAGGCGGATATTGTCCATTATAAGAATTCTTTGCCTGCTGAATAAAGATAAGGAAAAAATAACAAACATTTTAAACAAAAAATATTGATTTGTTCATGTTAAAAAATCATAATTAATATTTAAAATGCTTTTATTGTCCTTTATTTAAATTCAGCCTTTTTATTATAAAGTAAGTATCATTAACTTTAATAAGATCTTAGATAAATGTTTATAAAGATACATTGATAAAAAAATGTACAACAAAAGTAATTATGAATTGCATTTCATATATTTTCTATGCACTCATTTTTTTTAATAATTCTTAGAAAGAATCTATGAAAATGTATAAAAATATATTTATTTCTAGTAAAAAATAATGCTGATTTTTAAGAATAAATAAAATGAAAGATATAAAGAAATGAAAGATTTCTTTTATAACAATAATGTTAAAAAGGATATAAAAATAAATTTTCATGACTGTTTAAATGTAAAATTTAAGCATTGCAACATTTCATTTAAACAAGTTTTTTATCGTTTACTATAGAAACTTTTGAGAAAAAGGCTTTCATGCAAAAATGTTGAGAATACATTTTAGTACATTAATTCATAACGATTTATTTTGTATATATAATTTTTAAAAACTTTTGTATTTATATCGTTGAGAGATATGTATACATTTTTTTCAGTAATGATCTTCTCAACATATTTTTTGCAAATATTTTCATGAAAGAAATATGTGTTTTTAAGTTTGAGTATCATCTATACGTTATGAATATCTAAAACATGTATTACACAGTTTAAATACAACACAATAAAGAAACGGAACTTGCATTATATTTATAAAGGCTTATGTCAAAATACAAAATTTGAAATTTTTAATTAGTTTAGCAAAATTCTGAAATATTTAACAGGCATATTCTATGATATTCTCAGAAATATTATATGACTTCTGACAATTTGCAAAATCCGTACTCTCACACAAAAAACCAAATAGTATATGCATGCGAATTAAACTATGAGTGTTGGCGGTTTGAGACTTGTATTAGATGATTACGATATTTTGATGTGCTAAATAAAGTAAAAGACTAAAAGTCCTTCCGGCCTGTACCGGGAGGAAAAGGTAGCTTTCATAGTGCATGTTTTTAAAAATTCAACCCATTTTACTCAAACACCTTAAGCTAAATTGCTTGGAACCAAATTATAGAAGATTCAATCCCGGTTTTAGTTAATACTGAATTTGACTGCGCATTTCAGCATGAGAGCTATTGCATAACAAATATCAGGTTGTTTCAAAATGTCAGCAACCCTAGAATTTCAAACTGCCGTATCTCTGCCATTTTTTCCGATAAAGCCAAAACAAAAAATGTTCCGGAATCCTTGTACCACGATCTAACACTTAACGGAAACAACCTTTCAATTTATAGTGTTTTATACATCTTTTTTATTTATTTTTTTATTTTTTAACGGGTCGTCATTTTGAAAGAAGATGGCGGATGAATCTGGCCAACGAACTCGTTTGAGACCTTGGTATGTTCTATACTCATACTCAGTTACATCCAAATAGGTTCATAAATAAGAGAGATACAGCATGACATATGTCAGATATATATATATATAAATCAACATTTGAACGGAGGCTGGTTTAGGGGTCTGGGGGTCATGATCAGTGAAAATATAGCAATATTTTTTGGAATTGCTTCTCTTCGAACGGCTGCAATAGGTAGCTTTTTGTAATGAAAGCTATACTTAAAAAGAAATGAATATATCAAAATGAATTGACGCCAGTTTCATGTATGACTTTGATAAAAGAAACACATGTAGACTTATTTTATATTAAGCACGTAGTTCAGATAAAAATATCATACGTTTATTTAACATACATTAAATAATTCAGTTATTATCACGTATAAAATAATAATTGTTTTATGCGTTAGAAATGTGCAAAAATAACGCAAGATTGAGAAATTTCCATACAAATGCAATTTTCTTTTCTAAATATCTATTTACAAAGTAAAAAGTTTTTCTTTTTACATTTTGGCAATTGAAAAATATGTCTTCATCTGATCATTATTTACACGATCAATGAAATATTCTCTGTTTTATATTTTAAAGTGCACAATTATTCTTGCAGCATTTATAAATCACATATTTGTTTTCATCCTATGTTTTTCAGTTCCATTCCAACATAATGAGAAAAACTAAAAAAAATAAAATGTTACAAAAAAATAAATATATAAAAATTTAGATTTTTAAACAGTGGATAGTCGAATTCATTAGTTTCATAGCGAAACGTAAAATGATGAATGCAAGTTAACATCGACAATTTATTTGTTTATTCCAACGCACCTATTTTATTATTAAAGTTTTATAAACAACAAAGCTGTTTGATCTCTCACTCGCAAGTATTATACTTCTTTTAAGAATGTTTAATGTTTCGTACCAACTTAATCCCAGACAAAGATTTAAGAGAATAAATAACGGGAAGTGCTTTTATGAAAACATTTTACTGCTTATAATAAACACGACACGAACTTTTCACATTTAATTATGAGTCTCGAACGAAAATTATAATAAGCGAAGAACTTTCAAGGCTCTCATTCATACGAAATCTCTAGAAATGTGTAGCCTTTCATAAAATGAGACCCCATACTTTAAAAGTACGCATTGAAAAGTTACAAGATAAACACAAAAAATTCGCAAAATGCTAATGATGATATACAAAGCTTAGGTTGAAATTCTACTTTTTTTTTCATATTTTCATTTCTTGTTGAAATAAAATGAGATACCTCGTTATTTTGTAAAGAAATACGAATGTCTTTAAATGACCCTTCTTTAGAAACTTGCTTCATGTGACATTATATTTTGTATCATAAAAGTATCTAAAACATAAATAAATACATATAGGTTTTATACTTCAATGCATTTTTAAGATGTAAGAGTTTCCGATCAGGAAAGGTATTTCTTCTGAAAATTAAGAAACTATATTTTTGAATGTACATGACTTCCTTCACGTTACAGACATATCTTTTAAATTCAAGTTAAAGTGCGATGGTATATGGAAAAGTGTTTGTACAATCGTATACAACGTTAGGGTAATACAATTATGAAAAGTAAATATATTTAAAACCGGAAACTATCCCAAGAGCTGCATTATATGAGATTGTGTTACAGACATGAAATAAAATCCCTGAATTCCATGTTCGTCTTTTCTTTATAATTGGAGAATATTTCCCTGAGTCTATAACTTTGCATAGCGTATGTATGATGATTACATCTACATGTACGCACGTCAAAAAAAATGAAGGAATAAAGAGATAGAAAAATTTGTAGGAGGCAAAAATATGTGACTTGTAATAATCGATTTGTAATACATTTTGATAATTAATGTTATACTTAAAATGTATATAGGGGGCCGTCATCATATAGAATTTGTATGAAAATTTAAAATTTTCCATTCGATCACCTACTTTTAACATCATAGTTTCAATCTTCAATAAATTTTAGCGTCATATACCAAACGGTAAGTCATTCGATCATATAAGTTTAGAAATAAGGCATGTTTAAAGTTTGGAACTCCTAAGGTTAACACTATTTTTAAATTGTTCAAATAAATAAATTTTCATTGCAAAACAGATTACAATGTGTATAATTTTTTAAACATAAATAAAAGCCTACTTTGCGTTATGAGGTATAATTTTGGATACGCGTATTTGAAGTTCCGAGAATTTCATTTTTGTTAAAAAATTGAAAGATTTAAAATTCACTTTTTGTTTCGAAAATTGATTTTTGAAAAAAAAAAATTATGAATTGTAACCTATGGTTTTTTTTTTTTACTGAAATCGGTTTCTAGGTGCTTAAAACGTACAAATTCCAATATACAGAACATTCCACCAAATAATTTTTAAGTTATCTTTAAAAATCTATAAGCATTGCAATCTGTTTTGGAACGATTAGAAATGAACTTAACATTAGTAGTTTCAAATTTTAAACCTTCAGAATTCCTAAATCACTTGACCAAATGAACTTCCGTTTGGTTTCCCAACTGAATTTACCCAAAAATCCAAATATGATGTTAATGTATGTGTTATTTTTAAACATTTTAAAGTTAGTTTCAATTTCTATTTGTAGACGACCCCTAAGCAAAATTTAAATGTAACATCAATTAGTAGAAGTTATTAGTAATCGATTGATACCAGTCATATTTTTATACATTGATTTAGTATTTTTTATTTATTTATTTATTTATTACGACTGTACATTATATTATGCAATTCAAAATAAGTTATTCCTAAGACAGACATTTAATGAAATTATTGACGGAAATTATATGGGACGATGCATATTAAAATTAAAATTCATTTAATACATATCGTACTTTAATCAATTCATGCCTTTCTTTATTGACCTTTATATTTACTACTTTTTATTAAAAAATACTGACATTTTAAAAATATTTTTAGTTAGTTCAATGAACATGTCACATGCAACAAATATCTCGTCTATCTTCCAGCCTGTTTTTGAAAATTAAATTTAATACATAAAACGATTTCTTGATATATTTTTGGCAGCCAAAATGACTTAGTAGCCCAATACATTAAAATATCTTTATGAAGTATCCTTTACTTATTGTTAGTATTAGGTAGCTTTCAATAAAAAAAAAGTAAAAAGTTACCTATTGCAGCCGTTCGGAGGAAAGCAGTTCCGGAAAATTTCGATATATTTTCACCGATCATGACCCCCAGACCCCAAAACCAACCTCCGTTTAAATGTTGATTTATATATATATATATATATATATATATATATATATATATATATATATATATATATATATATATGACTTATGTCATACGATAACGCTCGTATTTATAAATCAATTTCGATGAAACCAATTGTGTGTATTAAGTTCACCTATGTCTCGACCGAGTTCGTTGGCCAGCTTGGTCCGCCATTTTGTTTCAAGATGGCGGCCATTTAAAAACTTAAAACTAAAATAAATATACAAAACAGTTAAAAATTCAAATTTATTTTTTAATTACGTGTTAGACCTTGATACAAGGATTCCAGAGCATTTTTTGGTTTACCTCTATCTTAAAAAATGGCTGAGATAGAGCAGTTTGAAATTGTAGGGTGGCTAACATTTTGAAACAAAACAGCACATTAACGCGATTACTCGCAAATTATTTTCTTTCATTGTTGTAATAATTTTCCCAATCCTACGCATAAAACTATATATTCATATCCGTTAGCGCCAAATTCTCGCCAAAATTGGCGACATTTGGCGAAATATCGCCAAATTTGGCGACCAAAATAAGTTTTCATAAATGATGCCAATTTGGCTATTGCTCAATAATTTGGCGAATTTCTTATTCAAATTTAATATTAACGAATCTTTTGTAAACGTTTTCTTTGCATTTTAATTTGCTGTTTTTGTGTAACATTAGCTAAAATTTTAAAACGAAGATATAGGAAAGCTACCTTTTCCTCCCGGTACAGGCCGGAAGGACTTTTATTAAATATCTTCATAATGAATTTATCGAAAAATTGTAGCATATACAATACAAGGTAAAATAAATCTTTCTGTGTAAAATATTATGTTAACTTATTCTGTTACTTAGATAATATATATATATATATATATATATATATATATTATTTAAAATTTCATTAAATTGAATATAATAGTAATGTTGTTGTGAACAGTGTTTTGAAACTGTATTTTATAAATTCATATTTTTATAATTTTAATACAAGGTCTAGTTCAACAAAAGAAAAAAAAATCATCACAAAGTAGAATATCAGTACATAAGTATTCTTCAAAATATTTTTGTAATTATGGAAATTTCATATTTCATATTTAATCCAGTAATAAGTTATTTTATTAAAACGTAAAATTTAGATTTATAAGTCAATTTCTGACATTTACTATTTGCAATGACACAGTTTAATTTAATACTCTGATATTTTGAGTGGTCTGCAGTTACATTTTTGGCATCGAGCGATTATTGCAATAAATTGCTGTCGCAGACGTGTAATGATATTTTTAATGTAAATAAGAACATTACATTTATAACTTATTACAATTAAGACTATAAAATTTCTTACGTATGACATAATGTAAGATTCATGAGATTCGATTCATTGTTTTTAACTTTCAGGGATAGAATCTTCTGTGTCTCGGTATATTCTTACTTAAAAGGAAATTTCTTCAAAATTGTCGTTTCCTACTCTTGCCAAACTTTCCTATACCCCATTGCCTTCTCCAGCATACTAAGTTTATTTTTTTTAAATTATATTTCCTTTCCTGTCCTATTTGTTACTTTGTGGCTACAAAGATAAATAATCATCTAAATTACTATTTCCTCCACACTGAAATTTCTGCTTCTCATAATTGTCTCCGAGAAGTCTTTAAAAATTTTTAACTTAAAAAAAAAAAAAAATCTGTCCTACTTGTTACTTTGCAATTATCATAAATAAACAATCAATCATCTAATTACGGGAGTACGGGGGGAGGGGGGGTAGAAGGAGCAAAGAAAAAAAAGCCCTATTTTTGTAACTTTGTATACTATTTTTTCAGAAAGATTATTGTGTTAATGATTTTTGTTATAGAAAGTATAATAAATTTCTGCCACATGGTCTTCATGAATGTTGAAAACTATTTTTTATATATCTATTTTAAATGGTAATTTAACTATTGGAATGATTCATATTCTCTTAAACAAATTTAGGACTTCTTACAAAACAACGGCTTTAAGGAGCAACATTTTATTGAGTGCCGACATTTTATTTTTCTCTTTGCGTTCATTTGAATTTAAATCTGTACCTACAGTAAAACCAATTTCAAACATTAGAACAGTTTAACAAAGAGTGATTCAGAAACGGGCCAACCTTTTAAAATCAATAAAATACTCATTTTTTAAGTTTTTGGCTTTTCGAAAATAATGAATTAGACTGAAATAGAATATATCGAAGGCATTTTATTGAGAACTAAAATATTATTAATAAAAACGTATCTCTTAAACAAATCTGTTAGATTTTTTCAAAAAAAATTTATTGTTGTTCAATCTAGAAAATTACAAACAAACGAACAAAAAAAAACCAATTATTCCAAACAGTTCACTAACAGTTAACAGTTGAGGGTTTTAGTCAATCAGATTTATTTCAATTGTTTTCAGATATGCTTTGGTGGATAGTTTTTAAACTTATATATTAGTGGATCAGTACTGGTACATGGCCCACTAAAGGTGCATTTACACCTCTACACAGTATAATCTTTAATCTAGATAAAAAATTTTGTCACATATTAAAAGATAGATATTTCCAAAATACGCTAATATACGTTGTTCAGTTGGTTAAAACTACAAAGCTTTTAAAGATATCATTCTTAGTTTAATATGGTGATTGCTTTAAAGTTATAATTTTAAAAAAAACATCCATTGCATTGTCATACCTGTAAAGTCCTTGAAAAAGAAAGTGTTAATTTTTTATTTTCTTTGGAATTCCTTAAAAGCATTATTTATAAAATCGAATAAATAAATAAAAACTCTTGATTTAGTAAATTTTTTAAATGTGTAGGATTCTTTTTTTTTAATTATTTAATATTATCTAGATGGTATAGCTGTCCACAAATCGAAAACGGCATGTCGATTTGATTCTAGCTTAGATATTTGAAATTATTCGGAATCCACTTGCATCAATGTATCCTGGGATATTTAACCTTCATATGCAGTGTGATTTAGATTTCCGCATAGTGTGTGTGCATCTGCGGAATGTGTCTTTATTACTAACATAATCATATAATACATGAAACGTTACATTTTTGCAGAAATTTTAAATAGTGTAAAATGGCCAAATAAAATCATCCCTCTAAACCCAATTCATAATTGCGAAAATTAAAGAAGAGTTAAAAGTTCAAAATCCAGGTTAAGAATCTCTGCTACATACCTATAGAAGCTAGTATCATAACTAGGCAGAATTAATTCCCTTACCGTTGATTAAGGAAAAAAACGAATGTAACACAATTTATTTTTTAATTTTGGAAAAGGGTCAATAATTTCTATTAAATTTTCAGTTTACATATTATTTAAACATTTGGAAAAGATGCAATTAACTCCCATGATGAAATTCAATGTATTTTTAACCGAGTTGTTTCTTATACGCACTTCACGTTTTTTTATTTTCCCCCTTGTTAATCTTTTGGTGATTCGTTGTAGTGAGATCTCAAACAAAAGAAATGTATCAACGCTTACAGGGGAGCAAGGTTGAATTGCAGAAACTTCTCTGATTTCTCTTTTACCAGTCACTTTTAATTGATTTTAGTTTTCGAGATATAAGATGTGTGATTTGAGAATTTTGAAAGAGACGAATTCAGAAGTATTAATAAAATTATTATTTACTGGGATTAACCATGGACCTGACAGGCCATGGACAATTTGAACTGAACAAAGATGTTCCAATCTACAAATACAATGCCAAACACGTACCTTAAAGAATCCAACTAAAGTTTTGAAGTTAAATAAATATATCACCAGTTACTCCTTGAACTATTATTAAAAAGTATTGCGTTAAAAAGCATTTTCCTTAAATCTCATAGTCAATGATCTATTGAGAAGTACTGGAGTATTTCATAAGTTTGCCAAGAAGTAGCAGCTATACTTACAAAAGTTAACACGAGGACGAATTTACGGGAGGGAACGGATTTCAGCTATTCATACTACATATCTTTTAACTATTCAGTTGATCAGTTTGTAATGTATGAGTAACATTCGACAAATTTTAAATCATTTATATTTAATTAGTGTCATTTAAACATCCTGAGTACATTAAAATTGTTCAAAATTAATCGCATTAAAGAAAACTCTCATTCGTAGTATTTAATAAATGCTTATATTTATGTACTACCAAAAATACTAAATTTTATATCCCCTTAATTACTATTCATATGTCTCATTCAAAAAGTTATTTATGTCATCTAATAGGATTTTCTATTTATTCACATATGCAGCTATCCGTAAAGTTTTTCTTTAGCAGTTAAATTTTACTTTTAAATTCATGTAGCATTCATAAGCGTATGAATAAAAAAAAAATTGCGCTATTTTAATTAGATTGCAAGAGACAAGAGTTCAACCTTTCACTTCTGTTTATTCACTACTTTGAATTTATGGAAATATAATCAATCATTCATAAATATTTAATGCACGTCTTGTTAATACATCAGGGAATTAGCTTTACATTAGAAATTCATTTTGGAGAAGTAGGAATTTTCCTTTCATTTAGAATTTTCACGTCAATGTAGTTTATTGTTTAATATTCGGTGATTTGCATTTTATCAGAAGTTATTTTGATAAAATGTGGTGGTATTTCAGTCTGGGAAGAAAAAAAAAACAAATTTTTATTTAAGCTTAAGGTATGTAGAAAAATATATGTGTATCGCAAAAGTTTACTTTTTTGAAATTTTGAGTGGCTATTTAAATTAGTGTTAAATTTAACGTGTTTTTTTTTTCGTATAAAAATGTTTCAATGTATAATTTTATGTTTTTGACAAAAATGGAAATTAAAAAGTGAAAATTAAAAATAAACTCTTCCTGATTTTTTATATGCATATACCATTTATGCAGTTTATTCATATAAACGTATATATCGTCTATGCAGTCAACGCATATACGTGGGTTATTCTACAAAATACATTATTTTTTCATTACATGTTAGTCAATTTTTTGCATAATATATCTTTTTGAAAATGTGTGTTTATAAAGCAAAAGGTATGGAAATATATATTAGATGAAAATTGGTGATTTTTTTTTAATTTTTCCCACAGAGGTATATCTCAGTTACATGTTGCATCTAATTTACTCTATTAACATCATGACTTCTTTTATGAGTTTGATAAATATATTATTCATTTAAGCATGTATTTTTTTCTCTGAAAATGTTTTTATATGTCAATAAAATGTTATTATGAAGAAAATCATCTCTTCGTGTACCGTTGATACAACTATTTCTTGTTTCCTCTGTTACAATAAAAATTTGTGATATAATTTCGAAAATATAGTAGCATTCGTTACCTGATAATAATATTCGTTTTTAGTAATTATAGTTGTTAGACTCAAATATGAACTTTCACATTGTCATTTGTAATTCGTTTTGAAATATTTTCACTAAACTAGAAATGGTCATGAAGATTTTGTATCATCCGTTCTTAATTTAAAACGTAAGAATCATTTATTAATTAAAAATAAGTTTTTATTTCATACACTTAAAGCTTTGTTTGAGGTAGTTATTCCAAATCTCATATCTTACGTTAAATAAGCTTGGTGTTATAAAACAAAACATTGTGTATTTGTATCGTTTGTAAGTTTTTGTCTAAATTTGTAGAAAAAAAATAAGCACTAAATAATCAGAAAAATATGCAACCTATTATATAAATGTAACTAGAAATAAAAGATTAAATATGAATAATAATGTAAAATGTTTTCGTTTGAATTTTTTATTCAAATTTGTATGCTCACAATGTAAAGTTCTCCGAAGAATGTCCCGCGTATACCCATTTTATTTATACATATATAGATTAAAATATCATTAGTAGGTTTAGAGGTTTATCACGGCGTGATTTTTACCGATATTTACCACGAACTTTGGATTTTTTTTTTTCATTTCCGCGATTTTTTTTAAATTGCACGATTTTATCAAAAATTCTTTTAAATTCCATTTTACCATACAACGTTTTTACGTTTTGTTATTTATATGGCAAATGCTGATCAGTAAACGAAAGTAAACAATTTTCAAATGTAGATTTAAATTAAACTGATGTCAATAATACTCATATAAATAAGGTCATGTAAGAAAATTATATTTCTTTGAAATTCACAAAAGCGCAGTTAAGTATGGAACTTTTTTTTTTCTTTACGTTTAAATGTTTGAGGAGGAAAAGAAACAACAAGAATAAATGCATTGATTGTAAAGCAATAGTTACAAAATTAGAATTTGATATGAAAAAAAATTAATATTCAAAACATTAACAAAAAATGAAATACATGACTGCTCCAAGTAAACTGCGGGGACACTGAAGGAATATTTTAAATAATAAAAGCGTGTTACTGGTTGAAAGAAATAACGAAATAGGTAAAAAAAAAGCGAATACATATTATTTTAAAACAATAAACAAAAATCGCACAGAAAATTGAAATAAATATAATTGTCAAAAAAATTATACGTTTATTTATTTAAATGATGATATTTTCAGTATGTACTGGCTGATAACAGTTTCGGGAGATTTTGAAAACTTTGGACGAAATTTCCGTTATCTTTGGACCATTTTATACCACGTCAAACATTTAAGTCTAACGATAATTAAAGGAAAATTAAAAAGGGCAAAGTAAAAGTTGGATGGATTTATATTGTAAATTATGTTTTCCCTTATGACAGATTATTCAATACCTTCCATGGAAAAAATTCACTGTTATTATATAGGCTCAATATACTCTATAAATCCCATGGAGAAAGAAACGCTGTTCCAAAATAATCGTTTAATATAGATATTAGTCATAGAATATGAAGAACTCTGCCAATAAACGTTTCGTGCAGCGCAATGCATAGAAAAATATATTGTGCATGTAAAATAACCGTAGTTTAAGAAATCCTAATCCTAATAATATTATAAATACGATTGTCTGTGTAAAGGTTTGGCTGAAGTAAACGTCAAAACAGAGGATTTAATGGCCCTTTGTCTTTGCAAATAGATGGATTATAACCCAGGAATAGACATAGGTCAGATTTTATTTATTTTATTTCAATATTTTTCTTAGTAATTCAAAATTTCATTATTTTCATAGAGAATAAATGAATATTTTCCTGTAAAATTTAATTAACCATTTTACGTTGCTAAGCATTATCGTTACCAATAAATAAAAACCTGGAATAATATTTTTTCCTCAAACCATTATTTTTCAATTTAATGATTTCCATGTGAAAAATGAAAATTCAAAAGAATTCAAAAGAAGATGAATTACCGTAATATTTCGAACACAAATATGGAGTGTTTGTTATTATACATGAAGTATGAATGTCGGTTACGTTGAGAAGAGTTTTTCTAGCAAACATTGCGTTAGAATTAGAAGAAAAAAATGAACAATAATTATATTATTAAGAAAAGTTTTTTGGACTTTGGAACTATGAAAATTATCCCCTTGACTTGGTCAAATATGACGTCATATTGGAAATAAAACATGCATTTTCAAATATTCGTAATAAATACAAGGAGCAGGAAAGTCAGTATATAATGAAAGTAGATAATAACGTCATATTTAAAATGAAAAACTGAAATATTTTTTATCGCTACTAATAAATAAGCTTGAATGTTACTCAGATACAGGTATGTGTTTTCTGTCAAAATCCACGTTATGATTGCAAATAAAAGAAGATTAATAAGAATTATATCATTAAAAAGAGATTTCTATGGGAACAAAGTGACGTGATATTTGAAATGAAACGGGAATTTTCAAATATGTTTTTATCGGAGCGTGAATCAATTTTACACATTAATAAACAAGGATCAGTAAGTATAGGAAGTAGATGGGTTACACGCCATATTTAAAACGAAAAATTGAAATATTTGTATAAATATTTGAATATGATGATTATTAAGCATGAAAATATCAGTTACATGCAGATGAGAGTTTTTTGCCAAAATTCACATCATGATTATTAGGAAAAGAAAAATTAACACGAATCTATTATATTAAAGTATGAGCATCTGATTGTATTTCGCAACTACTCCTCTTAGGTTATCGAACGCAACGAGATTTAGTTAACACTGGTTATCATTGATCCGAGGATGTCATATAAACTCTCAGAATTTAAAATTTTGAAAGGGCAACTAAATTACTCATTTTTTGTGGATAACAATTAAAAAATAAAACGGATACATATATTTTGCACACCATTTTCTCATTAAAACTAAAACAAAAAAGAAATCAATTTGTACAGATGGTGAAAATAAAGTCTTGATTACAATAAAATGTTAAAAAAAAAAACATATTTCCACATATTCAAACTGTATAAATCAAGTTATTATACAGAACAAAAATGGTCTGTCAACATATTGTCATTTAGAAATCAACATTTGTTTTAGCTATCGATTACACCAAGGAGTTAAATTTAAGCTTTTTGCATTTAGGTGTACAAATTATTGCTCCCTATTCACTAGAATTGAATTTAAAGGAAAGCATATACTATTTCCAATTAATTATTTTTGAAGGATAGCTGTGAAAACGTTTCACAAAGTCGTTAGATGTAAAATGGTTTATCAGGTAAAATTGACATTTGATTTTACCCAATTCGTCGATTTCCACGATTTTATTTGGCCCTCCTTTCTCCATTGGTTGCAGTTCCATTTTCGAGATTTGGCACAAAATTGAACTTTTTAATACTGAGTTATATCAAGGCCCCTACAACAAAGAAAAACCATATTGTCTCCAATGAAATGTGATAATTAGTTAGTTAATTATTTACGTTTTTAACTATCGGCAGTGAAATATTTTGCTTAATTCATGCATTTATTCTTCTTTCAATGTTACGTGAAAGAAATCACGGGTAACAGCTATTGTTTTTATAGGCTAGTAAACAATTTTAGAATAAAATATTTTTCTAACATTTCATTTATTGTTTCTTTAATCAATTAGATTTGAATATTATTATTCAAAATATGATGCATTCGAATTAGGATGTTGTTATTCAAAATGTGATTTCCTTTTTGAAGAAATAATCTATAAGTGAACTGTTCAAACATTTCACATTTCAGATTTTACAGATAATAATACAAACTGACTTCAGTATTATATATTTTATTTTGCGTACTGTGCTTTTATGCATGCAAAATATGTATATTTTAGCATTACAGGAATCTTATTATCTGATAATTGAATTTTTATACCTGATTTATTTACATACATCACATTTTTTATATTATGCAATCTATTAATAATGTAAATTGAATTCTTTATAGTATATTTCGTTTTACGATATATTTTGACTTTATATCTCTACTTGAAATTTTAACAAAGGAGATTTCTTTTCCGAAAAATAACGATGCACCTCATTTTACTCTATGCGAAAAAGCTAGAAAAAAATCTGAAATCTTTTGTTACAAGCTTTATGTATTCTACAAGGCTTTGTGCTTTTGGATCTTTCATTATTTTTTCGAAAAAAGGCACTTAAAAACATGTTGCCTCACCGCTTTCCTATGAATAAAATGCAAAATTTTTTGTTCAAAGTTCCTGTCAAAAATTTTTGACGTAGCTTTTGTTCAGTGTAGGAAATTTTTTATATGAATAAAAAATAAATATATGTATAACAGAGTAATAGAGAATAAATAAAATAAAAACCCGAACACAATTTTATGTATAAAAGCTTTATGAGCATAACGTTTCAAAACGTCTTTTTACACATTGGAAATAAATTATAAGTTATCAAAATTTAGAAATCATGTTAAGTTTATTAACTTTTAACATAACTAATTTTTTTTGTAACATAATTTATTATAACTGATAAATAAAGTACACTAAAACTCCGGTTATCCGTATTAATGTGTTCTTGACCTTATACGAATATGCGGAAATCGAGATAAATTGATTTGTCTTAAGCAATGATTAATCTGTTAAAAACAAATTTCTTAAATAACTTTTCTATATTTAAGGGTATGGTTGATGTATATTGAAAATAAGATCACTTTCACTACAAAAAACTCACATTACTACTTACATACCCTTAGAGATATTTTATATAAACACAGTTTAATTGTTTTGCAGTAGTTTGTGTTCCAAAATTGAAAGCGACTTTACAAGAAATTCTGCAATCAAAATTAAAAAAAAGTAATAAAAAACTTGGTTGGAGATCGATATCAGCTTCCCTATGTAAAAGAAATTTAAAAATATTGAAATTGAAACAAGAAATTTGAAAAAAAAACGCTGCCATTGGTTTAAGATTAGCTAGTGAGTGTCTTCACGTGACTAGTGACAAACCGATCTTAACAGACGAATTTCAATATCTGAATGATTTGTCGTATTTTTTTCAAATATGAGTACAGAGAAAATTTGTATATCCGAAATTGGGAAAACATGGAATAACCCAAATTCAGAATTCAAGAATTCAAGCTAAACATTAATTTTAACGCCAGTTTAAATAGGAGTTTCAAGAGAAATGTTGGTATTGCACTCAGAACAAAGATAGTTGTAGAGAGCAGATTCCATTGTTATTTGGTCGAAAAGTTGGTCCCAAGATCAGCTCGGAGTCTGTTTGTTTTGGCGGTAATCGCTTTCTCGGCAACTTCGATTTCATTCTCGCAGTCAACTCCAGAGGAACACGGACGCAATAATAAAGTTTCGGCGGGAATACGGAAATTCCAAGCACGTTTTGGCGGGAGAAAGACCGACTTGGTGGGAATCACGTTTGGTGGGTAGGTGATCTGGGAGCCCAGAAAAGGTGACCAATTTGGTGACTAGTATATTAAAAGGTCTATGGTATTGCACGTTCGAATTTATAATTCATAGAAAATTGTTTTGTACGAACGAGTGTATACCGTTCGAATTCCATGTTTCCTTTTTTATTCCCTCATAGGGATCCGGATAATCTGACTTTTACTCTATAGATTTAGGAAAAACTATTTCTAAATGCTATGAAGGGGTATCTGTTGAAGTCGTGTACCCCAACTGGGAACTGTTAGGATAAAGTACGTGTCATGAAGTTTATGTTTCGCTACTACTGGAAGTAACTTAGGTGATAGTGCGCTTGTCTTATGGCTAGTAAATGAAAATGGAGGCGTCGGTAGTGGAAAAAAAGTCCTGTGTTCTTGAATTGAACAAAACGGAATCGGTAAGTTTATTCTACAATTGAATTGTACACTGCTACCACTCTGGTAAAGGCATCGTGCGAGTTTATTTCAATGAACATTAGCATTAGTGATGAATTGTACGATCTGAAAACTGCAACATTCCATTATTCAAATAGTCCTGACTTTACCCCTTGTGACTTTTGCCTGTGGGAGTACATAAAGATCTAGATATTTGTCCTACTCTATCATATCAATACAAAAAAGCTGTAATAGCGTATCACAACTCAGAGAAATTTAAACAGAAGGAGCGCCTATGGCCTCTCCCATCGCCAGTTTATTGACAGAAAGAGATTTTGTCTCATTTTCCTCCTCCTGATAGTGGCCAGATCCTGATCGAAAGCGCTCATGACTCCGACGAAAATTTTAACATATTTAGAAGGGTTAATGTTTTAAAACCTTTATTTCATTTTACACCTATTTTAGTAATCTCCAACTATAATAATGAAGGAAATTTGTGTGTTTGTGTGTGTGTGTGTGTGTGTGTGAGTGAGTGTTTCTTGGTTGTGTTCTGAAGAGACCGCTTCACGCAGAACTACAAAGTTTGGTGAGAAGGTACTTCTATGCATGTAGTTTTGCACCTCGAAGCCAGATTTTGGAATTTTTAAATGGATTTTTTTTATTTAAAATTTGTATACGATTTTTAGTGTTTTCTCACGTTTAGCTGCTATTTTTCCACATTAGTAATGGGAATTCGGTTCCAATATTTTATCCCAATGTAGTAAATTTTAATCAAATGCGCCATTTTCTTTTCAACGAATGAATAATTTGAAAATCGTCTGAATCCACATAGATAAGCATTATGACCTAAAACGAAATGTTCAAAATTTTTCGAACGAATGAATCAAATTGAACCGAAACCTATACAGATTAATCCGGGAACTTCATCAACATACCTATCAAATATTAAGCTAATCGATCGGACATTGTTTGCTTCCGTTATCACGGAACAGACAATCAAACAGACAGACGAAAAGCAGAAAGTTTTCGAGTTTCAACAGTGAGCCTCAACTGACGTATCAGAAAATATTATTATTAACCCTTTTAAAAATATTCGCTTTCGAAACTCATTTTTGCGTTTATTTTGCAATGTTTAAAAATCTGCATCTGCATTGGAAATCAAAATACTAAACAACAAAAAATAGGAAACTATATCTACGTCCATTTTTCTTAAAACCGGAATAATTCACAAAAAATATCATTATTAACCCTTTCAAAAAAAATCAAATTTCAATCAAATTTTCAATTTTCCGAAAATAACTTTAGTGATTTCCGTTTTTTCTGCAAGGTTTAAAAATCTGCGTCGACTTTGGAAATCAAAATACGAAAAAACCAAAACTACCAAATCATATTTACGTACATTTGTCTTTAAAAGGACGTTTTTAGTGCAAAAAAATATGAATATTTATCATTTAAAAAAACTTCCTTTCCTAAAGCCACTTTCGTGAATTTTGTTTTTTAGCAATTTCTTAAATTCGACATTCATTTTCTTGTTCGAAATACGAAAAACAGAATCAATTTATCCAGCGCACATTTACATTTAAAACGAAGTCTATGCTTTTGAGAAAATACTAATATTAACCCTTTAAAAAATTCATTCCTGAAACTCCTTTTCTCTCTCTCTTTCTCTCAGTGGCGTTGAAGATAAGTTTCCCGTTTTAATTCTTCAGTAGAGTATTTTTGCTTCTGCGCATGCGCTGCGAAACCTACATTTTCAACACAGATATGTATATTTCTGAGTTTAAAAGAGGAAGTCGGTAGGCATTATATATTGTTTAGGTTATTTCAGGAACTTTTGGTCAGAATGAAAATTTAATTTATCTAAACCTCGTTAATTCATTTCGGTAATATCTATAATGAGGGTCCCATGGAAATGTTTCCATTTAAATGTGGGAAATATTTCCATTTAAAAGAATAAAATCATGCAAATTCGAGGGTGTACGCGGTCGAAATCAGTTTGGCTCCAACAGTTAGGTTCGTTTGGAATTATCTTAATTTAAATATACATATGAATTCATTCTACATTGATATTATGTATATTTTAGTTTATTTTATTTGCCCGGGACACGCCTGCCTTTCTTTTAGAAATGCAAACTCAAAACAGACCGGAGCGTGTGTAGCACCCCCGGTGTACTCTGCCGAAGTCAGTGGTATCTTCAACTCTAGTTTCGTTTCGATTAATTTTCATTTAAAAATATGAAATTCTAGAATTTCGAGGTTGCCTAAGAGAATGGGACACCTAACATTAGGATAGTTTGGTTAGATTTCCGATTAAATATATTTAAACATTCAACACAGATTTTAGATACATTTTAGGTTATTATCACGAGTCCGAGCACTCCGTGCGGGTCTGCTAGTTTTTTTATAAACACCAAATATGCTCTAGTAAATTATTTGCTTCTACATCACAGATTACCAAAATCAATGTGAGTAATACTAACAAATTTAAACGTAATTCTTGAATATTTATACTAACAAATCTTTAAAAAAATTTTTGCAATTTTTTAATATGCTTTCATATCGCATATTTCTGCTTTTGGAATAAAATTATAAATCAAAAGCTTTTAAAAATATTTAGAAATTAGAACGTTATGAAATATAAGCTCCGTAGACTTTTTTTCTTAAATTCGTCCAATATTTAATTTTTTCCAGGAGGAATATGATACCACTTCACATTTTTAAGAGAAAAAGAAATCTTTAATGAATTACTTATTATGCTTTAGAAATTTTAAAAGTGTTTTCTAGATTATTTCTGAGTACATCAGGTGCATTTATTTTTCTTTGCTTTTAGTATATTTTTTTCGAAAATAAATTCTAAATTCTGTTTAATAATCCTTATGTGAGAAAAAGACATAAAAACTGTGTTTTTGTATGCAGTTATGTCAAAATTTTTCATTTTACTGATAGTGTTTGCTATTATTTTAATTAAAAAATCCATATTTTAAAAATATGTATTAATTTGAATTGTAGATCTTAAGTAATAGTGGTAAGCGACGATATTGTTTAAAAAGTACGTTTAATATCTTAATTTTAGAGCTTTGTTGTGTTTAATATATGAAAATAGCGCATGGTGCATTTTTTTGTTTTAGGTAATGACATCACTTAAATTAGGCAGGAAAAAATGTGGTTTATCGCGATTACTATTTGAAAATCAAAGAATTTTTGAGGAAATAGAATGTTATAGGCAATTTTATAAGTATATTAAAAATGTTATTTTTATGTGGAACAAAAATCAAATATGGGCGTGAAGTATTTAAAATACATTTATTTCAAGCTTTTTGTTTATTATTTCTAATGCACTAGAAATCTACACACAATTTACCCTTTTGTTATTTGATAAAGGATGAAATTACTACTATTTTACAATAAAACATATTCTGCAAAAAACATATTCTGCACAATTATCCAAGTTTTTATTATGTGTTTCTTTCTTATTTTTATATGTTATGCATTTGATATATAGTCCAGTCATTTGGTAGAAAATAAAGGAAAGTTTTGGTATAGTTTTGATATTTGGTTCCGTTATGTTTTTGGGTCGCTGAACACGATTCTGAGGTTTAAAAAAAAGTGTTTCTGGGAAATATGGTTTTTGTTTTACAAAAAACGTGTAAAAAACCGGATTTTACTCAGTTTTTTCAAACTAACTCCATTTTCTGAAAAGTTTTGGATAATAGTAAAATCTCATATATTTTTTAGAAATTGGAGTGAAATATTTATTTTTTGGTCAATTTTTTTAGTTTAATCTTAGAACTTGCGCATTATTTGGCACACAAAAATATAAGAATCTCATTCAAGAAAATCATATAATCAGAATATAATTAACTAGTTTATTTTTTCAATTCAAATATCATTTTTATTGTATACTATTTTAGTGTTCACTGCATGTGTATAGCATCAGTTCTGTTTACAACAAATAATAAAGCAATATCGGGCTTATGAAGATTTGGAGGGAGATATTCTGAGAACACTGTGCTGCTGTTGACTTCGTGTAAATGACAATGACCTGCACATAAAATCAGTGGTGTGTAATGTCCGCTAACTATGAGATCTGTACTTAGGAGAGAGGGAACGGTCCAGGGAGAATACATCTTCGGCTGCGGATAAAAATTGTGAAGACGAACTCCCTGAGGATTTGGCTCATCCCCACCTCGTGGTAAGGAAATAAGACAACAACAGCAGAATTGTACACTTTAGTTGTATCTTAAGTCGTCAGTGTACTTTTTGGTTTCTACTCATAAATGAACTTAATATTCCATATTCATATGCAATATTATAATTATTACAACATTTATGATTATATCCATTAGATACATACGTATATTTAAAAAAAAAAAATCTTTTCAAAAACAAAGATTGATCTTAAAGTTGCTATTTTCACAATTATAAACTAATTTAGAGTGTATGAAATGATTTTCATATTGTTTTGATATGATTTCCATAACCAGTTTTCAGTAAACGCTTATTTTTAAAGTTCATGTATTTTTGAATGGATATATTTTTAATGATTTCAAGTGTTATTTTAAAAATAACGAGGGATCATTCAAACGTTTGATAGAAGAGAAAAGTTCACTGTGTTAGAATATTATTGTTACTCCTTTTATTTTTTTTTTACAAAATATCTCGACTTTTTCCTCATTATTTTCAAAAATAAATAAAATGTCTATTCTTTTGTTATCAGAAATTTCTTATATACTGTGTTTCAGATTTAATTAATTATTTTGTACAACGTCGGATAAAATTCACTAGATGATTATTTTTCCTTCGTTAATTAGTAACTTTTAACCTCGCTTTTAAGCGAGGAGAACGCAATCATATGCGGTTAATTAACTTTCAAAACAATATTAACTTCATACTTGACATTTACTTATAAAACTAGGAAACCTGCATACGTTTATAGTGTGTTACATAAATTAATTTATTATTTTTATACTAACAAAATTGTGATTCTCACTTACAAAGAATAGTAAAATATGTTTCGAAAATCATATAATTTCAAATTATTTAAAAAAATCTCATTCTAGAAAAAATGGTAAATACAGAAAACGTATGTTTAAAAAGAAGAAATTGAATTTATCTTTATTACAACTTTCTTTATGTAAAACTCTGCATTCCATTGGGAAAACGAAGTGAAAAAGCAAGGCGTATGAGCGGTGGTGTGGGTCATCACTTGGGTTCATCCTTCTGCTGTTGATTTCCATGTCGAAATAAGTGATATTATACGGCGAGCTATTGAATAAATTTATCTAAACATTGCGTGAATGTAGCAGTATTTAAAAAGATTTTTTATTCATCACTTGAAATAAGTATGGATGACCTGAAAGGTTTACCGCTGGTTGAAAAGTGCACTTAGTTTCATCACAAAAAGAAATGAACAGTATCCGAATACGTATTACTACCACCATAGACGGATTAACATCTCTAATCGGGATACTATTTATTTCGCTTTTCCGAGGACCGTGGGACGTTGCTAGTAGTCCTTCTAAAAAAGTTGGCAACCTCCCATTTCATCAGTACCTATTTCAGGTAAACAAGAAAAAACGTTTTTTAAACGTTTCAACTTTCCTTGTATAGTTCAGTAAATTTTTTTACCAGCTCTGAGTGTATATTGAGCGTAATGCTACTGAGAAGTGGGAGAGATGTACCGAGCAGGGAAGTCCCTTCATTCTGGTAAGGGTAAAAACGTGGAAAAAGTTTGAGGCCAACAGTCAGTCTCGCAACACTTTAGTTTTGTTAGGTGGAAGCTACACCCATAGCCTGATTACTGCAAAGCCATATCAGGCAGTTTCTTTATTAGGAAATACCACTATTTCGAAACAGTAATTATCACCTTATTTAAACCCTCAGGGTATCTTTCATAAATAAGACAAAAATTACTATACGAAATGGTATTGGATATTGCCATATTTCCCAAAAATAGGCTGCATTCCTCTCCTTAAACTGCAATTTTTGGATCTGGTTTAACATTTCGTTTAGCCAGAGGATTCTGAAATCAGCAAAAAACGACACACATGTTACTGAAAGCGTTTGAAAAGATGTTATTTCAATTCCTCAGCTTTCAAAAAGTGTTGCGAATTGCAATGTTAAAGCTTACGGAAATAAGTTATTCCAACTCTTAAGTTTTCAAAATACTAATAAGTGTATTTAACGAATAATATTTCAGATTTTTTTCTACAAAAAATATTTGAAACACTAAATTAATTTTGTTTTTCCAAATTACATCTTATATAAAATCATCACGAGAATTAAAGATGAGAGTATAATAATAAAGTAAATAAAACATGGATATTAGATGTGACAGCTACTTACATTATGGACTACAGCTTAATCTTAATAAATTATATTAATTTTTTTTATCACTAAATCAAAATATTTTTTTTAAAATGAACAATATCGGATCACAATGAAGAAAAAACTCAACAATGTGTTGGTTTGTATTTTTTCAGTATGATACGACATGAAATTTTCAAGTATTTAATTCGATTTTATGCATATCATTAAATTGTTTTAGAAAAGTGGAACTTAAAATGTTAAAGGGATAGAACAAAAAATTGTTGCCTTCGTTTATTTTGTATAAAATTTGTTAGTTATAGTGAAAATTGTAAGAAACATAATGCAAGCATAAACAATATAACCAATAGTCAGCGAACTTTTTTTATTTTAGACGTTTTGTCGAGTATGTAGGAACATATTTGATTAATTCGTCAAAAGTTCATGAATATAAAGCCTCGACCTCATATATTTCAGTGAAGGTTTGATCCTGAAGGTATTTAAATGATAAACAACAAATTTAATTTAAAAATATTTTTTGCGATTGCATTGTAAATTAAAATGCTCAAATGATCTGTAGCTGTAACCGATGCCTAAGTGGAATTTGTTTACCATTTTTGTTCATTTGTGCAAGAATAGAACGTATATTCGTGGAGATATAAAGATTTCTATAAAACATTTAACAAAATTTTGCATGTTTCATGTTTATAGCAAACAAGGTTTACAAACAAAATTAACGCTACTTTCAAGAAACTAGACAAAATACTGTAGCAACGTCGAACTTTAATTAGAATATAAATATACTAGCTGACCCGACAGGCGTTGCCCGGGCAGACTGTCATTGAAAAATATAACAGTGGAGTGGACTTCATAAAAAAAGTCTGAATACTATTTATTTATACTAAAAGCTAAAATTTGAAAAGTATAACAGTTACGTTTAAAAAATGAAAGGGTCTGGGAAAATTATTAAACTTACTTTTCCCTTTTTAATAAAAATCCCTTTTTAAAAATCATTGCTTTGTTTATATTTTAAATTTAATATTGCTATTGTATTTTTTAAATTATAATTATTAAATGCTTACAAAAATCAATATTTCAAATGAAAATGTATAAGGATATATCGATTTAATTGTTTATATTAACAAATTATAATTACAATTTATTTGCATTTTCATCAATAAATCATTGTTTGATTCGCTTTTATTCCTGTAGATGGCAGCACCAACCAATGAGATGCGTTTCATTCGGGCGTTGCCATTAAACAACTAACAAATAATCGAGATTTCTGTTCCATATACGATAGCGTAATATATATATATATATAGATTAAATATTTAATAGAATATTAGCATTTGTATGAATTAATTTTTAACTGCGCTTACGCTAATGATAGCAAACATGTTTTGGCCCAGTTTATTAGCCAACTATTTTAGGAAACTCACATTTAAACACCAGTCGAAAATCTTGAAAATAAAAAGGTATCGGTGACACACTGAGTTGAATTTCAGTCGCTTTTTGAAACTAGCTGGTTGATAAAAAAAAGTTCTACAAATTATCATTTTTCAATATTTATTTTTTTTCATATTTGATTGATGTTTTAGCTCTTCTTGAAAAAATAACCAGAACAAGACCATTCCATCAAAAGGAAAAAAGAGAATCATCAAAATCTAAACATCCGTTCCAAATCGAAAAATACCCTTCCATGTCCTTTTAAATAAAAGTTCGACGTGTTTTATAAATAAAAGGTCGAACTTTATACCTTATAAAAGAGCACAGCTTTATTATATTTGTTTTCCGTTCAAAAAGCTTTTCATCATATCATATAGAATCATCTTAACCAGATTAAAATCCCGATAATAGCAATAATCAAAATCAGAGCTATTAACGTATTTTTTAATTTAATGGAAGCTGTGAAAATTGACCTTTAGTTGGCATCGTATCATCTCCTTTTCCAAGCAGTGTATTGCAGAAGACTAATCTTTCACAAATTTCTACAGTGCGGCACAGGTTTTTCCGCGTTCTTGGAACTGCACTGAACTAACCAAAAAATATGTTCATTTGTAAATTAGAAAAACATGATATAAGCTTGAATATATCATTAGAAGCAGGTGGTAGAGTAGTCAGCACTGGATGAATGTCACCGTCTTGACGTTCCCATTCCCACTGTTCGGGTTTCAATTCATTTCCAAACCACTGTTGGATTTTCTGGTAGACTTCAAATGATTGTTGGTAAGCACTAGTTGAAGCAGGCGGAAGGGATTCTAACTTGGAGTGCGTTTCTGTTCAAAGATTTCTTGAACTGGGTGTAACGAAGTGCATTGAGAGTGGAGTTTTCTGCCTCATGATGAAAGAACAAGGTTTCACCTGCCTTCTTCATATCATTAGCCGTTTAATTTCGTCTATTGAAAGCGTCAACATCATGTCACTAGTCATAATATGTGGGTTTTTCCATTTGCTGTATACGGAACTAGGTCTGTCACACCCGCAAAACGCATTTGTGAGGAGGATATACGTTTTCATGAGACTGTGTTAACATAAAAGTCAGGTGGAAGAATAATAGTAATAAGGTGGAAGAATACGCACTTTTATCTCCACACGCCCTATTTTTAGTTTTAAGAAAAGTATATATAGTCTTATCAGGTGGTGCAAGGGCAGTTAAGATTACCAGGACGTCTATATCTTGAGTATCAATTGTTGATAGTAATTGCTGAGAATTCTCTACAGCTATCTGAACAATTAGAACATCTGCATATTCAAAAGGCTGTCTCACCGCGACGTTATTGTTTTGAAGTATAGTAGATAGAATGAAGATGAACAGTTTCTTGTTTTGGGCATTACACTGTAACGGGTCTTCAATCATAAAAAAGAGTGCTTGCTGTAAACTGAAAATGTGGGGTAATATACCGATACATGGGTCACTGTTCGTTCTTTTTCGTACGATCTAGGCCATCATAACCATCACATACCACTGTAACATGCGTTTTTTGCCGACATGAAATTATTTTCTACGTCGTTTACGTAATGCATGCAAACGTCAAAGCAAGTTTTGGAAGTGTTTCACCTTACAGCGTGCCGCCGGTAATTACCTTCAATAACAAAAGACCAGTTTACCCTGCGAAGTTTGGCACTGCAGTCTAATATTTTTTAGCAATATCTAATAGTTTTTAGAGGCAGGATTAAACGCTTAAGGAAAAATTAAGGACTAAAAATATCTGCAAATAACATTAGTCAAGCCAGAATATCATCTCATTTATTCCATCAGAGTTGCAGTAAAAACTGACCAAAGTTCAAAGATTAAAAAAAAAAATTCAAAAAAAAAAATTCAAAATTTAAAATTGAATAAATAAATAAATAAATATTATTATTATTATTATTATTATTATTATTATTATTATTATCAATCATATTTCAACTGCATTAGAAAGTGACATCATATGTTTCGCAAAAAAAAAAAAAAAAAAAAAAAAAAAAACATGGGATAAAGAAAAATAAACTGAGGATTTGAATTTAAATTTGGCTTTTTAATCATAAATATAAAATAAACCCGTGCAGCAACTATGCCCCACTTTATTGTTATTGATTTTTTTTTCTTTTTTATAACCATTGTTGCAGTATTTTCTTTATGTGAAACACTAAATTGAGGAAAACCTTTCATTTCATTTATGAAAATAATACAAATTTATTTTTTAAATAATTGCAATTTGTTATCAAATACTTATTTTAACGAATTGTGAGTGTATTATGTGAGAAGCTGCTTCAAAATCCTTTCATATGGTATCACATTTATCGTTCTGCGTTTTTTATTTGCTTAGAAAAAGGGGATGTTGACAACAGAAATAATATATATGATTTAGAAGGACTGAATTCGTGTTCAGAAAGTACAGTGCTGAAGACTGTATTGTTCAACAGAAATAATAGTACAGTGCAACAGAAATAATGTATATGATTTCGAAGGACTGAATTCGTCTTCAGAAAGTACAGTGCTGAATTCACGTTTTCAACTATCCCAGAATATGTAAGGAAAGAGGGTACGGTGTGATTTCACATTTCTAGAACTGGACAAATCGTCAACAATTACAGTGTGTTACAATTTCCTCCAAATGGATATTTGTTGATAGAAAATCATAGATTCTGTGTTGATAAATTTATCAATTACTATGACAGACGCTTAACTGCTGCAAGTGGCCGTATATTGTCACTTCGTTTCATCATGATCTCAGTAAAAGTCTTCCCAACAAATTGGGCAAATTTGTGGGCCAACGTCTTTGACCATATGGCAGTTCATGGAATTAGTTCCAGCAGTCCCAGTTCTCAGAGAAACTGTAACTGTTATTGGAAGGATTTATGTGACCCGAGCACAAACGTGTCGTTCACTAGTGAAGAATTCAATGCCAGAGAAATATCCAATTGCCTCAGTTATCAGTGACATAGTTGGTTTTAACAAAACATATGAACTTAAACCATCATCTGTGAAGCGTTTCTCAACAAGTCCTCACACCACTTGTAATTCACTGTTTGCAGTAACTAAAATGGAAAAATTGAGAATTGAATTAATGCAATGTATTCCCATCCCCCCAATTGAATTAAAGTAACACCTGAACAGAAGTTATTGGGATCTTCACAAGTTTTTGATGACCCAGTTGTTGACGATGAATAATTATGGTACTATCTGAGAGATCAAGATAGCGTGTTGTGATGACATGCGAGTGCATCTCGTATAAAATAAGTGTAATAAAGTTGTACTCTCTCATAAAGTGTAATTTTCGACCTTTTACTCACGAAAGCTGGCTTAACTTTGTAAGAAATAATCATATCATCTTGTGAATGATGTTATTCAACTCAGCTTTAAAAATATATGGAAATGATACCCCACTCACTTAGTTGAAAAAAGTTGAGTTTATCAAAATTTCCCCCCACCACCAGTTTTGTCCTCCATCCAACAAAACAAAAACTTGGCGAAACAACTTTTTTATTTGAGAACTCATCGAATCTTAATTTCTAGTATACCAAAACGAAGTTGTCCACAAAATGTCGTGAATGCAGACCAATTGTTGTCTATTACGCACCTTATGTCTATTTTAGCTGTGCTATTATGATCCCGCTACTTTTAGAACTGGAATTGAAATTCAGCCCACTATATGGCCGATATACTTCTGAATTTTCATGATATTCAACTGGCAAATATATATTCTATTCTAATTACAGTATGTTGCTACTACTGTACTTTATCAAATTTTATAAAAGTTGCTTTGAATTCGGTAGAAAACCCTGCATTAAACAGAAAACATGCAAAAATTTCTTTAATTTTTTTAAAGAAATCTTTATATTTCGATGAATATACGCGTTATTCTTACACAAATGAACACGTGTGTACAAGGTTCCCATAGTTATGTTTATTTACATATTTACAGAGAATTTCGACCATTTCATTTTACAGGGTTGTCGAAAATATTATTTTCTTCAAATTTTGATTGGTTCCCCAATTACCATAATTGTAAAATATAATGTCAAACATTGTCTTTACATTCCTGATATTGTAGAAGTACTAGTCAAGTATATCTGTAGATATTAAACAAAATGTATAAAATAGAAAGTGGCTGGTGATTTTTGGCTATGTAGTGTGTGTATGTCTCAATTTTATCATGTGATAGGACTCGTATTTGAAAAACCTATTGGGGTCTGACTGAACATATTAGTCCAGTCAAATTAGGCAGATTTTGGGGCATTTTAGGGCATAATTACGAAAGCTTTGAAACTTGGTAATATTGTTTGGGAGGGTCTACTAATGAACATACTAAAAGCCCTGATGGGTAGGGGGTGAGCGCGAGAGGTGGTAGGTAAAAGAAGGTACCATTTTTTGTTTTTTGGTTAATATTTCGTAAGCTATATGTCCTATGGAAAAATTTCTAATACAAAATATGAAGACAATTAAATTCTTTACAAAACAGGTTTGTACATTTTTCTCTAGAGTCCATAGGTAACGAGATAATCGCATTCAAAAATGAAGAAATTTGTCAACAGTCACACCAGCGCCAGAGAGCGGGTTCACGGATCTTACATTATTACACCAACTTAACCTAAACTTAAACGAACATTAATAAATGTTGTGGTCAGAAGAATGAAAGCCTGAACAATAACTTTATCAAATGACATTTTTTGTTAACATAGAACATACAAAAATGAAAAATTGTAGTAAAATATAATGATATAGGAATAAACAATATACTCAAGTTCTTGATCATTTTGATTACCCCGGGTTTAATGGGAAATTTCAAAGGATGTTGATTTTTGTTCCATTTGTATCAGGACATCCTTGAAATTAAGTATTCATGTTGGTGAGGTACCCGGATATAGATGTATTGTTTTTTGTTACATTTGCTTCATGTCTCCAAATATACCTACTTGGTGGTGATTTTAGTAAGCTAAAGCTATAGAGTAGATTAGGATGTATTTAGATAAATTCTCAGATCTAAATGTTATAGAACGACAATTAAAACTGTTTTCGGAAACAAAAATTGTAAAAACATTAGATTTCCTGATCTGCAGATTTACTTGTAATTATAACTATTATAATTATATTATCTTTATAATTATTAATCGCAGGTTTTTATAATTATTATTTTTAATGTATCTTTATAATTAATTATTTAATTAAAATTTCTGTTTTTAAAATTCCATAGTCCTTTATTAGTAATAATATTATTAATAAACCATATTAAATGAGTTATGTAGTGAATATATTTATGTATATGTACTTATACACATCTATTACATGCACTACCTACAAATATTTGCGTATTTATAGTGTTAATTATAATATTATATTATACTAGCCGACCCGCTCGGCGTTTCCCGGGCCCATGATAATAACCTTAAATATACCTAAAATCCAACATCTGTTAGTTTTACATGCCACCGCCAGGGGGCATATTCTATCTTACTTATAATAAAATCCAAAGGCGAGAAAGTGTCTGTAACCAATCCGGACTGGACCGCTCTGATCTGCGAATTGACCGTAGTTACACGCCATGTTAGGCTTAATGAAGGCTCTGTTCTAACATATAACAACTAAACGATAATTTATCCTACTTGAAATCACGTCTTTCAAAATAAATTAATGTTTGGGAGATGGCTTACATTAAATTATGTTTATATTCTGAGATAACTTCAGTTGAAATTAGGTTTATTGCTCCATGAAAGTAAACAAACAAATGATTCATTCGTCGTGAACGTTTAAAATATTAAACCATGAATGCAACCGTTCGGAAAGCGATCGCAAACAGAGGAAATTACTTTCCTCCGTGATACTCGCTAAACTACTTCGTTCATTCATTGTGAGCCTTTATCGCCATCTATCGGAGATTAATATAAACAAAATTTTAAATTGAATACAGTGACCTCTCACTTATACGCGATACACTGTAATTATTTTTTAGCACCAGTTCCTTTTTAAAGTAATTTTCTCCTTATTTAATCGCAGAATTTATAAATCGAATTTTATTGTTTTAAAATAGTGGTAGAAAAAGTAATTACTGAACATCGCGTATAAGTGAGAGAGGTCACTGTATTTCTTATAAAATGTAATTAGAATTTTAAGGAACATGTAATTGTAATACTGTGTACTACATATATGAATTATATCAATGATTAGGATATAAGTAACATTTAATTGTAATACCGTGTACTACATATATTTATTATATCAATGAAACAAAATTTTGTATTTTAGCATAGTAGAAACTTTGTAGTGAAAATAAATTTGCAATTTAATAAGAGAATTAAAAAAAATACTTATTTAATAAAAGATGATCTTTAATGATCAAAATTTATCACAGATTTCTTTAGGCATGTTTATAAAAAATCAGAATTTAATTTGAGATAAATTTTTTAAAATTTAAGTTATTTAATTATTATTTTGGCAAATAAACTTTCTGTCGAAATTGCACTTTGTTCTGTATTTAATGAATTTCTTTGCATTATAAATAAAATGAATATTTTATATCAAACATAATTAAAATATAAGGAATATAATGTAATACTGTGGTACAACAAGTATTACTTATATCAATGCAGATAAAATTTTGAATTTTAGCATAGTAACTTTGTAGTGAAAAAAAATGATCAGTCATATTAATACAATTAATAGATGCGATTTAATCAAGAAATAAAATAAAAGAAATTATTTTAATCATCGAAATTTATTACAGTTGTATACAGTTGTGAAATCGGAATTTGAATAATGAAATGTTTACTCTGATATAGCAGGGCAGTTTAAAAGGTCAAAACGACGCAGATTGCCGAAATAACTCGAAATTTTTAATGTCGCTTAAAAATATGCTTTGCAGCGCTGCCTCGCGAAGTATTAGAGCAGCTTTTTACGAGGTTTGTATGCAAGGCACCGCCCCGATGTAATTAGGGGGCCGCTAGCGGGCCCGGAGTGGTGTTAACCCAGCAATGGGTGTTTAAACAACTTTGTTGATCTAAATAATGTTTTGAAGATTTTATCGTTCTTAATCTTTACAGAATTTTTTTTTAGTGAAATCTTTAAACTTTTGAAGTTCAATCAAAACAGTTTATTTCCTTCGGGAATGGCGTTGTTTGTATCAAAGGATTGAATATTATTTCATAACATCTTAATGCTGTTTGTTTGTATAAAGTCTTATGAAAATGAAACGTAATATTCTGTCATTTTTGACGGGGGTTATAAGCTAGTTCTAAATAAACCTGTATCCCAACGAAACTCCGTTATTGAACCTATCTGTACATATGTTAGTTCAGGGAGTCCCCAGAAACCAATACATTTCCAAAATATAAAGAATTATTTATAAAAACAAAGTATTTTTCGCTGCCCGTATTTTTCAGAAACGTTTCCGATCAGTTTTTACAGTGTATTAATTAGTGCCCTCAGCCTGGAATACCTCTTTTTCGAATGTCATCAATTCTCAAGTAAACGTTTTCAGCCGCATAAGTTAATTTATACACGAAAGAGTAAAGAAATAATCTTAATTTTAATGTTATTGTTAACGCTGTTAATTTTGCATGTTTGTCTGTTAAACATATTTTTTGAGCATGAAAATGTTTACTTGAGAATTGATAGCATTCGAAAAACAGGTATTCCAGGCTGAGGACACTAATTAATACACTATAAAAACCCTTCGGAAACGTTTCTGAAAAATACGGGCAGCGAAAAATATTTTGTTTTTATAATTTTTTAAATTTTGGAAATGTATTGGTTTCTGGGGATTCAAAAGATAATGGAACACGCTATTCGGAATTTCGGATAACTCAGAAGATTATGTTATATTTTCGTTCGTGGTTATAGTATATTTTCATAAAATAAGAAACATTGGTCATTTTTTACAGTGTATGGACTATAGAGAAAAATGTTTAAAACCTATTTTGTAAAGAATTTAATTTTCTTTACCTTTTGTATTAGCAATTTTTCCGTAGCACTTATAGATTACGAGATATTAACAAAAAAACGGAAAATGGTACCTTCTGTTACCCCCCCCCTCGCGCTCACCCTCCATTCATCAGGACTTTTAGTATGTTAATTAGTAGACCCTCCCAAACAATATTACCAAGTTTCAAAACTTTCGTAATTATGTCCAGAAAAAAAAAACCTAATTTGACTGGACTATATGTCGAGGGGTCGATCTCGAACTTGAAGGAGTTTGTTGCTCAGCTTGATCTACCATCTTGTTTCTAAATGACAACTACTAAATGACAGATAAAGTTTTAACCAAAAAAAAAAACTACAAATTAATTAGAAATCCAAAATGTATTTTTCTTTATGTGTCAAAGATTGATAAAATGATTCCAGAGTAATTTTTGTTTTTCCCTTATTGAACAAAATGGCTGAGATATAATAATAGAAAATTCTAGGATGGCTCACATTCGGAAACTAGTCAATGGTTTAAAATAACGGATTCTTCCGTATTCGTGTTCTCTTTTAATTTACGTTTTAGTGAACGTGGTTTAAAACGAATTAATTTCATTGTTGTCACTATTGTTGCAACTCTCAAACGCTTAAAACTACGTGCCCGCCAGCGTCAAATTTTTACGAAGTTTGGCGATACTTGGCGAATTTCGTGACAAATTCGTGACAAAAATAAATCATCCTGGCGATTGGTGGTTAATTTCTCAAAATTCCCATTCAAATACTTTATTTACGAAAATTTGGAATCTTCTATAGTTTCATTTCACGCATTTTATCCTTCATGTTTTCAAGTAAAAGTATGGGACTCCTTTAACACTAACCATAGAAAAGCTAAATATATTTCTCCTGGTACTGACCGGAAGGGTTTAAAAATTTTACAGTGTGATCGCAAATACTATTCTTGTTATTTAATTTGTTGTTTCCCTTCGTAATTAAACCTTTGTTGAAAAATGTGATGACAAATATTTTTTTTATAATCCTCAAGTGTCAGAAGAATCTGTCAAGTATTTCTCTAGATATTCCACGCAACATTTAAAATCAAAATTTGCTGGTGACTTTTGCCCGCGTAGTGCATAAAATCACTAAATCTGAAAACAAAATTCCTGCATTTATTGTGGAATTCAGTTTTATCTTAATAAACTATCTTTATTCGGTAATGCTATCACGAAATTTTACTCTTATGAAAACAGTGAGTAGTCCTTGTTCACAGAAATAATAATTTCTTATTCATAGCAGCCAACTGCTTCGATTGTTTGTCACCAGTGTTTCTGAACAGTAATTTTCGTGTGTTCCATCTTTCTTTCTGCATTAATTTCCAAACTCTACAATAAAGTTACGCGAAGATAGTGACAAAAAATCGCAGAGGTTGTCAGATATGGCTTACTCCGTTGTTTATTTTAAACATAATAGGACACGAATTACTTTTGTTGAATGCGATTTTCTGCATCTTTAAGACATCTTTAAAAAGAGGAAATTTAAATTAAAGAGTAATAAAATTAAAACCGAAACTTTTCCAATTTCAGATACCAAGTACTTGAATAATCGTGATAAATTTGCAAACCATATCAATAAAAAATACAAAACAAAAAATAAAGAAATAAATGAATAAATGAATAAATGAAAATTACAAATTTTGTTATAGTACTATATGTACTAACATTATTTTTAATGATTTTTACTTAAAAAAATATATTTTGTATATATATATATAGATATATATATATATATATATATATTATTATTAGTTATGTGTAAATTAAAAGTTTGTTTTCATAATCAAATGTAGTGCATAGTTATTAAAAATCGGTTTTCGTTGCATGTATAATAAACAACTATTTTTAAACTTAAAATTGCACATAATTATAATATTAATTTGCAATTAAGTCATTTCTGAATGATTTCATGCATTGTATAATTTAGACAAAGTTTTATAACAAAACAAAGTAAGTTGACTAAAACTGATGATTAATGTTCTTGCATATTCGTGATTAATGTGCTTGCTCGAGCTCATTATAAATCCTAATGTTTATAAATGATAAGAATACCATTATTCAACATCTGACAAAATTGTCCTGATAAAATTCTTGGAGTATTATAATCGTAGTTAATTTAGTAATGTTTCACTCCCCGTTAAATAAAGAGCAATTGCTACTCAAGAGTTTTAAACAGATGTAAATTATGCTTTTTGCTAGAAACATACGCATTAATTATATGCAATTATCTAAGGAATTCTGAAGATATGAAGTTTAGTTTTTCTTAACATGATATTTATTATATTATAGAGTAAGTTTTATGTTACTTCGATGATATAAATTTAGTTTTATACATAAGTCCTAGTTAAGATTCTTCTTCCTCATATTTCATTGTTTTTCGTTTTTTATTTCTTTTACTTTATTTTTAAACAGTTATTATAAAAACTATAAAAACGCGTTTAAATATTTTGTTTAGATATGGGCAAAAATGTTATGACAACTCGCCATGTTTTCAATTTCTCAGAGGTAAAAATGATTTTATTTTACGCTATTAAATTTGTATTACTATTAAGTATATTTTGGATGTTGTATAATACCTCAATGTATTATCACATGAGTTTAAATAAATTGCATAATTATAAAACTGTATTTTAAAAATAAACTTCTTTAGCGTGCATGATATTGAATGTCCTTTTTATAGTTTAAAACAAAACTTTTAGATCACAATGTGACATCTTTCACTTCTTCAAAATAGATTATTCAACACATTATATGAAATTTAAAACAGCAAAAAGTTGTCGATCAATCAAGCGTTTTTAAATGATTTATATTTCATAATCCTTTTGAAACATTATAATCAATTAAATGACATACAATTATTGGAAAAGCGCTGACTATTTTTCAATAAATAGAAAAGAACTTTACTGCTTCTTAAACCTGTATTGATAACAAATAATGATATATCAAAAATATTTGTGGCATGGTGAATGCAGTGAACATTTGCTTTACGATAGTAATTTAATCTTCTGATTTCATTTAAGGAAATGTTGTGAGTAGGATGTTTATCGTCGTCGATACTGAGTTTTAAGATTTAATAGCCTTTTCTCAACCTCTGTTTTACAGAGAATATGTAATCTAGAGATACGAGTTCTCCCTACACCGTGCAAGGAGTGCTAATTCCTCAGCTCACAGTATGATGCAAATTTATGGATTGTTTATATACTTATTAAATTGTAATAATATTTAGATTATGTTTTATTGTACGGGTACATAAATACCGTTTCAAAAGAGAGTATATGTATCCATTTTGGAGATGCGAGATGACTTGATGAAGCAGCTCAACTATGGAGGCAAAATTACGGTATTTGTTAATTCAGCTATTTTATACTGTATTTTTCATGTTCAACTATGCATATTCAATTTAAATGTTTGAAATGACGGTACTTGTGTATCTGCTACAGCTCTCTTAGATAGGAAGGGAAAATATGTAATGGTATTTTTATTATTAATATTGTAAAAACTAAAATGAGTAAAATTATTTAAAATAGTCCCACAGTGTAATCATGAGAAATCTTGATGTAAAGTATTGCTTAATTAAAATTCATTTGTTTAAAATTAAAAACAAAAAGGTTTATAATAATCACAAATCTGAAAATAATAAATGTATATTAACATTAGGATTAAATAGAATCCAAAAATTAATGAAGCTAAATTTCATTATTACAATTCGAAATTACTTTCCTATATATCTGATTTAACTTGTAAATAAATGTACAATTAGTTTAATAGCTAGGATTTTAGCGAAAATGGCACAAAGCGATAACTTTAGTTATTATGTAATTCGTTTAGTTTAATTAGATGCTTAATAGCTTGTAAAAATTCCAGCCACAACTAAAAGATCACATGCAGGTCATGCTTTTGTATGTATCCAACAAAGGTAGTTCAAAGGGTTAACCACCTCAGATCTCTCGTAAATTGTGAATCTGTAACACATTTTAATTAATGTGTAGATGTTTTTACAGGATGTATCTGCACGATGGTGGGTGTTAATGAAATAATATAATCTTCATATGGCATTAGAAGCCATTTCTTAGACAGAGAAACATTTACTTTAAGCTATATAAATGCATCTTAGAAAAGTTCTTAGAATCACACTTTCATGAAAACTCTACCATTCTTCTCATACCTCCCTCTACTGATAAGAAGCTTCATTTGTATTTTAAAATCGCTAAAATAAAAATGTTCCTTACTTTCAAAATTGGGAATGTGGTCAAATTCTTATAGTCCCAAGTTCCCATGATTCATTTAAAGGAACGTTTCTAACATACATTGACAATGTTCTGAAAATGCTATGTTTCTTGAAGAATTTTTGTTTTCGAATTACCGTTCAACCAAGCTTTGTTTTTACAGCCGTCAAACCATAATTTAAGTAAACTAAATTACCTGTCATTAATTTTCCACTCTTATCCTCCCCTATCAGTAGGTCAATTTCATTTTCCTTATAAAAAGGATCAGTCAGACTAATTTTCTTTCTTTTTAGTTCATTTAAAATGTTATTAAATTTAATTTTACATACGAATTCGCAAATCCTTCTTACGGAAAAAAAAAACTTGTAAACTAAATTCATTAACTCCTTCTAGATCACCAATTTCTATGAAAACATCATGTTTCTTAGGCTTTGTTTCGTTCCCCCCGAACAACGCTTAAAGGATTATTTCTTTTCACAAGGGACATATTTTAAACACTTTCATTATTCTCTTGTTAAAGTAACTACTTTGACTTACAGTATCTAAGAGTACACGAACAAACTTTTCGTAACCTTGTGATAGAAAGCGTACGCTAAGTGTTTGGAAACACACTGTTTTATTTCTACTACAGTTAGAGAGATAATTCTCAGATCTTTAAACATTCTTTTGATTTCAGTTTCGATCTTGTTGAGGATACATTATTTAAAAATAACGCTTATTACAATGATCACATTTAAAGTAAAATTTAACATTAAACTATTTTCTCAAATGACCAAATTTTTTTGTAAGCATGTGAATCACGAAATCTTTATTAATAGTAATATTTGCTTATCGTCAAAATCCAAGAAAGTTTTTTTTTACAAATTTCTAGTCTCTGGATTTTGTCAAAGAACCATATTTTCAAAACAAACAGTCCTTTCAAGTAATTACGTATTATTAGAACTCAGAGTAAATGCAGATTTCAGTCCTTTCTTTTGGATTTTTAAATTCATCTTCATAAAATTCTAAACATTTCTAATTCAAAAACACCCGTTCCGCCGAGGGTAGCATTAGGTCATTTTGCGAATACTCGAAATAGGATTAGCTAAAAATTAATATGACGACTTTTCATATTCTACTTTACAAGATACATCTGCACGATGATGGGTTTCAATGAAATAAGATCATCTTCAAATAAAATTAGAAGACATTTCATAGACAGATTTTTTTTGAGCCATAAAAGCATCAAAGTGTTACATCTAAAAGCTGTTCACATACGTCAGTTCATATTCTAAAGATATAACGCATCATCAAAACATTTTTACATAGATATCACATACATCGTGTTTTACTACACTGTTAAAACTACAGGTGACACATGGCACCCCAAAGGGGTGAAAGGCTTGTCTCACTGGTGACAACCCTAGGGGAGCCAAAATAGCACCCTTAACTAGGGTGAAAGGATGGCACCCCTAATACAGGGTGCCCCAAGGGGTGAAAGAATGGCACCCAGGGGAGAATAATGGCATCTCTACTCTAAGGTGCCCAGCGGCACTCCACAAATGAAATCCTCTCCCCCCCCCCTCCCTTGTCTAGCAATTATATTGAAAAGAGTTTGTAAATTCTCATACTTAAAAAAGAAAAGAAAAAGCTAAACATATATAATTATAATGCAATGTTTCATTTTAGCTGCAATAAACTGTTTAATACTTCATTTTCTCTGTTGAAATTTATACAAAGTTAAAAGTTGATCATCTCATGTCAACGGTCGATCCCGGAAAAATTTGGGGCCTATTCAGAGCTCCTCCACAAAAAATCTATTTAATAAAACAGGCTCCTTCACAAAAATCAATTTAATAAAATGGGCCCCTCCAGAAAAATTTTGAAAAATTTGATAAAATGGCACCTTCACAAAATTTCTGTTAATAAAACAAAACCCTTCACAAAATTCCTTTTAATAAAATAGGTCTTTTCACAAAATTCTATTTCATAAAAACATACTATTTTTATTAATTATTAATTATTTTGTTATGTTTTAAAATGTGCAATTTGTAAACAATCAAGTTCACCAGAAAGGAAAACAAATAGGACTTTAAAAAGTTTTTGTTATGTTAATAAATGTTTGGTTCGAAAGATTGTTTACAAATTACACATTTTAAAACATAACAAAGTAATGAGACATATAGTAAGTTTTTATGGAATAGGATTTTGTGAAAGGGCCTATTTTATTAAAAGGAATTTTCTGAAGAGACCTGTTTTATTAAAAGGAATTTTGTGAAGAGCCCCAGTTTATGAAATAGATGTTACTGAAGGGGCCCAATTTATTAAATTGATTTTTGTGAAGGAGCCTGTTTTATTAAATAGATCTTTGTGAAGGAGCTCTGAAAAGGCCCAAAATTTTGCCTGGATCGACCCTTGACATGAGATGATCAACTTTTAACTTTGTATAAATTTCTGCAGAGAAAATGAAGTATTGATCATTTTATTGCTGAAAAGTTAAACATTGCATTATAATTATATATGTATAGCCTTTTTTTCCACTTTTTTAAGTATAAGAATTTTCAAATTCTTTTCAATACAATTGCTAGACAAGGGGGGGAGGGGGGCATTTTGTGAAAAATATAATAAATTTCACAAAATGCCCCCCCCCCACAAAAAAACTCTTGCATCGACCCCTGCATGTGCAGGTTAATATCTATGAGAAATGTATTATATACATCATCAGGTCATTTTTGTTACCTTCAAAACCGGTTAGTATTTATTACCATATATGTTAGTATTTATTACCATTTTAAGTTAGATGTAGTAGTACAGGGATATTTATTTATCATTATTATTTTAAGAGGGAAAAAAATCTTTTAGCTATGAGAGTTAAATATATTTACATAAATCACTCAATCATCTAAGCCATTCTTACATCCAGCCACACTACTGTGAAATGTTCCAGTGTTTTATTATTATTGTTATAGTACAAGAGACTCACGAAACATTTTTCAAGAAGACACATGTATAAATGTCAAAATATCAATTCAGGAATTACGATTTATTTATTTTTTTAATAATTCATAATATGTAATGAGGTATATTTTTAGTTCATTTCATCATCAAACACAAGCTCTAAAAATTTCGATAGTAAAAAGTATTTGATTAATAAAAACATCTGCAGAAATTTATATTTTATCAAGTTTACTATTTCTTATGTTACAAAGTTTACTATTTCTTATGCTACAAAGTTTATTATTTCTTATGTTACAAAGTTTACTATTTCAAGTTTACTATTTCATATTATCAAATCAACTAATTTAAAATTATCAAATATTCAAATTAATACGTTTCAAGTTAGTAAAAATCAATTCCCTTTAAAACTTGTAAATTCTTTAAATGTTTACAAATAGTTTGTTTATATATCAGAAAAATAAGAAATTAAACTATTTTTTTTAAATATAAAAACTTATGTTTCTATATATATATTTTTAATTACTATAATGCATCATTAAATTTATTTCTAGATCGTAAACAACAAAAACTGTGCGAGAAAATTCATTAGATAAAAATATGAATAAAATGAAATTATTATAAGCTCTACATAAATAATAATTTAAAAAACAAGCAAATAGGTGAGGCGACATCATTCTACTTTCACGAGTTAAAAATTTCAGCTTTCCACATCAAGATTATAACTTAAAATGTCTGCTTGAAAATAATGTGCGGAGTCATTTGTAATACAACATAATATAAAATATTTTCATAATAATAAAACTTAATATACAAACAACACTGAAACATTTCACATACCGGTATATAAAGAGTGATTCTTTTTATTGACTCCCCTGGTTTAGTTATTCGCAATAAATGTCGATATTTAGTTATTATATTAATAACTATGCGGCAACGATTATGCAGCAGCGATGCACTGCAATTCAAAGTCAGCCATCTTGTTCGATCTCCCCTATGACTATAGGAAACAAGTCAACACCTCATGAATAGGAAACGAATCAGCGCATGCGCAAGATACCAGTCGAATGGACGGGGTGAAAAAGTTCGAGCAATACGCATTGTACAGCACCCTAATTAGCTTCAATCACCCAGTGAGTGACCAAATGGCACCCGAGCCACATTTTCAAGCCTGTGCGGTACCCTAGCGTTCCAAACGGTACCAGAATTTCACCCCGGGTTCCCGAAAGGCACCGAATTGTCACCTCTAGTTTTAACAGTGTAGTTTCATTTCACTTATTTTTAACTTTCATTAATTTTTAACACTATGTACACTATGTAATGTACATTCGAGTAAAACTACTATAAGTATTAGAGAGAAAGCTAAAGATATTTTTTAGAAAATGTCAACTGCTTGGAATTTTGAATGACATATTTAAGTGCAATAATTTGAGTTTGAGTTCTTTGTAATTGTTCTCATCTTCAAACGTTTAAGACTTAACAAAAATATTTCGAAACATTTTTTTCTTTTAATAAATTTACTACTGGGTTAAAATTAACGCACTCGAACGATGTTCCATCTGCAGAACCGAGGACGCATACGTGTCTGAAATGTCAAATGAATAAACAAGTGATGCCATGTATGTGTCGTCGATAGTGAACGTATATTAAGTATATTTTTTTTAATTGTAGTATTTCAATATTTGTGATTTAATTCGACCTTTTTTGCAAGTAGCTATAGTTAAAGTTTTGACATTAATTTAACAAAATCCCATGCTTCAATACATTGGTATTTTTCAACTGGCAACAATAAAATTTTATTAAAAAAAATTTGAAAAATAAATCAGCAGTATCTTCTTAAAATGTGGATAAAAGCTTAACTTTTGATTTTTTAAATTATTTAAAATAGCATTAACATTTTTAATATCAAATTAATATTATGTAGAACTGTTTATAAAATATTTAAAAAAAAAATAGTTGCTTTAAAGCTAAGTCGATTGAAAAAAAAATGTGATTCTGATTTGTCATTAAGTAACACTTGTAATCAATTTAATTCAAACTGTATAATTCTAAATTCAGAATGAGATTTCTGACCCACCGCGTGCAACAAATAGTTTCGATTTCTTAATGCCATATTATGCTCACAAGGAAGGTCTCTATAAGTGCATACTGAGAAAATTTTGAAAAAATTACATAATGTTCTTCACGTGAGGATATGTACGTCTATAAAAAATTTCTGCGGAACCTCGATATAACGTCCGTAAAAAAATTGGGAAAATTTCGTTTATTTGGTGATTTATCACCGGTTGGCGACGGAATAATAAAAAAATATATACTTTTTTATGACAAATACTCTTTAAGGAAAAACTTTTTCATGCTGAACTTGTTTATGTAAGTTTAATTTATTTAATAAATAAATACATTTTTATAACTAGAATTTTGTGTACACATTTATATGTATATATAATGAAATTTAAAGATTTAAAACAAAATTTAAATTGATTGAAATTGTTTCAAGCTAAAAAAAAAAGCACGATTCTGAACATTGTGAATTCAAGGAAAAATTATTGTTGCTATGGAAACAACGAGTTCTTCGATATGGAAATGTATAACGAATGCGTTTGTCATCGGGCTTTACCTTTAAAAATACATTTTAAAATTACTTATATAAACGGTGAAGGCGTTTAAATTAGAAAAAACCATGGAATGCGGGATAAGCCAATGGCAAAATATCATTCAATTGGTAATAAATAGATAAATAAACGTAATGATTTATTTAATCTGATTTAAAGAACATTTTAAATTAATATTACTGCAAACGTACAGGGAGTTGAAAATGTTGAACGCAAAATGCAGACGATTCTGAACAAGAGGGTATTGCATCATGAGCCCTAGAATTAACCCATTAGTATAATCTTTTTTAAGCTAATGACAATTTTACGCTTTCAAATTAAAAAAAAATCTCATAGACATATTTGGAAATTTAAAAAAGCATTGTTCATAATTCCATAAGTATACAAAAATAATAAACTTTCATCGTTTAAGTTTAAATTCATTAAGTATTGCGTATATGAATAATCATTTTACAAGCAATTTCAACAAGAACGAAAAATCATGCGTCAAGCATAGATTATGTAGCACTTTCCAACGCTTCCAGAATAATTTTACAAAACATACCGTTTAATAAGCTAAAAGATAACATCTAAGTAAACAATTTGGAAAACGCATAACATATTTAAAAACATAATTTCAGGAATTTCCAACAGATACAATATTCGGAAAAATATCCGAATACTTTTATTCAGCCCTGTATATGATCTATAGATTTGTATATGCTAGGATCCTAAATTTTAGTTTAGTTAGGAAACGCGTAGCACAGTTTAAAATTATCTTTCTGGAGTTTCTGTCAATAAACGGAAATGTGTTCGCGAACTTTTGTGCTGCCCTGTATAGGATCTACAGAATTTATACACACCACATAATAGACAAAAAGCGAGTTAAAATTAAAATCGCGTTTAGTAACTTAAAACGCACTTCCAGGAATTAGTGTTAACAGACAGTAGAGAATTCTTTTGTGTGTCCCTGTAAATGAACGATGACTGCTATACACACACTATTCTGTTGTAAGCCTCTTGTAATGCACCTTAGATATATATATATAAATTTCAATGCGTTTAAAATAGTGAAACATTATTTAAATAAACCGCAGACGATTTTTCTCCATAGACGTCATGTAACGGAATTCTTTTGACTGTCCCTGTAAAGTAACTATAAGTGCTATGCACACCCTATTCCATATTAAGCTTCTTCTAATGCACCTTAGTGATATATATAAATTTCAATGCGTTTAAAATATTGAAACATTATTTAAATAAACCGCAAATGATTTTTCCCCATAGACCGCAATGTAACGGAATTCTTTTGAGTGTCCCTGTAATAAAACTATAAGTGCTACACACATCCGTTGAAATAGGGAATATGCTATAGATAACGACAATAACATATAAAAATTGCAGAGCAATCCGAACATATTTACGGGAGTTAGAGCACGGACAGACGGCAGACGGCCAGACGGCAGACGGCAGACGGCCATACAACCAGACAAACCGAAGTCATAAGCACTTTTCAGGTTGGAAAGTGCTAAAAATGCATTAAAATTGTTGGCGTTTGGCGAGGAAAAAATGTTGCTTGCCAAATCGCGTCTTTTTGCGCCAAATACTCGAATGTATTTTAATTTTTTGCTGATTTTCTACTGGGATTGCTCAGCTAAATTTCACTGATCTTTTATTACATATATGAGTAGTTTCATTAGCATTTTTTTCGAAAAATTCTGAGTATGCGCTTTAAGGAAACCTTCTTTGTCAGATCTGTTTGAAAGAAAATGTATGCATACATATTATTTTCTAGTGTGAAAGAAAATATGGAAAAATCACAAAAAAATGCCTTTTCATATAAACTTTCTCTGGATCTTAATTTTAAAAAAATGTCTGCATTAGTGTCCAAATGAAGATATTCTTTTTTTCCCTGTTAAAGTTTCTTATTAACAATATCTAAACAACCCTGTTTCTATTAGCTATATTATGAATATGATATATATGAAATGGAATTTATTGGCTACTACATGACTATATGTTTGTAAATGTTCCAACTATTGAATCGATATATTGTGGGATAAAACGAATAATCATGCGTCAAAGATAAATTAAGAAATAATTTCCAACACTATCAGTATATTTTTCAGATTTTTATATTTTCATACCATTAAATTAGATATCTAAACAAACATTTTAAATACGAAATTAAGCAGTAAACATCCATTTTCATCAATTTCGGTCCGTATCTGATAATTCGTATGAATTATTTTATGAAGCCCTGTAGTTGATATGTAGAATTTATGCGCACCACGTAATAAATTAAAACTTAGTTAAGTTTTAAAATGTTTACCAAATTGAAAATGCACTTCCAGCAGTTATCGATCATAGTCAGTCCTGTAACCAAATATGTTGTGTGTCTGTGTAAATGAACGATATATACTACATAATCAGTTGAAAATAGGTCGCAGTGAATCGCAGTGATCGATATCAATTTATTTATGTTTGTAGTATCGCAAGATCATTAAAATGCAACACAAACAATTTTTCACCACAGTTCATAATATAATGGAATACTTTTGTGCGTCCCTGTACACGAACGATAAATGATACGTATTCAATACTATGTAAAATATACGATTTAACTGGAGTATATTTATGAGCGTTAAACCATGGTTAGACGGACAGACAGACGACAGAGATAGACAAACCAAAGTTATAAGTACTATTCAACTATGTTGGAAAGTGTTAAAAAGGTATGGAAATCTATGTATTCGTCCTTCGTTTTCTTTCATAACTTCTAAAATTTGTAAAATATCCCGAATTCGGTAAACCACATAATCCATCCAAACGTATCTTAAACCAATATGGTGCCTCCGCTAATTTTCGAGTGAGGCATTCTTTTGGTTCTTTTTACAAGTCATGCCAATAATATTTATGTGCCGTCAAGGGTATTCATTTCCATTAGAAAATACATTGTTTCCACTCATTTTTAGCTCATCTTTAGCTCCACTCAATCTTTTCTCTCGATGATGATTCAATAATTATGGTTTTCTTCTCATATTTCTAAATTCGGTATAATAATTTGTTTAAAAATCATCTACATCGTGATATGTGATATTTTTTTTCTGTTGCTTAAGTAAGTGTGTGTGGGGGGAGGGGGAGAAACCATTTAAAACTTTTAAAAAATCGAAAATCGTTTTCCCATTTTCGGATAGTTTATAGTGTATAATCCAAAATCAGTTTTTATGAAATTCAAATTATTACAAAGGTTACAGCGACACATACGCTGCAACTGCTTGGTACAGTTATTCTATCGGATAATAACTGCGTATGTTTTTTTTTTTTAATCTATTTGTATCTTATGTTAGAACTGGTATCTTTCAATAAACAAAATTAAATTTTATAATTTCTTTAATGTGAATCTCTATTCGAAATTAATATTTTCCTAGCGCAGAATATTTGTATTTCATTTAACGTAAAAAAAAAAAAAAAACATTCTTATGGTTTTATCTCAACAAAGTAAATTTTAATGTGGTTGAATTTTTAATATCTCGCTGAATAATTATTAACTGTGACGAATCTTTTCGTATTTTGCCATATTTTCGTTAAAGAAAAAATATTTATTTTAACTTTATATTATTTTATACGATTAGGAAAATTAATTTCACATTTAATTCAAGCACAACACGAATACAGATAAATTTAATGTTTTAGTCTCCACTTTAAATGATATCTTAATTATTTCTTGCCTATAATAATATTTTATCTACGCTTAACTTCTAACAAAAATAATAAAAATAAGAACTTTTATTTTTATTACATGTGAAAAAAATTCTCTCAAAAACCATTGATTAAATGTGAAATTCGCTTTCAAAATAAAGTATTATATAAAATTTAATTTATTTACTTCTCATTTCATGATTTACTTATTTAAATATTTTATTGTTATTTTCGCTTTATTTAATTACAATTTTCATCACTTTTCTATATCAGCGTTCAATTTTGTAAATTTTTTTGGCATTGTAATTTCGGAGAGTTCAGGTTTACTTTATTTTATTTAAAACTCATCTGTTTGTATTATTTATTATTTTCCATGAAGTGGATTTTGAAATTACTTTGTTGAATAACAGAATTTCAAAGAAAATCTAACATTTAATTTGTAATATTGAAATTTCTTTATCCAATCAAATTAATGGTTGCCATTTCAATAAATAAAAAATAAATATCAAAATATTCTTTTACGTGCAGAATGTTTCGAAATTAAATTCTTTTTACTGTTTCATTATGGATAAGATCTTATTTCATTTCATGCTTTACAAATTATAATCTTTTTTATATTATTTTCAAAATGTGATTTTCAATTCAAATGTTTATATCTCTTCGGCGAAAGTGTCAATTTTCAATAATAAATATTAAAAATTTCTCTTATGATCTAATAACAAATTTTCCGAGAAAAATATTATAACAAATGGAAAATCTAATTGAATAAAAATCTTTTACAGTACTTTCAAAATTAGATATGCCACAAAAAAACATTCGCTATTATTAATATGTTGCTTTCTGTGTAGAATTCCATTTCGTTTAATTCATTTCTTTTGTGTTGAGAAAACACATTTAATTTTAATCTAAAGAAAGGATACTTTTTTAAACTAAGAGTAACGAAAAGGTGGACGGTTTTATTATTACATAGTATATTACATTAGACAAAACAGTACTATACATTTTGGAAATATATTTTTGCTCTATGAAATATGTGTGGCAAGTGACCGGCAAGTGATGTTGACATCATGATGTTACGTCATGCTAAGCAGAATGTGATGTTAAAACAGAAAACTCGGAGAAATCTTTTATATACAGTAATATTTCGTACTTTCAGTATCTTAAGATACCTCACCCTCACGCACACACATATACAAGGAAAAAAAGCGCATGCACAAACGTGGCTTGCTAATTTGTCGCCAAAAACAGGATTAATATTTTACTCACTAGCAAAAATTGCGAAATTCACACTGTAATTTAAGTAAAGTAAGATAAGAAATAGTTGCGTTTTCTACCGCCCAAGTGTGGAGAATTCGTCTTCTTTTGATTTCAATAAGTTAACAATTAAGATATGGACTACAGTGTAATTTAACAAAAAAATTCATACGTTCCATTTCAATTCATCCAAAATGCACAAGATAAGCCAAACGTATCTAAGTGAATTTACGAGAACTTTTTATGGCGACAGCATCCTTTTCTGTTTGACTAACTTAAAATATATCAATGTGTAATATAACAAAACAAAATTCCCATGTGTTTCATGTTTCAATTTATCCAACAATACAAAGATCAAGTAAGATCTAAGTGAATTTACATAAGCTTTTCATTCCGAGGGCATTTACTTCTGATTTGAAAAAGTTATTTTTTTAAATGTGAATAACAATGTAATTTCATAAAACATATTCATAAGTTTCATATTTCAGTTCATCCAAAAATGCACAAAATAGGTCAATTGTAACTAATTGAATTTACGAGATCTTTTTATTACGAGGGTATCTAATTATCTGAATAAATTAAAAATGTTAAATGAGGATCCCAGCGTAATTGCACACAAACACTCCATAGGTTCCATAATTCAGTTCATCTAAAAATAAAAGACTGGTGAAATGTAACTAAGTAAATTTACTAGAGTTTTTAACGGCGAGGTAGTCTTCTTATGGTTAGACATCTTCTGGTTATCTTCTTCTAACCCCACAAGGTAAAATTTAAAAATTCGGATCACAATTCGATTTCACCAAAAAATTCCATATGTTCAGTTTATCGAAAAATTTACAGTATAATTCAAATGTAACTTAGGGAATTTACGTACGATTTGCATGTCCCCAAATATATATTTTTTTTCATTTTATAAAAAAAGCAATAACAATTTGTTAGTGTCACCTCTTGGAAAATATAATAATAATTTGGATAAAAACAATTTACTCTCTAATACTGATTTGCTGTTTCAAAACAATTTTTTCTCCTATTTAGAGATATCAAATTAAGCTGTTGAAGTGACTATTAACGCAAGTTTAAATAGACTGTAGTTTTCTACATCATGAGTGTAACAAAATATTTATATGTTTTTAATATAATGAACTATTTTATTAGTTTAATTAGCTATTTTATTATAAATCTGTTCTGATTAATTAAAATATTTCTTTTTAAATCCATGTAATAGAAGAAATAATAAGAACCGCTAGAAAAAAAACTAATAATCTATGCTGCAGAAAATACTTCCTAGAAAAGAAATCTATCTTTCTGATTTTGGTCATCATATGATTACAAATTTAAGCAATATTTCCAGTTTTTGAGGTGTGCATTTTTCTTTTATAACTCTGTTACTCAAATATTTGTTTTAAATATTATGTTAAAGATTAAATTATCTGACCAGTTTTATAAAGAATGAGTAAAAAAAAAATCTTTATATAACTAACCAGTCTATTTATTTGTTTACAGTTATTGAAGATTAAAAAAAATATATTTATATAATGCAACGTATGTTACACTAACTTTCCCTTTTAAATGTATTTACATTTTAAAATTGAACTTCCCATGCCACAAACACAATGTTTAGAGAAACAAATGTATTTAAACAATATCGATAATATTCAGGAAAATTTGCATTTTACTAAAAATAAAAAATAAAATACCTTGAAAAGCTAATGTAAAAATGGTTTCATTCAACGAGATTGGTTTTAAATTTAGTCTTTTTTAAGATTTAGAATGTCGAGGGGGAGGGTGAAAAAATTGAAATATCTATTTCTGCTTCGCTATAGTATAAAAAGGTTGTCTATGGAATTGGTAAGAAAGGTTTTTAAAAAAAAAAATCGGAAACTATCTTTCAATCGCACAAACCGCCGAAAATTTCCGAAAATGGACGAATTTCAAGTTTTTTTTTCGAAAAAAGACGAAAAATAAGTGAAAGATGAAAAATAAGTGAAAGAAGAAAAATAAGTGAAAGAAAAAAAAGAAGTGAAACATGAAAAAGAAGTGAAAGAAGAAAAAGAAGTGAAAGAAAAAAAAGAAGTGAAAGATGAAAAAGAAGTGAGAGAAGAAAAAGAAGTGAAAAAGTTTCGAAATAGTTTGTAATAATATAAATAGTTAAGCTCTTTACATTGTTACATTTGTTTCCGGCTAATATTCGATAACAAAAATAAAAATTCATCAATAAAAAAACACATAAAAATGCTTTTTGATGTTAGTCCACTGTTAAAAATGTGCAGTAAACTGTCCAGCCATTTGACAGTTTTTAATGATAATGTTTACTTAAACATAATTTTAATACAACCTGACTACAATATGGTCAATAATATGGTCATAATACTTTCATAATATGATCAAGTAAGCGTTATTTGCAAAAACGGTGGAATAGATGGACAGTTTGCTGCAGGTTTGTTACAGTTTCGCAGTCTAAAAACGTATTTAAATGTAAAGAAATCTATTAGAATTTTCAATAAAAATTGGTTTAGCTATATTTTGTTACTTGTGAAGTCCGGGTGAGATCGTCTTGTGTATTTAAATAACCCAGTGATTTTTAGGACGCCAGTCTAGTGTAAAAACTATTCAATTGTTTTTAATTTTGTTGCTTGGATACACTGTTAAGCGTTTGCGGGAAAGTGTTCAGTCTTTCGACCGTTTTTATAGAAAATGGGCACATAATTGTAATTTATCTTTATTTTGACTATAATATTGTCAATAACATGATGATATACGCATCATAATATGGTTAAGAAACCGCTTTTTTAAAAAACGGTTGAATCACTGCAGAATTTTAATAATGTACTTATACAAAATGAATGGAATTAATGATATGCCGGGCTACCAAATATATATTTCTTTATGCATTTTAAGTAAATCTATGATAATTATATGCTTTATTATTGCCTTAAACATCGTTATTTAGCTTATCATTCACTGTAACAAATTGGCAGCAAATTGTCTCATCATTCGACGTTCTTATAAAAAACGGTTACATAACCGCAATTTATCTCTATTTTGTCCAACGAGAACACTTCAAATTATGATCAAATCCTCGTTTTCTATAAGTTTGAGTTGGACCGATATTTAAGGATAAGGGGGGGCCGAACATTCAACGAGAAGGTATCGTGGAGAAGAGAACGAGTAATCTAATAATCTTACCTTACAGCGGCGTTGTGAAACACTGATGTGGTGGTTGGACGATAAGTTCCTTTTTTAACACTGCAATCACATTAATATTCCAATAATATATATAGTGATTCATCAACCAGAATATAACATCATGTACACTGTGTTATGTCCGCAAAAGACCACACCGACATGACAATCATTATTAAAAAATGATTCGTTAAAATAAAAATTCATATAAATTTATAATCAAGAACAATGAAGATAAAAGTAAAAGTATTACCTGATATGACCTAAAAGAAAACAAGGTGGTGGATGTAAATAAAAAGAAATTGAACTGAGAATTGCAGCTTCAAATTTCTTTAATTATGAAGAATTTTCTTGAAGAAAAAAGAAATATTCAATTATGGATTCTCTTATTATTAGAACCATTTTTTTTAGTAACGAGTAGTACAAAATAGATGATCTTTTCAATATGCATTTTTCAAGAAAAACATAATAAAAACCATCTCTCAGGGATTTAGGTGGCATTTGTTTAAAAAAAAAAAAAATCTTTTATATGAATTATCACCAATTCAAAACACAGAGCATCGCATGAGTCGAATAGAATAAAACTAATCTCCCCATATAGGATCAGTAGGTTTAGTCCACTTAAGTAAGAATCATCGTTGCGTCTCCGTTGTTGGAATTGCTATGATCTTTGCCGTACTTAGAGGAGAATTTATAGTCCATCAACCACCACAATTTAAAAAAGAAACCTCTTTCATATTACAGCTTTCGATGTACGCATATTTCTTGCAGAAAACAAGCGACGACCTTCCACGCCAGAAGCAAAACATCCCAAATGTCAGCGCGCAGCTTCAGCGCTGAGAGGGAAAGGGGGTTGTCAAAAAAATTAAAATCGCCAATCGGCAGTGATAAACATCAACTTTGAAATTACATATTAAATTGATTTGAATTTGATTGGCTAGGAGAGGAGCTTTCAATAGGAAGTGATATCATGTTTAGAATGTCGTAGAATGCACTCGAAGATTCCATTTTCCGGACGTACAGATTTCAAAACGATCATTATCATTTTAAAATAAAGCGAAATGTCACGCCAGAAAGAAAAGCTTACAAGGGAAGTTTTAAAAAGGAAGGAATTAAAATAATTTTAGAATGCGAATTTTAATATTAAATGAACAAAGATTAATAAAATATTTCTTAAATTAAATTAAATGAAAAATATGGCAGTGGTTGTAAGAAACCACAACAACTGATTAAAAAGGTAAGGTGGTTCGAATTATTTTTCTTCCGATCGAACTTTCAGAGATTATAATTATTTGCTTTAACACTAAAATAAAATAAACTAGAACAAACTAATAAAACATATAGAAGGATATATTTACTCATTATAATATTTTGTTTATTCATATATATATATATATATAAGAGAAGTAATACGTATACGTAAAGTTTTATTCTGCCTTATTTAATTAGATTCAATAATAATGTATGAGCAGCACATTCCAAATTATTTTTATTAATTATCAGCACTGCATAAGTAATCTTATATGAGAGGCAAATATGTTAAATTCTAAACTTTGAAACATTAATTTATTGTAAGCAAAGCATCAGAATTTAAATAACATGTTAAAAACAATTTAAAAATAAAAATAATTCAATATTGTCTTTATTAAATTAGCCAGGAAAAGATTAAGTGAAATGTTTCTCATCAATTATTCTCTGCGGGTGGAAATTTACATGAAAGTCTCTAGGAGGTGTTTTAATAGTATGAGTTCTTTACGGCCTTCGATGACTGGGCTAATTCTCGTCGCAAGAGCGCTGCTAGAATCGCCGGATGTGGTTTCCAGGGGTGCAAGGGCGGCGCAAGAGCTCCTTTCTCATCGTTTCCTTGGATGATACATCTTAGATCACCCGGTGTCGGTAAGAGCACTCTCTTGAATGTCACTGGAGACACTGCATCTTAGAACGGTTCAGTGTCTGCCGGGGTGCAACGAACATCGGAATTTCGGTGTGACCATGGGCGCTAGACAACACTTTCCATCAGTCGTCGGGGTCCTCGGAAAAGCTTTTTCTTTCAAAGAGTCTAGAAGATGCGACCTTCTATTTTCAGCTGAAATGAGAGAAATGAAATTTTCATATGCTCCTCTGTGTGGGAGGCAGTTCTCGTTTAAAAAAAAAGGGGTGTCATCACATAAGGACCGTCTCTTTCCTATTGGTTGACCTTTTGAACTATGCAAATTTTATTTCTCCAGGTTGCTTCTATTGGTGACCTCTATTGGACTTTCAGGAGTGACATGTAGAGTAAGGGTGGTCTTTCAACTCCCCCTGTTTTTCTGCAAATGCCCTGGGTGTGTCTCTATTAGACACTGCTTTTTCCGTTTCCTGGCTAGATCTCATCTTACATGTTTACTAAGTAAAATGCACAAATATATTTATTTACGCACTCACTAAAAATGAGTGAAAAAAAAATAGTATGAAATGTATAGCTCTTTACGACACACTGATGATAATATTATTTTATAAAGTAAAAATAATTTTATATGTATATATATAATATTTAGTCCATTGAACATTTGGGGTAAAGGTTTTATTTAATTTTTAAACTGGTGGAATGAATTATTTCCATCAGTTTGCTTTAGATTTTTAACAGTGCTGTTATTGCATTGAATTTCATTTTTGACATACAATAAACTACAGCTTTTTAGTTAAACGAGTAACAAATCAACAATAGCGCAATAATGGGACATTTTTTAATATTTTGAAAATATTGAAGTGTTACGTTGTAGACAATATCACTACACTGTTAATAATGAGCAGCAAATTGTCGCATAGTTCAACTGCTTTTACAGATAATGTTTACTTGACCATATTATGAGGCGTTCTGATTGGTCAGACGGGATATAAATTACGATTTTGTAACCATTCTCTATAAAAAATGGTTGAATGTCTGGAAAGTTTACTGCAGATTTTTAATAGCGTACAATTTAGATATATTTTTACGAAAGTAGATATATAGTAACAAAATTAAAAAATTGATTTGAAAATATTTTAACCCAACACTAATATTGATAAAACATCGGTTTTTTGGAAATTTTACATATTAAACTAATACGTGCTATGTGCACGTTAAAACATCTACAACAAACTGTCCAGTCATTCAACTTTTTTTTTTATAAATAACGGTTATTTAACCATATTTTGAAGCTTTCTCTTTGGCCAGAATAGCCATAATTTGCGGTTATGTAACCTTTGACTAAGCAGTTTTCAGCAGATTTTAACCCCTTGGGGACGAGCGACACGTATACGTAACGCATACGATGCTCAGAATCCTCGATTATTCCCACCAATTATTTTTTTTTGTAAACTTTGCCTTCTTTAATCAAAGCATTTTTGCGATTCAAATAGGTGAAATTTTTTGTTTTGAAAAACCGATGTTAAAAGATTAAAAATTCTGTAAAGAACGCTCGTCCCGAAGGGGTTAACAGTAAGGGGCGCAATACGAAACAATTGTTTGATTAACTTGTAAGGCTGTACATAAAATATAATTTATTTTCTTTTAAATAAATGCATATATGTATATTTATTTAACACTATCTTACATTTATAATTATCAAAATACATAAATTCTGAGTAATACTAGAATTCGTGTACAATTAAGTTGCATATGAATTATTTCACAGAGTGTATAATAGACAACAATAAAACAAAGAAACTAAGTTAGATACATCTGATGATTTATGTTCCTACATACCCGTGATTAATGTGCTTTCTACAACTCATTACAAATCCTAATGTATATAAATGATAAGAATACCATTATTCAGCATCCGACAATGCTGTCCTGTTAGTATTCTTAGATTATGATAATATGTAGTTAATTTAGTAAATTCTCATTTATCTCGGAGATACATTAAGTGTTCATGCGAAATTTAATCATATATATAGTTAAATACTTTTTCGTAAATAAAAAGTAAAAGAAGATTTAAACGGAAAATACTTTTTATATAATAGAAACACATACAAAAATATATTAAAATGTCTTGTGGTATTTTTAAAATACACTTGGGTTCATTTTTTATAAGAAAAGAAAAAAAAACTGTTTGTGATTTCTATTATATTTTAAATACGTTACTTTCCCTCAGAATTAGAAAATATCTAAAAAATAAGAATATTTAACTTATTCGAGTGCTACGTGGTCAATTTATTTGATAAATTTGCTTAAGTTACAATAAAGTTGATAAAATTTTGGTTCATTAAGAGTTTGGTAACACTGGTATGCTTTAATTTCAATTGATGAGAAATAAAAAAAATGAATGTGTATGTGTTTGTTGTGATATGGATCTACTTAAATTTTGGAAATTGTGGCGATCAAATTGAGGTATCATCTGGATCAGTATTTATAATTACACATTTTTACAATTATCCAAGTAGATTTCATTTTGTTAGGAATAATACAAGACTCGTTTCGTTAATATTTAACAGCTTGCAGTCAGGACCGTACACGTACTGAAATTAAGAGAATAATGTAGAGGCAGAAATGTTTCTCACTATCGCAGATTGGCCGGATGAGGCAGGGACACTGGTGTACTATTTTATCGAGAAACTTTCTAGAAAGAGACATACAAATTTAAATAGATTTCATGTCAATATTGGCAAGAACGATTAAATTGATGAAGTGATAAATAAGCAGTAATTAAAGAGTCTTTAATTAATTAGAATAATATAATAATAATTATATATATGACACCCTGTATATATATATAAAGGGTGTCACAAAAATATTGAAACTGATTTTTTACCTGTTGGAGTTACCTATTCAATATGAATTGCACAAGTTTGGAAAATAAGGTAGAAAGTAATATTATGTTGAAGAAATAGTCCGGACATTAAGTTTCAAAACATTGTACTTTTAAAATTTTTATACGGTCCCTTAATCTTATAAAATATATATTGAAAACCTTTTTCCAAGGTCTGACAAATACAGCAGTAAAAATTTTATTCTTTTTGACCAAAACTCTCCAAAATGAAACTTTAAAGAAATTTGATAGCTTTCTAGCATTAAAATCCAACAAGCGACTTATTTAGTTACCGGAAGGCTCTGTAATTTCATAAAATTCAAAGTATCATAGCTCGGTAAATGTTGGTCCAACAAGAAAAGAATGCTTAGAGTACAATTTTTTTTCTAAATATTTCTTACCGGACCCGGACCCAGGGACAGTTCACAAGTTAAGAAGTTTAGTTTTATTTTAAATTAATTGCAGGACTATTTCATTAACATGACTTTAAATCCTATGTTATTTTGAACACTTCAGCAAATTACATTGCCTACGTATCTCTACAATTTAATAAATTAACAAAGAAAAAAACTGCCTGTCTATAACTCTTTAATATACAAATATATTTTTATTGTTATTGTATGTCATTATGTGTTGGTAAGTAATTTTGCTGTGATTTCATTAGGTTTTTTTAAATTAATTTATGTGACTAATCACATTTTTATGTTGAATGTAATCACGAGCTTATGATTGAGGAATTTGCCTCATGGGAAATTCAGGTTATGATAGAGGTACCCTGTGGTACGTTAACAAAAATCGAAAAAAACTGTCTCATATACATTCCTACATATATGAGTATCAAAAATTTGAATTTGGTCAATTAAATTACCTCATTCTTAAAGGAGAACTAAAGTAGAGTAATGTAGTACGGTCAATCGGGTCTATTATGAGACACAATTCTAAAAATTTCATAGTCATTTTCGGTATGTTGACTCTAGTCGTAAATAAAAATTATTGCAATTAGTGTTTTTGTTTCTTTTATCTGTTTAGGTATAAAAAAATTAATGTCTTAAAAATAAAAGGTAATGTTATTTTTCATTACCTTTTATTTTTAAGACATTAATTTTTTCTTACACTGACATAACCTTCTCATTACAATTGACATAAGCTTCTCATATTAGCCGCAAGGAATGAATCTATTACGAGAGTGGAGTTAAAGTAGAAAGTAAAGTGGAGAATGTGGAGTTAAAGTAAGATACGATTTTTTTTTCTTTATTTTAAGCATTAAATGAGAGACCTGTAACACACACAAAGTTGCGGTGGATCTAATGTTTCAAATGTATTGTTTGATCGTTTTATCATACATATTTCTGAATTTCAGGATCTCTTTCATACTTCCGACATAGTACGGATGACGATCCACTACGATAGACTCTCTTTCTAATTTATTAAATGTTAATTTAAAATTTAATAAAAAGAAGGCGAAAGGTATTTCTAAACAAACGAATTTGCACCATATCGTGCTATTTTAGGGATATATATTTGCTCAAAAGATTGCCAAATATTAAACTATATATTTATTAGTTTTTAAGAATAAATTTGCAATAGTATAACTCCCATTATTAAAAAAGAAAAGATAAAAATTGTAGTCTACGATCTTTAACTTTACCCATAAAGTTAATTCACTTTTCATTAATACTTACGCAGCCAGGAAAATTATTAATGGTTTTCCTGTTTGTACATTCACACATAACCGATGTGACATAAAAATAAAAAAACTAAATTTAATTTATGCTTGAAACGATGATAGTGAAATGAGAATATCATTTACTTGTAACGTATTATTATAATTCATTTTAAAGAATATGGAATTACGCGTAGGTTATTGTCGGAATCTAAAATTTTATAAATAGATACGCAGTTAATTTAACTATATTCATTAGGGAATAAGTTTGTTTATTGTTAAATGTAAAGTCATTATTAGAATATTTCAACTAATTACACAACAAGGGACTATTAGGACATATACTGAATATGAGCAGATCTAAGGATTTGTGTTCTATTTTATTTCGATCGAGAAGAAATAAACTTTGAAGTTATTATTTTAAAACCTGCTTATATTTTAATCTTTGATGATATATCTTAGAATATTTTCGAACATTCGATTTGCGTTGATATTTAACATTTCATTTAACAAAGTGTAACTTTTATCGTTATTATATTTATTTTATTTAATACTTTATATTTAAACAAAAAGGAAAATTGAGATTTACCACCCTGTAATGTTTGTGTAACAAGATTTTATACATCTTCTGTATGTAATCAATATATTACAGTTAATTATTTTGCAATCATTTTTTCAATTTTGTGTTTGTAAGGCATATGTAATTACTGTTCACAATAAAATTAAACGTAATTTCCATTAAATTAACGAAATCTTATAAACATACCTGTTTAAAATTATAAACAACAAATTTAGACAATGATAAATAGCTACATAAATTTATTGAATTTTTACGTTTAAATCGTTGACAGATATAAGCTTTAAAGTTACTTTTGAAAGAAATATAATTACATTTAAGAAAGTAAATAACAATCAAAGACATAAAAAACTTTCAATTTTGCAGAAGTTTCTGAATTATTTAATTTCGTATATTAACTTTTAATGAATTCTTGTTGAATTTCTTGGATTCAAACAGTTTTTTCCCTTATTGCTTGTGTTTGTAATCGAGTTCAAAAGTTTATATATATGAACTGTCCAGTCATTCGACAGTTTTCACAGAACACGGTTACACAACCGTAATTTAAATTTATTCTGGTCATAATATGGACATTAATATGTTCCAAATAGAAATAAATTACTGTTATGTAACCATTTCCAATAAAAACGGTCGTATAACTGGACAGTTTCCTGAATATTTTTAACAATGTAAAAGTAGTTTAAAGGGAAAAAGGGGGAATCATTTCATTTAACAGCAAGAAGCAATGAGTATCTGCCAAGAAAAGTGGGGATATGATAAACAGTTTAGTAGTAAAAATGAAAAGGAAGAGAGTTTACTAATAGACGAAATAGATTTGGATGAAAATTTTAATACCGTGGATTTTGAATCCAACATCGAAGAGATTGCTGCTTACGGTACTGAAGAAATCAGGAACCCGCATTTTACCATTTAAAAGCAAAATACGTTTGTGCTGTTAGATGTTATTGGGGTGCTATGCTAACAACGCATTGCGCTTACGTTTATGAGATCGACGAACGTTTCAGAAATGATTTAGAAATCATTGGGATGAACACTATAATTTTTTCACAATAAAAATTTGTTAGGATTGATAAGGATGAAAACTTATCATTGTCAAACAACTCCAAATTATAGCTATCCTTCTTACATTAAAGTAGCACGAAGGAAGGAGCCTTGCATATTTGTTTTTGGCTAGTGTGAATGTAGATAAAAAAGTGTTTTGAAAATTAATAGAGAAAATGTGTTTGAAAAGTAGTAGAGAAAAGGTATTTTATTTCGAATTCATGAAGCAAAAATGAGTTTAGAATTTTTTTATATTGCAGAATCTCTCTTCGAATTGATTCGTGCAATATTGTATTGTTTCCGATTTATTCTGCGATAAAAAAATCATTTAATTGAGTGACATCCAATTTTTAGTCAGAGAAGTTTTTTAAAATCTTAATATTGTAATAATGTCAAACACCAAATGGTATTTTTGAACATTCCCTTAACAATACGAAAGCATGATAGTTGGACCAAGTGCTTATGCAAACTAACATTATATCTGTCCCTGATGCCAAAGGTCATTCCATTTTTTCCGGGTAAATGGAAACGTAAATAGGTAATTACAAACAGGCAATAACCTCCTTCCAGAAATTTGCGAAATGTAGTGAAAAGTATTCCAAGGAACATCTTTCTGCTGTCAGAAATAATCATTGATGACAGATGCAGATTTGCAGATCTGGTAAGAGACCAAACACAGAAATACAAAATTATGTTTCCAATTCCTCTGTCTAATCTACTTTGAATGCAAGTTAAACAATGCTTGACTATATTTCCGGAATATAATAAAATCTTTTCTAGATAAAGGACAGCCTACACGAAGAGAATGAAAACTAGAGATTATGTGGAGAATATCTACAAATAATGGATTTTTTAAATGAGTAAACTCATTTGACTTTCTTTATTTACAAATTCTTTGTGTCTGCTATATAAATAGATTATGAAGGGTGACAAATCACTAATTACATAATGAAATTGTGTTTTCAATTACCCTGACTGATTCTATATTGAATGATAGTTAAACATCATTTATCTATATTTCCAAAATAGTCTTCTGGTAAAATACTTTTCTAGATTAAGAGCAAACTACATGATGAGAATGGAAATTAGATACTTTTTGGAGAACAGTTCGAAATAATGGATTTTTGAAATAAGTAAACTTATTGGATTTTCTTTATTTACAAATATTTTGTTGTATCGAGTTACGTAAATTAATAAAATGCCGATTACTTAACCGGGATTTCTTGAAATTGATGCTTATTTATAATTATGTACACTTCTGATATGGATGAAATCTTTACGTTTAAGAGCTTAAGAAATGTCAACAGAATTATGAATAGAAAAAATGAAAATATGAATTAAATATGCAATATGAATAACAATTGTTTTCGTCAATATGGATGACTTTAATTTTTTATTGATTTTTCAATAGGCTAAATTTTTTGTAAAAGGGTAATCAAACTATGAAAATGAAGTACATTTACATTATATTTACGATAATATTTATCATTAGTGCTAGCTTTATAATGTTCATTTTTGTTAGTCTATTAATATAATACTTTGCCTTCAAGTTAAACAGTACTTCACTATATATATCTGGAATAGTTTTGTGGCGACTCATCCGTGCAGTGCTCTCTAGCTGTTGCTGCTGTAGACAAACTTTAGAGTCTAACTACCCTAGATTCGAGCAACCCATTCATGCAGTCACTCTAGCTGTTTCGACAGTGGACAAATTTCACCAGCGAGACCTACTGGAACTGAGATATGGATTTCTATTTCTCGACACCCACTTCGATGGCTCGGCTTTCCGATGCGAATTTTCTGATGACAGAATCGGACGGGTTGATAAGATGCAAGATCTCTCTTTCAGGACTGGACTCATTAGTTCTTTTCACAATGGCAACAGTCGAATGCTCTTGTATTTAAACTGGGATTTATTGACACGAAGGAGGGCAAGGAGGTCAGAAGAGCATGACAGAACTTTCTATGCAAGCTGGACATTATAACCTCATGTGTGTCTGTAGCCGTTAATTTTATTTTATAAATTTCTTAACTTATGTTTGTTAGGTTAATAAAGAATTGGTTAACCTCCATTGGTCTAGCTATTCGTCTACATACTTTCATACGCAACGACATTAAGCTGTCGGCGACATTGTAGGGCTAAGTTCATGTTACAGGTATGCTTACTAGGGTGGATCGATGTTATATGGTAAAAAAATAAATATTATTAATCAAAACCTACCTATGCGGAAAAGATGTTCTATTGTATGGAGATTAAGAGAAAAATAATTAAAAAAATTAATTTTAAAATTTAATACTGCCGCAAAGAGTTTAAATTTTCGAAAAAAAATTGGAAAAATACCTAATTTTGGTTAGATGATTTTTGATTCAAAATTATTGTTTTAATTTTAATCAAAACATACCTATGCGGAAAAGATGTTATATTGTATGGATATTAAAAGAAAATTAATAAAAAATAATAATTTCAAAATTTAATACCAGCCAATTTAATTCCAGCTTTTTCATTTTCCCTCTTCATAAGTTGGAAGCGATACGTCATATGATACGCCCACGTGGCTCTGAATTAGGGCTCCTATAATAGTTAAAGGAGCCTTACTCTGAATAATACTGGATAAACGTGTTCCCACCGCTCGCTCATTCAGTTCAAAGCTAGCGGCTTACGGAATCGGGCGCTATTCTCGCAAAGTGAAATAAATTTCGATTTCATTGAGTAAGATTTCTTTGTAAGTGTATTGTGTTGGGTAGTGTACTTTGAATATTATTGCACCATGACGATGTTAAGAAAAGTCATGATTTGCCCTATATATTGGTCTGGTTGTGATATGCCAACGAATATGCTTCCTACCTACAGTAACGTAATAAAGTGCGTATGTTGGCATTCAAAAGAATACCGAAGCAAGGAAACATTGTCTACATCTACACTTTCCTTCTCATGTGAAGAAGTTGCTAATAAGTTAGAAGAGACCTGGAAACCAGCTTCAATCCCAATAATTGACCACTATAGCATTTTGAGAAAAGTTCGATTATACCACGACAAATGTCGCGGTCTTCTTAAATCTGACAAAGCCAGTAAAGGGATTGAAAGCTATTGTAAGCAGATTGACGTTTTCCGGAAAAACACAAATGCTGTTTTTGATATATGGGCGTGTACTTGTAAATCATTTGAATGTTGCTTCTGTAAGAAAGAACGGAAAGTACCAATGAACGAGAGAGAATTTCTATTAGACATACGAACTGTAAGAAAAATGGTAATCGGGTCGCTGGATCGGAAAGTCACTTTAGAAATAACTAAGGTCGTGAAACGAAAATTAAAGCAAGGGCGATACGTGGATAAAAACAAAACACTGCCTGATGTTTCTGCCAGTTCAATATATTTGAATATGAATATGAATAACGGGTGCAAATTGAAGCGGCGTATATGTGAGCATCAGGGAGATAGAAATAAGAAGTAGAACAGTAAAGATAGGCTTTCAAGATCAGAACATGGACCGGAAATTAGTACCCTGTTCCTGGCGCTGGTGCTCCCAAAGGGCCGGTCATGTGACCTGTCAAACATGACAAATTGTCGTCTGCTCTTCCTGCATTTTGGTTTTGAGCATAGTAAAGAGTTGTCAGTCGAAACCGGAATTAGAGGGCGCTACACTCCCCAAATGCCCAAAAAAACGGAAACGTCGCCATACTAGGTACTGTTTTTAGTTCCATAAGTAGAAACATTATCGTTGTTCTTCTTCTCTCAATCTTCCTGGTGAGCATACTGACTTTTCTTCATCATCAGCTGTCATTGAAAGCGGCGCCCAAAACGCTGACGGTGTCACTGTCACATCTGTAGTGACGAAATTACATGCCGTAGCAAATACATTGGACCGTTTTGGCATTTCCGACCGAGCAGGCGCTGCCATCGTGTCAGTTGCGCTTCAAGATGTAGGCATTATCTCACAAAGCGATGTATCGAACATCGTTGAAAGAAATAAAATTCGACTTGAGAGAACAAAGGCAAGAACCACTCTACCGTCTCAGTCAGTTGTGAAAGATTCTGACTATGACCAATTTGGTTTATACTTCGATGGACGTAAAGACAGGACTATATCACTAAAAGATAACAGAAGAAAAGTCATAAAAGAGAAGAACACGTAAGCTTGGTAAAAGAACCTGGTTCCGAGTACATCGGACACGTATTTGTAAATTCTGGGAGATTGCAAGTCATTGGAAAAGACATCGTAAATTTTCTGTCCTGCGTTGACAAAAATATAGATGTAACAAAGTTGGTTGCGATCTGTTGCGTCGGAACATCTATTAACACAGGTGTTAAAGAAGGTGTTAGTCGAAATTTAGAACTGATTCTGAAGCGTCCACTACAATGGTTTGTGTGTCAGTTACACGCCAATGAGCTTCCACTACGTCATATTTTCGCGTACGTAGATGGAACCACGACTGGGCCCAGAAGCTTCACTGGTGGAATAGGATTAGGAGAAATGGGTTTTTTGCCATCCTGAAAATATCCTGATATCGATGTTACCTGACGACGAAACTCACATAAGGCTATTGGCCTTTCGAAGAATTCTAAAAGCGAGCGAAGTCAAACGGTCTACTGCAATCCCAAACATTTCAACAAATAATATCCGTATCTTCAATTTACCAGCTTTTGAACTATGTGCGACGGATTAAATTGATTTGATTAAATGGTAAAATGAGATAGAACCTCCACTAACTGAACGATTTAGTGACGACATGATTTCAGAAGCAATAATAAATACAACAATTATGTAGGCGGCAATAATATCTACAATCATGGGGTTTCCGTGCCACACTCAAGCTATAGAACGGATAGTCAAAACAGTCACGGAAGCATCTTCTGCTGTTTGTTGACCATATAGAATAGACGGTTTTATAAGAAATCGCATCGAATCACGAAACCTCATGCCAATTTTCAACACCAAACGTGATTATCGCCCACTGTAATTTCAACGATTTTATAGGTTTTTCTTTATTTAATAATAAAGAAGCTGTTAAATAAGAAGCTGAAGTTTTTTCTTGTAATCAACTAAGTGTCTTCTTATTGCAATTAATATTTAAAATTACTGAAATGTATATTTCATTTAACAAAAATTACTTTGACTTTTTACCGTAAAAATACTCAAATACATAAATTTCAAAGACCTTGCGGCAGTATTAAATTTTGAAATTAATTTTCTTAATTATTTTTCTCTTAATCTCCATACAATATAACATCTTTTCCGCATAGGTAGGTTTTTATTAATGTTAAAATAATTATTTTTATTCAAAAATCATCTAACCAAAATTATGGCTTTTTTCAGTTTTTTTAGAAATTTCAACCCCATTGCGGCAGTATTAAATTTTAAAATTAAATTTTTTAATTATTTTTCTCTTAATCTCCCTACGATAGAACATCTTTTCTGCATAGGTAGGTTTTGAAATTGTGAAAAAAAAATTTTCGATCCACCCTAATGCTTACCCGCATCGCTTCTACAGATCTGGTGACCCGGACAACCACAGATCTGGTGACCGGAGTGAGAAGTTTTCTTGACGATTGACCGCTCTGGACTAATCTGAAACATATCTGTTTTCAAGTGAGTATGTTCCAATTCTTATTACATTAAGTATTTATTGTACCATCTGCTGTCGCTATGCCTGACGACGAAGTTTCTCGTATCGCATTTCGTGCAACCTCCGTTTGGAAATCTGATATAGACTTGTGGTTTCAAGTAGAATCTGGATTTGTTACGGCAGGAATTACTAACGACGATACAAAGTTTCATTGTGTTGTAGCTGCATTAGACACAGACATTTTGTCTTATATACGCGATCTAATCCGTACACCCCCTGCCACAAATGCGTATGAAACGTTAAAATCTCGCATTACGGAACAATTTTCTCAATCTGAGAGTGTTCGTTTGAGAACGCTATTACAAGATTTGCAATTAGGCTATAAACGCCCCTCGCTGCTATTACATGAAATGAAAACTCTAGCTACTGATAAAATATCGGAAGATGTTCTGCGTACGCTTTGACTTCAGCGTTTGCCAGTATCCGTTCAGCAAATTTTGTCTATAAGTAAAGATAATCTAACTGATTTAGCTAAATAGCTGATATGATTTGTGACATTCCTGGTTTGGCACCAGTATTATCTGGAGTGAAAACATCTGGTATTTCCTCAGAACTTAATGGATTAAAACGTCAAATTGACATATTCCATAAACGTTTAGATGACTTCACTTGGTCTACTACGCGGACACGTAGTTTGAGTAAGAAGAAACCTCCTGCACGTAATCGTTCCAGAAGTAGTTCTCGTGAAGCCAGGAACCAGAAATTATGTTGGTACCACTTTCGATTCGGAAATAAAGCTAAAAAATGTACAGGATTGTGTAACTTAGCTAAGGAATTAGATACCATGTTGTGTTTTATGGAAAATAATGGCAACTGTGCAACTCGTCTGTTTTTGTCAGATAGGAAATCAGGTTTCCGCTACTTGGTGGATACCGGCGCAGCTTGTAGTACTTTTCCCCGAGACCCTTTAGTGCATAAAACACCTGATGCACATTTATCCTTATACGCTGCTAATGGTTTAAAAATTTTCACGTATGGTACATGTCAGTTAACGCTTGATCTTGGGTTACACAAACCAATAAAAAGGACTTTTGTAATGGCAGAAGTGGATCGCCCTATCTTAGGTGCAGATTTTTTACAACATTTTGGGTTAATAGTGGATATGAAAAATCGGAGAATCATTGATAACATAATTAAGCAATCATCGAAAGGTGTTTTTACGTCTGGAAATGCTCTTGGATTAAAAACAGTTTCCGGCATTACAGTTTATCATAAGCTGTTACAGAAATACCCCAGCATTACTAACCCGGCTATGCTTCATGCGCGACCTGCGTTATATACGGCCGGTGCATGACGTTTAAAACGTCACATGGAATGGATCATTTTTACATGGCGATTGGTGCAAAGCGACGCGCCCCCCGTTTTGCACCAATCGCCGTGAAAAAATGATCCAATGCATGTGACGTTTTAAACGTCATGCATCGGCCGTGTATAACGTAGGTCGCGCTTCATGTCACTCGCAAACCTCATACTGTTACGCACACAATTTTGACAAAAGGTCCTCCTATTTTTTCAAGACCTAGAAGATTATCTTATGAAAAACTGCAAGTCGCTAAAAAAGAGTTTAAATCTTTAATGGATCAAGGTTTAATTATACCATCAAAAAGTCCATGGGCAAGTCCAATCCATATGATACTTAAAAAGAATGGAGAATTTGTGGCGATTTTCGCCGCTTAAACTCTGTCACTGTTCCTGACGCTATCCGCTTCCGCACATTCATGATTTTTCTTACGGCTTAACTGGAAAAAGTGTTTTTTTCTAAATTGTATCTTATGAAAGCCTACCACCACCCAACGAACACAGAACTTTCGGGCCACTGATGGCTACGTTAGCTTTGGCCCAAACTGTCAGATGGAGGGCCGCTATCATTGGCCGTAATGGCAACTTAAAAAAACTGTCACGCTGGCCATAATGAGGCCGCAACAGAATTGGCTAGAAATACAATAAGATCCCCATAATTAGGCCACTAACGGTTAATCATAAATGATAGATTGCCTAAAACTGGCCACAATTATACTTTAAATGGCAATTATTAATGGAAACTAGCCATAGCTAGGCCATTAAAAATCATAATGAATAAAAGCTAGCCAGAAACTTGCCGTAGCAACGCCATTTGTGGTTTTCAAGAATTAAATTCAGCCCAAAACTGCCCACAAAAATGCCTTTTTTGGGTATTATAAATGTAAGCTAGCCAAAACCCAGCCATTGTCGCCCAATAAAGATTATTTAGGCATAAATCAAAAATTATTCTATAAAAGAAAATATTTTTTAGGAGTTTATTTAAATGATAAAGTGTTTTTGCGTGCAATAAAGTACTAATAATCATTTATGTACACTTTTCAAGAAAATTATAAATTCAATTACCTTGATTTTTTTTGTCAAAAATTTGAGAAACACAATGTTTGACATAGTGAATTAATTTTATTTTTTCAATTATATATATTTAAAATTTTTAAATAATCATATTTCATATAAATTTTAAAAGTACATGATTAAAAAAAACTAATTAATTCACTATGTCAAGTATTTTGTTTTGAAAAAAAAAAAAAAGAACAAAGAAAAAAAACAAGGTAATTTGAACTTATAGTTTTCTTGAATAGTGAACCTAAATGATTATTAATTAGCACTTACTTTCACGCAAAAACACTTTATAATTTAAATAATTTTCTAAAAAGCATTTTTTTAACAGAATAAAATTTGAATTGGTGCTTAAATAATCTTTTATGTGTATGTATATCTAATGTTAGTTTTTTTCTTTCTTTTTTTTCACAATGGTTTTAAAATAAATTATTGTTAAGTATGTTACCAGTATAAGATGTCTATTCATTAAATCATTATTGATAATAATAAAAAAAAACATTTTTGCATCATTTTAATTTTATGAATATTAATTTTCACCTAAGTAATAAAATAAATAAATAAAAGAAAATTGCAATACATTTTTATTTTATATAGTCCATGAATGACCAGTTTTTTATGATTATTTATCTTTTAAAGTTTAATAGCCAAATATTAAAATAATAATAATAATATTCTAATCTTTTCACATGAAAATTCAGTAATTTGAAATTGTCATGAAATTTTTAATGTTTTTTTCTTATTCTAGTTTTCTAAATTGTATTAAAATTTACAATTTTCTTTGAGAATAATTATTTGCCACACTCAGAAAAAGAGAGGAAAAAACTTCTATAAAAATTATTATATATTGCTAAAATAATTATTTTAAATAAATTACAGTTTATTATATATTGTAGTTTATTATTATAGTTTATTTTTATAGATTATTTTTACAGTTTATTATTATAGATTATTTTTAAATCATATGCATTATCGGAAAATATTATTTAATAGATTTAAAAAGCGTTAAAGAAAAAAAATTGACAGAAAATTAAATCTCAATATTTTCTATTTTAAGGTGGTTCTCAAATTGCCTGCTCGACAACACGGAACTTTCTGACACATCTTAAAAAGTAAAGGAATAAAATTGGTATGCCTGACTGTTGAAGTGATTTGAAATCGAAATGAGTTTTCCATTTTCTGATAAATAAAATGCTTATCGAATTATAAGGATTTTTGACGACAATTTTATTCCCTTTCTCAAGCAGCCGCTTTGGGAATTCGGTTCAAAATGCCGACTTTGACAGTATTTTACGAAATATCTTCTGCCTTTAACAAAAAATGAACAACGTCTTTCAATTACATAGTTTCTGAATGACAACACCTGCACGTTTTATGTGTTTCTAAACAAAAATTAATTGAGAAATGGGTCAGGGTTTGAGAACGTCCTTAAGCAATAAAGTACAGTATCAGTGAATCTCATGAAATAAGCAATTGTAAAATAAATATCATTCTACATTTTGAAAAGAAAAGCACGTTAAAAATTTCGTGCGGTTTTATAAAAAATAATTCTATCGTGAATCAAATGATGCAAAAAAGATTATCACAACATATATAATTAATGAATAGACAAACTGATAAAACCTTACCAATGTTTAAGAAATTACTGGTTCGCTTCTCTCATACAAGATATAAACAGGCAACATCTCTTAAGCGCTCTCTCTAACTAAATGAGAATGACTAGTCAAAAAAGCCAGATTTGAGCCTCGGGCGTGTGTCTTCCGAGAATTTTCAGTCTCCCCTATCTTGACCTTGATCCCCCGCGTCTCTTCCAATGCGTCCTTCAACCGAAACTCTAATTTACTAATACATGGAAGCCTTTTTGAAGAGGTGGGGGGGGGGACAAAATATTTTAATGTATTTTATAAAGCGGCAAATGCCTTATAAAATAAATCACTTTGTCTTTTTGTCTTGCTTTCAATTATATACATAATTTTTCTTTAAAAAATTATTTAATTTTGATCATCTGGAAAAAAAATACTTTTTTAAACAAATTTCATACGATATTAAAAATTAGTTGCAACACCGAATTGTAAAAAGTGAATTATATATTAGTAGTATATTGTTTAGGTCTCAATTTGTTTAAAATTTTAAGGATATTCATTTTTATTCCAGTGTGTTCATAAGAAAATTCAATGTATTAAGGCTGTTCTCAAATCGAAATCAGCTAGTTTCTGACACATTTCTGAATTCAGTTTTGTTCGAAAATGCCTGAAATTGGCAGGTGTTCTTATTCAGAAGCTATGTAATCGAACAGAGTTTTCGATTTTTTAGTAATGAAGAAAGATCTTTCAGAAAATATTGTCAAATGTGACGTTTTGAACCAAATTTCCGGCGCGACAGTGTGAGAAAAGAGAAAAATCTGTGGTCACGTTACAAAAATCGCTTATAACGCAATAAATTATTTATCAAAAATGAAAAACGCCATTTGATTCCAAATCACTTCAACAGTGACACCTGTCAATTTCATGACTTCACGTTTCAAAATGAATCAGAAGAGTGTCAGGAAGTTTCGAGTTTGTTGAGTAGGGAATTTGAGAACCGCCTGAGAAATACTTTGCAAACAAGTTAATTTTATTTGTAATTTACAAAAATAGGTAAAAGCAAAGAGAAAGAAAAATTTTCAAATATATATTTTAGTGCATAAAATCGAAATTATTATTATTATTATTATTATTATTATTATTATTATTATTATTTTAATGCGTTCATCTAATTAAACAATGTTTTTTAAACAGGGAAAATTATTTTGAAAAAATATTTTTTTTTATCTCCTATAATCAAAATATCAACTACTTAGCACTGGCCTTCTATTTTCGAGATTATGAAGGACTTTTATACGCTGGCTGGAAACTTAACTTACTCGCATCTTACTTAATATGCTTTCATAGAAAAACAAATTTTAAATAACGAAAATTATGCTGAAAAAGTGAGGAAAAAAGATTTCTCTCTGTCTTATTATCAACATTATATCAAGTAGACGACACTGGCCTTCTGTTTTCTAGGTGATGACAGGCTTTTACATGCTGGCCTAAAGTTTAACTTTAGTGGCTACTGAGCGCGGAAAATGCAGTAGTTTTCTCTGCGCTCGCCCGTTATCCGTTAGTCGACTGCTACCGGATGTAGCGGCGCATCAGTTAATATACAATGGTGGCTGGATACAAATTGCCGCAAAAATATTTGGCCATAATGTTCACAGCAAGCGGCCACATATGACGTGTTTGTTGGGCAGATTCCTTTAGACGAAGCGTCCATCCAAAGGAGTGCCGTTACTACACCTTTTGGACTCTTTGAATATTTATTCATGTGTTTTGGTTTATCGAATGCAGCACAGGGTTTCCAGAGCTTTATGGACGAGGTATTAAGAGGTCTTAAATGTTTCGTTTATCTAGATGATGTGTTAGTAGCCTCGGAAAACGAGGAAACACATTTAAAAGACCTTGAAACGGTATTTCAACGTTTGCATTGTTATGGTTTAGTGCTTAACATCGATAAATGCATCTTTGGCGTAAAGGAGTTACCATACTTGGGATTTTTAGTTAACAGTAAAGGAATAGCTCCCTTTCCAGAAAAAGTCGATAAATTACTTAATTTTCCTCTACCTAAAACTGTTAACGAATTACGCAGATTTTTAGCTATGTTAAATTTTTATCATAAACATTTACAAGGAACGGCATCTATTCAGGCTCCATTACACGAATTGTGTAAAAAAAAAAAAATGACAATACTCCCATTCATTGAACTGATGCAACTACGCAGTCTTTTGAGCAATGTAAGAAAAGCATTGCAGACTCAACTTTGTTATTTCACTACGTGCCTTTGGGCACAAGTTTCGCTACAAGTTGATGCTTCGGATATTGGTATCGGTTCCGTATTACAGCAAATTGTTAATGGCGATATTCAACCTCTCGCATTTTTCCCGTAAATTGACACCTACTGAACAAAAGTATAGTACATATGATCGCGAATTGCTTGCAATTTATTGTTCTATTAAGCATTTTCGTCATATAATTGAAGGTCGTCAATTTACTGTATCTACTGGACATAAACCACTAACTTTCGCATTTGTAAGCCAGAGTGACAATAGCTCACCTCGACAACAGCGACATTTGGAATACATTTCCCAATTTACTACAGGCATTCACTACATCCCTGGAAAGGATAGTATAGTGTCTGACGCCTTTTCCCGTATTTCGGAAATTAAAGTGCCTGAGAGTATTGATTATCTCGATCTTGCAAAAGCCCAATGTGACGATGCTGAATTGCGTTTACTTCGAGATTATGACACCCTCAAAATTACTTCCCTTGAACTTTCTCCTTCCAAACTAGAACTTTGGTGTGATATATCGACAGGAACTGTAAGACCTTACGTACCGCCAAATTTTCGTTTATCCACTTTTTTGATGCTGCATAATATTTCGTATCCAGGTGTTAAAGGATCAGTCGACCTCATTCGAAAACGTTTTGTATGGAAAAATTTACGTAAGGATGTAACAGAGTATGCTCAAAAGTGCATCGCCTGTCAGAAAAGTAAAATACATCGTCATGTGAAATCTGAAATAGCACATTACCCACTCCCTAGATGTAGATTTAGACATATTCATCTAGATATCGTAGGGCCACTAAGACCATCGAATGGATTTCGATACTGTTTAACTTGCATCGATCGATATACCAGATGGCCAGAAGTTTGTCCCATGGCAGATATAACTGCACATACGATAGCTCGAATGTTTTAAAATGGCTGGATTGTCCGATTCGGCGTCCCAGAATTCATAACTACGGACTAGGGTCAACGGTTCGAAAGCGAACTTTTTAAATCACTTGCGAAATTTCTTGGCCCACATAAAACTCGCACAACAGCATATAACCCTTCCTCCAATGGCGTGATTGAATTTTTTCATCGTCGCCTTAAAAGTGCTATTAAATGCCACGCTACAGATAAATGGACAGAAATTTTGCCAATGATACTTTTGGGCCTCAAACCTGATTCAAACCTGATCAAACCCATCATTCAAACCTGATTTGCATTCCTCCCCGGCGGAGCTGATTTACGGTTCCCCTCTTTGCCTTCCCGGTGAATTTTTTCATTCCCAAACAACGAAACAGCCGGAACACCACGAATTCTTAATTTTACTCCGGGAGATGATGCAACGCCTCCGACCAGTTCAAACTTCGCATCATAGCAAGATTAATGTTTTTATCCATCCTGAGTGGAGGACGTCATCCCATGTCTTTGTCCGAAAAGACTATGTTCGTAAACCTTTGGAACAACTCTACGATGGTCCTTATCCAGTTACGGAACGTAATGACAAGTATTTTTCTGTCAATATTAATGGACGTGACACTCATATTTTCATTAATCGACTCAAGCCTGCTTTTTTGTTCAATACCGCCGATCTGGACAACGATGCTACCACATACGTTATCCGCAGTGGGCGCCATGTAAGATTTTTAATTCCTTAACAGATCTTCTTTAATCTTTTCTTTTCGTCTTTCAGAGTGGAGGGGGAGTACCTGTGGCGACTCATCCGTGCAGTTCTCTCTAGCTGTTGCTGCTGTGGACAAACTCTAGAGTCTAACTACCCTAGATTCGAGCAACCCATTCATGCAGTCACTCTAGCTGTTTCGACAGTGGACAAATTTCACCAGCGAGACCTACTGGAACTGAGATATGGAAGTACTCTATTTCTCAACACCCACTTCGATGGCTCGGTTTTCCGATGCGAATTTTCTGATGACAGAATCGGACGGGTTGATAAAATGCAAGATCTCTCTTTCAGGACAGAACTCATTAGTTCTTTTCACAATGGCAACAGTCGAATGCTCGGGGCTGTTCAGAACAGAAGATCAGGCGGCGCGCGGGCGATGGAGATTAAAATATCGAGCGAGTCTATACTGTGAATGAAATTGAAAGGCCTGCGTTCGTTCTCATTGATTTTGACATCCAAATCAATGATAATGAACACGGTCCTTCATTTGACTAATTAGCGTATTTTAATGATATTTTGTTAATTAAGAAGTGAACTTGGTGGCCGAATGGTTAGAGCACTGCTCTTGATTCTGGAGGTTGCGGGTTCGATCCCCCAAAATTTCTGTTTGATTTTTCTGTTTTTTTTATTTAAAAATGTTTAATCCGTTGCTTTGTATTTTTCATGATTAATGGAATATATTTTATAAAAGCAAAATTTAATATTATTAACAATTACTTATTTAATTAAATACGACAAATTCAGCTATTTTACGGTTAAAATTTTACATTACAGTGTCTTTTAATATTTAAACATTATTATTATTTTTTTTCTTTTTAGCAAATGTAAAATAAGAAATGAAAATATAGTCAATTTGCACGAATTTCTCTACGTTTTTATAATGAGTACTTCAACAGTGAATTTTTAGTACGAATAGAATGCAAAGCATATTTTACAATGTAAAAAATATTATAAAAATAAAATGTAAAATACATACATTATTTAAACTAGAAATATCAGTACCTATTTTTGTAAAGAGGTAAAATACATGTGGTTTACCGTCTAGTTTCGTAATGAATATAAATAAAATATAGTTAGAATGTTTATAAATTTTCTACTGAATGTACAAGTATTTTAGCATTTGTTTCTCGTGTTTTATGATGTTTATTGCAATATAATAAATAATGCAATTTACATCGAAAAATAAATTTCAAGAAAAATAAATTTTTAGAAATTAATAATTATGTTTCAACAAGGTTGTTATCGAAAAATATATTTTAATAAAATGTTTAAAAGCTTTTTTATCAAATTTTAACAAAGATTTTATTTTACTATTATAAATAAAGAAATAAATCTTTTAACATATGTTAAAAGATTTATCGTAAATCAAGGTCGTGATACCAACATATGTTGGTATCACGACCTTGATTTATTAACATTCTATTTATCCCAAAAAATATAAAGCAACTGATAAATAATTTTTAAATTAATAAAAATAGGGGAAGAAAATCGGAAATAAACGGCGAGCATTCGCTTTGTATCCATACTTTTCAGGTTCATCTGTGTAGGACAACCCAAACGTCAGTAAAGTACATAACAATTTTTGGTACTTTTCGGTTAGCCGGGCGCCAGTGAAAAAAAAATATAAATATATATCTACATATATGTCTGTGTATATATGTATGAATATATATATGTGTGTGTGTATCTGTGTATATATTTATATTTGTTTCACTGGTGCCCGGTTAACCAAAAAGTACCCAATTTTTTTTTAGAATTTACATTAATTTTATTGAAACTACCAATACTGTGTTTCAGGAATTCGGTGATCCAAACGCCCTCTCCCTTGTTAGTTAAAGGTGCACTGGTTATAGAATATTAAACTTTATAATATTATATGCATTGTTTTGTACAATATATATATTTATGTAACTGCTATCAACTAAACTAATATATCAGTTTTAGTGGGTGCTGTAGTTTTAGAGACATATAAGTTGAAAGCAGTTATGTAACTATATGATGTATATATATATATATATATATATATATATATATATATATATATATACACATCATACTTTCGTATTCTATTATTTTTATGTTGGATCAAAGGCTTAAAAAATCATTTTAGAATGTTAAAAATTATAAATTTTTCAGATATCCGATCATGTAGCTACAGCTGTATCAATCAACCTACCAAACCAAGTAAGACACAAAAAAGCCCAATCACGTGATCAAATCACCCACAGAATTTTTGTGAGTCACCCGCGCGCAGCCCGCGCTAAAAATTTGCAGGTTATGAACGCTGATCGGGCTATCTGATCACGTGATGCTTTTCATGAATGTTTCGGGGGTTTATTATGATGAAATAAAAATAGATATTCCTATTATAAGATCCTTTTTTTTTTGGAGGATAAAGATGTGTAGTCGCTAGTTTCACCTAATCCGAGCCACAGAAGTTTAAAATAATTGAAATAATTAAATTATTTCAATATATTAAATTATTTAAATTTCCGATAAGACCTACTCCATAACCCTTCTCTCCATCGCGCGCGCGCCGCGCGATCTTCTTTCCTGAACACAACCCTCTTGTATTTAAACTGGGATTTATTGACACGAAGGAGGGCAAGGAGGTCAGGAGAGCATGACAGAGCTTTCTTTGCAAGCTGGACATTATAGCCTCATATGTGTCTTTAGCCGTTAATTTTATTTTATAAATTTCTTAACTTATGTTTGTTAGGTTAATAAAGAATTGGTTAACTTCCATTGGTCTAGCTATTCGTCTACATACTTTCACACACAACGACATTAAGCTGTCGGCGACATTGTAGGGCTAAGTTCATGTTACAGGTATGCTTACCCGCATCACCTCTACAGTTTACAGAAAAATCCTTTTCTAGATAAAGAGCAGACTACACGAAGAGATACGTAGAGAATAGCTCGAAATTAATGCAGTTTTGAAATAAGTAAATTTATTCGACTTTCTCGATTTAAAAATTATTTGTATCTGATATATAAATAGATAACGGAAGGTAATAAAATGTTAATTACATAGCCGGTAATTGTTTAAATTGATTCTTAACTGTAATTAGATACATTATTGGATAGGGACGAAATTTGTACCTTTTCAGAGCTCAGGAAATTTTAGGAGAACTATGAACAGAAAATATAAAAATGTGATTGGAAAATATAATATGAAAATAAATTGTTTTTTAAATCAATATGAAATTTATTTTATTAAAACAAAATTATTAACAAAAAATTATTTTAATATTTACTGATATTTCAATCAGCTGAATTGGTTGTAAAATAATAAGAAAATCCAAAATAAAGTACATTTACATTTTATATAACATAATACTTATTGTTAGTGCTAGTTTATAATCTTCACTCTTATAAATCTCGTAATATAATACTTTGAATTCAAGTTAAACAGTGCTTCACTATATATCCGGTAAAGTCTCCTGGGGAAATCCTTTTCTAGATAAAGAGAAGACTACACGAAGAGAAAGGAAATTAGAGATTATGTGAAGAATAGCTCGAAATGAATGGAGTTTTGAAATGAGTAATTCGACTTTGTCTATTTTCATTGTTCTTTGTGCCTGATATATAAATAGATTACGAGGGGCAGTAACATAAAAATTACAGAAACAAAATTTGTTGACATTGAAGCTTAATTGTAATCAGATACATTGCTGATATGTAATAAACATTTACAACGTAGAGCTCAGTCTATATAAATTTAGAAAATAATAAAATCTAACACATTCCAAAATTTGTTGTATAGTTACATATAAAAAATATATACATACTGAGAAAGTTTACCCGTATCCTATTCATTAAGTAATGGTAAGAAATCGGGTAATTTTTTAATAAAATTTCAAAAATTAATGAAAATGTTATATTATCAAATCTTATTAGACTCATTATACATAACTTTCATTGAATATTTGAAAACCATACTCGTTTAAATTAAGAAAGAATTTTATTATTGATTTTAAATCAAAAGTACCTAAATATTCTTTTTCAAGAATTGATATATTGCGCATAGGATAACACTCACATAAATTAACCTTATAACAAAGTATTTATTATACTAAGAGAAATACTATTTATACAATTATGTAAAAATATTACTTATAATCGTTAAAACAATATATATATGCTAAAAGTAATTACAGTAAGATTAAACGTTTTAAAATCTTTTAATAAATAAAATGATTAGTTTCGTACAGAGTAAATAACGATGACATTTTCAAGCTATATAATGATAACTAAATTATTTTCAAATAAAATTTGAAATATGTACTTAATAAAACATGCATATAGACATATATTTAATATTCATTTATCAAGTAATTTTCTTCAATTTTATACGAAAATACCTTATTATTCATTATATTGTTTTTCAATAATTATTCCAATTAAATTATTTATCGCACTTGAAAATGTCACCATTGTTTTGCATGTACGAAACAAGTAGGTTTGTTTATTAAATGGTTTTTGTGCGTTTATGTTTACTTTTAGCACTTTTTATTTTTTAAAAACGCTCTTTCGGTGTGAACAGGTAGGATGAAGTAGATTCTATATTCCTTGCTTTTAAAAATTCATCTAATTTTACCCAAACAAATGAAGCTAAAATGCTTGGAATCAGATTATAGAAGATTCAATCTCAGTTTTCATCTATATTGAATTTTAATGAGAATTTCACCAAATATATCAGCTATATCCAATATGCTGGCTTCATTTATGGGGATTTCATTTTTATCGCCGAATTTGGCAGTATTTCGCCAAGTATCGCCAGGCTGTTCGAGAATTGGCCATTGGTAGACATCACTATGCAGTTTTAAACGTATGAAATTAAGAACAAATATTACAACAATTAAAGCAAATTTGCGAGAAACCATGCTTGCTAAAGCTCATAAATTAAATTTATTTATGGAATAGCATCCAGTCTAGAATTCCAAGCTGCTATATATAAGCCATTATTTAAGAAAGAGGCAAAAAAAAAAAAAAAAGAAAATCCCCCCCGAATCCTTGTATGAAGTACCGAACACTTAAGTGGAAAAACTTTTTAGACTTCGAATTTTTTTTGTACAATTTTTTGAATTTGAAATACTAAAGTGGCCAACAGTCTGTATACATTCCTGTTCGTACACATGTGTGACCTGTTATTTACATCTGCTGAGTCACATCCACTTCAGTTGATAAATACGAGTGCTATCACATGACAAAATTCAGGTTGTTTCAAAATGTCAGCGACACTAGAATTTCAAACTGCTATATCACAGCCATTTTTAAAAATAAAAGCAAAATCAAACATGCTCAGTAATCCCTGTAACAAGGAACTTAAACAAAAAAATTCCAATTTGTATTTTTTTTCTACATTTTATAATTTTTTAAAAAGTTCATAAACTTTAAGCGGCCGCCAGTTTGAAAAAAAAGATCGCGGATGAAGCTACTTGGTATACACTGTATTCAAATAGGTTCTTGAATACGAGAGTTACAGCATGACAAAATTTAGATATATATATATATATATATATATAAATCAACATTCGAACGGGGAATGGTTTTGGGTTCTGGGGGTCATGATCGATGAAAATATACCAAAAAGTTTCGCATTTCCTTTCCTCAGGAAAGGCTGACATAGGTAGCCGTTTTTTTTTTTTTTTTTTTTTTTTTGATTTGAAGCTACCTAATACTACAAATTAAAATATCTAATCAAAATTTTTATCCTTTCAATAGTAGATAAATAAATATTTTATAAAATTCGTAATTTTGTAAATATTAAAATTAAGTTATGCAAGTATATTTGAGGAATATTAACTGAACAAAAAAAAAGTCATTTTGTGTTTGTTCATTTTGGGTCATTAATTCCAAAATTTTCCAAAAATTTTGCTAGCCTGTTATTTAAAGTCGTACGCGCGTCTGCAAAAAAAAAATCGATTTGAATAAAATTACTTTAAAAAGTGAACTTTCCACATAAATGAACATTTCGCAATACATGATAACTGAACTGCTTTTTACCGTGACTTTTGTTCTAATGGAAATATTTAAGCCCTGTTTTGTTAATAATTTAAAAAATTAGCTAAATTTTAATATGAATCAATACTGCAAATTTTGATTAAAGTTATCTGACACAACAATGGAACTACTTATTGATATCTACATGTTTTGTATTCAAAATAGTCAAGGCATTTATCGATTTTTGCATATATTCGACTATAGAAAAATTACACAGTATTAACAAAAATTTACTTTTAGACTATAGGATGTTTAGTTGAGTGCTTTTTAAGTACAGTGGAATGATATTAAAAATATTTTGTAAATAAAAGTACGATTGTCCATGCTGTTAAATATACATAGTGCTAATTAGACAAACAATTTAATGCATAAGAAGAATTAATATTAAAGCAAAAATGTAAAATATTTTACACATTTTCAATGAAAGCACTATGATAAAATATGTTTTTGGAGAGCTAAAGAACCATTTAGTTGTTATTTTAATTATGTTAAAAAGTTCTAAAAAAAGCTCTTTGTCGCAAAATATATATTGCACTTTTGTGTCTCTTATTGTAAAAATCTTTAAGCTGAAATTGTACATAAAACCTAATATCAAAACGTAATATTTTAAAATATTTATTTTTTTATAGTGTTAAATATTAATAAAACTCTCATTGTAGTTGTTAGAAATATTTGCTGTTATTGTTGTTAATTTATAAATGGTTGAAGAAAAATCGCCTTTTAAAAATAATATATATCTATATATTGAATTTCAGGGATAAAATACTTAGGATATGTTTAAATATTTGCAAATCTAAAGCTTAAAATGATTGAATTCTAGCATATCATATATAGTATATATATATATGTGTGTATGTGTCTGCGTCTATGTATCTATGTGTGTGTTGTGTCAGCATGTGTGTATATGTTTTGTAAGTTCAATTTTTAAACATTTGAATTTATTTTTATAAACTCCTTTTTTATAAGATGTTTCTAAACACTATTTTTATACCCTCAATAATGTAAAATCGGAAAATAAAACATATTTACAGCATTTTCATGGACAGGGCAACAAATCACTTTATTTTATCGAAAACGGTTGAAGATTTTAGTACGTAAAAATATAACTTTAAAAAAATCCCCCCTCTGGACCATATATTAAACTTTCGACGTTCCTTTCATTTACAAAAATATATTTTTCACCTCTATATAAAACAGAACAGAGATGATCAAAAATCTATTGAGATTTTGACAAAAGATTGATTTTGAAGAGCTCAAAACGATAAACAGTGAGGTTTGAAAAATTGAAAAAAAGATTCTTTTCCTTTCGACTTTACCTAAATTTTCTTTTCATGAACTGACAAGTCATTCTTTAAGGCTGTTTTCTGAGAATTATTTACTTATATATCATGTCTTTTTAGACGAATTTTATTCCTTTCACTTTGTGACGTTCACAGTTGATTCTTTTGAAAAATATCCCCGGGAAAATATTTTTCTTCATTAAATTCATTTTTCATAGTTTATTTTCAAAGAAAAGATCATTTTAATTTTATGGGATTCATTTTTCACTATTAAAGTTGAAACAAAGTATTCGATAAAAGTTTATGTCTAATTCTTTTATAAATGATTATTGAAGTTATATCCATTATTAGATATTATTACAATAAATGGTTTATAGTTGAACTTCTATTGAATATATCTTCTATTGAATATATCTTCTATTGAATACGCAGGAATATATCTTCTATTGAATATATATTCCTGCCCGTAAAAAACTTGTTTTAAACAAAATCTTGCTACATGGAATAATTTTCTGATATCTTTGTCAGAGTACACAAAATATTCAAGGTTCAAAGCTTTGCCTTAACATACCAGTTTCTAAAATTTTTCATTTGCTAATTAAGTTTATTCATTTAATAATAAAATAAACTTTTCTTTCAAAAACCTTTCTTTCTTTTTTAATGTTTTTAATGTGATTGTGATTTAATAAATTATGAATTTAATAAATGATGGATTTAATAAATTATAGATTATTTTAATTACACTAAAAACTAGTGTAATTAAATAATCCATAATTTGGATTTCAACGCAATTTTGAGAAAATTAATTTTCGACACACATTTTGGGGAATAGATTTTATGAAATTCCTCCACATCGAATTCGTTTGTAAGTGAAAACGGTTAAAATGTTGAAATTTTAGCATGCAAAGAAATCCTTAAGGATTTATACACTCCTGCAAACTTTTAGATTTTTTTTTTTTCATTTTCTGAAAGTACAATTAGTAAGAAATAATCATTTACATTTTCTAGTTGACCTGATAAAAATTAAGAAAGTTTTGCCGCTTTAATTTATTTTGTTTTAGCGTACGTAAATTCTAATTTGAATCTTAAAACGTGATTATCGCAAAACAGCGTTTTTATAGTTGGTGATCGCGATGACTCTGACCAATATTCTTTATATTTTAACCAAATTTTAAAATCAATATTATCTAGAGCGTATTCGTTCTATTTGGTGATCTGATGATGTTTTCTGTTTCTTATAAACAATTAAAGTTAATTTTTATTTCGTAATAATCGGTAGTCTAACTTTGAACGGTCGCCATTTTCAGAACGATTACTCTCTAGTTTTAAATGTTTGGAGTAAAGACATTATGCTTTTTATAATTTCAGACAACATTTGGCAGAATCACGGTAATCATCCTGAACGGCTACCAGACCGAATCAGGTAGCCAGTCTGCTGGGGACACCCTACTTTATTTCGACATTACAAAAATCAGTTCTTTTTCTTTAAAATGCAACAAACAAAATACAAAATGTGTTTTTCAAATATATTGTTGCATTCTTGTTTCTGAAAATAATTTCCAAAAATGCACCTTTTTTTTTTAAGCCTTGCAGATAGATCTAACTCCTTAAATAGAAATCAGTGTCCGTTATTAACAGATATTTTTATTATGTTATTTTTGTTCAAAGTCGAGACTACAAAGGAAATTTCGTTAAATTGAGAAATTATTAAAAGAGAAGTTTAGCTAAATAGGAATACAGGTTTAATAATAAAAGAAGGGCAATAATGGAATATAAAAGTCTAATGCTCAAAATGTTCCATACGATTCCATACAATAAAATGAAGCAAGAAAAATGAATAACGTAGTATCTCATTGCCATGTACAAATTCTAATAAAGGTGGACATTAATTAAGCTTCTAGATTACGAAAGAGATAACTATAATGTATTTTAGTTAGAATCATGCCATGTAAATTATAAATTATTTATTCAGTATATTCAAATAAATAATATTATGAATGTATTATGAATGAATTAAGCGCTAGAACAATATTTTAAATGCATTGTTTCCTCTCTAGAAAATATTTTAATTAGGAATTCACACGAGTTATAAATTTCTAGTCTAGCCCATTAAATATTTAATCGCTTGTTGTAATCGTAATTGTTTTGCTTATTTTTCTATCTTTTTTTTAAACTATTGTTATTAGCGCACATCTGCCTTCGATATTTTAATCAATATGAATTTAAATTATGTATTTCATATATTAATTTATAATTTTTTTATTATGTTTAATTTTTTTTCTTTATTATTCTATAGTTAAAGTAAAAAATGAATACTTCATTTCTATTTCAACTTCGTGTTACTAAGCATACCTAACACTTTTGATGTTATTTACACGACTGCACTCAGCAAAGAAGGGTAATGTTTTTGACCGTGGACAATATAAGATTCTTTATTCGCCAAGAGAATGGAAAAAGGTGAATGGATTGTAATGAATGCGGTACCAAAATATTGGCTTCACTCTCCATGTGTCATAAGCTATAGTTATATGGTTGATGTTTCATGTAATAACAGGATATCTGTAAAAATGCTTTTAAAACCGTTGTTATACTGAATAAAATACATGCCATTTATGAAAATGTAACATATGTTGATCTATAGTCATAATAAGATTTTTAAAAATAAATTATAAAAAAATAAAGAAATAAATTTAAAACAAAAAATGAATAATTTGACATGATCTCTAAATATTGAAATAATTAGAATATATTTTGATTATAATTGAGTCTTTATGCTTTTTATTTCTTCGGAGTCGGATTTCTTTACCAATAAATTGCTAATTGTTTATTTGATATTTGTTGTAAAATAAATTCCTATCAAAAACATCACATGTGAAACAATTCAGCCAATTTTCGTAATTATTTTACCGTAAAAAGTTCTGAGATCTTGTAGAGTATGTTTAGTTATCATATACATTCTGAAAATTTCATCCACAAATCAATCCTAGTGTCTATATCTTTAGTTAATGTTTATTTGGGGCTTGGCAATTATTCAGCACGAAAATGTGACGATTTTATATAATTAGCCTGAATCCAATAATCCACACCATACGATTCCATCCCATAATTTGTAATAACTTATTTGTGTTGCGTAATTCCTAAGTCACAAAATAACTAAAGGTGTAGAGACTAGGATTGATTTGTGAATGAAAATTTCAGAACTAATAACATAGCTAAACTTGGCTCTAAATGATCTCAGAACTTTTTTAGGGTAAAAGAGTCACTAAGCTTGGCTACGTTTTTTACATGTGACATTTTTGATGGGATTCCACTTCTTTTTATAAGTAATCTTTTTTTTCTTGACTTTAGGCTCTTTTTGGAAATCACCCACTGGTTTTTGCAAGCCCTGTAACTATTATTTGAAGTTACCAAAAATTTGTTACTTTAGTTCCGTTTGCAAAGTCCTCTGAAGCTATTTGTTGGATTGAAAAGGAGTTAAGATTTAAAATTTTTAATTTCAATAGATTGCCTCTCGAACCTCATGATTATTTCAAAATTTGATGTTAATATCTCTCTAGTATTAGAAATTATTCAACAAATACAATATTCATCAAAAGATTTTCTCTTTAACTGGGTTAAAGAAAACTTAGGTGTCGCTGGTAATGAACTGGCCGATTAGCTGGCGAGGTCGGTAACAGAAGACAAAAACTTACCACAATCATTTATTCCGCTTGCACTTTCAACCCTAAAAATGGAATTAAAACAACATCTGCATCGTAGTTGTCAATTGCGGTAGTCCACAGTATACATGGGTCTCTATACAAGAGATTTCATACCAGAAGTCTCACAACACTTCCAAATACAAAACTGGTACCTTTACTTAACTTTAACCAGGAATGGACCGTTTCAACAACCTTATATACAATAAATAAACATATCTCACGACTTTGTATCTGTGAATCAGAATCCAAAATTTCACACTACATTCTGAATTGTACATTAACTTAAAAAAACACATTAAAAAACCAAACTATATTAATTTACGTGATTGGCTGATCTACCTTTTGAATAAAATAATAGATTGTATGGAATTTGTTGAAAACAATGAATTCCTTTTATCAAATCCTTTGCCTTTTTAACTTCGGAACACTCCTCTTCTTACTCACTCGAACTGTTTCAAGTTGTATTGTTTTATCAGAGCTGGTAAATTCCGGTGTTTCCCCATTGTAAATTTTGCATATATTTATCAGTTCATATTATTAGTTTGTTTTATTTTCATTAATCTCGGTAAAGTAAAAATTGTCAACTTGTTTAGTATTACTATAACACTACACTATTTCACAAACGTTGTATATTCTTTCTCAATCATTTTTTACCTGTACCAAATCTATTAAGTTAAACTATTGTGCTTCTTTAATACAGGTAAGTATGTAAAGCTACACAAAAGTGAGCTTTGTTAATAATTAAGTTAAACTAAAGAGCGATTTTAACTTGGTTAGACACGTTTAATTAAATAATTGTGAACTTTATGCATTGTAAAAACTTTCTAACCATCAACACATTGTATGTATGTAAAAGTAGACAGTGGGTCTGTGTGTTTGCCCCGGGATTGCACTGATATTGTAAAGCAAAAGTTAGGTTCCAGGAGAGGTCCTCCCTTCTCATCCCTTGCAAAGTCCTCTAGATAAAAATACGTTTCAGGTTCCTAGACAAGCACTAAGTTATGGGGGGGGGGAGTCAAAAGTGCTCTCAATTGCTTCCAGGAAAGGTGCTATCGATCTGAAGCAACCCAAGAAATTTGGCATAGATATTTGACCTAGGTATTCTCCACTCTAGATATTTGTTATTTGGCATAAAAGTACTGTTAAAGAGAGATAAAATATAAAGTTCAGAAAAATTCCAACATATCGAACTATTAATAACACGAAAACATTTATAATGAATTACAATTTATTGCTCATTCCCAAAATAGTTCTAAAATGAAAATAAAGGTTTTAAAAAATTAAAACCGTTCTATAGATATTAAAATTTCCGTTGAAATCCCGAGCGCTTTTGACCAGAACCTGGCCATCATCAAGAGGGCGAATATGAGAGAATGAGAAAATGATGCGAAATGCAAAAATGAGAGAGCTCTCAGGTCTTCAACGAACTGTTTTTAATATTTTAAAACCTTTTTTTTTTCATTTTACACCTATTTTAATAATGAGTATTAAATTGTGATTCATTTTAAATGTTTCATGTTTTTAATTTCTATACAAAGATGAATTAATGTTCCGACATTATAAAAAAAAATCTTTTTTATTTAATATCGAACTATTTTCGATTTATTTATTTATTTTTTTCTGGATTTTTCGATTTTTTTTCAAAATTTCCGGGTTTTTAATTTTTCCTTTTTTTGTATCCTAAACCTTACCTTGATGACAAATTACAAGTTTCTAGGAGTACAAAATACGAATTATTTTCACTTTTAATTTTTAAAAATTTTTTCGATTTTTCGATTTTATTTTTGAATTTTCCTATTTATTTTATTATTTTACTTTCAGGAATTCTAAACAGTACCTTTACACCAAATGTTTCTTAGAGTACAAGATCGAATTATTTTAAATTTTTCGATTTTTTCGAATATATAAATTTTTAATTTTTTAATTTTTTATCGAATTTTCCAAATTTTTAACTTTTTTTCTTATTTTGTATCCTAAACACTACCTTTATTCTAAATGTCAAGTTTCTAGGGCTATGGAATGTGCCTTAACTTTTTGATTATCGGTGAGTGAGTGTCAAAAAATGAAAATTTTGAGTTCATATATCGTCAGAACTGGAATGGATAGAAATATGAAATTTGAAAATTTGGTCCCTTTTGTGCCGTACTCCATACAAACGAAGTTTCAGGTTTTGGGATATTCTATCGCAAATATATGGGTGAGGGGTCAAAAGTGCCCTGAGTTGCTTCCAGAAAAGGATTCTCACGGCTGCGCTTTTTCCACTTGGTTGAACCACTGCCGTGCCTCCAGATTTGCAGCTAAAAAAAGTAATACATGCAATCTTAAAAATAAAATAAAAAATAACCTCTTTAATCAATTAAAAATGTCCCCAATTAGAAGTGCAAAATAGCATTTTAAATTTATATATATATTTTCTTGTTAGGGTGATATTTTTTTAATGAACCTTTCCCTCAGCAATATATTTCGTAATAAACTAATAAGTATTAAATTACATTAGATGTATCTAAGGAGGTACTTTAAAGTAGTTTTATGCGTAAAAACATATATCTGAAACTGATTGTATTGTAAGTGAATAACCTCAAAACTATTTGAAATATCTCAAGTGTATACTAACAACATAAAACGAATAATGAATCTTCAAATAGGAATCACAGAAAAATGTTTTAAAACAAACAAAAGGAATAGGGAATTCATGCATTATTACTTTAAATTCGGGTTTTAAATTATTTTTTGTATACTTTATATCCCAATAATAAAAGAGACAATGCGTTATAAGATTACATAAAAAATATAATATTTTGCATAGTTTTTTCGTTTTTCATTGTTTATAAAAATGAGCAATTATTTCAGTGAATTTCTGCATTCATTCTGGATGAACACTTAAAATTTATTTTGAGAAAAAACTTTACATTGTTCAAAACAATATTAAAGAAAACTGTGTACTTTTTGAATAAGTCCTTGGATAGTTTTTTCATTTGCTTCAAAGATGTATATTCAGAATTAAACTTCAGACTCTTAACATAAATCATATAAAAAAGTTCCGAACATATCGAGATAAGATTTCCATTGTATATCAAAATCAATGTTGGCTTCAGTGAATTTTTGCTTCATTTAAAAGGAATATTTAAAATTATGTTTGAGAAAACAGTATATATAGCTTCTAAATAAAATCACATGTGAATTACTATGAAAAAGGAATCACGGATAAGCAATTTATCTTTCTCCAAAGTGTCATAATAAAAATAAAATTTCACTAATTCAACATATATTGAATAGAAAAATTCCTTACAGACTAAAGTTATGATTTTCATACTATTTCAAAATACCCAATGATTTCAGTGAATTGTCCCTTTATTTAGGATGAATATATAAAATACATGTTTAAAAAATGTTTATTGTATTTCTTAAAGCATTTAAATAAATTTCTATACGTACTTACATAAAAATAATTATAATATATAGTTTTCATTCTTTTTCAAAGAGAAATATTAAGCATTAGGCTTGGCAGTTTCAACATACAGCATTTGAAAAATGTTAGAACGAATCGAGATTAGAATATAAAATGAACATTTAAAATATCGTTTGAGAAAAAAACATTCACTTTATTTATACAAAATAAATCCTATGTAAATCCTGAAATCCCCATACATTTTTATATAAAGTAATTCGTGCTATTACTGTTTGCTATTACTTCAAAGCGTACTATTAAAAATTAAGCTTGAGTGTTACACCATACTTCAAATGGATAATTTTAGTATATATCGAGATTAAGGATACTAATTTAACATTTCATTTCACAAAACGTTTACACTGTTAGGTATAGAATTTAAATAAAAGAACACATTTGTTTTAATAAAATAAAGTCTAGAATAATATTTAATCGTTCTTCAGAGCGTCATATGGAAAAACGAAGCTGAACATTTTTAACATACATCAATTTTTTTTACGGTCTTCTTACGGATCGAGATTAGCAAATTCTCATTTAAATCTTTCATAGTAATGCACGCAAATTTAAAAATAAAATGAAATGATAAGCTCTTTAATCATTTTAAATTTAGTCGTCATTTAAAAATCCAAAATGCGACAAGATGAATAAAGAAGCGAGGAGAATAATACAAAATATATGTTTAGATATTTTAGACACTAATTTATATTTAGATCTTTTCGAAGACCTTTCTGGTTACAGTAGTATTTAAATTTCTATATACCGTATGTTTCTGTGTAGAAGTAGATCCGTGTATAAACTAAGTACAGGATTTTTCAGTGAAAAATCGTAAAAAATTGCAAAACCGTATATAAGCCGATGTTAAAAATAGGTGATGAAAAATTCAGCGAACGAAAACTTAGCACTTTTTTGTGTATAGTTAATAAAAAAAAAAACTCTCCGAAGTAATTAATCTCTCCTAATTTGTCTTGGCGCGCTGCTAAATCCTTTTAATTGGGTTCCGCTCATTCTGCTATGACTTGCGCGTATATAAAAACCAAATATCTAATTTCTAAATGAGAAAACATTACTCTAATCCACGTGACCGCTAACTGTTATTTTGGCTAAAGGAAAAGTGGTTGGATAAAAGCGCATGGCTTATAATGCGGGTTTTAAATTAAAAGCCATCAATTTTGAAGTGTAGCCGAATAACTCAATGGCAGCTCGTCATTTCGCACTCAATGAAAAACGAGCGCGAGAAAGGACAAAAACAAAGAACCAAATTTCAAAAAATCCAAAAGTAATGAAAGCTGCGCGTGGACGGAAACCATCATTTCCTGCACTTGATGAAAAACTGGCTGACTAGGTGCAAGTGCAAAGCGTGCTTATTGTAACTTGTGAATGATGATTGATGACTTCTTGTAAAAGAAGGGCGTATTAAAGTATTTTTAGAAATTTTAAAGTATTTTTTATGTTTATATTCACCTTTTTTATTATTTTAGAATATAAATTTATTTTGGACATTTTCTTAGATTCCTGCATAAGTTGTTCCCCCCTCCCCACTTGGAGCCAAAAAAATACCCAAAAATTCTTGGCTTATACACGGAAATATACGGTATATTTTTTTGAAGGGAAGAGGGGATAGATATTAAATGAGCCTATTCCCTCAGTAGTATCCTTCATAGTAAACTAATATACATGAAACTACTTTAGAGGTATCTAAAGGGATATTTTAAAGTAGTTTTATGCATAAGAAAAATATATCTAAAATTGATTGTATTGAAAGATTATAACATCAAAACTATGTGAAATATCAAAATTGATACAACCAACATTGCAAAATTAATGAATCTCCGAACTGGAATCACAGAAAAAAATTTAAACAAACAACTTCTTAAAAGGAGAGTTTAATTTATGCATTATTTCTTTCAATTGGCTTAAAATGTTTTTTTTTTTTTTTTTATGATTTTGCAAAGTATACCTGCTAAATATAAATATTACAACTATATTTTATTTCAAATAACTTTATAATACAAATATAAAGCTATTTATAAATCAGAAAAGATGTAAGAATATTTTAATTTTAAATGATTTTGTTTGAAAACGAAGTTGAAAAATTCTACACAAATCGGATAAATTGTAAAAGTTAAATAAATGAAGCAACAACCATTTCTAAAGTTTATCTCATTATATTCTAACGTATTAAATTTATGACAAGATAGAGACTTCAACAATCCATCTTCGCTATTTATATATCGTATAAGTTCAGAAACTTTCCTTAATTAGTTGCTTCATATCTGATGAATAAGGAATTGTTTTCAAAAATCTTGCTACAGAATTTAAAATTTGTGATAAGCTTCTATTCATTTAAAGTTTCCCGCTTTCTAAAAGTGGCGATAAGGCTAGGAATTATTCAGTAAATTGCCGTCATTTATCCTGAATGATAAAAACTAGTTCTGTATGAAAGATTAAAATTATCGAATATTTTTAAAACATGCGAAATATTTCCGTTATGAAGAACTGTATTGTGAGAATTTTTTTCTTTATAAGATTACAAACTTATCTTGTTTTAAACGCTATTTAGTAAAATGTAAATCATAGATTGCTTTAAATTCACACTAATTTTATTTCACTGAAAAACTGATTAATATATGTATTTGAAAATATTTGTTTACTAACTGCTTTATTATATGTACAGTACGTAAAGAAATATGAACAAAGGCTATAACTACAGCTCTAATAAATGCAATTGAAAAAGAAAAGTATCGTCTTAATTCGTATAAATTTGTTTAAGTCCTTTATAATTGTATGTGATTTATTTTGTCGTAAGATGCCATCTACGTAATAAAATTGAACATTACTTTCAAACGTTCAACAGGAACACTATCATTTTATTACATAATTAAGTTCCTCATGCCGAAAAATGTCGAAATACAGATTTTTAACAATTTTGAATGATAAGTTAGTGAGATAGAAATTATTAAATAATGAACCAATCACGTTAAAGATTAAGCCGGTAATTTAGGCATAACCCGAACAATAATTTATGTATTTCATTACTTTTGTTTTGCATAATTCATTTTTAAAGACGAAACATAACGTATATTCTAATTTTGCGTAACTATGCTTTTCTAGTGTTAAATATTAATTAATAATGCTTTTAGTAAAAATTGATAAATATAATCATAGACTTCTTTCGACACCTTTAGAAGCTTTAAGTTCGAAAACCTCTCCATATAAATTTTCTTTCACTTATTATAAAAAAAATATCAGTTTTTCAATAGATATGTAAAATAGGAAACTCTAATACGCCATAATTGAGGTTAAAGTTAAAATTTTCTCTTCTGGTATGTCTTGCACGCTAAATATAGCAAGAAAACGAAATAAGATAAGTGTACCAGTAAAGGGCTATGTAGGACCTATATTGGGGCACCTGTTTTGACAAATAAAATGTTTGTATATCATACGCACGAGCAAATAATATGACAGATTGTTAGCTGAATTGTTGACGAATCCCTAGTCATTCGAAATTTGAAAAATAAAATGTTTGTATATCATACTCACGAGCAACCAATGCGACAGATTGTTGGCTGAATTGTTGACGAATCACTAGTCACTCTAAATTTGAAAAATAAAATGTTTGTATATCATACTCACGAGCAACTAATATTGATAAGATCGTTGGCTGATTTGTTGACGAATCACTAGTCACTCTAAATTTGAAAAATAAAATATATGTATATCATACTCACGAGCAAATAATGTGACAGATGGTTGGCTGAATTGTTGACGAATCACTAGTCAATCTAAAATTGAAAATATAAAATGTTTGTATATCATACTCACTAGCAACTAATGTGGCAGATCGTTGTCTGAATTGTTGACGAATCACTAGTCACACTAGGTGTTTGTAAGTGTGATAGACGAACTTTTTTTCATTTGTGAAAGTAGGTTGCCCATTATAGTTATTTACTTTTTTTTCTGGATATCCTGATGAGTGTTTTCTTGTGTACAAACTATACACCTGTCGGATCTATTTATTTCTTATTATTTTAACGCCAGCGTTTATTATTTTAACACCTTATCTTGCAATTCTCAAAATTTCAGTTTCTCAATTTTTATACAATCCCCAAACACACTTTATATCGACATTTCACGTGTTTTGGAAGATAGAGTAATGCGAATTTGTGTTCGGAGTATATGCGACATGAGAAACCGAATGAAATTATCAAATATAGGACTTCATATTGAGAATATTAAATTTCGCATAAAATATATATGTATACGGTCTCTCAGAAAATTACACCTAATAGAATTGTAGAAAATCATAAACAACAAGCTTTTATGCAAACAGATTTAGTCTGAAACTTTTAGAATTAAAGTAATGGTCATCGTTCTGATTTGTTTAAAAACTGTATTTACATAAGTAGTAATATATGTATATATATATATATATATATATATTAAAAAAAAAGATTGATTATTAAAAAGTAAGTAAATATTGTGATTTAAAGAAAGAATTATAATTAAATATTATTTCATTAATTGATTTTAGACAATACGGTTTAGTTACATCTTTAATTAATTAATGATGGTACTGTATGTTGTTACGCAAAAATACACAACTCATTAATTTTTTGTAATTTAATTTCTTGCCTCCATCAAGTTAGAATACGTTTTATGAGACTGGCAGTATGAATAAGAATTATTCAGCAAAATTATTTCATTTATCCCAAGAGATATAAAATAATTCATTACGAAGGACCGAATAGATCTAATTTCTAAAAGAATGGAGATTATTATGTATTGAAGTTTGGCTTAAATGTAAATATTTTGATGATTTGCTTCTTGCTCATATGTCGTATTTCTCTAATTAAAATTTGTACAGCATATACTGAATTATGGAATAGCTTTTTGTTTCCAAAACATTTAATTTTCTTTGAAAATAAATTGGATAAAAATAAATCAAACACTCTTAAATATATCATTATTGACAGTAAATTGTTTAAACTAAAAATACTATGAAATAGCTTGGTTTTTGAAAAATAAATGCTATTTACTGAGAATATATATATCTAGCTATTAATTAAAAAAATAACTTCTGTGAGGAGTTTTAATTATATCACCTAATCATACCAATAGTCTTTTTTCAATAAACTATTTATATGTATGTAGCAAAAATTAATTACTACAATAAATTTTAACAATAAACATGCAGCTGATTAGGTATTTAAATTTAATTTCTTGCTTCTTTCAAGGTTCAGTACTAACAACAACAAAATAAATTAAATAAGAGGATTTTTTTTTAGTGTAAGCGGGAATGAAAAGCTAGAGTAAAATTAATTTTCTTCAAAATTAAATGTTAAACTGTTTATATGTAATATTTACCAGAAAATGTTTTATTAAGGATCAGTAGATACTTTGTAATAAAATATGTATACTATTATACTGGAAACATTGTTATTATTTACCACATAAGGGTCTTTTAAGAATTTATGAATATATATATATATATATATATATATATATATATATATATATATATATATATATATATATATATATATATAATTTCAAAGCTTATTTAAAATATAAATTTTTAATCTGATTCATTATTGTGTGTAAGTATGAAAAAAATGTGTTCGTCAAAGTACAAAAATTTGCATGCATTTTTTTTTTTTTTTTTTTTTTTTTTTTTTTACAGAAAGAACTATCTTTCATTTATAAACCTGAACTGAAAAATATGCACAAATCAAATTAATCATTCAAAACACATTGGAAAAAATTATCTTGTTTTTCAAAAGTGTTTTAAAATAATTTTTATTATGAATATTAAAAATATAGTTTTGTCTACTTCTATATATATGCTATCTAACTTAATAAAGTGTGGAATGTTCTGACTATATGAAAAATAATCGTCATGGAGAATTAACTAGTGATACATTGTAGAGAATTTGTGTTAGCTTTAAACAGATGTTAGTATTGTAGAAGCTGCAAAATGGTGAAAAATTGTACCATGATTTTATTATAGTTTGTCTGAGCCACGAAATTGTTCTGTATTATACTTTCATTTGTGTTTAGGTTATTTCACATTTTCAAGCTTATATTAAACCTTTGTTTGGAACTGTAATGAACTGAAATTATTTGTTAGAGATTTAACCAGAACTACATCTCAGTTTCCGAAAATTAAAAAAGCTAAAAGATTTTGGTAAACATTTTAAAGCTTGAGAAAAACATCAAAATTTAATTCGCTACCATTTATTCAATTAATATTAAAATACTTACAAATTTGATTAATCTATCTATATATCTATCTCTCTCTATATATATATATAATAAATATATGATAAATATAATATCTACAGGGTCATTCATAATTCCCTCCGGTGTTTCGAAACGTTATAGTAAAAAAACGAAGACGAATATGAAAAAAAGAAACATATGAAATTATTCCGAAACTATTCAAGTTTTACTTACATACATTACAGGTGTTCTATGTGTGAACCCTTGGTCACACGGCATACATCCATGCGATAGTCCAGTTCCTGCCATACTCCGTTTCTTTAAATTTCCGGTACCACACATGAATTGTTTTGTCAGTTGGTCCCTGTTTTCGATAGTTATTACGAAAGGCCTGTTGAACTGACACCACTGATTCAGATTTAAAGAAACGGAGTATGGCAGGAACTGGACTATTGCATGGATGTATGCCGTGTGACCAAGGGTTCACACCTAGAACACCTGTAATGTATGTAAGTAAAACTTGAATAGTTTCGGAATAATTTCATATGTTTCTTTTTTTCATATTCGTCTTCGTTTTTTTACTATAACGTTTCGAAACCCCGGAGGGAATTATGAATGACCCTGTATATTATAAAGCAAAATCTTGTCCTTGAGTAACACTGACGCCATATTGACAGTTTTTCCACCTGGCCAAAAACTTTCGCTCTTGTTACAAATTTTATAAATTTCTAAACATCGCACAGTTCTAAATTTAACACCGTACAAATGTTCTTTCAAATGCAATTTGTTTAAAAACTGTATCTAAAATATTTATCAAATATGATTAATTTTTAATTCTATCTATATCGCGTGCAGTCCAATTGCTAAACCTTCAACCCGTTTGCACTTAAAACAATATACATAATTCAAAATTTATTTCCGACTAATATTCCACAACGAAATTAAAACTTCATCAATAAACAGAATAATATGATAATATAAATAAAACACGAATTTAACAGACATGTAATCGAATTACTCGCATAAACAATTGAAATTTTCATAATAAAAATGCTTCTGTAATAAGCGATCTTTGACAATTTTTTCGTACCTGAACTCCTGGCATGCGTTCAGTACAAATCGCTTTTAATAAACTTCAAAACTTGGTTTGAATACATTATCGATATGTTTCATATAAAATTGCTTTTTGGGGTTGTTAGTGGGCAATCTAAATAATATATTAACCCTTAATTACATAGTTATGTAAATTTACATCACTGTTTATTTAACTTTTAATAAATAAATCAACTTCTTCGCCACCACTATATTTATATAGAAATATTAATCCAGTAAATTTCCGGTGAACTATATTACTGAACAAAGTTAAAAATCTATCTTAAAATTTCTGGTGTCTAATATTTAATATATGTATAAAAAAACACAAATGTAAACGAAAAACTCATGCAAAGAAGGGTTAAATGTAAAAACTGTATTATATATATATATATATATATATATATATATATATATATATATATACGGAGAGAGAGAGAGAGAGAGAGTTTTCTAATGAAAAAATTTGTTTACCTCTATAGTCTGTAACCCGGGATGCCCGAGATGCCTTTCTTGTGCATGGTCAAAGTATTTTTTGTAGCCAGTTACCTCATATCATCTACATGTCAAAATTTCATACCCATAGACGTTCCGCTGATGACTCTTTGTGACATTTTTGAACATTTACAAGATGAATGGGGAACTAAGATAAATATACTCATGTGCGTCCGGGAAGATAATTCATGAGGTTGTCTATGGAGAATACAATTGTATAATCCCTATTTCATATCCTTTGTTGCCCATTGGATAGTTCTAAGATAATATGACAACGATAGAGTATTTAAGATCGCTGTAGGAAGTGTGAAGTGTGATTGCAGTTGTATGTAAACTACTTTCGCAATATTATTTCAACAATATTGTAACTTGTATTAAAGTATACTGATATATCTAATACGTTTTCTCTAAGTAGATTTCTCTAAGTAGAACAAATTTAAAGAGCATCTTATTCTTCAATTAATCGTTATTTAAAAAATATCCAAACAGCTGAGAATAGTTTTGAAATCCCAATGGATCGGGATACATAAAAGTTCATTCCTTTTATGAATATATATACCTTTTAATTCATTGTATATATACCCATACACAGATAACATAGTTTAAAACATTTATTACCAATGACGAATCATATTTTAAAGTTCTTCTCAATCAATCATATTTCAAGAAATGAAGGGTCGTTTGAAAACTGTGTTTAATTAGAAAACTGCCGTGCGAGAGCTGCAATTGACCAAATAATTCCGAACAAGGTTAGTTAGCAGTGGCATATATGTGAATGTTTGACAATCCTTTAGATTATGATAGAAAATTACTTGCAACTACATGCAGCATTTTGACTTTATTTATCATTTCTAAATTTGAACATGAATATTTAAAAGAGTAAATGCAACATAGAAAATGTAAATTCAACGAAGAGTTTGCCTTACTTTAAACTCAGAGCATTACATTTTTTAAGTTACATTCAGCAATGCATCAAACAATTTAAATATTATTACTAAAGATTAATAATGTTTTTAATTTTATTAAAATTTTAATAAAAATTATATTTAAAAATTTGAAACACACATAACATTAATTAATTATTAAAATTTTAATAAGAATGTATATTTAAAAAATGTTAAATACTGAAAAGCGAAATATATGTTTTTCAAGATATACAGAAACTTGTTGATATTAATATTGATTGTAAATATTGATTATAAATATTAACTTATTGATTATAAATATTGTATATATTAAAATAACTTTGAAATTTCCAAAACGCTGATAATACTTTTTAAAAGTTCAATGCAATTCATTTGCATAGCAAAAGTAATATGAAATCCCAGTAGGTAAGGTTATAAAAGCTAATTACTTTAATGAGTACATATACTCTCTGCTTCATTGAAAAGAAATTTAAACGGTTCGTAGGAGTGAATACTTTTAAATACCACGATATCCAAAATTTTTATATTTTTAATATTTTTTTTCCGTATTTAACTGCAAAATGTTCCGATTAAATAAGGCGAAGATTACTTTTCGGAAATAGTGGTATTCAAATGTAAGTACTTTGTAGAAACCCTGTTATGCACGGGTAACATTAAAACATTAATTATCAATGTTGAATCATGTTCTTTTGAAACAATCATGTTGGAATAATTGAAGTGTCGTTTGCAATCTCATTTAAAAATCTGAAACTGATGTACGAAATCTGAAACTGGTGAAATAATTCTGAATAAGGTCAATTACCTGATGCATATATTTGAAAATTTGACATTCTTTTATATTGTAATAGATATTTACTTTTCTTAAGTTTTTATCTGTAGAATTATGACTTTGTGAATTGTTAAAAAAATTGTTTGAAAAATTATATGTTTAACATTTTAATAAAAGATGTATTTAAATATAAAAGTGTTAAACACATATTAAAAATATTTTAAAATAGCTTTTACAAACTTTCATTTCATCAATTATTTAAAATAATTAAAACCTTTGTATTTATCAATTACTGCAGTATTTCTAAAGACCATAGAATACTTTACAAAATTCCAGTGCAATTCTTTTGCGCATAAAAAATGTGTAATCCAAGTCTATTTGAAATTGTACATCGATTAACAAAATATCATTTTAAATTTTAATAAAAGATGTATTTAATTATAAAAATTTGAAACACGTATTAAACATTTTTTTTTCAAATAGCTTTTTTCAAACTTTCATTTATCATTTCTTTTTAAAAAGTAATAAAATCTTTGTGTTTATTAACGTAACTACTATAAAATTTCCAAACAGCAGAAAATATTCTACAAAATATCCAGAGACCAAGAATATTTTACGAAATTTCCAAAAAACAGATATTGCTCTATAAAATTTCGAAAGAACAAAAAATGTTTAAAACATTCCAGTGCATTTCTTTTGTATATAAAATATGAAATCCCCGTCGATCGAAAATTATAAAAGTTGATTCCTTTTATCAATATACAAACCGTCTGTAAAAGTTGATTCCTGTTATCAATATACAAACCGTCTGTAACGGTGTATTTCTTATATCAATATACAAACGGTTTGTAAACGTTGATCCTTTTGTCAATATACAAACTGTCTGTTCAGTAAAAATATATATATACACAAATAACATAGTTTATAGCATTAATTATGAATAATGAATCATATTCTAAAGTTCCTCTTAATCAATCATGTTTGAAGAAATGAAGTGTCATTTGAAAACCCTGTTTAATTAGAATATCTTAAAATGTCATGCCTAAAGCTGCAACTGACCAAATAATTTAGAGCATGGTTAATTAGCAGTCGCCTACATATGGAAGTTTGACGATAGTTTAGCTTGTGATAGGACAGTTACTTAAGTTTCTACCTATTGCATTTTGACTATGTTTATCTATTGTATTTCTTAATATAAATATTCAAATCAGGAAATCTGAACAGAAAATATAAATTCGAAGTGTTTTCCTTATTTCCCGAAAAAGTGATCACATTTTGTAAAAAAAAAAAAAAAAAAGTAATATATATATATATATATATAGCAAGGTTATATATATATATATGCTTTTTTTTTAATTTATTAATATCTAGGGGTAAAAATTGACAAATTAAATTCACCACTAAAGAAAATTTAACTATTACCCCTAGAGATTAATAAATTTTACATTTTACTACAATTTTATTAAAAAGTATTTAATTATAAAAATGTGTATCACATATATTTGATATAAAAAAATTCAAGGATTGTTAGAAACTTTAATTTCTTTTTAAAATTTTGTAAAACTATTTTCGTTATTAAATTAATTACTAAGAAACCAAAACCTAATAATAGTTTTCAAAATTACAGAGGTATTCATTCACATATTTAAAAAATGTAAATTCCCAGTCGATAAGCTTACATAAAAGATGATTACTTTAATAAAAGTATATACGAAAAAAGAATAAACCCGGGTATCTACCGGTGTTCCTTTGTCCACGAAAGTCTAGAAGGATGGGAAAATCGGAGCACCCCACAAAAGTGTTTGGGGACATCTGGGTTATTGAAGAGCCACACCTGTCGGCACCGGAAAGTTCTTCTCTACTTGGAAAATGGTATTTTATAGGATCATCTGAAATATCTCGGAATTTCAGTGGTACGGTAAAACCGGGTAGTAATCAGAAATTAAGTTTTTACACTTTCAGAAACAAAATGTTTTATTGTATTAATTTTTTAATCCAACTTTAAAATGTATATACATATTTTAAGTTTAGTACATTTTTTCCAGGCTTCAAGCAATTTTTAATGCTGTTACATAGTGACTATTGCATTTTACTTGTCTATTGCATTTTACTTTGTTAACCATTTCTAAATTTAAACATAAATATTCAAAGTACGAAATGCAACATGTTAATTCTTTAATTAAGTGCTGAGTTTTTTTAATTTTAATTTAGCTGAGTATCAAACATTTTATATATCAAATATTTTATGTATTAATTATTTTATTAATTATTTTATCAGCTTGTACTTCTCGTATCCACTGCACTCATGTGCATTTCTCATGTTCCCTATTTTTGCAGACTGAACATTGTATCCATTCTTCATCACTTGTTGGATGAAGAAACCATTCATTGCTGAATTTAATGAAAAACCATGGATACCCGGTTTTACTCCAACAGACTACCAAAAATCAACTTGTTCGTTCTCTTGGAAAGCTGGACATAGACACTTGTACTTGGTATCAAAATATTGTGTGTAAGCTATAAAAACAGTGGTTTTTTACCGAAATACATCGGTCAGTCTGGATTTATTTGAAAAACACAAAAGATAGAGATATATTTAGACTTCTTAGGTGAATTTCTTTCCAATTGAACTGCACGGATACAGACATTAACTCACTTCAAAAGCCAACTGTACACTGCTAAGGGATGCTAAAGGATGTCGTTAAATGGGGTGCTGTTCATAGGGCAGCACCCATCAGCGAAAAAACAGGTTACTCGATTTTACCCGCCTAACCGGTTTTACCCTACTCTCCCCTACTAGCTGCTTTATAGGAAATATATTTGTACAGAGTTCGTGTGAATGCTAGCTTTTGAAGACCATTATTTCCGAAAAGTAATTTCCGCTTTATTTAATTGCAAGATTCTTTAATTAAATAGGCGAATATTAATTTTCGAAATAGTGTCATTTAAAAGTACGCTCTCGTACAAACCCTGTTATACACAGATTAAAACATTAATTACCAATGATGAACCATATTTTAAAATTCTTCTTAATCAATCATGTTTGAAGAAATAAAGTGTCATTTGAAAACTCTAAAATGTCTATGCAAATCTTAAAATGTCGTGCGAGAGCTTTCAACTGACCTAAGAATTCAGGCAAAGGTTAATTGCCAATTGCAAATATTTGAAAATTTGACAATCTTTTAGACTGTTTAAGAAATTACTTTTTATAAGTTTCTGTCTATTGCATTTTACTTTGTTAACCATTTCTAAATTTAAACATAAATATTCAAAGTACGAAATGCAACATGTTAATTCTTTAATTAAGTGCTGAGTTTTTTTAATTTTAATTTAGCTGAGTATCAAACATTTTATATATCAAATATTTTATGTATTAATTATTTTATAAGATAAGGCACAGTTAAAACGACACGTACATACTCATTCGTTGGAGTATTTTTAATGATACATGGATTACGGATAAAATTTACATAAAGGAAAGTTTGAAGTCGAAAATTACATCATGGTTAACAAGAGACAGTTTTTTTTAATCTAATTTTAATTTTAAAGATTATTTCAAAAATTTATTTATTTTATTTTCAATATAATTCTTTATTGTTATTATTATTTTATTTACTATTAGCATATTTTTAAGAGAAATTGAACTAGAGGAAATATATTTCAATACATTACTTTTGAATATTAACTTTATGGTTTTTAAAGTCGCGCCATATGCGACGGATCACATGCGTTTACATTTATAATTCATGACTTCTGATGAAATTTTTTCTTATTTAAACTGAAAAATAAAAAAATTCATTTATTTTCAGAAAGTTAAATATTTTGTTACAATTGCACAAAATGGTGTAAATTTAAAACAGGATATCTGTTAACAACAATTTTTCTCAGGATTTTATTTCTTTTGTTTTCGGTTAGGGGGAGGGGTGATATTTTCTTAAATTCAAAGCGCTTTTAATGCTTATTTCAATCGATGAATCCATTCATGCAATAAAACTTATCTTGAAATGTTTAATGAGTTTCTATATTTGCAGCCATTTTTTTCTTCTTCTTCTTAAAACAGGGGAAAGTAATGTGTTTTTAGAAATTCATTGTTCTGTACGGGAGTCAGAAAACCTAGTTTTTATGGTGTAGAGTCTCATAGTGTTTAACAAAAAAGTATTTCTTTCATTCATGAGCCCTGATCTTAAAAGGACATTGTTGTACCAGAAATAGTACACAGTAGAAATATTGTAAATGTTTCTACTGACAAGAAAGACGTCACACTTAAATACAAAACTGCATTTTAATTAATCTGCTTAAAAACAATTAATGCAACTACGAGAACATGACGCCATTTTAACTAATATTTCCTTTTGCTGATGCTAAGATTAAGGCCTCGAATGAATCATTCTTCTCAAGAACATTAAAACAAATTGCTACGATTGAATCAAATTGGCGTAAATTTTATGATATTTTGTCCAAAACAAAATAAAAATATTTAAAAGAAATAATTAAAAAAAAACAACCCTTTTTTCCGGTCAAAATGGTATTACGTTAAAAATGTATTTTCATTAATAAAACTGAAATGCTCTTAAATGAATAGCATAAAATGATATATAACTTTTTCTTCTCTATAAACGTTTCACAAACTTTTCATCCCGTCTTTTCATAGTTTAAAGACTATGAACCACTACTTTTATGTGAAACATGTAAAGCAAACTTCAGCTTTTTGGCTGCATCAAATTATACACCAAATTCCATTTAAAGTCTGTTTAAAATACCACAAAATTTATCTGAATGTTAAATTTCTCACCAAGATCGTTCCCAGTAAAGTTCCCATTTAATTTCATGCGGAAATTCCTTCTTGACGTTGTGACAACGAATTCAGAATTTCATAACATAGTATAATTATAAAAATATTATTTGTTAAATATGTTTCTAGGTTAAAATAATTTACTATTTTTTTACAAGAAATGTCTATTCTATTGCTTTTCAAGTACTTAAAATAAATAATTCTTCTTAATATTTCCGAACTTTAAAAATTTAGAAAACAGACACATTTAATTAAAATTAATAGAAATAATTTTTATCCAAATTTATTAAATTGCAAAGAAATTTTCTTATAAATCGGCTTAAATTAATTATCTCCCAAACAGCTTTATAATTACAGTTCCTTTCAAACCATACCAGATGTTGCTGTATACCCGAAATTTATATCGGTGATAAAAATCTCACCGAAATCCTAACTTATATGTTTTTTATATAAAATATTAATTGTTAAAGATGTTTCTAGGTTAAAATAATTGACTATTTTTTACAATAAATTTCTATTTTATCTCATTTTTTTTCAGTTATTTAAAATTTTTTATAAGGTTTTAATTGCTTTTCCAGTACTTAAAATAAACAATTCTTCTTAATCTTTGCAAACTTTAAAAATCTAGAAAACAGACACATTTAATTAAAATTAATAGAAATAATTTTTATTCAGATTTATTAAATTGCAAAGAATTTTTTTCATAAATCGGCTTAAGTTATTTATCTCACAAACAGCTTTATAATTACAGTTCCTTTCAAACCATACCAGATGTTGCTGTATACTCGAAATTTATATCGGTGATAAAAAACTCACCGAAATCTTAACTTATATGTTTTTTTGCCGAACATTTTTTTACTGTTTTTTTCGAACTCGTTTTTTGACGAAAAGAACACCGAAACCCAATAATAATGCATAGCATGTCGTTTTAATAATAATAATAAAATAAATAAAAGTAAAAATAATAATTAAAAAAAGAAATCTTGCACCAAATTTTAAACCACGAGACGTCAATATCATCTCTAACGAGTACTAGCCTATATTTAAAACTTTTACGTGAATGACAAGTATTTGTAGGCTTGAAAAAAAAAAAAAAAAGATTTTTTTTTTTTTTTTTTTTTTACTGAACGCGGTCAAAAAACCTTATGGAGCACAGATTATTTGCCCAATTGAGAGCTCTTCAACATGCATGCACGCTGAGTACAAACCAAACAGTGCTGTGATCTCAATAAATGGATTTTTTTTAAATCATATTTTCTAATTTTAGCTATAAGTCCTGAAATTTCAAATTTTATCTTTTACTATCTAAAAACAAATGAAAAGTATTATTTAAGTGGATTTTTCACCAGAAAACTATCGAACTCTAGGCCTTTATAACAATTAGAATGTAGTGTTCCTTTTAAATAAATAATAAATAAATAAATAAATAAAAAATAAAAAATAAAAAATAAAAACATTTTTTTTTCATAAGCATAAAAATTTGTTTATGAGGCATCAGTGATCCGAAAGGAAATTATACTTTTGACAAAAGCACAAGTATGTGCGAAAGTTTCATAATGGTCAAGAGTCTTCTTGTTTAAACTAGTTTAAAGATAACATTCGATAGAGCAACAAGATCAGAAAATAGCAGGAGTTAATTGGATGACCAAACCATTAGAGACAACAACAACGAAAAAAAAATCTTGAAGAGCATGTGGCAGTGGATTGAAAACGGTTGAAGAAGAAGAAGATGATGATCATGATGATGATGTTTTGCAAAACACTCGCGATAAATATAAAAAAAATGTCAAGCATTTCATAACTATTGATATTATTTACTTAAGCATTTTATGTACGAATCCATATATAAAAATAGCGTCATACCGAAATTTTTTGTCAGACATTACTTCGAATAAAGACTTTTACCACATCTATCCTTAAAAAAATTATCATGAGTAAGGACATTAATGAGTAGAGATGAGCACAATGATCTATTATATAATTGAACTACAAGTAATGTAAACTTTATATGGTTGTTTTATTTAATCATTATAAGTTTTTTGCATTATCAAAAATCATGTATGGTCAGAAAAAGATTAAATACCCCCATTAATTATAATTCAAATAATCGTATAAAAATCATGGTTGTGTCATTTTAATAAATATAACGTCAAAAACTGAAGTAATGCATGACTAAGATTATGCGTCATATATATGCATGTATTAAGATTTTTTCGTTTTTTGAAAAAGGAGGAGGGGGGTCTACATATTAAAATTTAAAGACGTATTAAAAATTTCAATGTAAAAACCTATTTTAAGAAATCCATTTAAATGTATGCCCAGGTTTCAAATTTGATGTATTTGGAATTAAATGTTTGAACTTTCTAATGTTACAATTATAATACGTACACACACTTTTATTCATGTGTATTAAAAAATAATCTTTTCATGCATATTTTTTTAGTAAAAGAAGTATTTAAAACCATTTATAACTATTTAAAAAATTCAAGTATGGCATTTTTGTAATTTCTAAACATTTATGACATGAAATGTGAAATAAATATCCTAAAATATTATGATATCAATCAAACATTTTTAAATTATATTGATAAATGCTTCTTATACGATTATTCAAAATTTTAAGTATACTCCCAGAGTTCTTTTTTAGTTATTTTGGGGAAATCATCATATTGACGGTGATATTATATCATCATGATGTAGTAGTTGAAAAAGAGACATTGTAGAAATAATTATAATTTAGTGTGTTTTAAGTATGAAATAGCTTTTTCCTTTGCCCCTACCCACAAAACTGTATAAGTACTCTGTCGCATTGTACAACGAAAACAGTTTATTGTAATATACTAAAAATTGTAATAGAATGAGTATATACCGATGTGTAAGTACCAAATTTAATTTTGTAGAGTCCGTTAAATCACCTTTTTATGAAATAGTTAACAGGTCAGTGACTACTCATAGAAATAGCGGATATATATATATATATATATATATATATATATATATATATTATTTGGGGATTACTATTGAAAAAAGTATGTTTGTGCTCATTTTTATATGAAAATACTCTCTAATGAGAATGTAAAAGTAGATTTTATATAAATCCGTTGATATGAGTGTAATTGTTTTTCTAATATCTGTCTTTTGTATAATTAGTGGGAGGGTGGGGGAAGTTATTTTCATATTAACAAAATTAGCTAGCACCGAAGTCTAACTACAAATCCTATTTTTTTAATCCTGAATCATAACTTATAATTCAGCAATAGATCATATAGATCCTTGTTTTGTATACCCATGGAACTAAATATTTAACCAAAAACTTGTTTGGAACTAAATACTTAATTTTAAAAATAAGGTAATCCTACAGTTTTCTGCCAACAACATTTTGATTATTTTTTCTTTATTAAAAGACCACTTAATCTGCAATGTTCTGTAGTATATCATTCGAAGGTCGACTTCCCTTTTAGACTACATGTTGAAAAGAGAAATCTCCCACCATTTATACAATGAACAATATAAATGCAGTGAAACTACCTAAAGTGGCGAGCTAAAATAAACACGTCTTTACGACTTGAGTATCATCCGTCGAATGATTAAAAGTACTTCATTAGGCCATAGTGTATAATATATCATTCCATATATATTATACATATTTATAATATATCATTCGATAGTGTATAAGATTTCTTTTTCAAATATTTGTCGTTGCACAGCTGTAAAAATAGAAATAATTTATAGACTGTATTGCAGATTTGAAGATTAACGATAATAATATTGGCTAAATTTGATATTATCTCCCTATTCCCTTCCATAGATATTTCTGAAGTTACGTTGACTATCAGCAATTCCATTGATAAATTGGATCATTTAAGTCAAAAAATCAAAACATCTTCGAAGGCAGTGTTAAATGATTTATTCAAAGTAGAGTATTCTATTTTAACAGCAAATATTATAAACAGGATAAAGGTGCTCCGATGAGGTCACATATTTCAAGTATTCTAGCAGAATCCAATCTTAGACCGTTAGAAGAGATTATTTTTGACACATTGAAGGTAAAACTTAGATTATCTTTAAGATAGTTGATGACGTTTTTGTAGCATGGAATAAGGGAAGACTTGCTTTGGAAATTTTTTTGAGAAGTTAAGTCAACTTTATGACAATATTAAATTAATCACGAAAAGCGAGGTTAATGATACCCTTACTAATCTAGATGTATTAATTATTAAATCTGGTACTTCGCTTAAACGAAATGTGTTTAGAAAACCTGTAATAATATACAGTGTGATTCACAAATGTCGAAACAATAGGCTATCTCCTGTTGTTATATCTCCGTATCTCCTGGAAGTATATTGCCCGTAGACACATACTTCCAATTGCAAAGTTTCATAAAAAAGGTGCAAAATTTGATGAGATAAGTTGCAACTTCATGGGGGGTCTATTTGAGAAAATACAAAAATTAACTTTTTATACGGCCCCCGTAGGATAAAATTCCCAGTTAGGAAATCTTTCCTTATCCATTCCTGAATTAAACAAAACAAATCCATCTTGATATCTGCAAAACTCAGAGAGATATGTCCATTTTAATAATTCGTGAGGTTTCGAGGAATCAGACACAAATTGAAATTCGTGTAATTCAAGAAACAATGTTACTGTAAAGTGTCCGGGAAACATTTATTTTTTATTTATTTATTTATTTATACAGTTGGAATTTTGATTTTTTTTGTGATGGTTCGCCATATAATTTGTTTAATGAATCTTTGACTTATTTAATTTAAATGTTTTAAGTCGAATTCATTCACTTAAATTTCTTAAAAGAGTTTCTGGTTCAAACGTATTAGACCTAGGTAAAATAAACACACTTATAACGGAAGATTACTGGGAACTTGGTATCTATTAAAAAATGCGCAATAGAAACGTTAATGATTATTTACACTCTTAGACCAGCGGTTCCCAAACATTTATCTTTCCCGCACCCTTTTCTTAGGCTTTTCATTTAGGATTACCCCCTTTTCACATAAACACGCTCCTCTTCACCTACACAACGCAAATATGTCTGTTTTTATTAAATCATTAAAACACTCTTAGCAGAGCTAAACAAATCGACTCAAGTTACAATGACATTTCTAACCTTTTCTTTTTTATATTGCATTTTAAAGTGAATTTTACTTTTTATAATATTAGCTTAACATCAAAGCAAACATTTAAAAAAATAATAATTCTCTGTGAAAAATTATAACAGTATTGCTGTCTAGTAACTGACAAGTAGCCAAAAATGGCTTTTAATACTCTCAAGGGGATCCTTGGACTTTTTTCATGAAGCTGAGTTTTTTAAAATCAGGTTCAAACGAAGACAGGTATAATATCAAATCAAGAGCAGCGTCAAGTGTAATACACGCATCCTTAATATATATCATAAAATGACCTAATGTTTATGATCCTTAAATAATAATATTAATTTATGGAGAGGATTTATTCTCAATATATACATATAACTTGCCTTCCAATTTAGCCAGATTAGGCTTTCAATCCAGATCATCACATTTTGCATTGAAAAAAAAACTTACAAGAATAAATTTTAATCTTGCTGTCACATACTTGAACAAAAGTTTTATTAATATACATTTTTTTCTATTTGTCCCATACATAGTTCATTCGATCCCATGATATACCAAATTTTTCTATAAATTTGGATAAATTTAGATAAATTTTTGGACATTTTTCTGTGTTTAGGAAGAAATGAAATTTATATTTGAAACGAACTACTTTATAATTAATTGTCACAGTTCGCAAAATTTACGTTTTTGAAAACTTTGTAAAAGATTTCTACATATTATTTACATTTTTGGTATACTTATTCCAAAAATAATATATTATTGTTTCCTTTCATGTACAGTTTATTCACAGTCTCCGACATCGTTTTTGCATTGATGTGTATTGCCCGTTAAACCTAATAATGCTAAAATAAATAAAATAGAATCATTTTATTTTAAAATTTATACTTATTATAGTTTAGGGGTATACATATACAATTAATTAAAATATTTTTGAATTAATTTATGTTTCTTATCTAGTAAGGCTGTGACTTGTGTTTTTTCTGTTATGTAATGATTCTACATTCTCAGGATGAAATATACAGCAATATACGACAATCATATATTCCACTATATTCCACTGTGTCTGGTACAATATGTTCAGAGACATGTTTGTATCTATAATATAAAAGAACAGCTTAAAGATTTGTTTTAGCACTTTCAATAAAATATCTTCATTACTGTGCTTTATATTCAATACCAAACTTGCGCATCGATATATTAATATATAGGCAGTAAATTTGCTCACTAACTGTAGAACGTAAGAGATATTCTTCTATTCCAGTGAACGATACAGGACTAGAATTATACTTTATGAATATACACATTCTGGAGCCTAAAATTTCCGAAAAACCTTTAACAAATCTTAAATATGTGATTAAATGATAATGTTCAGCTTAATTAAATCTTTGGGGGACATCATTATATATATTAAACTTAAAATCATCATCAAGAGCATTATCCGAATCAGAATCTGACATAAAAGATGGTTAGAAATTTTTGGACCGTATGGAACAAGTAGTACAGCTGATAGCAGATTGGATGCCCGAAGGCTTTCTTATTTCTAGAATTATAACCAGTAACATCACACGAGAAAAAAATACAGCCATATATATGATATTTAGAACACTTCCATATGAATAGGATTCCAAATGATATTTTTTTTGTTTTACATTTAGACAATGCTATCAAAATCTGCACACGAAAATATTAAGCTTTGTGTGGAGTGCTTGGTCTATCTTTTTCCCCCATTTTCACTGAAAAAGAGGTGCAATAATTTTTGTTTTAATGGAATGTATAACACTACACACATTTCGTTATCTGGAAAAACGAAAAGTTCAGTTAGAAAGGATTTACAATTAATTTAAATTAGGTGCTGTAATTGCAATAAACAGATTATGTCAACGCTTACATATCTTCAAAGTAAACTTTCTACAAAAGTGGTACGGGATACACAAGTTGTATTATGATTTGTAAATCCAGTACCAAGATTTACATTAACCTTCAAAGACACGGGCGGATTGTTGTAACATAAAGATTTGGGCGGCATACTCTATGCGCCACCGCCTTTTAGAAACTAAATAAAAGCTTTTTACGACACCCTTGTTTAATACAATATCCAGTAGTAGTGTAAAAGTAATAAATATAAAAAAAAAGAAAACTAATTTAATTAGAATAATATAACACGGATGGTTTACGGTAACATAAAGGCAATAGCCATACTCCATGCTCTTCAAAGTAAACTTTCTAAAAAAGTGGTACGGGATACACAAGTTGTATTATGATTTGTAAATCCAGTACCAAGATTTACATTAACCTTCAAAGACACGGGCGGATTGTTGTAACATAAAGATTTGGGCGGCATACTCTATGCGCCACCGCCTTTTAGAAACTAAATAAAAGCTTTTTACGACACCCTTGTTTAATACAATATCCAGTAGTAGTGTAAAAGTAATAAAGATTAAAAAAAAAAAAAAACTAATTTAATTAGAATAATATAACACGGATGGTTTACGGTAACATAAAGGCAATAGCCATACTCCATGCTCTAGAGCATTTTAATGCGTCAATATCAATTTTTGATGCTAAAGAAGAATATTGTCTGATGTTTATTATTATCAGTATATAAATAATAGTCGGCACATTTATAAAAAAAAGTTTAATTAAGAAAGAAAACAAATATATTACGCAAATACACGAGCGGTATATTCCGTAGAGCAGTGGTAATATACCAATAAAAATAATGAAACAGAGCAATTGATTTCCGAAATTTAACTTTAAATACTGGTTGAACATTAAAGGGACTTTAGGAGAGAATAAATGAAGTGCAGATATTAATCATGTAATTATTTTAGAATTCACATCTGTTTTTTAACTGACAAGTAAAGGTACTATAGTAGTGATTTTGACAGCGAATTTAGATTTTTATATCTCATTCGATTCGTCTCATTGAGGTCAGTAATTTAATGCGTCGCATTTCTGCTATTCACTTTTAATAATGACAGGAGGTTGGGTCAAAATTCAAAATTTCATTTATTGAAAAACAGTTACAGTCAAGGAATATGCAGGGTATAAGGGCAATTAATGTATTTGTACTGCCATACATTCATAATAATCGATTTTTGATACATTGTTCTTTCCAAAGAAGGGAGTAAATCAAAAATAGCTCTATCAGTGAGCACAACAAGCAAAGGCTCAAAACTATTCTGCATCCTTTCTGGAATTTTAAAACAGTAGTTTGTAGGGTGGTGTAATTGTCGCGTTTATCAATGTAGCAAAATCCTTTGGCAAATCCCTACTTGAACATAGGGATGAAGTTAACTGATGAAAACTGATAGTGTACCAGTGATTGAAACTTGATTACGTTATTCCTGGTCATGAGGGAAATTTTTAATTCGTTGAATAACATGTAGCCATGAATTATATGAGTCATATGATGATATGAATCGTATGAGTTGTAATTTTTAATAACTTATATGATTTCTTTACCAATTTGAATAATTGTCTTAAAATTAATCTTGTGTAATCACGTATCCAGCGTTTACTGGCGTTCCAAATTACCTGCAATCTATTCTGTTGAGCTGATTCAGATATCAGACCAAATGCTACGATCAATAAGGGTAACTGGATGAATTAGGTCCTCGAGCTTCGACCGGGATGGCTCATTTGGCAGAGCATGGTAGCTTCAGCCAAGATATCCCAGGTCCGAATCCTGACCCGGACATTTTTTCTCCAGTTGGGAAATTACAACTCATATGATTTCTTTACCAATTTGAATAATTGTGTTATGCTCTACAGATCTGGTTCCCAGTCTGAGCAGTCCCTCTTAGGCATTCAATAATTGTGTTAAAATTAATCTTGTGTAATCACAACTTGATCTTTAAACTTTCCAACCCACGTCCTAGACGCCTTGAAAGTCGATCATTTGACGATCTGAGTAGCTCGAAGAGCCCAAATGAGAATGTCAGTGTCGTGAATCCGTTTTTTTAAAGACAGCTGTCTCAAACTCCTTCCTGGCGGTATAAAGAATTTGCCAATATTTCTTGAATGACAATCCTTTCGTGCCAGTAGTAAGCTGTTTGAATCGCCGAAGTTTATTATACACAGTTTTATTTGGCATAGAAGCTTGGAAAATGCATCTAAATCGATTCTTGAGGACCGACGCCTTCTTCCATTTACAAATTAATGTCTCTGCATAGTTAAGAACTTTCATCATATCTTCGTTAGAAGTGTCTAAATTGATCTTCTAAAAATAAAAAGAGAAATGATCTTCTAAAAAAGATCCTCTAGTCTAAATTGATCTTCACCTTCTTTGATGGGCACAATGACTGTTGATAAATAAGTTCCGCTTGAGATGTTGCTGATGCAATTTCAGATGTTTCCTCGTCTACGCTGCAACATCCACTACTGTCGTACACATATTCATAGAAGTTAATTTATCTTCCGTTCGTTCTTCTTTTCTTATTTGCAACACAAGTGTTTCTTCTAACTCTAAACTTATCTCTGATTCAAAGAGTTTATTGATATCATTGGTCGTAATGTTGTCTCACACGGTAACTGCGACTGTCGGCTCATGTTGATATTTCACAAATAGAACTCGAACGACGTTCTGTAGATTTAACATGATATTATCGTAGCTCTCAAAGTCCAAAACTTCAATTTTCAAGTTTCAAGAGTTTGATAATTGTAAAAGAAACTTTGAAAAGTATTTAAAAAAATGGAGAAAATTCAGTGTAAAATTGAATAATAACAGGGGTTGGTTAAAGCAACTTAAACTCCAACCAGAGAAGAGTTATACACAGTGAAGAGTATTAACAGCTGATTAAACATTTTGCCATTTATAATCAAAAACAGACATTCTTTCTTTAGAGTCCACGTAAGTTAAAACGTAGAATTGAAGAACAGTATGAGAAAAAACAACCATAATCTAAAATAGTAACCACATGTTGTATAAGAAACTTCAGGTTTTGTAAATAAGCAGAGCTAAAGTAACATACCACCTTCTATGATATTACATTTCAAACAATAAATAAAATTCGATAATCCATTACGTTCGCCACGCATTTACCGAAAACTTTGATAATGCAAGTTGCCAAAAATAAAACAGCAGCGGAAGACACTTTCCATAAAACCGTACGCAGAAATTCCGCAAAGTACGAAAAGATTAAGAAACTGGCAAAAGAACCGCCAATGTATGGACTAAAAGTATTTTGCTCGTAAACTCGGGAAATATAGTGACAGAATGAACAAAACTAGACGACTTCATAACTTGCGAAAACTTCCCGGTCAAATAGCGTACCGAATTTTTTTCTGCAGTCACAATATCTTATAATAACCGTAATAGTATAATCATATAGTAGTTACCACCAATGATGGAAGTGCAAGAACCATAAGTAAACTTAAATCATAGTTATTTCTTCAAATGTTTTTAAATGCATGAAATTTTGAAATTTGACCCCGCTCCCTGTCATTATTAAAATTCAATTACAGGTATGTGAGGTATCAAATTACTAAGTTTAATGAGACGAATCCAGTGAGCTATAAAAACCTAAATTTGTTGCCAATCACTATCGTGCCTTTACTTTTGAGTGGCACTGTCTCCGCTCATGTCTTTATAGATTAAAAACAGCTGAAATTGTCAAAAAACATTTCCATTCTAGAACAGGGATATTAAAAGTTCAGTTTTCATGGATTCATTTTCCACGTTCGTGCATTAATAGATTGTTAGTTCTGCGATTATTTCAGATTTATTTTATTTCGACTATTTTTATTATAAAAATATATTATCTAAAGCTACATTTAACGGCTAGCGTAATAACAAACGTACTTTAGACTGTTTCAAAAGGCAAAGCATATTGTTAGGAATTGGATAAATAACTTATTTTAATTTAGATAAATCAGTGTTTACCTGGAAAAATTAACTGTCATTTGAAAAATCCTTCTTAATTAAAGTACCATAATTTTGATACGAATAATATTATTGAAATGTACCTGAATGTAGAACGGCGGAAAAAATCTTACTACTTGAACGGCGGGAAAAGGTCATTTTGACCTCTCGGTGAAACTACTGAAATAACAACTCTAAAACAGTTTTAAATGCCATACATACGTATACAATATTTCATAATTTATATTTAAAATTACTTGATAATTTATTGTATTTTTAAAGTACTGTATATGCAACGCCTACAGGGTGGTCAATTGGATCATACTACAACTACTCAAAACACTCATTAATTTCATATAAAAATTGATTTAACATAAATGTTTTCACAAATTTAAACTAATGTTAACTAAAATAAAACACAATTTATAAAATAATAATGTTTTTTTTTTTTTCATTTACTTACTCGCCGAATGATTCACTCTCTAAATCCATAAATGAGAAACGTGATCTTTTGTTTCCGTTATTTCATTATAAGTGTAGCTAAATGTAAACATTTTGTTTCAATTTTATTTAATGCTTAAAATACTCCAAATTACACACACGTATTAGGAATTAATGCTGTTTATACAAATATAATTTTTAACAATTTTTCCAGTACATTTTCCACACACAATTTTGGAACACGATGCCCAAAATTCTTGAGATTTGTTTCCATTGCATCTCTGTACTTGACACTTTTTTCTCTTCATATCTAATTTATTTTCGTGTGTTTTTTCTGAAGACTCAGGAAGGATTTTTGGGCATTTTGAAGCCGTAAAAATTCTTAAATCTTCTCCTAACTTTAATAGAAAATCTATTCTACTGATGAATTTGCCTGTTAAACTTTTATATATTATGCAGGCATTCAAAGCTGAATGATCCAAAATATTGAAAAAGATATGCACAGGTCATTGTCTAGATGTCGATTTAACGGAGTATTTTCGGCACATCTGATCACGAATATCCACACCATACTTCGTTGCGTTGTAATAGTCTATTGAATCGGGGAACTTCTTGAGACTGTTTTACAGATTTAACAGTACAACGGTAGGTAAGTAGTCAGTAGTCAGTAGAAAAACACTTTTGTTTCTTTTGGTTTGATAGGTGGTAAGTGTCATATTATCATGTTCCACTATCTTTGATGAATATTTCCGTTTATTTCCGATGAGTTGTTCTTCGTTTACATCACTGTCCTCGGATTCACTAGCGGTTTGTGTCTGAAATTCATCTTCAGTTTCTACAGAAAAATTATCGTTTTCACCTCCGTCAGAGAGCTCCTGCAACATTTTTTTAAATTTTTTCATCAGTAAGACCTCTTTTTCGTTATAAGACATATTTTATAAAATTTTTAAAAAAGACGGAAAAAATTTCAGAATATCAGCAAACGATAGAATCTATGCTTCAGCAAATGATTCACAGTGTAAAAGTAAGGCGATAATGAATTTGACGGCAGAATTTTCCAGCCAAACTGTCATTGGAATTCTCGTGCTCCCACCAAAACCTGTTCATTTCACCGGCATCATCTACCTTTCTTTTATTGCGAGAAGGAAAACAGAAAGGTGTTAAGAGTGGGATTAACGCCAAATATCGACACTCTTTGTTCGACTATATGATCAACTGCCTGCCTGAGAAAGAATGGAATTCGTAGTCTACTTCTAAAATCCTTCCCCTGTGGTTACCACATGCAGTGAGTAATCTGAACTAACAAAAGAAACAAATGGGAAAATACATCTGTCTATTTCTGATAAGAAATCTAAGTATGATAAACCATGAACCTGCTTTTTAAATATTTTGTTCAAAAGCATGGCAAATAGCAAACAAAGTAAAAACAACATACTTAGAGATAACAAGGTACTGTGACACCCCGGTTTTTATCGTTTGGGGAGACAATATGAATGCAATCGAAAATGCTTATCAATGAATTTTTCTCATGGGTTCACAATGCTTCGAGTACAAAGAGTATTTTACTAAAGGTGTCAAAATGACCACGTCCGCCGTTCTAGGAATACACGCAAATATTTCAAATACAAACTAATCCAGAATACTGAATTTTTTTTTTTTTATAAATATATGTTATCAATTTAGGAAAAGTAAAAAAAAATCAAACGATTTCCTCCAGTCAAACAAAAGTAATCAACGGACGAAAGTGCCCAGGTGTCTAAATGACCCCTACCGCCGTTCTAGTGTTAATAAGGTTTTAGCCTGAATAGAGTGATTTTTTTTTCAATTTTATTATCTCAAAATAATTTAACTTTACATATTAGTACTATTAAACGTAATTTTTGTATTCTGAAAACTACACTATAATTACATTCATTCGTTGAAAAGCAAAATGCGTTAAATTTCAGACGGACAAAAGTACCTGCACCAGTATTTCTCTCATATATTTAGTATACCGTGCGCCAGTGTTGTACACGTTGTAATTCTAAAAAAGGAAATTTAAATAGAAGGCAAAACGGCTGGGAATATATTTATATATATATATATAATAAAAAATTCCCTTCTTTTCGCCATTTTCTTAGTCCTTATTCCAAATTATCACCATTCTATTAAATTACTAAATGTTACCTATTTTATTTATTTTAATATTTCTCTGTCTTTTATTTATACTTAAATCCCCTGTTTGATTTAATTCCATATCTTAATCAAAATATTCTTTAGATCCCTATTCTAAAAAATAGTTCTAAATTGCAAAAACTTCATAAAAAGCATTTGATTAAATTCCTTTTATTGAGACAGTGAAATTTATTCTTTCAGAATATTTTTTCTTTACATTCTTTTTATTTTATTATTTTCAGATATCGTTCGATTTGTCCAATCATTCCCTGTTTTCGCGCGTTTATTTTTTTCCTCCAAAATTCATCCGATTCCTGTAATGAGTTCTTTTATGTTCATCGGGTTACCCCGCCCTTAACCTAATTTCTTAGCCATTGATGTTTAAGTTTTTTGGCGCTCTCTTCTTGGCCACACCCCCTTTTTGCAATCTATTGGTTGGTAATTTTCGCGCGTTCGTGTTCTTACACCATTTTTTTGAGTATATAACATACTGCATCGGACAGGACCGTCGGAATTTTGCTCTATTTTGGTTGTTAAACTAATACGCGGCTCCAGTGACCCCCATTCTTCCTTAAACATTGGCTTTCACCTTGTACATAGTAAGTCACCTAAGAACATTGTATTCCATCTTTTATACAGTGTGATTTTCTAAGTGTGTGGTGTTCTCTTCAATGTCTATCATCTACTCGAGAGTTTATCGTACTCTTGTGATGACAACTAGTGACTGCATCATGTAACGGATGGTGTACCTACTAATAAATATATTGATTCTCCTACAATAAGCCTTCTCCTTGAACCACTGCTCGGGTGTGTGTGTCGATTATTCGGTGGAGTTCCATCAGTGCTTGATTTTCGGCGAATCAATGGCCATAGTTAATGATGTGACGACTGCGTAATTTTCATGGTGTCTACCCCAAAATAAGAAAACTGGTAGTCACTAATGACATTCCTTATTACCTGCAATATATCGTAATATATATATATATTATTATTATTAATTAAATTGTATTTGTTGTTACGTTGATGAGTTAACACAGTGAAAAAATTAACAAAATTTTATAAAAAGCTAACAAAATGTATCTAAAAGTTTAACGAATTAAACTTTGTACTGTAGCGCGTTGCAATAATTTAACAACAGAATTTTATTGGAATTAACTTTTAATGCGTAAATGAAATTTTAATGGCAGCATTTTGTATTACCTTAAGAAGGCCTAACCTAGTCACATGTTGAGTACTAAGTTTACCAGCCGACTCGAAAATGGCAGCTGTCATGGGTGGATTTTTGGATGGTCGTTTGAATTTGACTTCTGTTATTTCCGACTGATTTGTAATCTTCGCTATATTTTCTGCGATTATATAAGGAGAAGATTAATAATTGGAAAATATAAACTTAAGTAAATGGTTTTGTTACGTTTTAAATCAAGAATTCTTCTGCCTTTAATATTAATAAAATGCAGTCTCGTTGTTGTTTAACACCATGCTTGAACCTTCAGATATCCAATCAAGCCTCTTTTCTAATAATTAGCTGCAGACTGCTTTGAACCCTTTTAAAAACTTATTTTTATTGGCACAACTCTTGTTGCTGTTGAAGTCTGAATACTCGAAATGAAATTGTCGTTTTCTTTCGACAAACGCAGTTAATTATTTCAGTACTGTTTTGGTATCCACAAAAAAAAGCTCTCTCAATCCAGTTCCGTCTCATTTGTCACACACTGATCGCAACATATTCCTATGTCAGTGGGATTACAGCTTTTGACTGCACTGTCCATTGCTGGTTATGTGATATGTCACGGTATCTGTAGTGGACAATCGTCAATAATGCACCAAGTTGATCCAAAATTCAAAACTAAATAAGATAAATAAATTATGCATACTAATTTTAATCACACAAAAGGAAAAAGTACAAAAACATGCTTAAACGTAGCCGCAAACAAACAAAACGAAATTTGGCTTATTTTTTTCGAAACCATGAGAAATGCGATAAGGTATCTGCAATTGCTGCTTGAACTTATCTCACATTGTGTCATGAAGTATCTAGAGGCGTTAATTTTAGAAGACTTTATCAGCAACTCCACGAACGGCATAACCTTTATGTGATTTTCGAAGCTTACCTTTTGTTCAAATTTAAAGTGTGCACTACTGGTACAGTGTCTACACTGGCAACGTTACCTTATTTTGTGTGAAGAAAACAAATAAAAATGAACTTCTCAGAATTTTCAATATTCTAGTGATTGGAATCACTTGATGTATTTCTAGATATATTACCTGTAGTTATCTTTAGTTTAGCTGTAGTTTATAGCTGTAGTTAGATTTCAAATTATGACCGCTTGAAATAGCAACAAAAAGAAATTTCTATATTTTGATAATAAGCTGTTAAAAAATAAATATTTTTACAACAAATCTTCAAACATGACAATGCTTGACAAAATGAATTTTTAGATTGGGAAATATGTTCTTCTAAACATCCAAACATGTTACAAACTTTGTAGCAATTCTTTTATATTTACCTAGAAAATTTTAAATAAACCAAAATTAAAACACTAGTTGAGAAAAATTGTAAATAAGATTTTTAAATTTACCTTCTCTCTACAATGTTAACAATTAGTTAAAAATAGATTATTTTCTCTTCCACCTCTGTGAACTACTAGCTTGATAATTCTGCAAATATTTCAAAATGTTTTATTTAGATTATTATTAATTCAAAATAAATAATTTTTAGAGTAACATTTGTCATCTACGGTTATCAAGATACTGAGTTTGACTCTTCTTGATATTATAATCTTAATTTCTTGAGAAACAGAAGAAATCTCAAAAGACAAAGCACTTTCATGAAAATTTAATAAATAACATATTTTATTTCAGAAAATTCGTCTTTATATGAAAGAATGAAATTTCATCTGCAAAATTCATAATTAGAGTGTCTTAATTCAGTTTTTGATACATGTTGTACTGTTAATACGTATTGTAATGTAATATGAGAGGCATTAGACGAAATAAAATAAATTCATTTCAGTTTTATTATATGAAAATTTTTCAGTTCTAAATGATAGCATTAAACATATTTTATGTCATCGTGAAATGAATTTATTTGAAATTGTACTCGATATATTTCGAGAATCGATAATATTAAAAATTATATTTACTTGCAGTAGATTTTAAAATATGGCCACTTGAAATCTGGAGGAATACAAAATGCTATTTTTTTATAATATGCAGCTAAAAAGATATCAATATTTTTCCGACAAATTATCGTAAAGGATAAGATAATGTTTGACAAAAAAATATTTTGGAAATAATGTTAGTTTGAACTTAAAAACATATTGTAAATTATTAAGCTTCGCTTTTAGTTAACAAGGAAGTTATAAGAAAAACACAAATTAAAACACTAGTTAAACAAAATAGTAAATGCGATCTATGAGAAAATATTTTTGTCATTTATTTGAATTTGTACATGCTCTCCTGCAAACTTTAAAAATGTGTCACTTAAAAATGTTGTTAGAAGGTATCGGATGCTTTAGTATGTGTATAAATATAACCATGTTTTTCTCATGTATAGAAAATATATTTATTTTTGCCAAAATGAATGAAAGATTTATTCAAACTATATTCAATCAGGAAGCCACTTCATTCGTCCATCTGCCAGGCAACAAGCAAATTAATTTTTGAAGCAAACCAGTCATCTTCAGTTATAGATTTATGTAAAAAAACTGAACTGATCCTACAAAGTGGCACTATTCATTAAGCGAAACAAATAGATATCTGAAGAAACAACATCGAATGAAATCAAAGTATGTTACAACAATTCCAGACGAGTACTTCTAGAGCACTTTTTCGTGTCTTGCGGCGTTTTGTTCCGGAATTTTTGCTTCAAAATTATTAATACTTGCTTGTAACATTCACCTTTGATTATCTGGCGCAGTTAAATCAGCTCATAGTAGACTGTGTCCGTTTTCTCTTATCATATGTTTGCCCACATTTTCGTTTCAAAACAACTTTAGAAGAAACTTCGTTGGATTGTTTTGCCCCACCCTCTGTATTCATCGGATATTGTTCCTTCAGATTACCAATTATTTTGCATTATTTAGATCGCTATTTCTGGAAAGCGGTTTAGTTCATCAAAATTTCACTGGATAACTGGATTGCTTCAAGACAACGAGGCTTCTTAAAGTACAGGAGTTCGCCTGTTGTCGGACAAACGGACGACTGAAGTAACTTTTTGATCGAATATCCTTTAAATAAGTCTTTCTTTTATTTCAAAAAGAAACATTTTTCTTTATTTGAAACATCTTTTGTTTATTAGAAAAAATATAGAGCCACATTTATATACCTAATGAATTACTTGGGAATAAAATGATAAGAGATTATTTTCAACCATATCTGTGAATCACCTGCTTGTTATGTCTCGAAACATTTCAAGTAGTTTTCTATTTTTCAAATCTTTTAATGTTAAATAACACTATTTTTAGTAACATTTATCATATAACGTAATCATAATTGTTCTTTTAATTCTTCTGGATATCATAATATTAACTTTTTAGAATCATGAATAAATCTCAAACGAAATAGCATTTCAATAGGAGTTTAATGAATAACGTATATTATTTCAAACAAATCAATCGTTAAATGTGAAAATGAAGTGTAATCTGCAAAATTATCTTAATTAGAATATAAAAATTTTGTTTTGATGGACGTTGTATTATTCAAATGTATTCAAATGTAATAATGTAGGCGACAGACTGAATAGCATGAAATTATTTCAATTTTATTATCTCAAAAGAGTAATTTATTGATACCCCTAAACAGAAATAATTTTATTGTAAATAGTTAAATCTAGTTTCTGAATTTAAATTTCACAAAGGTGAATACTAATATCGTTTTTATTTGTTGAACATAATGTTTTATTAAAGTTCAGATAGAATTTTTCTTTTGTAAAAAATATGAAGAAAATTGAAAATGCCAGCATTTTGAACTTATTTCACATTTGACTCACTTGATGTTTTTTAAGAAGTAACTATTAGAAAAAAAAATAATATTTTTTAAACTATGACCTTACGAAATCTGAAAAAAAAATCTATTTTCCGCTGATGTGTAATTATAAATATTGAGAACTTTTCTAAAATCCATCGCAAGCGAAAATGAAGAAACATTAGAATTTTTTTTTTATTTGGAAGGGCGTTAATGCAAAGTTAATACAGACATATTAGAACTTTTGAAACAATCTCGTTATTTATCAAGGAAAATGTAAAGAAAACGAAATTAAAACACCAATTATGAACTTTAGTAAAAAAATAAATAAATAAACCAGTCTTATGAAATTTTAATAACTTGAAGGGCACGAATGGTGAAAACTATATTTTTGAATTATTTGTAAAAATAATTGTCATTAGATTAATTTAAATGAGATTCGTTTCTTCCCTATCCATGAATTTCTACATAGTTAGTTCAGTGAATGTTTAAAAGGTATTTTAATCTGATTATGATTTACTTGAAATTGGATTATATATAGAGCAACTTCTTTTTAGTAATCATGATTTTTGAGCGTAATCATGATTGTGGTTTTTACACTTTTTGATACTGTAATATTAAATTCCTAACATAATACAGAAATCTCAAAATGGAAACCACTCTAATGCAAGTTTAGTAAATAACCAATTTTATTTCGGATAAATCAGATACTACATAGGAAAATGAAGTAGAATTACAAAATTTTTTTTTAATAAGAGTATTTTGAGTTAGTGTTTGACATACTTGGTTGTGTTGAAAAGTATTCAAATATCATAAAATAAGCGCTAAACTGATTAAAATAAATTCATTTCAATTTTATTATGTGAAAAATGTTTAACTTTAAATGATAGTATTAAGTTATTTTACTGTGAAAAATGTAACTTTAGATGCTATAATGAAATTTTCTAAAGGCAAAAACCTTATCTTTTAAATTTGTATTTTTTTCTAGAAAAGGAAAATACATTAAATTGGCGATAGGCCGTTCCCTGATAACTTTAATAAAAACAGAATTTTGAATTCATTTGAAATTGGACTCACTTGATGTACAATGTGTTTCTAGGGATATTAAAGAAATAGATTTTTACTTACAATATAGTTTTTAAATTATGATCGCTTGAAATCTGAAAAAGAAATCGCTTTTTTGTGATAATGGCAGTTGAAAACTATATAGGATCACATTAAAGTACATGAAGTATAGAAGCATGTATTACAATAAATCGGTCATGTGCAAGTATTACTCGTATAAAAAATGTTTCGTACATTAAATTTATTAATTACTAACTACAATGGTACAAAAAATCGTTGTTAAAAGAATAATAAGATTTTGTAAAAAACTATACAACATGACGATTGGGTATAGCTATATATACAGCAAAGTAAAGACGGATATACCATGGACATTCAGAGACATATGAAGCCTAAATAGTAACAAATGTCGCTACTCTGTATGACTTTTTTTAAACATTATTCAAATCTGTTTACGAAGACTAAAAAGTGAATCAATAACGCCCCATTACACAGTGATGGTGTTTAATACATTGTCAATAATTGTGTTTTCCCTGATAGTAGATTCTTGAACGAATGGACTTAGATCAACAGTTAAAAAAAATACGACAATTAATTTTTAGTTTTGTTTCTGAAGTTGGCACTGAAATCACCTGCGATAATTAAATTTTGACATACCACGACATACCTAGTAATGCCTAAGAGATAGGAATATGGTAGAACAACAGAATCTTAATAAAAAAAAAGTAGATAATTAAAAAATATCGTAAAAGTTAAAAAAAAAAAAAAGATTATTCGTATGCGCAAAACAATACCACATGTCATACTTCAATTCTATGAGTATGCAAAATGGTGAATATTTCTCAAACTAAAACAAACACCTTGTACAAAGTTTAAAATTAGCAGAGTGTTTCTGAAAGAGGTCACAGAGTTGCTCACGAGAAGTCACCTGTCAATCATATTTGATGTAACAGTAGAGAATTTTAAGGCGATTAAAAAAAAAAAAAAAAAAAAAAAAAAACATGCTGAACAACATGAAACTTTCCTGACGCATTTTAAAACATAAAAGCATTAAACTTGTATGCATGATTGTTGAAGTAATTTGTAATCGAAAAGTTTTTTCATCATAAGTGAATTACATATAGAGTTAGAAGCGATTGTTGTCTCAAAACTAATCACTTTTAATGTCTTGGAATTATTCTAGGAATTATTTTTAAATAATTGCCTTAAATAATTGAATTCATTGGAATAAAAAACATTGACTATTTATTACCATGGTTCGCCTTACCTGAAACAAAGACGTTGTACGAAGTTTAAACTTGCCATTTCGCTATGCGCGCTTCGAAGGGAGGTCGCAAAGATGCAACATCGCGTTGGTCCGTGCCTCAATTTTCTAGATAGGTTTTTAATTAATATATCGACTAATTACCAACTATATCTTTCGAAATTCATTATCAACATTTCTTGGATGATTCCGCATCAACAGGTATCTCGAGAGCCCTTCAATGCCACCCCCCCCAAAAAAAAAATGAGTGCCCGCAAAGTAAAGTTTGTGTGTAATGGAAAAATGCGATTTTCTGAAAAACTGTTTGAACTAGAATAATAGCTATAGCTTACCTGCAAGGTTTAAATAAACTCCTACCATTCCTAATTTTTTCATAATTTTAATATCAGTAGATTTGAAAATAGAGGGTGGGGGGGATATTTTTTCAGTACATTTTCGATGATATCCCTGAAAATATAACACTAAATTTACAAGATCTTTCACAAGATCTTTCACATAAGACCCCACACGATATCTATCTATCTATACATTCGTCTCTCTCTCTCTCTCTCTCTCTCTCTCTCTATATATATATATATATATATATATATATATACAGGGTGAATCTAAACTCTTGGGCAAAATTTTAAAGGGTGGTAGTATACATCAAGACAAACAATATTAAATAGGAAACTAAGAGTCCCAAACATCTTCCGAAGGAGATAGGCGCCATTAAAGTTTAGGGTCCAAAATTTCAAATGATTATAAAAAACGGAAAAATTGGTCAATTCGTTTGCGGTTTTCGCTAAAACTATTCTTTATGTCAATATTTTCTTTAAAATAAATTTTAAAGATAAAGCTCAAAAAATGCCGATAGAGGACTCTTTACACTTTGAAGTAACGAAAAACTATTTTTTACCGTTATATTTTGAATCTCATTAAATGCTTTCAAAAGCTTAGATTTAAACTTAAATTTTGAGCTCAAAATCTGAATCGTTGGGAGTGATTAAGTAGCACAAACTGAACTGCGTTCAGGAGTTGAAATTTGAAACACCTCCCTCTCGCCACCCCCACTCCTGAACACAGTTCATTTATCACCGATCTTGGTGTCGTAAACCAGGCAGAAACAATATGAGTTGTAATTTTCCAACTGGACGAAAAATGTCCGCGCCAGGATTCGAAGTTGGGATGTCTTGAAGCTGCCATGCTCTACCAACTGAGCTATCCCGGTTGAATTTGGAGGGCACAATTCATCCAGTTTATGCCTTAATAGCTCAGTTCGTAGAGTACCTCGTCGGAGTCGACGCTAAAAAATAGTTGTTCATTACTCCAAAGTCTAAAGCGCCCTCTATCGGCATTTTTGAACTTTATCTTTAAAATTTATTTTTTAAATATTTTTTTTATTTTGTCATCCTTCTATCGTTTATTTTACGTGTAGGGGGTAGTAGTTTCTGCCTGGTCTACGACACCAAGAACGGGAATAACTGATCTGTGTTCAGGGGGGGGGGTCAAATTTCAACTCCTGAACGCAGTTCAGTTTGCGCTAATTAACCACTCCCAACGATTCAGATTTTGAGCTCAAAATTTAAGTTTAAGTGTAAGCTTTTGAAAGCATTTAATCAAATACAAAAAATAACGGTAAAAAATAGTTGTTCGTGACTCCAAAGTCTAAAGTTCCCTCTATCGGCATTTTTTGAACTTTATCTTTAAAATTTATTTTTACGAAAATAATGACATAAAGAATAGTTTTAGCGAAAACCGCAAAAAAATCGACCAATTTTTCCGTTTTTTATAATTATTTGAAATTTTGGACCCTAAACTTTAATGGTGCCTATCTCCTTCGGAAGGCGTTTGGGACCCTAAGTTTCCTATTTAATATTGTTTGTCTTGATGTGTACATCATCCCTTAAAGTTTTGCCCAATAGTTTAGATTCACGCTGTATATGCTATGTAAATATGTTTACTTCGTAATATTCCTTTAAATTATTCTAAATTCTGGCATTTTATTTTTTCCCTATTTCTTAATAATATTTATTCCTATTTAATTTCCTTTTAAAATTCAAAAAGCGTATATTAATAAGTATCTTATTCAAAATCTTAATCTAAAACTTTAAGCCAATTCGTAACTTTTATCAACTATCCAATCTGTAACATTCTGAGAGAAGCTAGTTTTTAATTTTGAATGTTTTTAAAAGCCAATTTGTTATTTTATTCCACGGAGCTTACTTCGCGCGCTAGATTTTTTTACTTCAAATACACTGCGCTACTAAATCTATGATTCTTTCCCCTTGAAACATCTCCATCTTGCGTCATTCGCTTAGCCGCTCAATTCTCAATATTCTCCTCTCACTGATTGGTTCGTATACGTATTACGTCGATTGTGTAGCTATCCGCGCGTCTAACAAAAAGCAAATGTAAGATTTTGGAACTAATAATTTTGTCTTGTTTTCAAGTGCTGATCAGACGGTTATCTGGTGTTCTGTGATTCGGAATTTTCTTAACAAGCTATTTAAGATCAAGTAAATGATGTAATGATTTAGAGCCCAGTCCGAGAGCTTTTAGAAATATCTTCGTCCAGTGGGAAATGTATCTTCATATCTCATGTGCTTGAATAAATGCTTCATTTGGAAAACTGGCTTATTCTTATGGAGAAATTACCAATTGGGTACCATTTTGCCTACTGCTTCGCGCCATGATTATCGATCTATCGACTGCCAATTTACCACTATCTTTAACAAGCTGTCAGTTTCTCATGAATTTTTAATTCATACAGATACAACCTTTCATAAATATATATATACATACATTTTAAATAAAATTTCTAAATTTTTCCTAAAAATAATTGTGAATGACTAATAATCTATAAATATTTGGGTCAATAACTCTGCCAGGTTTGAATTTTTCACTTGTTATAGTTTACGAAAAAAACGGCTGCGCTGTGACAAACACACGTGATCTTATAATCGTTCCGTTTTTACTTTTTAAATACGGCAACCCTAAGCATTCAGCATAATTTAGCCGCTTTTATAGGTTACTTAAAATGAGTAATTTTTCTTAAGTTTAAATTTCAGACAGTTATAAAAACTTCACCTGAAATTTCTTGAAAAAGGAATTTTTTCGATTAAAGCAAAACACAGAAGGTTAAACATTTCATTAACGTTTATGAAAATTTTCATGGTAAAAATGCAATCGGATTACATATTTATATTTTTTAATGAATGTATTGAAGAACGCCTATTTAAACTATATAGATAAATTGAATTTTTAATTTGTAAAAACATTTCACACTCATAGATTTATCTAATGTCTATCTCATTTTGCAAAGGCATTTCTACAGTTAGTAAACTAGTCGGATGTGCCAATCCCAAAACTTTCTTCTATCTCACACAAGTTTTGCATACACTAAAAATTATCAGCGCCAATTTATATCAAGGTCTAACAGAATCTAAAGTTTTATTAAATTCCGTGCGTTAGTTCTTGAGATATGACTATTGCTAAATTGAGATATCGTGTAAATCCTGCAAAATTTAGCAAAGCAGCGCCACTTGTTGGGAGATTTAGACCAAAACCTAACCAACAACAACTTATGTCAACGTCTAACTGAATCTGAAGTTAGATGGAAATTCCGTGCATTAGTTCTTGGGCTATGACTATTGCTAAATTGAGATATCGTGTAAATCTTGCAAAATTTAGCATAGCAGCGCCACCTGTTGGGAGATGTAGACCAAAACCTAACCAACAACAACTTATGTCAACGTCTAACTGAATCTGAAGTTAGATGGAAATTCCGTGCATTAGTTCTTGGGATATAGTTTTCGTAATAACAATGAAAAAAGTAGCATAGAAGCGCCACCTGTTGATCTATTTACACGGAAAGGTAAGCAAAATCTCTTTATGTCAAGATATAACAGAATCTGAAATTTGATGAAATTCCGTGCATTAGTTCTTGAAATATAGCTATCGTAAAAATCATGAAAAATGTGATATAGCAGCGCCACCTGCTGGGATATCTGCAGCAAAACAAAATCAGCGTCTATTTATGTCAAGTTTAAGTCTAAATGAATCTGAAGTTTGATGAAAATTGGTGCATTAGTTCTTGAGATAGAGCTACTGCGGAAATCGCGAAAAGTGCAGCATAGCAGCGCCATCTATTGGGCGATTTTCACAAAAAACAAATCAGCACCAATTTATATCAATGACTAACTGAACATGAAGTTTTACTAAATTTAGTGCATTAGTTCTTGAGATAGAGCGCCCACAAAATGTTTGTCACATACAGACAGACAGAGTCACAGACAAACATTTTATAAAAACAGGAAAATCGTGTTAAGGAATTTCTAAAACGTACAAATACGTCGAAAATTGGAAGTCGAAAATTTTCGTGAATCCAATACTTTCTTTTTTAACGATAGAAGAACGTAAAAATGTACAATTTGATGCTTCATGTAGCTTTCATTACAAAAAGTAAAAAGCTACCTATTGTAACCGTTCCAAGGAAAATAATTTCGGAAATTTTCAGTATATTTTCACCGATCATAAATTCCAGACACCAAAACCACCCCCCATTCAAATGTTGATGTATGTATATATATATATATATATATATATATATATATATATAGTATGTATAGTATATACTATATATCTGATATTTGTCATACGATAGCACTCGAATTTATAAACCGTTTTGGATGAAAATAATTATATGTATTATGCTCACCAATATCTCGACTGAGTTCGTTGGCCAGAATGGTACGCCATCTTTTTTCAAAATGAAGGCCACCAAAATTTTAAAACTAAAAAATATATTCAGAAAAATTCGAAATTCGGAATTATTTTTTGCTTAAGTGTTAGGCATTGATACATGGAATGCGGATCATTTTTGGTTTTGCCTTTACCTTAAAAGATAGCTGCCATATAGCAGTTTGAAATTCTAGGGTTGCTGACATTTTGAAACGAGACAGCAGATTACAAAAAATCAATGATTAATTTATGCGTTTTAGTGAACGTGATTCATCGCAAAACATTATCTTTCATTGTTGTAATCATTTTCCCAATCATGCGCAAAAAACTATATATTCATATCCATTAGTGTCAAATACTCGCCAAGTTGGCGACATTTGGCGACCAAAAATAAATCTCTATAAATGAAGCCAACTTGGGTAAAGCTGAATAAGTTTGCAAATTTCTTATTCAAATTCAGCATTAACGAATCTTTTTAATCGGGATCTTTGAATTTCTGCTTGCTGTTTTGGAGTAACGTTAGCTAATTAAAAAAAAACACGATAAAATGTAGCACAAAAATGTAGGAAAGCTACTTTTCCTTCCGGCATAGGCCAGAAGAACTGTTTTAATTTAGAGTAGATTGTCTGATGTGATTCTCTGAATATAAACCAAAACTCTGTTTGCCGATGCCATATGGAGTAATCATAAAAAAAGGATTACAACTCTGGATTTGTTTTAAGATGTTTCTTGATCACTTCCAAATTTAGAGATGACGAATCATATATATATTGAGAATTTTAGTGGCGAGCAATCAAGCGTTTAAGAAAAATGTTTCAAAAACCCATAAAAATAACTAATCTGAAAAAGGAAAAAAATAAATGAATTAAATAGACGTAAGAAAAATTATTTTAATTGAAAATAAGTAAAAATTCTCGGAAAAAAAGTTTATCGATAGATTAATGCGAATGTCATATATACAAACATTTATTGTCTATTAAAATTATCTGCCTGAATGCATGAAATAGTTATCAAGGGTAAAATTTCATAACATTGAATAACAAACATCAGCTATACATGAATACATTGAAAATAAGAACTCATGCTATGCTTAGCAAGTAAAATCAAATGAAGTATGTTATTTAAGTAGACTGAATTTACTTTTTATGTTTTGAAACTACTTCTTCTAACAAAGAATGCAGACAGAACTCCTGTAGCGTGGAGTTACAAGATAAAATAAAATAAACTTTGGAGACTCAAAATACATTATTATGGCTGGTGCTGTTTATGTAGTTTAATCTATATATTCTTTGATATTGAAAAAAAGAAATTCATGGAATGGAAATAAACTGCTATTTTTCAGATTTAATTTTATATAAAATATAATCATTTCTATTTATTTATAAAATAGAATATATTACAATGCAAAAACAATTATTAAATATCATATTCAATTTTTATTAGTTTGTCTTGAATTTAGGATCATATGGAAGAAAAAAAAATAAAAATACGATTATTAAAAACAACATTCCAGAAATTCCTGTCTAAGGAAAAAAAAGTATCATTTCATTTCCTTAATAACAAAATTACAACAATTAATAAAATAAAGGTGAAGAACAAACTAAGAATTGAATTAAATCAGTATGATGAGACAAATACTTTCTGTCCAAATTAATTAATATTATCCTAAATGCAAAAATCATTCAAGATATATCTTAAAAATAACAGTGGCTTAACATATACCTACATTTATTGTCTAATAACTTTTTCCTGCTTAAAGTACTGAAATATTTTCAACAGTAAATTTTTAGAATGAGAAGCAACAAAAAATATTTTTACATGAATACATTCAAGAACAAAAAGTCATGTTACGCTTTGAAAGTAAAATCAAATGAAGTATGTTACTTAAGTAAACTGGATATATTTTTATGTTTTGAAACTCTGACGTCAAACAGGGAATGCAGACGGAACTCCTGTAGAGCTACAAGACAGAAAAATGTCTGGGGGATTCAAAATACATTATTATAGCAAGTGCTTTTTATATAGTTTAATGAATGTATTCTTTGATGTTGCAAAAGAAAGTAAAAGAAAAGAAAAAAGAAAAAGAGAATGAAAGAATGAAAGAGAAAGAAAGTCATGAAGTAGAAATGTTTCAAGTTTTTCAAGGTCCAATTTTATAGAAAATACAAGCTTGCCCGTATTTACGATGGGAGCAAGTACCGATAAACCTATCGTTATCAAAAATATCGTTAATCAGACGTAATTGTTAAAATATGAAACATACTTTGTAGAGTTAGAGTTTTATAGTTAGATGAATAGAAATGTTAGAAGAAGTTTTAACATTAATATATATATAGATATATAGCAGAAGATGCGAAATGTTTTAAATTTTATGTATAAATTAATGTTTAATTTAGTTCCTCGATAAGAATGTATTAAGGACAATAGGATCGTGAGTTTCCTTGTAACGTTTATCATTAGGATTGCCTTTATAAAATACGATATCAATCGTATATTCACTGCTTGATTCGTTCTTGCATCATAAATTATTTAAACTTTCAATGACATCTTGTTTTTTCTCGATTAACTCTTGAAAAGAGTTCATAACTTAAGAAATCCATTTCTTCTATCAATATATTAGAAGACAACGACCCGGCTATTTTTTTATACTATAGATTTTGTTTCTCTTCTGACTCAGTTCATAAAATAATGCAATTTGAATTGTCTGTCTTTTTTTGTAAAGGTTTATTTTCTCTGTTATACAATGCATTGTATTGCCGAAAGATCGTAGCTTGAACAATTATAAATATGGAAGCGACTGTATGTGTACTAATTTTTTTTCATTTAACAAAACATATAGAATGCAAAAGAAACAAAAGTAGAGAAAAAATATTTTTTTTTTCATAGGTGTATTTGCTAATGCATTTCTGTGGTTTTTTTAATGTTTTAGGTAGCTTTCAATACAAAAAAAGTATAAAGCTACCTATTGCAGCCGTTCGGAGGAAAGCAATTCCGGAAAATTTCGATATATTTTCACCGATCATGACCCCCAAACCTCGAAACCACCCTCCGTTCAAATGTTGATTTATATATATATATATATATCTGATCTATGTCATACGATAACGCTCGTATTTATAAATTTATTTTGATGAAACTAATTGCGTGTATTACGCTCACCAATGCCTCAACAGAGTTCGTTGGCCAGCTTGGTCCGCCATCTTGTTTCAAGATGGCGGCTACTCAAAATTTTAAAACTAAAATAAATATACAAAAAGGTTAAAAATTCAAATTTATTTTTTAACTAAGTGATAGGCCTTGATACAAGGACTCCAGAGCATTTTTTGTTTTACCTCTATCTTAAAAAATGGCTGAGATAGAGCAGTTTGAAATTCTAGGGTGGCTGTCATTTTGAAACAAGACAGCACATTACAAAAAAGTCCTTCCGGCCTGTACCGGGAGGAAAAGGTAGCTTTCCTATATCTTCGTTTTAAAATTTGAACTAATGTTACACGAACACAGCAAGTTAAAATGCAAAGAAAATGTTTACAAAAGATTCGTTAATACTGAATTTGAATAAGAAATTCGCCAAATTATTGAGCTATAGCTAAGTTGGCTTCATTTATGAAGACTTATTTTGGTCGCCAAATTTGGCGATATTTCGCCAAATGTCACCAAGTTTGGCAAGTATTTGGTGCTAACGGATATGAATATATAGTTTTATGCGTATGATTGGGAAAATTATTACAACAATGAAATTTTTTGTAATGTGCTGTCTTGTTTCAAAATGTCAGCCACCCTAGAATTTCAAACTGCTCTATCTCAGCCATTTTGTAAGATAGAGGTAAACAAAAAAATGCTCTGGAATCCTCGTATCAAGGCCTAACACTTAATTAAAAAATAAATTTGAATTTTTAATTTTTATGTATATTTATTTTAGTTTTAAATTTTTAAATGGCCGCCATCTTGAAATAAAATGGCGGGCCAAGCTGGCCAACGAACTCGTTCGAGACATTGGTGAGCTTAATACACACAATTAGTTTCATCAAAATTGATTTATAAATACGAGCGTTATCGTATGACATAGGTCAGATATATATATATATATATATATATATATATAAATCAACATTTGAACGGAGGGTGGTTTTGGGGTCTGGGGGTCATGATCGGTGAAAATATATCAAAATTTTCCGGAACTGCTTTCCTCCGAACGGCTGCAATAGGTAGCTTTATACTTTTTTGTATTGAAAGCTACCTAAAACCAGCGATTAATTTATGAGTTTTAGTGAACGCGATTTCTCGCAAATTATTTTCTTTCATTGTTGTAATCATTTTTCCAATCATACACATAAAACTATATATTCATATCCGTTATCGCCAAATTATCGCCAAACTTGGCGACATTTAGCGAAATATCGCCAAATTTGGCGACCAAAATAAGTTTTCATAAATGAAGCCAACTTGGCTATAGCACAATAATTTAGCAAATTTCTTATTCAAATTCAGTATTAACGAATCTTTTGTAAACGGTTTCTTTGTATTTTAGCTTGCTGTTTTCGAGTAACATTACCTAAAATTTTAAAACGAAGATATAGGAAAGCTACCTTTTCCTCCCGGTACAGGCCGGAAGGACTTTTTCTAATATTATTGCAACAGTGTCCTAATTTTTTACTGAAATAATCAAAATATATTTCCTTTGTTTGATTGATTATAAAATGAAACGTTTATATGCCTAGACATTGAATAGCATTGCTAAGCATTTCATTTCCTTTCTCTTTCTTATTCATGGAACTGCCTTTTTAAAGTGCATATATTTTGCCCTCAAGAAACGAGAAAAGCAATTTAAAAAATTAAATTGAAGTGATATTTTTCTGCATAATGTTCTTAGTTTACTAAATTTATTTTCAATGCTGATTTTCGGCCATAAATTTCAGAGTTATATATTTTTAATTTATAAAAAATAAATCTTGAAATAATAATCTATATCAATTTTATCATCATGCATTAAGTCTTTATACAATTCTGTAAGGAAAGTTTGAAAACAGTTTAAAAAGTTTTTATAAGGACAAAGATACATTTTCTGCAATAAGTGACTAGATACAATTATTTGAACTTTACGAATACTGCTAAATGCGTTTAAAAGGAAATTTAAATAATAAAAGTATTAAACTACCTAATAAATACAAATGTTAAAATCTTATTTTAAAGGAATTATTTGTAACTGCTTTTCACATAGAACATTTTCTTCCAAAATGATATACGTACATGCTTAATACAGAGCTCATATAAATGTCAAGATAAGGAAATAAAGACCTTTTACATTGAAAAAGCGATTCATTTCTTGGAGAACAGCAAACCTAGAAATTATGCATTTCAGTGCTTTCGCGGCGATAAAGACAACAGTGTCCTGAAAATATGCAAATGAGACACTGTGATTAACGATATATGTAATGTCTCGAGTGAGCATTTTAATTTACAATAACAGCATTTTACTGTTATGTATTAAACTAAATATGTCAAAAATGAAAGAACGAGACATATAATACTAGCTGTAATTTGGTATAAAAAATGTATACAACGATAATGCTTATTTCGTTTTGATACTATCTTATTTTAATCTTTGAAAGCTTTGAAAACATATTTTAATGAGATCATGATTTAATGCGCTGTTTGGGGAAATTAATAACAACACTTTGCGATAAAATTTGTGTTTATATCAATATCCACCGTTTTAATATATTTTGTCCATGGTTTTATGTATTATGTTCCATTTTCAACGATAGATACAAGGGGGATTTTTTTTTTTTTTTAACTTGCTCTAGTTGTTTATGTAGTTTATTGTTTTCATATTATAAACGAACTTTACAAATATTAAATTTATCTTTCTTTGTATTTTTTTTTCTGTGTTTCAATGAAGCATACTGATTCTGTTATTTTAGAGTGAATCAAACAGTATCTTCTTGTTTTCTTGAAATGTAAAAAATGCACATATAAAAATAAATTTATATTTCATACATTAATTTAGACGTAATTTTCTGTGTCATAAATATTTATATATTTTATCTTCATATATTTCAACTATTTCAGAACATATATTATATTTCATTTGTTATTAGTCTATTTATACTAAAACACATTCACAATATTGGATTATAGCCAATGCATCCAAATTACTAAATGATTTTGTCTTTCTTCAGCAAAATATTTTACGGCATCGAGTAATAATATCGGAAACAAATCTATTGTATTAGATCTTAAGGACAATGTTACATTTTATACAATAATTGACTAGAAACAGTTATTTTAACTTGCTGAATACTGCTAAATACATATAAGGTATAAATTGCGGTCTCTATAAAAGGCAAATGCTTTTTTTTTATTATTATTATCTACGAAATTGTAATATAATCAATAACTAAAATATACAATAATCTCTGCTGAGTTAGCGGTGATTAAGAAAAGCTATCTTTACCCTTAAAAACCTCAAAAAGTGATACATTTTTAAGATTTAAAGATTGATTTATAAAAGCTAAGTTTTATTTATAATTATTTTAATTACTAAAAGGAATAAAATAAAAACATTATAAACAGTAAAATAAGTTTTATTAGACTGTTGATATGTTTTGGCTCATCCGAGCCATTATTAAAACAAATAAAAATATTCTATAATTATTCTTATTTAATTCTTATTTATTTTAATAATGTTTCAGATGGAGCCGAAACAAGTCAACAGTCTAATAAAACTTATTTTACTGCTTATAATATTTTTATTTGACGCCTAATTTGACGCCAATTAAAAGAAGTATATTATTACAAGGTGTTATATTTTGTTAAAGGTTTTTTGTGGTCATGGATTTTCGGAAACGTTTCCGGGTATTTACTTATAGTGTATTAATCAGCTTTCTCAAACCGGAATTTATGGTTTTAAAATGCTATCAATTCTGAATTAAACATTTTTAACTGCGTAAGAAAATTTATTTCTGAAGGAGTAACAAAATAATATTAATTTTAATGCTGTTAATTTAGCATGTTTGTCTGCCAAAAACATATATGTTGAACATGAAAATATTTACTTGAGAATCGATACCATCCGAAAAACATATATTCCGGGTTGAGAAACTGATCAATACCCTATGAAAACTACTCGGAAACGTTTAAGAAAATCAGTGGCTGCAAATGAAAGTTTTTTTTAATTGTTTCTTTAAATCTTGAATTTATATTGGTTTCTGATTTTATAAAGATTCAGAACGCTTTTCGGAATCGTGGATAACCCATAAAAGTTTGATGTATTATATTCGTCCGGTATTATAATCTACAGGCTATCATAAAAGACTTTCCCTAATTAGAAAATTTATTCATATCCGCTATGTATATCATAGACATGTGAAACTCGTGCCAAAATGCTAACTTACCAAGTTTTTTTTGTTACAGGTTTCCGTAATGTGACTGTAGTGTAGTAGAGTCAGTGTACAGGAACTCGGGATGAGATCATTTTGGTATCTGTAATTCACGTGAGGCCGTACGCTCTGATTTCTTGGGATTTCGCACAAATTACTGTCTCACCTTTTCTACCCTTTCAGCTGAGGTTGGTGGTAGGCCAGTTCCCGTTACCTGTTCCAGTTTTCTGGTCAATGGAACTGTTATACTACAGCACGTTATTGAAACTTGAAACAACAAATTTGGTTAATTTTTCAATATTTTGTCACCAGATTCCCATGTCTATTTTATATATAGCGGATAAGAATCAATTTTGTAATCAGGGGTAATAAGACTTTTCAGACACCCTTTATTTTTATAGATTAAGAAACAACTGTCTTTTATTACAGTGCATAACACTGTTAAAAATTTGCCGCAAATTGTCCAGTCATTTGACAGTTTTTATAGAAAACGGTTACATAACCGTAATTTAACTCTATTGGGATCATAATATAGGCAATAATATGGTCAGAATCGACTTAAATTACGGTTATGTAACCATTTTTTAAATAAATGGTCAAATGACTGGGCAGTTTGCTGCAAACATTTAACAGTGAATAATAAGATTTAACCTCTCAAACAATAAATTTAAAACTGATTAAATCACACTTTAAAGGAATTATTTGCAATTTTAGTCAGTGTAGAACTTTTTTCTGCGATATTTTATACCTGCATGTTTAAATCAAAACTCATATAAATGTCAAGATAAGGGAATAAAGATTTTTAGATTCAAAAATTAAATAATTTCTAACAGAGCTGCAAACCTAGCAATTATTTATTTCAGAGTTTCTCGACGATAAAGATAGCTCTGTCCTTAAAATATGCAAATGAGATACCGTAATTAACATTGTAGATAATGGCCAGCGTGAGCATTTTAATTTACATTGAGAGAAATTTACTGTTGTGTATGAAGTCAAATATGTCAAAAACAAACACACGAAACATATAAAACTAGCGTAATTTGGGACCACAAATTTATTCAACGGCAATACTTATTTCTTTGATAGCGTCATCTTTAATTTTTTGAATTTTAATAAAATAATTTAATGAGATCATGATTTAATGCGCTGTTTGGGGTAATTTACAATAACCCTTTGGGATATAAATTTGTGTGTGCTTCAAGATTCTCCAGTTTAACTTTGTCCATGACTTTTTGTTTTATGTTCCTTCTGATGAGATAAATGAAAGTGGAATAAATTTGCAACTAAAACTTTCTTTAGTCGTTTAAGGGGGATAGTTGGTTTTATGACACTGATTTTTAAAACCATTATTTCATGTATCATTCCAAGCTGCTTATTATATTCCATAAATAATTTTATATCAGTGAAAAAAAATATTATTAAAGACAATGCAAATATTCAACATGTATTGTAAAAATAAAATTTGCTTTACTGTCATAAATTTTTATCTAATTTTTAATTTCGATTTTTCATTTTCATTAAAATACATTAGATATAAATCTATACATATCTTTATTATCTTATGTAAAATGTTTAGTGTTGGATTTCTTAATCATAATAAATATCACTTTCACAAACACATTCTAATCACAACAAATCTGGAGTCACGGCAGTGCCTCCGCCAAGTCGAGAAAGCACAGCCGTAAGCATCCTTTTCTGGAAGCAACTCAGGACACTTTTGACCTTCCCCCTCCCCATATCTTTGCGCTGGAGCTTCCAAAAACCCCGATACTTCGTTTTTCAAGAGTACATGGCACATAGGACTAAAATTTAAATGTTCTTGTTATATGAATTGAAAGTTTCGATTTTTTGTCACTCACTGACGCATCATTAAAAATATAAGTTTTATCCCGTAGCCTAAGAAACTCGAAATTTGGAATAAAGGTAGTGTTTAGGATACAAAGAAAGGAAAAATTTTTAAATCCGAAAAAAAAACATTCGAAAATTCCAAAAATTCCAACAAAATTGAAAGTTGAAAATAATATGATCATGCAGTCTTAGAAACTTAAAATTTGGTGTAAAGGTAGTGTTTGGGATTCTGAAAAAGAAAACATCAAAAACACAATAAAAATCGAAAAAAAAAATTAAAAAATCGCAAAAATTAAAAAAAATTCCAAAAATTGAAAATAATTTGATTTTGTTGTGGTAAAAACTTGGAATTCGGAATAAAGCTAGTATTTAGGATACAAAATAAGGAAAAATTAAAAAATCCAGAAAATTTGAAAAAAAAAATCTTTCTTTTTATCCTAAATTATCCTAAAATTTTATTTCTTTTTATACTATCTCTTTCTTTTTATCCTGGGAACATGAAACTTCTTTTTATCCACTTTTATCACAGGGTCAAAGTGTGGGCGGCTTAGCGTAAACCAGTGGATGATCTCTAAAAAGAGCCTAAAATCAAGAAAAGGAGGATTACTTGCAAATAGACGTGAAATCATATCAAAAACGTCACTTGTAAAAAATGCAGCCAAGTCACGGGACTCTTTTACCGTAAAAAGTTCTGAGATCGTGTAAAGCCAAGTTTAGCTATCGTATTAACTCTGAAATGTTCGTTCACAAATCACTCCTAGTCTCTACATATTTAGTTAATTATTATTTTGTGACTTGGCAATTACGTAACACGAGAATGTGATGTATATAATTAGTCTTAATGAAATAATACCATTCCATCCCATAACATATTAAGGTGTAATAACTTCCCTGTGCGTATATAATTAGCCTTAATCAAATTATCCCATCACAAGTAAGGTGTAGTAACTTCCCTGTGCTGCGTAATTGCCCAGTCACAAAATAATAATTAACTAAATATATAGAGACTAGGAGTGATTTGTGAATGAAAATTTCAGAGTTAATAAGATAGCTAAACTTGGCTTTACACGATCTCAGAACTTTTTACGGTAAAAGAGTCCCGAGACTTGGCTGCATTTTTTACATGTGACATTTTTTATATGTAATATTTACGTCATTCAAAAAAATGTATGTAATATTTACGTCGACAAAAAAAAAAAATTGTTAGAAAAATTATTTTATGTATACATGTAAAAAATATGTGATTTTTCTGAAAAAGTAATTTTTTACAATGCTCACATTACAAAATTATCAGTTTTCAGTAAAACGCAAACACTGTTAAAAAGAACTGTAGTCTGTATTAAGGTACACAATATAAATTTCAAATTGACCTGGATTTAATTTTATTACTTTTATATCGTTGGTTTAATTTTATTTGCACTTATACTTAAAAAAAGAAGTACGATTTTTTTTCTTTGATGACTATTTAAGTAGTTTGCACTTTTCATATTATAAAGTAACCTATCAAATATTCAATGTTTCCTTTCGTCCTCTATTTTTTTGGGGAGTGAGGGGGGGGGGGTGTTTCCGCAGTGGCACACAATCTGAGTTTTGCTTTGAATCAGTGAAGCATTGATCTCATTTTTCTTTTAAAAGTAAAAAAAAAAAATAATGTGTACCCAAGAATAAAATGACATTTCAAATATTTATTTTCGTATAATTTAACAAAATATAATATTTTTTAAAAATTAATATATAAATATAATGTTTGTCACAAATTTAATATTTTAGTTTCATTTATTATGTTTTATTTCACTTTTTTATCAGAAACATATATACATGCGCCAAATTTATTATGAAATTCACATTCAAAATAATAAGATGTGACTAGTGTAACCAAATTACCTGGTGATTTTTTTTTTTGTATCGAGAATAGATCGGGCGGCGGCGGTAAAAAATGCTACGTCATCGAGTTACGGCATGGAATCATAATGCAGGACAATGTTATTAGGAGTAGATTAAGGAAAGATTGGTCTGTCTCGTCATATCTTGGTACGATATGAGCAGCAGAGGGCGCCTACTCGTAGATTTGGCGGTACTATCTCGTTATCGAGTTACGAAATGAAATTGGTACCAAATTAAAGCTAAATATAGTATTTTAAAAAATATTATGGTCTTCCTGGGCATATTCTGGTAGGACCTTTCAAAAGAGTAAAGTTTATGACAGAAAAACACGTCATGTCCAATAAACATAATAATTTACATTACACTGCCCTATATATTATTACACCATCGACTTTCCAGATGAACTAATGGTAACGAAAAAGTTTATTAACAGTACGTGATGGAATAAATGATTTGACTCGGCATATGATGGTAAAATGCGAAAAGAACGGGCACCAATTCGTCATCGTGGCGGTACTATCACGTCATCGAGTTACGGCATGAAATTGTAGCACATTAAATATACCTAGTAGTAAAATACAAATATTTCAGTTTACCTCGTCATATCTTGTCACGAGATCAACAGAGCGAGGCACCAATTCGTCATTTTGACGGTACTATCACGACATCGAGTTACGACATGAAATTTTAAAACATTAAAGATACCGATTAGCACAATACAAATATTTCAGTCTGCCTCGTCCTATCTTGGTATGAGATGAGCAGAACGGGGCACCAATTCCCTGTTTTTACGATGCTATCACGACATTGAGTTACGAAGTGAAATTTTAACACATTAAAGATACCGATTAGTGCAATACAAATATTTCATTCTGCCTCGTCTAGCACCATAAAAATAGGGAATTGGTGCCCCGTTCTGCCCATCTCGTACCAAGATATGACGAGGCAGACTGAAATATTTGTATTGTATCATATATTTTAGTCTGCCGAGGGATCCTACCAGGTTATGCCCAGGCAGACAAAAATAGTTTTTAAATACTATATTTAACTTTTAATTTGATACCAATTTCATTTCGTAACTCGATAACGTGATAGTACCACCGAAATTACGAGTTGGCGCCCTCTGCTGTTCATATCGTATCAAGGTATGACGAGGCATACCAGTCATTCATTAATGTACTCCTAATAATCTTGTCCTACATCATGATTTCATCCCGTAACTCGACAACGTAGCATTTTTCCGCTCTGCTCACTCTAGAACAGAATTTTAGAGCATCCACCAATAATGTTGTAAAAAATATTATATTATATAATTTGTTTCATATTTAGGACATGTATCAACTACAAAAACTTAATTTAAGTAAAAATTATCCATGAAATGAGTTAATTGTCACTTTTAAAAGTCATCCTGTTGGAAAAATGTTTAGATTTTATGGTCCACTTTCAACAGATCTTGTAATCCTACTATGTTTTAACAATATAATCCATTTTTGCATCATTAATATTTTATAGTAATTTTACTTATTTTTAGCATTTTTTAGTATGTTACATCTTTTATAAGAGTGATCATAAATTAACGTAACAAAGAAATCGAAAACGATTAAATATACCATTAAATATAACTAACATTTATCCAATGTATAAAATATCTTTCAAACCTGAGATTACTGTAAGAAGTGTCTGTAGGTCCATGCTATATGCTTAAATGTAGAAAAAAAGACAATGTCAATATTATTTTAATGAAATTTAAAATAATAATATGACAATTCAAAGCGACAATAAAAGATAACATATTTATTAAATAGAATGTACAAATTAAATAGAATACGCCAACACAGCTTTCACATAAATTACATACGCATTCTATATATTTTAGAAGTAACTTGTCTTCTTATTTACAACTAAAGTTTGGATATTGTAGAAATACTCCATTAAAAAAGCCGATAATAAAAAATCAATAACTGTAATATTTTTTTACTGAATTATAGGATGTAGATATTACAAAAGTAAATAATAGCAGCAATATATATATATATATATATATATATATATATATATATATATATATATATATATATATATATATATATTAAATTACTATGTATCCACACTATAACAACGGAACACGGATTCAAAAATAATATATTTATGATATATTTATGAGATATATAATCCAAGTTATATCTTCTCGATTTACTATTCTATCTCTAAAATTTCAAGCGCAAACTCTATAATCTTTGAATAATTTAAAGCTAACGATTACATCTTTGGCACAACACAGCGAGGAATAAAACTTAATTTCTACTTCATCCGTTCTACCTTACCCAATTCACTGAATTCCCAATAGATCCCTATATCTACGCCTTTTACTTCCACAAGACTCTAATGTGGACATGAAATATTTCTTTAGTGCTATCGTTGTACGGACGCATGCGAAATAAGTAAGTATAATTTGCAATCAGTCAAAGCAATGACCACACCCAAAAGGTTCCTGTTTACTCCGATGCCCTGCCATTAGAGGTTGCTTTCACGATAGCATACGTAATAGTGTTAGCTTTCAATCCTCCAGTGATAGGTTCTGTTCGTAATTGCAATTTTGAATCAGCCGTAGATGGCCATATATTTTACTATTCAACTTCACTCGTGAAATCTTTTCTGCATGCTTGATTTGAATAAAGCAGAATGTGAACACAATTGAATTTAAATAAATAAATATTATCTGTTTGTTTGTTGAGGATAATTAGAAAATAAAATATTTCTCAACTAAATTGAAATTGTATCTTTGAAGCGTATGTATTTGTGTAGAATGTATGTGTTTGTGTAAAAGTTTGTAAACAAGAGTTTAAATGTACCTACAATTAGCTTACACATAAAATCATTCACACCGTTTGTTATGTTTAAGTACACAATATTGAAATATTTATAGGTAATATTTAATTCAATTTAAAAAACTCTGCTAAAGAGAAAAATATGAGCAATCTTAAATCATTAATTTAATTGAGAAATACCGATATTAAAATTTTATTTCCAATATCATCTTTGAGAACCAATTCCAATGGAGAAAATAAATTATTTGGATTGTTACTCATTTTTATTCTTATGTGGGCAATATTTTCTCGTTTTATATAACAATATATGCATATATATATATATATGCAATTATATTCATATCATCTGAGTTATGAGATTGATTTTAAGTTGCAATTTGTGCAAGAAATAGAAAGATGTGATTGAATAATATATATATATATATATATATATATATATATATATATGTTGTTATTCTGCATACACATATATATATGTTTAGTGTATGGCTGCTTTTCAGATATTGCAGAAAAATAGGGTATTGTGTTCTAGAAAACTATCATTATGATGCATATATTTCATAGAAATCAGTAAAACTTGTATGACAGACTGAGATTGGTTTATCATAATTATTTTATTACAATTATTAGCAACTAATTTTTAATTAATTTTTTTTAATCTCTCGCAATATGTTTTCCGGATCAAAAAAATTCGATTTACACTAAGCATCAAATATAATAACATCTTCGCTATAGAAGTTTTAATCAGAAGCTTATTTCAGTATTAGCTTATGATGATAAAGTAAAGCAAAGACGAATTTAGAAGGCACAAACGCAAGAATAAAAAATGCTAAATAAAAGCTCACCATCTATAATATTTGCTGAATTCAGAAGACAACTAAATCATGATAAGGTAAAGCCAGGAGAGATGCGCACATAGAGGTTCGGGGGGAAGGAGTAGAGTGAGTGCGCAGCCACTCCAGGAAGTTGTACAACAGCAGTAGTGGAGTGTCTACTTGAAAGTGCATGTTGATTGTTTTGAGCGTCTAAGATAAAGCATTGCTATTTTGTTTTGTTTTCCAAAGTAACTGCTTGAATTTTCATAGCTATTTATCACAATTTCTATACAATGTCAGTAGTACAAAATATTTTTAACTTAAACGATTTTTCATAAGCTACTAATCTAGACTAATAATGTGAACATCAACGGTTCGTTTTAGTAGCGGCCATATTTAAATAAAAAGCCGCGCAATGTCTCCTACCAAAATTGGAGAGTTTGCGCATCTGCTACTTAGGAGAGATGGCGCATTGTTCCTACTAGTTTCTATGCTAGGAGAGATTACGCAGCTTATTGGTAAATTTGCATAAAAAATGAAAAATGAAAATGAAATAATTTTAAGTTAAACGTGTTATCAAGTAACTTAACGTTATTTTGTAATCTTATCTGGACTTGCTTTTACTGATTCTTTAATTTTTTCCGCTTTAATTAAAAATTTTTAATCGTTTTTAAAATTATTTCTTTTTTCTAATTCTTTAATCATTAGGTTGAAATATTCACTCCTAATACAATAATATTTGTTCACAAAAACCTTACAACAATGTCATTTAATTGTTATTATTATTTCTAACAATTTAACTGTACTTATTATTAGTAACAATCTCTCCTACCCATGTTCGCAATCACACCAAACCTGTAAAGACAGATTGCGCAAAATAACTTTCTTGGTTTTATTACAACTGTTCTATTAGTTTACAACATAACAACAAGATAGCGATGGAAATGCATAAAAAACAAATATTATTCATGATAAGTAATATTATAAAAAGTAATGTAAAAAGTAAATATTATTCATGGATAGTTTAGAAAAAAACTAACATTTAGATGTTTTATTGTTATTCTTTTGAATTGTGCGCAGACTCTCCTAGCTTTACCTTACATAAAAATAAGGCCAACGAAATTTTAAAAATACATCATACTTTCATTTAAAATTTAATATTTTGAATCAATATGCAGTTTAATATAAAAACGTCAATCACATTATTATGTATAACTTATTTTCTTTATTTCGTTATTAGTTATTGAGCATTTTCTTCTCAATCTTAGAAAAATTATTTTACTCTTTTTTACTTGAAATATCGTTAACGACCACTAAACATATTTTAAAGGATTTAAAAATTTTTTTGAAGAAGTTTGCTTGCAGAAAATTGTATAATTGTATAACTGTATTTGGCACTTTTCGCCAATAATATTAGAAAATATATATTAGTGTTTTATTATCAGGTAATATTCTTAAAACTTTTTAAATATTATAAGTGAATTAAGAAGTTTTTTATAAATTTTTTCTTTGGAAAAAAACGGAAAACTTAATTTTAATTTGAAACTGTTTCTATTATTCTTAATGTGAACTGAAATTTCAAACGTAAAATTAATAATGCATAATAACACATATTTATATCACTGTAATAGATTATTAAAAAAATATTTTTGTTAACTTTTCTTCTCTGTAATATTTTATTAAAAAACATATTTGTAAACTTTTCTTCATATCCATGACATGTATAATGAGGTTAAAAGGATTTATAATAAAGAATAAACAGTCGTAAAAATGACGAAAGTCATTTAAAACTCAAAGTGACAAATGCTGTATACTAATGTTCAAAATTCATTGAAATCGATTTTCTAAATGTATCTTTTCAGTATGTATCTTAGTTAAACTAAAAGTAAATCTCGTATCTGGGACAACTCTATATCATATGAGAAAAGCGAAGTCTTCCTTACTTAAAAATTGTAATTGCTGAACTAATGCATGTCCATTATTCTCATAAGCGAGGCATTTACTTAGTCAAATTAAAAGGAAAATAAGACCGCAGGTGTTCCAATATCTTAGCCCTAAATTGATGTTTAATCAAGGCTCAGAGACACCTTCATTTTCGGGAATATCTAAGTCCCATCAGCATAACGCATCGGACATTAGACTCTTTAATTATAAAACCCCTTCTCTGTTAAAGATACGAAACTCGGGAGAAAAAGAAGGGAAGCAAGTTTAAGGGCAACCAACAACTGTCGCGGGAGTCATTTATTGAGGACATTTCTAATTTTAATTGGGAGAGACCCTGGGTTCATGCTGAAAAATGAGAAGACCTTGTTCATTAACGAAATGGAAAACCTTTCTGACTCAATTTATCTTGAACCTCCCGAAGACTTAGTTTCAAAGCTGAAGTTTCAGGGACTGACTTAAATTACGAACTTACATCTCTAGGTTTATTTATGAAGTAGTCATTATAAAAATTTAAATTTATAATAAAAAGCAAGTATATTCAAATTTTGCTTTTGTGCTTTGACAACTATTACTTTGAATTTAATCTTCAATAATTATGCTTACCACTTTATATAAAAATACTAAAAATGAGCTGTGCAATGTAGTATAATTTTTTACTTCTTTGAAGATTTTAGTAAAATACTTTAAAATGATGTCGACTTAAAAAGATCGTTCAATCGAAAATTGACAGGCTCAAAGAAATATTGGTTTATAATTCAAAATTCGATGAATATGGAATTAGAAGCATAAATGTTATATCATTTGCAGTTTTGAGTATAAAAAACAGTCGAAGTTTGACTAAATTAAAAAATAATAAAATTTATATTAACCCAATATACAGTTTTTTTCCCTTTACTGTACTTTCTTTCAACTGTTTTGCTGTGCTCGTTATATTTTTCTAATTGAACGATTCAGATTTTTTTTTTTAATAAAGACATATTTTTGTCTGTGTAATCTTCTTAAATTTTAACTGCGTTGAATACTAGAGGATCGAAAATCTACATACGAAGAATAAATGCCTGTTATTCAGATAATACTAAATGTATTTGTTTTAAAATAATGAGATATGTTCATAAAATCAAATAATTCTATTACAGGCATAGGTAATATTATATCACAACTTTTGAAAAGTCACCTTCTCCATAGCTGCCAAACTTCGAAATAATGCCAAGTCAAATAGATATATTCCCTAACAGAAAATTCATTTAGTAACTGAGATCAAATAACTAACACATAGAAACAACAAACAGATATATTTTCTGAATCAATGTACTTGATTATTTTTGGTCTTACGGAATGATATAAAATAATATTTGAAACAAAATATATTGATGGTACGAATACATCTCAAAATGTTTAAAGAATTGTGCTTAATATTGGCTGTGTAACTAGCATATAATCTTGGTAAATAGATTTTGGACCAGGCTCTTGTATGTACTTCCATTTCCAACATAGTCGTTCATTTTTCCTCTGTTATTGTCTAAAAATGGATATATATGTATATACCTATCTATATCTATAAATATATATAGATATATACATATATAGGTTTATAGATAGGTAGATAGATTTCAGAACACGCTATGGACATTATACGCTGTGATGCTCGAGACATTTTATAAAATTTTGTGATGAATAATCACGCTGAAGAATATTACATTCCTTAGGACTGCAGCAGAAATTTGAAATGCATTATAACTTGCGGGTAGATAAGTTGTGGAGAATTGCAAAATTTCAAATGTACTTTTAAGGCAAAATTTATTTTAAATAAGTGTAACAAATGCATATTATGCATTTGAAATAAGTGTAAGCAATGCATATTATGTATTTTAAATAAGTCAGCAATGCATATTATGTATTTTAAATAATTGTAAGCAATGCATATTATGATTTCAAATAAGTGTAAGTAATGCATATTAAAGAATATTTATATAATGTTGGATTATGCATCATACACAAAGCTTTATAAGTACATATTTTTTTAAAGCATTTTTAAACATATTCAATTATGATGCTTAATAGCATTAATGAGAAAACGTTTCAAAATTAATTCATCCAAAATTATTTGTCAAATGCCTAAAAGATGTAAAAATATGCTAATTCTTTCCTAGATGCAAATTCAGAATTTAAATTTTCTTTTACCTGATGATCAATCATGCATTACCTACGTTTTAGAAATTGAAAACTTTAATCTGAACAAGGTGCATCAATTATTTAGTGAAGTAAAGATTTATTTTATTGGCAAATAGACTGTTCGAATTTAATAAACATCGAAGAAATTGAAATCTAAATCTCAGGTGATTAGAACATTACACCAGCGTATAAACAAAGAATTGGAAAAGTATTACAATACAAATTTAAGGCGCTATATTAATTTCAAAAATAAAATGAGATTCACTAATCAGTCATCAAAATTGAAATTATCTTGTATTTACTTAAATCGAAATATATGATGAAAAGTGCAACACTCGCAGCAGTCATTTCTAAACTTTAGAAGATATTTCATTTATTCAACATGCATTTTCCTCATCACTATTTAGACAGAAATATCTCGTAGATAATTACCTAAAAATTGTTCATTATTTTGAATTCACCTGTTTACTAATGATTTACTTTAGGCATTAATTCATAGTTGTTTTCAAGCGTAAATATTTAAAATGGCATTCAGATCACCGCCCCCTGAATACTAGGCCTGCGTGCTGACAAAAAAGGCGGCTGTCGCAGGCGGAATTTGTTTTCATCAATTGTACGGTCCCTCGATCTTCAACACCAATAACTTCTAAAAGTTTTCTTCGCCTATTTTTTTCTGAGATCAAATAAGTCAAATAAAACGTTTAGATATTATTGGTGTTAAAGTTCGAGGGGCCGTACAAACGCTGAAAAAAAAATCCGCCTGCTACAGCAGCTATTTTTGTCAGCACGCAGTCCTAGTGTGGAGGGGGCGGTGTTCAGATAATCATTTGCGTCAAATTAGTGCATATGAAAATAATTTCTTATATCCGACAACTGCTATTTTTTCAAGACTCGTCCTACTTAATTTTAAACTTAATTGCATGCCTAATATCACATATTACAGCACCACTATTTTCAAATAGAAATAATTTATTTAAGGATAAAAGTTTGCGATTAATTAAGATAAAGATTGATTATTCTTTAATAAAATCGTAAGGTTTGGCAGCTATGTAAAATATTTTATCATACTTCTAGATATAAACATTCGTTCTCTGCAATATTTATTATTTACAGTGTAAATTTGAAATATTTTTTATTATGCCTGTCCAGTTTTTTATTTATCAGAATTATAAAAAGTATATTTTTTAGAAAATGCGTTTTAATGTTTTTTCCAGTTTGTTAAATTATATAAATTCGACAGGCTGTTGCACTCGATTTTTCTGCTTCAGCACATTCTCAAATTGAAGCGTTTATATTTAAATATTTATTTGAATTCTTTAAATGTTTTATAGCAAATGTGTTACAGATCGGCAGTTTCTTCTGTAATAATAATGAAAGTGGTCAATAAATATATATATTTTTTTTAGTGTGGTGGATTGCTTTTTGATTTCTGTAAATATACAAAACTTTGTGTTATTTTATAATATTGTATTAATCAGTTAATTAAAAACACTTTTACAAAAATGGTATTAAATGAATGCAATTGGCTTGTAGAAAACCCAAAGAAAAGTTTCAATCTTCTTTTAACCCATATTGCCAGACATAATAGTTTTTTTCTGCAATATTTTGAGTATCTTAAATATAAGAATTTTAATGTATGTAATTCTAGGTATTTTTAATTTGTCATCGAAAACTAAATCTGTTACAAGGAGACAAACAATTATACCGGGTAGTACATAAATCAATTTACGTTTCAAAAATGAATACAAAATTAATAAAATGTAGTATGAGAGTGTGATTTGCACCATAAGACTTTTTAAGAAACAAGTGAAAAGAGTAGAGTCCAGTAAGTCCGTTTATGTTTCAGAAACTCATAAAACAATTAACAAATTTTAGTTTCGATGTACGATTTGCGCAATAAGACTTTAGGTCTGATAGTTTGTGGCACAAAACAGTTCGAAGAACATTTTAGTAATTGTTTTTTTCTGCCACAAATAATTTGACAATTTGTCAAGTCAAGCCGCACTCTTATACAGCAATTTGTTAATTTTGTATGAATTTTGTAAATGTAAATACACCTATAGGACACTCGGTCAATGAGTGCAGAATGATTTAGAACATTAACTAAATATTTTAAGCCAAATAATTTCGGGATCATTTTCAGCATGGAAGATGCACGTAAAATATTTATATAGGTATAAATATATGCATTCTTTTCAGTCTCTTCTTAGATTTCTCGATCGATATACAAGTTTTATAACAAGAATAGACATAATTTTAAACTTAAATTCATTCATTAAATAGTTTAGATATTTTTTAAATAGCAGGAATATCCGACTTTGACTGTGTTAAATATGGGAGCTTTCTGTGTAAAAAAAAAAAAAAAATGCAATAATACACAACAACAGATCTCTGTGCATTCATGTCCATAAGGCATTAAAAAGGGAATCAGAAAATAAAAAGTTACTTTGACGCAATCATAGTAAACTTTATAAGCATAATGAATGAGAATGCAGGTTTTCTTTACACGTGTAGCAGGAAAATATTAGATTTGCCTGACAATACCGAAAAAATATTTAAAATAAAAGAAAACTGCCCAGTTAAACTAACGGCATTGAGCTCACAGGCTATTCACACTAACTGTAAATTATATTCTTATTTCAAAGAATTTGAAATAAGCCCTCGAAAAATGAAGAAATCGACAATATATTAAGAGGGGGGAACCATCCCCCGTTTCTCCTTCTTACAATTAACCAATGAACCCATAAAACTAATCAGAGAAGCGCCTTACCACAATGAACCTATATACAAAATTTGAAAAAATCGGATAATTCTGCATGAAAAATCCATTTATCTAAATTAAGGGGGGGATTAGCCCCCCGTCCCCCCTTTATACTTAACCAAAGAACCCCCAAAACTAATCAGAGAAGCGCCTTATCACAATGAACATATATATAAAATTTGAAGAAAATCGGATAATTCTGCTTAAAAAACCCATTTATCTATATCGAGGGGGGTTAGTCCCCCCCGTTCCCCCCTTTATACTTTACCAGTGAACCCCCAAAACTAATCAGGGAAGTGCCTTACCACAATGAGCCTTATATACAAAATTTGGAGTAAATTGGATAATTCTGCATGAAAAACCCATTTATCAAAATTAAAGGGGGGGGTAGCCCCCGTTTCCCTCCTTTACACTTCACCAATGAACCCCCAAAACTAATCAGGGAAGCCCCTTACCACAATGAGCCCATATAGAAGGTTTGAAGAAAATCGGATAACTCTGCATGAAAAAAATCATTTATCTAAAATAAGGGGGGAGGATTAACCCCCCGTTACCCCCTTTATACTTAACCTATGAACCCCCAAAACTAATCAGGAAAGAACCTTATCACAATGAACCTATATACAAAATTTGAAGAAAATTGGACAATTCTGCATGAAAAAAAACCATTTATCTTAATTAAGGGGGGTTAGCCCCCCCGTTCCCCCCTTTATAGTTAAACAATCAATCCCCAAAACTAATCAGGGAAGCGCCTTATCACAAGGAACCTATAAACAAAATTGGAAGCAAAACGGTTATTTCTGTCAAGAGTTATCGCGTTACGTACGTACATACGTACATACATACATACATACATACATACATACATACAGAACGGGCGGGCACATAAGCTCTCAGGCTTTGATAGCCTGTGAGCTAAAAACTCCCGAAAATGGCGTAGGATTTAGTGAAATTATACTTTGTATGATATTATTGTTAACCGTTTCCGGCACAGAAAAATTTTATACGTAAAATGAGAATTTACTGACTGACACCGGAATTTACAAACGAGATTTTTAGAAAATAAGAACATCTTATTTTAATCTTTCATTGTAGAAACAAAACTTAATTAAAATATTCTTGGTGCCGTATGCAGTTTGGAATTAAAATTAAGTGTGCCCGGAGTGGGACCACTGTGCCGGAAAGGGGTAAATAAAAAATTACATTTTCCTTCATTAAAATCAAATCAATGATTACATGAAAATGTTTAGCTAAACGCTTTCAATCGTGACGTCAGTCATGAAGGTATCTTTGAAAAGAGAAAGAAAAACAATGGTTGCTAAAAAAATGCTCTAAAAAATGGTTGCTACGTTTCAGTTCCTATTTAATATGAATGTTAAAAAATATTATCACTATATTGAAAGTATTCAAACACTTAACTGTAAGGTATAACTATAAGATATAACTGTAGTATACCAACGAAAAGGCAAAATAAAACACAGTAATGCTTTATTTAGAGTCAGTTTAGTGACACACTGAAAAGACTCATAGAAAACGGTGTCATATTTAGAAAATTGTAGCTTTTCATTGAATATTTTTCTTGAAATAGAAAGGTTTGTAATATAATAGAAGTTCTAACTCCAACTTCAGTTAAATGAAGGTGCTACGTCATTTTAGACCCACTTATAGTAAACATTTTAAATTTTAAATAATTATCTCCTAAGAATAACGTCAATTCCGGATGCGAAAATGTAGCGAGTGAGTCTAAATTTTTATTGGCTTATAAAAACGAGGATATCCAATCTGAGCTTCCCGAGTTATATAACATACTGCTCAATATACACAGCATGGTTGAACTTTTTTTTTAGTTACAAAGTCGGGTAGATTTTTTTACATTAAATATATATTTTTAGATTTTCTAATAACACGAAATGTGTTTGAATTCTTTTGCTTGGCGCTATATATGATATATATAATGTATATACACTAATTAATATGAAAAAATAGTTAAATTTAAAAACGAATATCACAATTGGAAATGCACTTCTAGCAATTGTCGCTCATTGACAGTACTGAAACCGAATTACTCTGTGTGTCCCTGTAAATGAACGACCAATACTACGAACATCATATACTATAGTAGGCATCTTTATAGTACACCTCAGTGATGTATATCAGTTTCAATATGTTTGAAATAGAGTAACAACATTAAAATACACTACAAATATTTTTACCCATAGACCATAATTACACGTAATTATTTTCAGTGCCTCTATAATTGAACTATAAATACTTGACACTACATTTCAATACGGAACATGCCATTGTAATCTTCAATAATATATATCAATTATGCAGCAATTCGAGTATATATACGCGAGTTATAAAACGGAGAAACAAAGAGACAGCCAGACAAAGCTGATTTGTAAACGTTTTTCAATTGGTTAGAAAGTGTTAAATTTTTTTTTTGTATAAAAATAAATTATAGCAGGTGACTGAAAAAATATCTGATGGTTTGTATGATAATTTTTAAAAATAGCCAGCTGTTTTACTCTTGTAGATTTGCATAAGAAACATATACCCAAATGCTATTTATAAGTATCAATATAGAATCCTGCTGACTCTTCGTGTGTTAACGTTAATTTTCTTTTAAGCTTTAAAATCTATTTTATTAGAAATCTCAAATACGGTAGAAATTATACGAGACTTTTGATTTCCTTTTTAGAATGATTACAACATATTTCAAGCTGAATAACTTCCGGTATAACTTTTAGGCTGCTGAATTTACTTTTGTTATTTAAACTGTATTTTAAAGTATATCTATTTCATTTTTGGTGTCTCCTTTCAGATGTGATGAATGCCAATTTAGAAAATAGTTACCAAGAGGTCAAATTTTTCGCTTGACAAAAGGCAATTAAATATTATATATCCTCTTTCAAGTAAGTTGACAGTTTCGATTGACTGTTTCAGTTAAATAGGAAATACTTTGATATTTTTAGTTTCAGCAAACTAACGTTTTTAAAGTGTACCAATATTTCAAAACTCAAATAGGAGTATTATATATATCTTGTTGATCCAAAATAGAGGTTATGGTAATTATCGTTTGAAAGCTTATAAAAAACCTACTTGCAATTGCAAAAAGTATGCAAATGAAGTATAGCTTTTAGATAAGGTATTTGTTTTTCAAGTGGTTGTGGACATATCTAAATATAAAATTTTAGAGGTTCCTGTGTGTTATACGTCCCAGCAAACACATAGTTTTTGGCACATTATCATACCGTGGTCGGCAGTGTCATCAACAGCACAAAGGTATCGGTCAAGTGTCAGTAGCATTTCGTCAGCTGATACTAAAAAACCGAGCTTCTTCGAAAGCCGATTACTGTTATCAATCCACTTATCCACTAAATATCGGCATACGATTTATATAGGAAAATGCCGCAGGACCGATATGTGTTGTGTGGTAGTCGGTTGTGGTCAGAATAGATTTACCAACAACGACCTGAATTTGGAATATTTAATCTTAGGCGACACCCATTTTTTCAACGTTTGAGTATTGCGGGAAATATTAAATATACATATTAAGATCTACTATATATATATATATATATATATATTAAATTATATATACATATTAAATCTAAAAAAATAATTTTTATTATAAATACATTTTTCTTAGATGATTTAAAGTAATTAAACACAAAGAGAAAATAAACTAAGGAATTTTCATCAAGGAGGCTCTGTTCTCCTGAATCCGCCATGGAAAACAATTTTTAGTTGTTTTTTATTATTTTCATCTTTTAAAAATATACATATATCCGAAACGATGGGTTCACTGAGGCCTCCCCTCCCCCTGACAAAAAAATAAATAAATGATTCAATTCTCCATTTTGAAAAAAAGCCGGCAGATATATATAAATTTATATATTTGGATTTTTAATATGTCCGATTAGTTACATTTTCTATAGTATATTATGTCGATATGTATAAAAATGTTCTTTCATGTGGTGTCTGAAAAAAAAACAACTTTATATCATGTTTGTATTCTCCATTAAATAGAGCAAAAATGCAGCATCGGACTTTAGTCAAATCTGATCCAAAATCTTACTCCTCACAGAGTTTTTTTTTCTGCGGACGCTTTTGGTAACAAATAGTGCAAAATCAAAGTTAAAATATAAAGAGTTTTAAAATTGTTTAAATTTGTGGGGTGGCGTGTGCGGGAAGTGGGTGGGATTATGATAAATATTTTTAAAAATTTAACCTTTCTCACTCCTGAAATAAGGGAATTATTTCAAAAGCACCTCTGTTTAGTGCATCCCCTTTAAAGTAGCAGTGTAAGAACTTACAATATTGAATCTACATACAATTGATTTATTAGAGGTCTGAAACCCGTTTAAGAGGCCTTTGAATGTCAGTTAAGGTATAACATTACTTTGACCACTTCAAAATTTCGAATTTATTTCGTCGCATAAAGTACATTTTTTACATTCAACAATCATATTTTACACTATAAAAAAAATCAGAGGTGACTAAAATTTTGTTAGTAGATTTGTATTTCACAGGATATTTTAGTAATCGGTATTATAAACCGGAATCGTTGCTAGCTGTTTTCTAGTAATTCTTACAGACTTTCTTGTAACTGAGTTAGAATACAAAAAATTTTTAGTAATTGCAAGGGTAATCAGAAAAACTAAAATTTTTTAGTAGATCGACCCATTTTTTTATTGTGCAGATATAAATCGATATCAAAATCAATCGAAGGCAAATTTCGATCTGTAGCAATAGATCGCGCCACAGCAAATAAGGAAAATTTCAATAGCGTTTCTTGCAGAAAACATTTTGAAAATCAGTTGACACTGTAAATTCTAATTTTGTCTATCAATCAATTTGACTTTTTTTGAAAATAAATCATCATCAATTTTTCGAGGGAATTACATAAGATGTTTTCGAAATATTGATATTGGCTTTATTGTATAACTATTAACGAAATACTTTGTTGAAAATTTATATTTTTCTTTGGATTGATGTCATTTCACAAAGAAAAGATTTTTTAACCTTTTATGCATTTTTCTAGGTATTGGGCTAACTATTTTTTATCATTGTTTTAGGTAAAGTCTATGACGAGTTATCTTGTCTACCATCTGAGCCTCTTTCATACAGGCGCTTTCGTCCATGAGCTACAAAGCCGCCATTTTTAAATATATCAAATGAAACAATATAGAATTTTATAGTATAATATATGCATAATAATTTCGTGCAATTGGATTTTTATAAATCCTTTGCTATTTTTTAAAAGAAATTCCGGAAATAGTTTTAAATTTAAGGGTGTCAAAGTTGCGTTACCCTTAAGCAGAAAAAATAACATTGTTTCAATATCCAAGCTCAATCAACGCAAACAAAATACTTACTGAAATATAATATGAAATCTTTAGGAGTTACAAGCAACTACCTAATTGTAAATGACTATGTTACAATATATAGTTATAGTTAGAGCCAAATAGTAACAAAGTTATCGTAGTTCCAGATACTGCAATAGTTAAGCATTATATAATTTGTGACTGTTCAACATTACAATGGCTCTGAATATTGTTAGACAATGTATTAAATAAATATATTAAGTTTGCAGATTTTTTTTTTTTTAAATGTGAAAATTTAGTAAATATAGTTAGATAATAACAATAGTAATAAGTTAGATAAGTATGCATTTTAAAAATATGTAAAATAAGGATGGATAATTTGCCTGTATTAAAAATATAGGTCAAATAACTGCATTAATTTTAGAGCTTTAAACGTTTCACGATTTCATGGGCAATTGTTATTTTAAATAATAAGTAGTATGCGTATTAAAAATAATTGCTTAAATTGTTAATGACCTCTCAATAATAACAAGAGATAAAAAAGTAATTACTAGGTCAAAATGAAAATTTTAAAAGCATTATAGAGCAAATATTATTTTGAATTTATGTTTCATGTAAAATATTCGTACTGAATAATAACATAGATCAATAATAATGTAGCGTAAGGAGCGAAGTATAACTTTTCCTGAAGATAATTTAGTCAATTAACTGTAAGTTGTAGCATATAGAGTTATACTGTATTTATATAGCTATATAATAGGTATTGTCTGCTTTTCTCAGGTTACATTGAACGTGATTTGAGAACATTATTCATTATTGCTTGAATTAAAACTAATGTTACGGTCTAATAGATTATATATAACTATTTGAAATTTTTTTATATTATTTAATGTATTATTCAAAACTAAGCAGATGTTCTCTTTCTCTGTCTTTAAAATAATATTTATAAGTACGTGTTTTTTTAACGTATTTAACGTATTTCTGAAACAGTTAATGCAATTGTTATATAATTGTGTATGTTAACATACCGAAGTCAAAAAGTATTGAAGTAAGCAAAGTGCATTAAACGCCTTAACTATTTTGAAATGTTAGATACAAAAGATGAAAACAAGAAGATTCTGTGAAATATTGTTGTAAATGTTGCGAAAAGATTTTAAGTAATCCCAATTTTTCATACATAAAAAAATATAGTTATATCAAATTAACTCCTTTTTACTGTATTAAAAAGTTTCAATTTTAGATTTTTTAAATACAATTTAAGATAATCGACATTTTAAGATAAATATATAGAAAATACGAAATGTGTTTAATATTTTAACCACTAGTTACTATCAAAATATAAACCGTTGTAAGAATAAAATTCCCTAATTTTTTTAAAATTAAAACCATAATGTCATGATAGATACTTAAAAACATAGGATTTAAAACTGTAACAACATGAAATTAAAATACTATAAAAAGAAAAATATTGAAATATTGTGTAGAAAATGAACTTTGAACGGATAATTCCGAAAGGATGATCCAAAAATATGTACTATATATGAATAATTTAAAATATCTAAATCAAATGTAATAGATTATACGAAGCATACTGTATGATATACTGTACGTATATATCATATAGTATTATATCATATATTAAATAGGTAAAATATTTTCAATATATAAATCATTTAATGTTAGACCAATAAAAATAAAAGAAATGATATATATTATTGTGTTATTCTTACATAAAATAAAGCTAGTATGCCTGCAAATTACTAACTGTGGTCGCTCATTTAATTCACTGCACGCTCCTGTTTTACATTATGCAGTTAACACTAGTATGACTGCAAAATTATTATTTTTCATATCCAATGTGATTGAATATGCGATCATTTGGAGTGTACCGTCCTTAATTTATTTGTTGTGTAATATTTTTCATGGCTGCTAACAGAAATCAAACAACTTCTGCAATCACGTAATTGCTGTATACTGCTTAACCCATTAGCACCTAGCGGGACCATATGGTACGGGAATAGCTGCCAATGAATTTGCTGTTTGGATACCAATATTTTTTAAGAGAAATATTTGATTTATTTGATGACAGAAATTCAGCGATAAATTTTGGCCCAAAGTTGTTTTTCTGAAAAATTAGTACGAAATGCAATTTTTGCATTTTAAAAAGAAAAAATAATTCCGTCTTTTATGGGTTAAATGGATATCTTGTCACATACATCTTGGACGCACACGCATGCACGCACGCACACGCACACACACCACACACACACACACACACACACATATATATATATATAACAAACATTCACACACAACAGACACACACACACACACATATACATATATTTATTTATATAACAACAAAAAAATAATAAAATTATGTAATAATGAAAAAATGATACGTAATTGAAAACAAAAAATACTGAAAAAATGAATCGTAATTAGCTATAAAAATAATAAAAAACATGTGAATAGCGCTAAATAGCTGCACTGAAACACACAAATTAAAATAATCTATTACAAAAAATATTTGTTTTTTGAGCAAACAACCCCAAACAAACAAGAAAAAGATGAAATATACAACTTAATTAAAAAAACAATTAAAACATTGAAACAACCAAAAAGGCTGCGGCCTCGTCGGCAGTCGGTCAAATGATAAGAAATTAAAAAAAAAAACGTATAAGATGAAATATCCATATTAAACAAATAATTTTCCTGTTCCGCGGCTGGTAATTTTGCTGTGAAAAACGTATTATGCACAACTGCTATATGCAGAATTATATAGCGGAAAAACTTATAGCATATGTAAATCTTCTGTGCAGCATCTAGCATTTTCTAAGCTTACTAAAATTCCTTTCTCCCAAAATAAAACCTTGTCTTTTACATTTTTCTTCATTACCCATCAAAATGTTAAATTCCAGGTTAAATTTCAAAAACAGCCATGCACTCTAAACACAAGTTATATTATGGACGATATGAAATAGTGCACTTGGGTTTCCTCCAGAACGCTGGCTAGCAGCATTTAAATGTTCAAAAACGTATTTGAAAGCCAGAGTTTATTCCAGAGATTTCCCCACGGGATTCTACACCACAATAAAAGTATGAATCTTCCTGTATTAAGAAGATAGTAATTGAAATAAGTTGCAAATGAAATCAATGTCTTTTGAATAAAAACATCAAACCAAATCGCCAAATCAAAGATTGTTGTGTTGTGTGTGTGAAAGCCAAAAATAAAAGTTGCTTACATTGCCGAATAAACATACAAACATAATCAATGTTCCAGAGGTCAGTCCAAATCCATTTCCAGTTATAAAGCCAGTATGCACAGTTAACAAAATAAAACCGTCTAAGTAAAGATTTTAGGTAACACGAGTACGAGTAATGTATTGTCGATGAAAGTAAATCAATCCATAATCGAGGCAATCTGCAAGCGCCGAAAAGTTTTATAAAATCAAGAGGAATATTATTTTTGTAACGTAAATCATATATTCTAATACGAGCAAATCTTGTGGGTGGTTATATATATATAATATATATATATGCAAAAATTATCTTAAAAACGGCTCTAACAATTTTGACGAAATTTCGTATCCTACCGTTTTAGGGCACCAGAAAACCATTGGGCTAGGTCACATGTTCGAGAAAATTCGATTAGTGGGTCATTTTGGGTCATTTTGGGTCATGGTCTAGCTAATTGTATCTAAAAAACGTTTCAAACGATTTTGACGAAATTTTGTATCCGACCATTTTCGGGCATGAGAAGTCAATTGGGCTGGGTCACATGTTCGAGAACTTTCGATTAGTGGGTCATTTTGGGTCATGGTCTAGCTAATTGTATCTAAAAAACGTTTCAAACGATTTTGACGAAAATTTGTATCCGACCATTTTCGGGCATGAGAAGTCAATTGGGCTGGGTCACATGTTCGAGAACTTCCGATTAGTGGGTCATTTTTGGGTCAACGCGGGTCAAATTAATTTTATCTAAAAACGGCTCTAACGATTTTGATTAAATTTTGTGTTCTAAGAGTTTCGAGCACGATAAAAGCATTGGGCTAGGTCGCATGTCCGAGAAAATTCGGTTAGTGGGTCATTTCTGGGTCATTATGGGTCAAGATCTAAAAAGCGGCTCAATTTACACTAAATTTTGCATCCAATGGTTTTCGGGCACGAGAAGACTGTTGGGCTAGGTCACATGTTCGAGAAAATTCAATTAGTGGGTCATTTTGGGTCATTTTGGGTCATGGTCAAGCTAATTGTATCTAAAAAACGGTTCAAACGATTTTGACGAAATTTTGTATCCGACCATTTTCGGGCATGAGAAGTCAATTGGGCTGGGTCACATGTTCGAGAACTTTCGATTAGTGGGTCATTTTTGGGTCAACGCGGGTCAAATTAATTTTATCTAAAAACGGCTCTAACGATTTTGATTAAATTTTGTGTCCTACGAGTTTCGAGCACGATAAAAGCATTGGGCTAAGTCGCATGTCCGAGAAAATTCGATTAGTGGGTCATTTCTGGGTCATTGTGGGTCAAGATCTAAAAAGCGGCTCAATTTACACTAAATTTTGCATCCAATGGTTTCCGGGCACGAGAAGACTGTTGGGCTAGGTCACATGTTCGAGAAAATTCAATTAGTGGGTCATTTTGGGTCATTTTGGGTCATGGTCAAGCTAATTGTATCTAAAAAACGGTCCAAACGATTTTGACGAAATTTTGTATCCGACTATTTTCGGGCACGAGAAGACTATTGAGCTGGGTCACATGTTCGAGAACTTTCGATTAGGGGGTCATTTTTGGGTCAAAGCGGGTCAAATTAATTTTATCTAAAAAAGGCTCTAACGATTTTGATTAAATTTTGTATTTTACGAGTTTCGGGCACGCGAAAATCATTAGACTAGGTCACATGTTCGAGAAAATTCGATTCGTGGGTCATTTCTGGGTCATTGTGGGTCAATATCTAAAAAGCGGCTCAATTTACACTAAATTTTGCATCCTATGGTTTTCCGGCACGAGAAGACTGTTGGGCTAAGTCACATTTTCGAGAAAATTCAATTAGTGGGTCATTTTGGTCATGGGTCATGATATTTGAACTCAAATTTAATTTTGACCGAGCATAGCTCGGTCTTCCCTGCTCTTTACTTATAAAATGAAACAATTCGTCTTGAAAGAAATTTTTACTAGTACAGATTTAAAAAAATCGGTACATTTAACTGATAAGGATATTTATATAGATTCGTTTATGAATATTAGAGGACGAATGATCAAACTGATTCACTTTTTTCACAAAATTATTTCGTTTATCATAAATTGAAATCTGTATTGTATTTGCAGGTAGACTTTTAAAATCAAGATAATTAGCAGACAAACTATCATTAGTTTTCATCAAAACTAAATATTCTGGATAGATATCTCAAGAAATCTCTTGAAAATCATTCACCATGAAAATTTAAAACCAGCAGATCGTCTATTTATCTGTAAACTAGGAAGTGAAAATCAGCTGTATTTATACGATACTGAAACTCAATAAAAAAATATAAATATCTTTGCTGCTGCCGATGAGTAACTTGCACCCATAGTAATACCATTAATTTGTAAATGCAATTTAGACCCTGAAGAAACATAGTTGTTAAAAAGACAAAAACAGCATAATTTATAAGATAAATAAGAATTAAAATCCATAACATCCAAAATAAGCTCGACTGATTTCAAGAATATGTCATTTCAGCTATTGTTAGGTATGTCTGTGAATAACATTTCAAAATATTATGTTTGAATTGAGTGTTTATTACTGCCGTTGAATTTGTTTCTAATTTTATAACTGTTAGATATAATACAGAAACATTTACTATCTTTATATTTGTACTTTAACATATTCAATATTTTCTCAAGTAGATCTTCAAATTTCCTGTTCAAATTATTGCAAATGCTATTGTCATTGTTGCAAATAAACCTATGCTTTATTGGTACGTTATGTAATTTACGTGCACTGAATAAAAATGGAAAATACAAGTTTTAATTTGGGCAGAAAGGAATTTTAGTCAGATTTAAAATTGCTAGATGCTTATTAATAAGTTCTTGCACAGAAGATTTACATATGCTATAAGTTATTCCGGTAATTTTTTCTGTGTATAGAAGATGTGCATGATACGTGTTTCACAGCAAAATTACCAGTCGCCGAAAAGAAAAAAAAAATTGTTTCTATTTGGATGCTTCATTTATTATCAGATTATTTCATTTCTTATCATTTGACCCACTGTTGACGAAACCTCAGCTTTTTTAGTTGTTTCAGTGTTCTCATTGTTGTTGTTGTTTTTGGAGAGGAGGTTGTTCTAGTTCAGACCAAAAACAGTTTGTAAGAGATTGTATATATAATTATATATATATGTATGTTTGAGGGTTTCTCGCAACCTAAAATCATTTACAGAGCTTTGTAATTGTAACAAGACTTAATTGAAAATAAATAGTTTACACAATTCAGATACTAACGTCTAGAATCGTTATAGCTACAAAATCCAATTTATGGCGACATCGCAATTCAGTGTAATTACTGTCGTCAAACAGACACTGAACAATGTTAGCGCGATCTGTTCGCTTTAACCCAATTGTAGTGGGATCATACATCTAGCTATATTAAGAAGCTGAGCCAGCTAGGAAAATATCTTAATGAGAAACGCATAAGTAGAAATTAAATGTATTATATGTTCGTGATCAGGTGCTATAGCTTTACAACATCCAAACTATCACAATATTCACATTTTAATTTAGATTTGAGACTGATATTATTTATGATTTAAACTTAGTTATTGGTAATGTTTTTTGGACCATATTAATTCTATGTAGTTTTCATTGCATGAATACTTTAAACAGTATCTAAATTTCTTAAATATTAAAATTTAAACTTTAATAGATAGTTTAGATTATTAGAAATAGTGTAAGACATTTACAAATAATGTACTAGAAATGAATTCACATTTCTGACTATTATTTTAAATGAAAATATCAAGTGACATAAGTAACATAATCCTAACTATTTTTATATAAAAACACCCTTGTATTCTTAGATATTTAAATCTGGAAAGAAATATTAAGTTCTGTATTCATACAGAGGGTGTTTACACATATTGGAAAAGAATTTTGATAACAAAAATAAAATACATAAATTACAACAATTATTTTTTAATATGTTCTACCCTTGTTGTGGACTATAATAATCCAGCGGGATTTCCAAGGTAGTAGGGTTTTTTGTAAGACTGGAAGTGAAGTTTTTTTCTTCCACCACACATTTCCAGAGTCCAATCAACGTAGTTGGTCGGCGTTTTGCAAGAGCTTGTTTTAACAGTCCAAATGCACAGTAATAAATTGGTGAAACAACTGGGGACTTGGTTGGAATATGATTAAACGGTATACATTTGATTCCAGTTTCTCTTGTCAATTTTTCGAGAAATGCGACCGTATTTTTGGATGTATGTCTGCTCGCTTTATCCTGTTGAAACTCAACACTTTTAATGTCCATAAGATACATTTTTTGAACTTCTTCTTTAAAAATAGGAATTAGAACATTTTTTCGATAATAAGTAGAGTTAATTTTGATATTTTTCTCAAGTTTTCGGATCTTTAATTTTTCGTTGTAAGAGATTCCAGCAATCACCATAAATCCTTTACAGAAACTTTATTTGCAGTGTTTGAACCAGAGTTGTAAATCTTTTTGGCCGCTTTTCCGGTAATAAATCTACCTGTTTTTTTGTTACAGTCATTTAGATAAATCCATGCTTCATCAATAGTGACAATTTTTTTTCACTTTATCATTTGCTAAATGATTTCTAATCGGGGAAAATGAATAAATCTCTTTGGAAAGAGCAAATATATAACCTTCAAGCCACTCGATTTTTTCGCGTGCCATTTCAGTAGGAGACAATATTTTTTCATAGCAGCCAATATTTCAGTTATCACTTTATTAAATGTTGTCAGATTTATTTCCTCTATTGTTTCTCGTTGTTTTTTTCATTTAACATCAAATTCGTTCCCAGTATGTCTAAACACCCTCTGTATTACTACATAGGGTGTCCACTCTCAACGGTGTCCTATGGGTAATTCCCAAACCGTTAGTCATAGACATGTAGTTCCAGTTTCAAAACTGTTTTAAATGAGGTAAAGAAGTATTTAAAAACCGATTTGGATCAATAAAAACATTTCTTAAAAAGTTACGAAAAATATTTAGTAAAAAATTCTGATTACACTAACAAGTAAGACAAAAAAATGTCCCATTCATCTAACAATAAAATTGGCCGAGTCATGAAACTTTGAATTACATGACTTACACCAATTTTCTGCATCTCAACGTAAATGAGTTGGGCCATGCTTCGACAGATCGTACACAAAGTGCTTAAAGTAGTAATAGAATTCATTTCGCCTGTATCTGCACTTGCCGATATAACTGAAAGTAGTCAGATCGTACAAGTATCATGATAGTGTTAATTCTTTTAAATTAAGTTTCAGATTGGTTGAAATAATTGTATTTTAACATGTTTTATTTTGTAAAGAATTTAGACTGTTGCTTTTAGTCATTCATATGACAAAAATTCTGTTATTTCTTTCACTTATATTTTTGGTATAAGTTGTATAGTTTGCTTTAAAATGCTTTAATATTTCAAATTTATATTGTAATGTTAATTTTACTGTCAACTGTTATTCTTTTATATCTGGTGATTATTTATATTTCTGGTGAATTTTAGAATGACCCCTATTTCTTAGCAAAAATGATGCTTCAACTTAAAAAACTATTAGTCGGTCAGCTTTAATCGTAGAAGAATGGAACCTTTTTTGTCTTACTTGTTAGCGTAGTAGGAAATTTTTACTAAATATCACTATTATTAAATCTTATTTATTATCACTATTATTCACTATTATTCAAAATTAAATTTCTTAATTTTTTAAGAAGTATTTTTATTGACCCAAATCACGTTTAAAATACTTCTTTACCTCATGTAAAATATTTTTGCAACTGTATATCTGGCACTATATGTCTACGACTAACTGTTTAGGAATTAACCACTGTACACCGCTGAGAGTGAACACATTGTATAAAGTTAAAACAGTATAAAACGAAAAATGTTTAGAAATTGTGTGGACTATTAGAAAAATATATCAGAAGTATGGAACAAAAATATATCTTATATGATTGATTTGAAACATCCAATCAATATGTTCATTAGTGTAATAGTAGGTATAAACTAAAATGATTTATAGAGCTACGTAATTGTAATCAGAATAAATTTAAAGTCAATATCTCACAGAAATCAGATACTACTGGCCATACTCATAATGGCTACTAAATCCAATCTATGGCAACGTCGCAATTTAGTTTAATTACTGTTCTCGAATACGAGCTGAATAGTTTTAGCCGGAACTGTTCGCTTTAAACCATTTGTAGTGACATCGTGTATCTAGCGATATTACACGAAGCCGAACCAGACGGGAAAATATCTTAATGAGGAATGCATTAATAGAAAATGAAGGGCATGTTCGTGATAATGTGCTATATCTTTACAACAATCAAACTACTACGACATTCATATCATATTCATTAAGACTTGCAAATAGTAAGATTTATGATTTCACATTAATTAGTTAACATACTTTTATTGGTCTACATTAATTTAAATTAATATTTGTTGTATGTATACGTTTGTAGCCAGATTTTTGGTAAATCATTCATAAAAATATAATTATGTATAAAATTCAATAAAGCAGATATCAAAATTATCCTACTTAAATTTATTTCTAAGGGAAGTAATTTTGTAATTTTGAGAAACATTTATAGTGTAACTACTTTTATTTTAGTTGTACCTTTTATTTTAGTTGTATCTTATCTGATTAATTCGAGACATCTAATCTATATATTTAGGAGTTTAATAGTATTCATAAACTGAAAGGATTCACTCATACATACAAATACACAAACCAAGCATGTGTAATTTCTTTACTATTAATTAAAATATAAATATTAAGTGTTATAATTAAAAATGTACGAAAAAGGTGCTCTATAATTACATTTTTTATATAAAACTTAAGAAAAAGAAATCGTTCAAAATGTATGTGGGTAGTGGAAAAATCTTCCTAAAGGATAATAAAAAATATCTATTATATAATTTACTATTAATGAATATATTTACCAATTATTAATGTTCGTAAATTAAAGAACTTGAAATATATATAAAATAAACAACCTGAGACGTATTCAATTTTTTTTTAATGAGATAAAATATAAATACTAACAGATAAAAGAAAAAAATCCGGTAGAAAAATGCAGCTTCCATAATCCTTGTTTTAGGTAGCTTTCAATACTAAAAAGTATAAAGCTACCTATTGCAGCCGTTCGGAGGAAAGCAGTTCCGGAAAATTTCGATATATTTTCACCGATCATGACCCCCAGACCCCAAAACCACCCTCCGTTCAAATGTTGATTTATATATATAGATATATCCATATATATATATATATCTGACCTATGTCATGCGATAACGCTCGTATTTATAAATCGATTTTGATGAAACTAATTGTGTGTATTAAGCTCACCAATGTCTCGACCGAGTTCGTTGGCCAGCCTGGTCCGCCATTTTGTTTCAAGATGGCGGCCATTTAAAAATTTAAAACTAAAATAAATATACAAAAAAATTTAAATTTAAAATTTATTTTTTAATTACGTGTTAGGCCTTGATACAAGGATTCCAGAGCATATTTTGGTTTACCTCTATCTTAACAAATGGCTGAGATAGAGCAGTTTGAAATTCTAGGGTGGCTGACATTTTGAAACAAAACAGCACATTAACGCGATTATTCGTAAATTATTTTCTTTCATTGTTGTAATAATTTTCCCAATCATACGCATAAAACTTTATATTCATATCCGTTAGCACCAAAATTGGCGACATTTGGCGAAATATCGCCAAATTTGGCGACCAAAATAAGTCTTCATAAATGAAGCCAATTTGGCTATTGCTCAATAATTTGGCGAATTTCTTATTCAAATTCAGTATTAACGAATCTTTTGAAAACGTTTCTTTGCATTTTAACTTGCTGTTTTCGTGTAACATTAGCTAAAATTTTAAAACGAAGATATAGGAAAGCTACCTTTTCCTCCCGGTACAGGCCGGAAGGACTTTTTAAAATTTCAACTCATTTTACTCAAACACACGAAGCTAAAATGTGTGGAACCGAACCTGATTTTAGGAGATTCAATCCCAATTTTCGTTAATACTGAATTTCAATGAGAATTTCTCTAAATAAGTCAGCTATATCCAAGTTAACTTCATTTATGGCAAATTAATTTTGGTTGACAAATGTGGCGATATTGCGCCAAGTATCGCCAAGCTTGGTGAGAATTTCATGCTAGTTTTAAACGTATGAGACTAATAACGGTGGTTACAACAGTTAAAGTAAATTAGCGAGATACACGTCTTCTAAAGATTATAATTAAAACGTAATTATGGAAAAATGAGCCACCTTAGAATTTCAAACTGCTATATCTTAGACAATTTTTAAGATGGAGGCACCGTTGCATCAAGGCCGAACACTTAAGAAGAAAAACGTCTTAGATTTCTAAATATTTGGTACATCTTTTTTTCATTTAAAGTGGCCGACATTTTAAAACAAGATTAAGCTGACCGGCAATTAACTTCGAGACCGTGGTGAGGCCTGCACACATATTCAGTCACATTAAAATCTGTTAATAAATACGAAAGCTGTCGCTTGACAAAAATCCAATTGTTTAAAAATGTCAGTGACGCTAGAATTTCAAACTGCTATATCTCAGATATTTTTTTAGCCCACAGGCTATCAAAGCCTGAGAGCTAATGTGCTCGCAGATGTACATATGTACGTACATCTGTATGTATGTTTGTACGTAACGCGATAACTCTTGATAGAAATAGCGGATTTGCTTCAAATTTAGAATATAGGTTCATTATGATACGGCGCTTCCCTGATTAGATTTGGGGGGTTCATTGGTTAAGTATAAAGGGGGGAGACGAGGGGCTAATCCCCCATTAATTTAGATAAATGGGTTTTTCATGCAGGATTATCCGATTTGCTTCAAATTGTGTATATATTTTCATTGTGAAAAGGCGCTTTCCTGTTTAGTTTTGGGGGTTTCATTGGTTAAGTATAAAGGGGGCTAATCAGCACCTTAATTTAGATAAATGAGTTTTTCATGCAGAATTTCCCGATTTGCTACACATTTTGTATGCAGGTTCATTGTGATAAGATACTTCCTTCATTAGTTTTGCGGGTTCAATTGTTAAGTATAAAGGGGGGAACGGGGGGAAAATCCCCCTTAACTTATTGTCGAGTTCTTTATTTTTTGACTTGCATTATTCTTTGAAATAAGAGTATAATATACAGTTAGTGTGAATATCCTGTGAGCTTAATGCCATCAGTTTAACTGGACACTTTTCTTTTTCATTCATTAGTATAGAGACGTGGTAAAAAGGGCTTCAGAATCCTTCTATAAAAGTCGAACGCTTAAAGGAATACAAAAACTCACTTTCTAATTTTTTGTAGAAATTTTTGAATTAAAAAAAATTAAATTAAATTACCGCCATTTTAAAATAAGATGGCGGTTGAAGCTGGCCAACGAAATCAGTTGTGATCTTTGTATGTCCTGTACACCGGCTCAGTCAAATTAAAATATGTTTATAAATACGAAAGCAATCGTTTGACAAAATTCAGATGGTTTCAAAATGTGAACGACCCTAAAATTTTAAACGGATATATATCAGCCAATTTTTTAAGATAAAGGCGAAATAAAACATGCGCCGGAAGCCTGGTACCAATGTCAAACACTTAATAGAATAAACGCTTTTAATTTATAAATATTTTTTGTATAACTTTTCTACTTTAAAAAATAAAAAATGTTTTAAGTGGTTTCCCTTTTTAAACAAGATGGCGGATACAGTTGGCCAATGAACTCGATCAAGACCTTACCATGTCATGTACACATGCTCAGTCACATTCAAATCGATATAAGAGAAAAAGGTGTTCGTATAAGAGAAAAAGCAGATTGTTTCAAAATGTCCTCAAACTTAGAATTTCAAACAGCCGTTTTAAGGTAAAACCAAAACAAAAAATGCCCTGGAATCATTTTATCAAGAATTAACACTTAAAGGAAACAATTTTTCCAATTATGTTTTTTGATACATCATTTTGAATATTAAAAAAGTAAATTAATTTAAATGGCCCTCATTTAGAACCAAGATGGAGAGGGGAAACTGGCCAATCAACTCGGTCAAGACCTTGGTAGATTCTTTACACATACTCAGTCATATACTCAGAGAGTTAAAGTATGGCATTTGGCAGATACATATATATATATATGGATATATATATATATATATATATAAATATATATATGTGTGTGTGTGTGTGAATATATGGATATATATATTAGGGTGGATCGGTGTTATATGGTGAAAAAAAATTATTATTAATCAAAACCTACCTATGCGGAAAAGATGTTCTATTGTATGGAGATTAAAATAAAAATAATTAAAAAAATTAATTTCAAAATTTAATACTGCCGCAAAGAGTTTGATTTTTCAATAAAAAATTGGAGAAAGACTTAATTTTGGTTAGACGATTTTTAATTCAAAATAATTGTTTTAATTTTAATCAAAACATACCTATGTGGAAAAAATGTTATATTGTATGGAGATTAAATGAAAAATAATAAAAAATAATAATTTCAAAATTTAATACTGCCGCAAGAGGGTTGGATTTTTGAAAAAAAGGACAATTTCATTCTTCCGCTTTATCCTTTCACCCCTCCATAAGTTGAAAGCGCTACGTCATGGAATCCTCCCCACGTCATACGATACGCCGACGTGGCTCTGAATAATACTGGATAAACATGTTCCCACCGCCCGCTCGCTCAGTTCAAAGCTAGCGTCTTATAGAATCGAGCGCTGTTCTGGCAAAGTGAAATAAATTTCGATTTCATTGCATAAAATTTCTTTGTAAGTATGTAGTGTATTTTGAATATTATTGCACCATGGCGATATTAAGAAAATACATGGTTTGCCCTTTATTTGGGTCTGGCTGTGATATGCCAACGAATATGCTTCCTACATACGAAAACGTAATAAAGTGCGGATGTTGGCATTCAAAAGAAAACCGAAGCAATGAAACATTGTCTACATCTACACTGTCCTCCTCATGTGAAGAAGTTGCTAATAAGTTAGAAGAGATCTGGAAACAAGCTTCAATCCCAATAATTGACCACTATAGCATTTTGAGAAAAATTCGATCATACCACGACAAATATCGCGGTCTTCTTAAATCTTACAAAGCCAGAAAAGGGATTGAAAGCTATCTCAATCAGATTGACATTTTCCTCTATGCTCTATTTGATATATCGGCATGCACTTGTAAATCATTTTAAAGCTGCTTCTGTAAGAAAGAACGGAAAGTTTTAATGAACGAGAGAGAATTTCTATTAGACAAGCGAACTGAAAGAAAAATGGTATTTGGGTCACTGGATCGGAAAGTCACTTTATAAATAACTAAGGCCGAGAAACGAAAATTAAAGCAAGGACGATACTTGGAAAGAAACAAAGCACTACCTGATGCTTCTTCCAGTTCAATAGATTTGAATATGAATATGAATAACGGGTGTAAATTGAAGCTGCGTATGTGCGAGCACACTTACTTTTCTTCATCATCAGCTAACATTGAAAGCGGAGCCCGAATCGCTGACGGTGTCACTGTCACATCTATAGTGACGAAATTTCCAGCCGTGACAAAGTCATTGGACCGTTTTGGCATTTTCGACCGAGCAGGCGCTGCCATCGTGTCAGCTGCGCTTCAAGATGTGGGCATTATCTCACAAATCGATGTATCGAACGTCGTTGATAGAAATAAAATTGGACGTGAAAGAACAAAGGCAAGAACCACTCTATCGTCTCAGTCAGTTGTGAAAGCGTCCAAAGAGTTACCATGACCAATTTGGTTTGTACTTCGACGTAAAGACAGGACTATATCACTAGAAGATAACAGAAAAAAAGTCATAATAGAAGAACACGTAAGCTTGGTAAAAAAACCTGGTTCCGAGTACATCGGCTAGGTATCTGTAAATTCTGGAAGAGACGCAAATCATTGAAAAAGAGATCGTAAATTTGTTGTCCTGCGTTGACAATAGTATATATGTAACAAAGTTGGTTGCGATCGGTTGCGACGGAACATCTATTAACACAGGTGTCAAAAGAGGTGTTATTCGAAATTTGGAACGGATTCTGAAGCGTCCACTACAATGATTTGTGTGCCAGTTACACGCCAATGAGCTTCCACTACGTCATTTTTTCCAGTACGTGGATGGAACCACGACTGGGCCCAGAAGCTTCACTGGTGAAATAAGAAAATTGCTGGCTGGATGTGAGAAACTACCTGTAATTTCATTCATGTCAATAGATTGGACACTTTGTGAAGTGACTAACAAGAAAGATTTAAGTACTAATCAACTGTACTTAATGGAATGTTGTGAAGCCATCAGCGGCGGATATTGCAGCGAAAGTCTATCGAAGAGAAACCCTGGAAATGTTTGCCAATCAAGGTAGCTTACAACCGTGAACAGAATTCTCAGGCTTTATGTACCTTACGAAAATCCATCCGTGGACTTAGTAACATTAACGACGTTAATCGTAAAAGTCTAAGCGCCTATGTGGTTCAAGATCAAAAAGAAACCATCGGTAATCTATGGTGCACAGCATTTGCATCAATCAATTGTTCTCTCGCGTTATTTGTCGTGTGATCTGAAGGACGTCATATACCCTGTTATTAGGAGAAATGGGTTTTTTGGCCATCCTGAAAATATCCTGATATCGATGTTAGCTGACAACAGAACTCAAATAAGGCAATTGGCCCTTCGAAGAATTCTAAAAGCGCGCGAAGTCGAACGGTCTACTGCAGTCCCAAGTATTTCAACGAATACTATCCGTATCTTCAATTTACCAGCTTTTGACCTTTGTTCGACGGATTATATTGATTTGATTAAATGGGAAAATGTGACAGAACCTCCACTAACTGGATAAGTTATTGACGACATGATTGCAGAAGCAATAGTAAATCCAGCAATTATTCCGGCGGCAATAACATCTTTTATCAAGGGGTTTCCGTGCCACACACAAGCTACATAACGGACAGTCAAAACAGTCACGGAAACATCTTCTGCTGTCTGTGGAGCATATAGAAGAATCGGTTTTATAAGAAATCGCATCGAATCACGAAACCTAATGCCAATATTGAACATGAAACGTAATTATCGCCCACTGTAATTTTGAATATTTTATAGGCTTTTCATTATTTAATTATAAAGGAGCTGTTAAATAAGAAGTTGAATTTTTTTCTTTTAACCAAGTAAGTGTCTTCTTATTGCAATTAAAATTTAAAATTACTAAAGTGTATGTTTCATTTAACAAAAATCATTTTGACTTTTAACCTTAAAAAGACTCAGATACATAAATTTCAAACACCTTGCGGCAGTATTAAATTTTGAAATAAATTTTTTAAATTATTTTTCTCTTAATCTCCATACAATAGAACATCTTTTCCGTATAGGTAGGTTTTGAAATTGTGGAAAAAAAATTCGATCCACCCTAATATATATGTGCGTGTGTCTGAATACATGGATATATACAGTATGCCCACTAAAGTCCCTTGTCACCCTTTTAAATTCGGAACGGCTGCTGCTATATTCATAAAAGTAGTGTCTAGGTATAGTAAAGTAGACATGCGCTACTCAATGAAACCGTCTACGGCGCCACCTGGTGCAATCCTGCGGAATTAGCATTCCTATCTCAAAAACGGAAAGAGATAGCGAAAAAAAAAGTGATTTACAAAGTTGTAGAGCATCTTCGATTTAGCACGAAAAGACACCTTGTGGACATTAATGCGAAGAATAGAACGGTTAAAACGGGCATTTGTTTTTTCGTGGTTTCCTACGCTGTGATGTAATAAAACGATCTTAGAAAGAAAAATACAACTATTTATTATAATATGCATTTATTTTAGATGTTCTAACTTCTCACCGTCAGCTGCAATGCATATTTGGATCCTTGTTTGAATTTCACGTTGCACACGTTGGAGCATAGAGGGTGACACGTTAGCACAAGCGTCCGAAATGCGTCGTTTAAGGTCCTGCAATGTTTGTGCAGGGGTCGCATACTCCTGCTGTTTCATAACTGGTTGTTTATTTCTTTCTAAGATCGTTTTGTCCCGTCACAGTGTAGGAAATCACGAAAAAACAAATGTGCGTTTTAACAAGTTCTATTCTTCGCATTAATGTCCACAAGGTGCTTTTTGTACTAAATCGATGATGCTCTACAACTTTGTAAATGTTTTCCCTATCTCTTTACATTTTCAAGATAGGAATGCTAACTCTGCATTTTTCCACCAGGTGGCGCCGTAGGCGGTTTCATTGAGTAGCGCATGACTACTTTACTACATCTAGACACCACTTTTATGAATATAGCAGCAGCCGTTCCGAAGTTAAAAGGGTGACAAGGGACTTTAGTGGGCATATTGTATATGTGTGTGTGTGTATGGATATATATATGTATATATATACATATACGAGGGGAGGTTTTGGTATGGGGTCATGATCGATGAAAATACACCAAAAAATTTTCCAGAATTGCTTTCCTCCGGATGGCTGCGACACGTAACATTTTACTTTTTGTATTGGAAGCTATCTTAAATATTATTTCATTTACAACTATAATTTCATCTCACATATTAAAAGTGAAGAATTTGTTTTATATTAATATATTATTACATAAAGATGAAAAAAATAAAAATAAATGCCTGTTTTATACTGCGTGGACAACACAGTATTATCTGGAACAAAGTTCATGAAGGATGGTACAAAATATATATCTTATACGATTTATTCGAAACATGTAACATATACATTCACTAATTACCTATTAGACGTAAACTAAAATGACTTATAGTGTTTTGTAATTCTAATTAGAATCAATTTAAAGTCAATATCTCACAGAATTTAGATATTACCGTCCGAAATCATTAAAGTTACAAAACCCATCTATGGTAACGCCGCAATTTAGTGTAATCTCTGTTCTTGAACAGTATCTGAATAGTTTAAGCCGCATCTGTATGTATTAAACCATTTGCAGTGACATCGTGTATCTAGCAATATTATGAAGCTCAGCCATGCCTCAAAATATCACTTATTGACCAATGAATTAATAGAAATCAATTGAATTATATGTTCTTGATAATGTCCCATATCTCTACAACAATCGAGCTACTGCGATATTCATGTTATATCCATTTTTAAATGTGAGTATAATAATATTTATGATGTAAAATTAGTTGTTTGTAATTTGTTTATCTTAATGAATTTAATGTAACGTTCGTTTAAGTATATAAGTGTTTGTTAAAAATTTAAGTTGTTATATATAGTGTAATTTCAAAAAAATAATAAAACAAATATACACAAATTACAAGTGAAATTTATACAATTTCGTTGCTATTAAATAAAATGAAAATGAAAAGGTCATATATAAAATATTCCAAAATATTTATTTCATAAAATATTCCAAATACACTGATGTACGGAAATGAAGGGGCAGTGACCGATTTCAGATGTTTTGTCGAATATCTACTGAAATTCATGAGGAAATGCCCGAAATACCGCTGAACTTTGAGGGCGTAAAAAACATGTTTGACTTCATGTTTTTCAGTGAAGATTTAGTCCCGAGGACAATTAGGGGATATAGTAACAAATTTAATAATAAAATAATATTTGCGTTTCCCCAAGAAACAGAAAATGCTTAAATCCGTCACTGTAGCAAACGAATATGTAGGTCTTTTTCAACGTTTTTGTGCATTTGTGTAAGAATAGAAAGCATATTTTCGAAAATGCTAGTGTTTCTGTGAAAAATTCAAATTTTTTAATAAGAAATTTATATAATTTAACACTATTTTTTTAAAAACTTGAAAAAACTTGAAGAAATAGCAATTAAAATATAAGTATATAGAATATTTGATGAAATGGGTATTTGTATAAAATACATTTTAATAGCACATGCGCGAACTACAGCAAAGATTTTTTGTTATGATTTGATAGTCAATACTTTAGAGCAACTCATATAAAAAGATCAGTCAAATATCATGAAAACTGAAATATATACAGACAGTACATTGAGCTAATTGGTAAATTAAGGAAGAACCAATTAGCTCACTGCATTGCCTGTATCTTTTTGTGTTTTCACGATATTTGGATACACGAACTTTTTATATGAGTTGATCTATAGTACTGACTATCAAATCATGACAAAAAAATCTTTGCTGTAGTTCGCGCATGTGCTGTTAAAATTTATTTCATACAAATACACATTTCATCAAATATTCTATATACTTATATTTTAATTGCAGTATACTATTTCTTCAAGTTTTTTCAAGTATAGTTCTCGTAAGCGCAGGTAAAATTTATTTCATACTAATACCCATTTCACCAAATATTCAATATATTAATATTTTAATTGCAGTATACTACGTATTTCTACAATTTTTGTCATGTTTTTGGAAAGCGGTGTTAAATTCGGTAAAAAACTCTGCATGTATGTTATAAAAAATCGGATTTTTCGCAGAAACGTTAGCATCTTCAAAAATATGCGTCCTATTCTTACACAAATGCACAAACACGTTGAATAAAACCTACATAGTCATTTACTAGAGTGACGGATCATTTTGAGCGTTTTCTGTTTCTGGTAGAAAAGCAAATATTATTTTATTATTAAATTTATTATTACCCCCAATTGTCCTCGGGATAAAATCTTCACTGAAAAACATGAAGTCAAACATGTTCTTTACATACTCAAAGTTCAAGGGCATTCCGGATATTTTCTCACGAATTTCAGTACATATTCGACAAAATGTCTGAAATCGATCACTACCCCTTAATTTCTGGACATGAGTGTATCTTTTATTAACAACCATTTTATTGTCTCAGATGATTAAAAATTTAAAAAAAATAAAAGGTTCTACTTACATATTTTAATAAAAAGTTTAAATAGTGTAAAAGAAGAAAACCTACACGTTTTGTGTACAGTCAGAAAAATTGTCTAAAATATATCTACAAAAATATACCTTGTATGATTGATCTGAAATAAAAAAATTCAAAAACAACTTTATTGAACAATCCATTACAGAAATTAAACGACTTACATGTTTGTAATAATGTGTTTTATATTTACAAACATGAAGCTACCACAGCACTCATAGCATTTTCATTCAGATTTCAGAATTTTGATTTTTACAATTTCATTTTAGTTATATGTAATATTTTTGCATGGTTAAATGAATTTAAAGTATTGTTCTTTTAGTGAATTCTTTAGAATCTTAATATTTGATAAATAATAAATAATAAATCATTATATGTAATACAAGTTATTACATATAAAAATACAAATATAGGCCATACAACTGAAAAGATTACTTACATTTCTTTTGAATGAAAGCATTAACTGTCATAAGTAAAAATATTCTAATTATTTTTCATTAACATCAGTCATGATTTCTTAGATTCTTTAAAATGGAAAGAAATGACCAATGCCTTATTCATATTATTAAATAAAGTTTATGTAATGTAAAATAAAAATTTTAGAAATTGTGGCGAGAGATAGATAATTTATCTAAAGTATAGTGCATACAAATATATCATATTCATAGCACATATGTTATAAAAGTGATTTGAAGTATATAATCTATACATGCACCAGTTTAATAGTAGATACAAACTAAAATGATTTATTGTATGTGTCAATCTTCGTAATTCTTCCTAATTGTAATCAGAATTAATTTAATGTCAATAACTCACACGATTTAGATACTACTGTCTAGAATCATTATAGCTACAAGATCCAATCTTCGGTAACGTCGCAATTTAGTGTAATTACTGTTCACGAACAGGAACCGAATAGTTTTAGCTGAACCTGTATGCTTCTAACCATTTGTAGTGGCATCGTGTGTCTAACGATATTACAAAGCTGATATAGACTTTAAAATATCTTTATTGAGCCTGCATTAATAAAAATTAAGTGAATTATAAGTTCATGATACTACACAACATATATACAAATATATATAATTAGACTACCACAATATTCATATGATATCCATTTATATTTGGAAATAATCATGTTAATGATTTAAAATTAGTTATTTTTAATCTTTTTGTTTATCAAAATGAATTTAACGTAATGTTCGTTGCATGCATTCCTTAGTACAATCAAACCATTTGGTAAATAATATAGTTTTAATTATTTTATAGACTATTATAAAAATAAAATCAGTTGTATAAACATGATATATGAAATATATTTAGTTTCATTGTTATGAGTTAAAATGATAATTGTAAGCATCATAAATAGAAATATTTTAATTTTTTTAATTAACATTCGCCATATTATCTTATTTGGGAATGTAAAATAATTATTTCTATATTCTTATTACTACATAAAGTTTTAATAATACGAAAGTGAAAACGTTTAGAAATTGTGGGGCTTGTCAGGAAATGTATCAAAATTATATTACAAAAAATATCTTATATGATTGATTCGAAACATATAATCTATACATTCACTACTTCAGCAGTAGAAGTGGATGTAAACTAAAATAATTTATAGTGCTGTGTAATTGTAATCAGGATCAATTTAAAGTGAACATCTCACGCAATTCAGATAATACTGTCTGGAATGATCATTATCGTTACAAAATTCAATCTATGGCGACGTCGCAATTTAGTGTAATTATTGTTCTCAAATAGGAACTACATAGTTTTAGCTGGACCTGTATCATTTTATCCATTTGTAATGACATAGTGTATCCAGCGATATTATGAAGCTAAGCCAGATCTCAACTTATCTTTATTGCATAATGCATTAATAGAAATTAAATGAATTATACGTTCGTGATTATGTGCTATATATCTACCACAATCAAACAACACGATATTCATATCATATTCATTGAAAGTTGAGAACTGTAGTATTTATGATTAAATTTATATATTTATAATATTAGTTATTTGTAAAATTTTTCAGCTGTATATTGTAACTATCACTGTCTTAGTAACGCATATATTGAACATTTTTATTATTATTTGTTATATCTACAACGTATGAAGTAGAATACAATTATAATATTCCTATACCAAATTTATTGTCACTTTTTATTTTCTTTGCATGCATATATGAAAGATACTGAATAAAATATAACATATGGGAGAAAGCAAATAAAAAAAGATCATTTTTAAAATTTGGATATTTGGAAAAAAAAGTACTGTTTTCGAGATCAGGATAATTCTCTTTAGCTGACAATGAAAAAAAATTATAGCACAATAAGATATTTTGTATTCTTTAATAGAGCATAATAATGAAAATATCCTATATAAACGACACTGTTGTGAGGCCTTATCAAAGTTATGGAAATCGGACATATTGAGAATATTTGCAGTGTAATGTTTACATTTTAGAGAACACAAAATGATGATTACATTTTAAAGAACACAAAATGATGATTACATTTCAAAAGATTTGTTAATAAACAGAAATAAGAACTTTAAATAAGCTAGATAAATAATGTAATCAAAAAAGTGCTTTGACTTTATCTCAACAAATTGATTGCAGAAAGTTCTGCTTGATGTTACACTATTTTGATCACGATTGTCCATCCTTACGATTTCCTCGAGCCGCCTTGGAGCAAACAATTTGTTTAAGTTACCACGTATGTTTTTTCATGCCACACATACATCGTACTAATATTAAGGATAGTTGTTAAACAAAAACATGTAAATATATGTAATAAAATCAAAATGAAACAAATGTCGAAAAATTCCCTTTTTACTTCTTTTTTTATAGAAATGTTTTTAAATCTGTTGATCAAATCTGCCAGAACATTAGGATTAGACCCATGATGTTTTACTAATTCACTTAGAGACAATTGAAATTTTTTTTGGAATGGGAGGTACTTAAAAGATGGCCGATGTTAAACTGATCTAAATGTAGGTTACCCAGGTTCGGTTCTTATGGGTTTTTTCCTCATCCAGTTAATTAAGAGAATAGGTTATAAATGAAAATAATTATCATACTCCTTAAACAATCGTAGCATACGTATCTGAAAGATACTGAATACATTGTAATATATGGGAGAAAGCAGATCAAAAAGGTTACTTTGCTTTGAGGAAAATTTGCGGATTTGAAAGAGTACTGTTTTCGAGATCAATATAATTCTCTCTAGCTGACAATGAAATACATATGTAGCACAATAAGATATTTTGTAATCTTAATTAGAGCATAATAATGAAAATGTCCTAAATAAACGACACTGTTGTGAGACCTTATCAAAGTTATGGGAATCGGACATATTGAGAATATTTGCAATGTAATGTTTACATTTTAAAGTACACAAAATTATGATTACATTTCAAAATATTTGTTAATAAACAGAAATCAGAACTTTAAATAAGCCATATAACATGTAAAAACATGTAAAAATATCTAATCAGATGAAAATGAAACAAAAACGCAGAGTTCAATTTGTACTTCGTTTTTGTAGAGAATAGGTTAGGGAATTTGTAGAGAATAGGTTATAAATGAAAATATGATCATACTCCTTAAACAATTGTAGTGCATTTTTAGCTTTCTCTGGTGAATCATAATATTTTCGAAGATTCTCTTCCGGTAAGAATGTGAAAATCTGATATTTAAAACAATATATACAAATTTCTTAAGGAAATGTTCAACTTTCTGCTGAGCCGCATTCATTAAAGCATAGGTCCGCAGATTGGAAACATATTCTTTTATTGAATTACCTAAGAAATAAACCTAAAATTTTATATTTTAAATATTTAGTTGTGAGGACTGTATTTGCCGATGTTTTTCAGAAAAATGCGAAATGCAAACGCCGAAATGCCTTAACGGGAATTCCATATATATAAGGATGAATTTCTGTCTTTTAACGGAATTATTCTGCTTTGAATGGAAGTCGTAAATTGTCCGGTAATAAACACACAATTTTATTTTTATCCTTACTTGTTGAATGTTAAAAACAGAAATGTTTTTATCAAGACTGACACACGGAAATGTTCCTTTTCAATTGAGAGGCAACATAAAAGTTCTAGTTAAATTTTCATAATTGATGTTTTGGTCTATCACAACATCATTAGATGTGGCCAGTTGTTCTAGGGTACAGAACGTTCATCCTCTAATACCAAGTACCAAGGTTCGAACCCGGAGGAAGGCAAGGCGATAAAAACGGGTGTGATAATATTGAATACAAATACATAATGCTTGTTAATAAGTTTAAGTATGTATAATTATTATTTAGATTTTTTTAATACTTCGCTTTTGCTCACATTTGCTTTTAAAACAGAAATTTCCCGTTTTGAGTAATGGAATATATCCGTCTTGGAAATAGGGAAATACCAAAACGGAAATTTTGTGAAAAAATTAGAATAAACGGCAATTTCCATGCCAGTGAATTTCCCTTTTTTTCGTTTTTCTTTTCTTTTTTTCTTTTTTACAGTGTATGATTATACGACTGTTAATTAAGGTCTAAATCTTAACTAAAATATCCTGAACGGTTGATATGTTTTTCTCCAGGTGAACTATAACTGTTAATTCTATATCTGCAGGACTGTTTTTGATTGGCATTATTTGCTTGCCTGATTTCACTGCGTGAATATCCATTCTTTAACGTATATTTAATATTTTGTAACAGTTTTTTTTCTGAAAATTGTGACTCTTTCAGCAAAACAAATGTTACCAGTATGTTCTGATTTTGAGTATTTTTTCACAACAATATTTGTGAAATATTGGCAACAAACATTTTGTCATTTCATTTCTAATATTTCGGATCCGATATATCGGGAAGGCATGCATCGGATCCGCAACTGTTCTGTTTCATGAAAAGGGACACAACTCCAAAAAATTCCTTTTTTGTATTATTGCACTAATAGGACGGACTTAGGTGCGTCTTGCTACAGAAAAAGTGTCATAAGTGTAATTATCCAGAAAATCGCACGACTACACTATATGTCAATTTGCCACCACAGAAGGGCGGCAAATTGTGTGTGGGGAAAAGTTTACTCAATCCATCCTATCTCTTCTACGTCGTCAATCTTAATCATATTACGGTTTTATGTACGCTTTTACAGCAGTATGCAGAGGTTTTTATGTTACAGTAAAAAATGCAAAATATATTTTTGTCTTTCCTGTGAAGTATACTATTTTTTATTTGTGTAACTTTTTTTCCGGGTGAGCTATATTTCCAATGTAAACGAAATATTTCAGTAACAGTGGCATTTTCTTCCAGATATATCCATTATCACGCGAATATTTAACTAATGTTGAAAGTATATCCGAAGAATACAATATTGTTGGCAAATTAGCTGGAACAATATGACTACTTTTAGTTTCTTTGCATGGTTGCATACTGAGTTGACTACTGATTTATAAGTATGGTGATCTCTCACTTATATCAGTTTTAAGCGGGGGAAGGAAAAAAGTCGTGCAAAGTAAGAAAGTCGTCCAAAGTAAAAAAGTCTTGCAAAGTAAGAAAGTCGTACAAATCAGAATTACAGTATTGTACCTGTTGTATACATACATACATTATTACACACGATATCAATAAAAATCAGACATTTTTGAGAAAATCCATTGCATGTTAAGTGGAAATTCCAAAAACATATAATTGTTCAATAAAAATACAAAAACTGCCTTAGCTTACCATATCATATTTCTTAATTTTTAAAAACTTCATTTCATTAGATTCCCATTTTTGTGGGAGGATGTAGTGAACGCATACTTTTCTATGTTGACAAGAATTTTAAGTACTTAAAGAAATCCTTTTTATTTCACGAAAATTTGAAGTTATCTAAATCTGCACAATATACCGGTATGAATTCTGAAAATATCGAAATTCTATGATTAAAATTGTAAAATAATTCCTATATTGTACTATAAAAGTTCATAGTAATTGACATGAATTAAATTTAAATAGGTTTAGCAATACTAATAAAAGTTAAATAATAAATAATGAATAAAATAATAAATTAAGGGAGTAAGGAAAAAAATTAGTGATGGGTAAATTTCAGAAAAAGTCGCTTACCTCAGGGAAGTGTTTCATTATTTCCCAGAAGGCATCACCTGGACCTGCGACATTGACGTATAACTAAGACTAATCGTATAACTGAGAGGTCACCATGTTTACATGTAAATGAAATAGTTAATTTTTCTAAAATAAAAATACATTTGTGAATGATTAAGTTATTTTTGTTAAATTTAATGCTTGTTGAAAGATAGGATACCTAGTATTTGTAAGTTATTGGGAGGATAGTTTTTGATTTTGAACTCTTTTAAATTGTAAATAATCTACATTTAATACGTTGACATTAATTTCATGATCATCTTGAATATTGGATTATTATCTTTCATTTTTCAAAATGCATTATTTGATTTTCCAGTTTTTTTATAATCAAATTACCATCTAATTTTACTCATTTTATCTTCTTGTTTGTATTTTTATTACATATTTATTATCTCTATTATTATCTTAAATTATGCAATTTTCTTTTTTAAATACCTTCTTGCATTTGCCTTACTTACTTTTATTACAATTGCCCCTTTATCGGTAATTCTTAAAGCAAGCGTAATATTAACATTTGGTATTTTGTTTACAAATAATTTATTTATGAGAATGTATGGAATACATTTAAAATGCGACAATAAATGAAACTAAATTAGTATCATCTAAAAAGTATAATCTCGAAATTTTAAATTAATCGAGATTAAATAATTCAAACTAACTTTGATAATTACATGTTTCAGTAGCTGCTTTACTTTTTAAATTTTAATCACGAATTTATCTTGAAATTAAAAAAAAAGAATGTGGACTGCAAAAAGTGAAATAGGTATTTTGCAAATTACACGTGTGACAAAAATAATATGATATTTGTTATATGTTTGTTTGACAGCTATTATTTTTACTGAGTTATTGCATTTACATCGCCTATTTCAAACGTGAATAATTCAAATGGAATATCACTCCAATAAAATGACACAAGGAAGTAAATTATATTATAATCATTTGTATCCAAATCGTAACTATTCCAACAATGGATATGATGGATAGATAAAATTATAACAATAGTTAAAATGTACATTATAATTTGTAGTGCAAATTCGCATTACTCTTCATCTAGCAATCAGATAATAACTAAAGTAATAGACGAACCGCTCCACCCGCTAGCCGTTTCAGTAAAATAATGGAAATGCATTCCATGGAACGGTTCGGAATGCAAAGCATATGGCTCCCTGCGGAGCACTTAAAATTCACGCACCAGAAGGAAACGATCAGTGAGTGCTTCAGGCATTAACATGCATTGTCATGTCCCCCCCCCCCACACCTCTTGCTTTCGCCGCGTGGAACATAATAATCTAAATTGAATTTTTTATGCATGCCAGAAAATTTTAATCCTACAAATTAGCACCCTCTAACGAAAAGTACTCTAGGGAGTTCTTTTTTTAAAGTACCGTGAAGAAGTAACTCTATGTTTAACAATTAATAAATTAAAACGCATCGGAACAACCTTCATCGACTAGAAAGAAAAACTTCATTTACTGATTTGTGTATTCCTTGAGGATTTGCGAGAACTGTTACTAAAAATAAAAGTAAACTTTATGTAACGCTATGTGTTTTCTTTCATGTATTAGATTACTTTTATATTTAATATGTCAATATTCATTAATATAAATTTGTGGAAGATTAAGAGATTTTATTTGATTTTTATCGTTTGATAATAGAGAAAAAGTATTGAGGAAAGAATTATATGTAAAAGACTTAGAAAATGTTTAATGAGAGTGTCTTTTACTTTAGATAAGCATGGCATACATTCTGAATTCAATCTCCCAAGTTTTCCTTTCTTTCTCTCTACACTTATATTTGTATACAGGGCGATTAAAAGATGTTCAATAATTTGCATAGAGTTAAGGTATAAAAGAAAACAAGCAATGACATTGTAGGAGTACGGAGTCTCATACATTTATTATCAAAAATGGACGATAACACTCTCTGTTGAAGTCATATTTCCATTAATAACTTTCAGAAAACTGAAGGTATTTTAATGAAAATTTGAAAATATTCACCTTGCTTCATGAGAAATATAATAACATGAAAACAAGTAAAAACACTAGAAATATCTACCATTCAAACAGCACGAATGCGACTCTTCACATTTTGGGATGTGGTTGTCAGTGCAAACGACATCACTGATTGAATTACTTACTGTACTTTTTCAGAACTTTTCGCGTTGCTGGTCGTTATCAAAATGTCCCGTTCGACTTCCGTTAGAATTTTAACTTATAAGCAGTTGATACCCCATGTTTCAATATTCTGTTGCATAATTTTGTTGCCCGTAAATTATTAATTAGTTTTCTTGAATCACCTTGTATTACGGACAAATACATAATTGTAGCATTTGTTTGGGATTTTTAATTTATAAGGGAAAATAAAAATAATTTGATCAATCTGGTTAATGCTTTGAGTTAACTCTAAAACGTGTTTTTATTGTAGAGAATAAATACACCTTCGAGATCCCAAGGGATTAAATTTTAGACGCTCGATAAAAATATCTTTTGCACATATTTAAAATATACACATATCTGTGTGCGTATTTGTTAATATGCAAATATTTGTTTACCTGTGTTTCGTATGCAGATGAATTTTAAACATAGGCTGTAACTTTAATTTTATTTAATGTAAGAAAAAGATAAAAATATATTTATGAATGAATTGAAAAATTTATTTCAAAATGCATTCAGTTTAATTTGTAATAAGTTACTATCAATATATTAAAATCAAACCTAACTTTGAAGGTCAATAGCAGAATAAGAAAGTTGCAGTTTATCAGACAAAATCGAATAATGAATTTCAGTTCATCAAACAAAATCAAATAATCAATTTCAGCTCATCAGAAAAAAGAAAAAAAAACTTTTTTCATTTTTTATTTAATAATTGATTAAATAAGTATTATTCATAAATGATTCAATTAATATTTAAAATAATATTTTGTTATTTAGGTCTAAACGCTTGAATGTACCGTAAATACTCACGTATTTTGTAAAAGTATTTCACTATTTCTTCGGTACTAAAAGTAGGTTTGCAAAAAAAGAGTTTGTCCTAAGTATTATCAAAGGACAACTTTGATAATAAGATAAGTATAACACTTTAATAAAAGGATAATTAACATGAAACAAATTGTATAACAGGTTCGAAAGCTCGTAGATAATTTTTGACATAGGATGGTATATACCGGGTGAACCAAAAGCTCGTTAAAACTTTAAAAAATCATTAAAAAAAGGGAAGAAATTATGATAAAGAAGTGGGATTTGCAAGAAAGAGCGCACAAAGTAGTCAGATTTTTTTTTAGCAGAAAAAAAATAATTAAAAAAGTCACCTGTAGATGGCGCTAACATGCGAGAGATTCAGCAGAATTATGGAAATTAATCCTGCAATAAAAGCTCGTTTTCATAATGTTATAATTACCACATCAAGCGTTCTATCGACATTGTATCTGCCGTGAGGTTTCTGCAATTCATTCCGACATGTTGCATTCAGCTGTAACGAGCGTAGTGAGTCGCCTTAGTTGTGTTGTACAATGTTGTGGAGGTCATGTTGAACAATTGTTATTGTAAAAATAAATGGATGGAGCGTGCTGTTGTCCTATTCATTGTGTTTCAGGTCGTCAGCATCCTCTACTAGTGACATTTTTAACTAAATATTTTTTTGCGGCAAAAAAAAAAAAAAAAAAAAAAAAAAAAACCTGACTACCTTGTGACTACCTAAAACAGGGGACAGTCTTATCTTTCCTCCCCCATTTGAAGAGGAGAGGGGGGGGAGGGGAGACTGCTTTTTTGTCAAACAACTAATTAAGACTTTCAGACTACTTGTTCAAAGACTGAGAATCGTAGAAAAGCTTAGAACTTACAAAAAATGCTGAAGTTACAATTCGGAAATAGTGGTAATTATCTATATATCACAGCAATTAAACGCTACGGATGAACCTAAAAAAGTTAATTTGTTAAATGGAATGATTTTTGTTGAAATCGGGTCATTAGATACGTATTTTAAAAATGGTGTCAAATAATGGTAAACCGGACGCTAGAGTCGCGGTTCACTAAATGCGATATTTATTAAAAGGTTTCCCCCCCCCATCCCCATCCCCGCGAATAATAAAGATAAATACAAAAATCCCTATTCGATGGATAAACATAATAGTTTTATTTATTTGAATATCTCCATAAAACTCGGAGTTGACTTTTAATCTGGCAACCCCCCATTTAGAGTAATTTATTTTCCGTCTGGGTCAATTTCATTTGCGTCTGGTCAGTTTTTGGCAGAAATAAAGAACACTTTCAGTCCAATTTTCACAAAATTTATATTTTTGGAATGAAAAAAATCATCGACGTATATATTCTGAGTTTCGAATCGATACCTCCAATAGTTTTTTAATATTCGAAGATAAGTGAAAATGAGAATATTTCGTTGTCTGGAATTATCAAAACAGTAATTTCTTTTGCAGTTACAATAAAAATAGCCATTTTCCAAGAACATTTTAATGAGTTTTTTGATGCGATGATTAAAGGAGTTTTAATTAATATTTAGGAAAATTTACAAAATTTAAAAATTCGGAGACTCAGGTGCACCAGGAGAGGCCTTGGACTATCCTCACTTAAATTTTCAGACTCCTAGGTGCGCTAGATTTTGCTAGCCATCGCACACAAACAGACACGCAGACACACAGAAAAACAACTTTATTTTATTTATAGATTTAATGAAAAAAAATAGTTGGAAATGAAATATTAATGTTAAAAAGAACCTTTGACTATTTAGTCCTAGATGCTGGGAAAAGACATGTATTTTACTACTTTTCATTTTACATGATGCTTTGTAAATAGTCGCATGTATATTTTAGTTTATTATTTATTTATTTACTTATTTATTTGCAATACTAATATGTAGGTGATGCAACTGTTAAAAATTGATGAAAATAATCATTATATTCAGCAATGTCGAAGAGCCATTTAAAACTTTTTTTTTCGTTATGAATTTTGTTTGTTACATTAAGAGTAAATGTGTAAACACAATAACGTTAATGGACTGTATTCGATTGCTGCAGTTTGATGCATACTAAGTGTTAGAGAAGAACTATGTGTTTATAGATTTATGTGTAAATAATAACAATAATTTTAATAGTAATCCCGATAGAAAGTAATGGTTACGTTCCTATTTTACACGTACAAAACGTAGTTACATTATTTTTATCCGCCTTCTAAAATTTGTTTTTGATATTGATACAATCTTCAATAACATTTTACCTCATATTTAGTGCTTCATTCATTTAGTCATACTTAATATTCGAATATAATAATAATGAAAAATCTTAAAAAAGAAAAAAATAATAATTGAAAAACGTTAAGGGGTTTTTTTATGGGCTGAAATGTATATGTATTTGACTTAAACGTTCCATACTCATTTGAATCTTTAATATAAAGGTGAATTACAATAAATAAACGAGAACAAAACATTAATAAGTATATTGGTATTAAAAACAGTGTATTTTATATACCAAAATCATACGACTTTTTTTTTCAGAAACATGCACCTTTATCATTTCTAAATAGCACAGTTTATTAACGTATCGTTCATAGTTTATGGAAATCGTTGGGAAATGGTAAGATTGGATATGGTAGGGTTGAAAAAATGGTTGGAAGATGGTAGGTGCAGATATCTCTCTAATTCAAGGCGTATTTCAGTAGCGAAAGGTTGGACCGCAGTTGGGCCCTTGTTGGCAAATGGTGCGTTGTCTAATGGTATGGCAAGGTGTACATTTCTTAGTATAAGCGACAGTTAGCCAGAAATTAGTCAATGTTAGTCCAATCATTTTGTACTACTTGAAATTTCGAATCCCGTCATTATGTGACTGTCAGTGTTTTCTAATGTAAATAATTAACTCATTTTTTATAGTAATAATCAATTGTTAATAAAATTTAATTGGTAAAGTATGGAGAATTCTCGTTGTTTTTTACGCATCATTTCTTTCTAATCAATATAGTTGTATAATGAAAAGCAAGCTGGGTGTAATCAACTTAAAACGTTTAAAATAAAGTTTATGGTTAATAAATAATATTTTAGAATATTTATGTTATAACATGCTGTTGATATTTAGCTTTCCTTAAATTACAAGAAAAGAATCATTCTTAAGAATCATCTTCATTAAAATATGTATATATGTACTACGTTTGAGTGAAAGTGTACAATGTACAATAGGCAGTTTAAAAGTCATTAATGTAAAGTTTTTATGTAACATTAAAACTAACTATGCGCAATGTTAATGACATTTTTAAGGGGAAAGCTGTTCTTACCTTCAAACACATGTTGCAAATATCTGCTATTTTTTTACTGCAGATTATTCTTACTTATGTTTTGGAGTAACTTTGATAAATCCTAATGAGTTTCTTTCTCAGCTTGAAAGTATTTTTAATTACTTAAACTACTTTTAATTACATTAAATGTCAAAAGAAGTCAGGTTTTTTTTTTCGAGCAAATGCATGCTTTTGATGCTTTTTAGGGAGCGGAACTAAATTGCACTTACGTCCAAAGAAACATTTTTAAAAAGCAAAAGAATCTCATGCTTTCTCTAAAAAAGGGAGAATACAAACATGCAAAAGAACAAGATTCATTCCAGAATTCCTTATACTTTTCTAAAAAAAATTAATGATAGTGATTCTTTAGGTTACCAAAAACTGAAATAATGAAATTTTACAAAATTATGTTTTACGATTTTAACATTTTTTTATGCTTAAGACATTGCGATAATTAAATAAAAATTGTGGTAAATTATAAGTTTTTTTTTCATAAAAATATTGCATCGAAAAGAACTAGCTTTCAAAAGCTAAAGGAAAAAAATTAAATCTGGTATCCTTTTTTTTTGTTTCTGTCAAAGAAGCATAAAATTCCGCTTAGATAAAATGTAAATTACAGAAAACAAATGCTACTTTTTTATAAGAAAGTTATTGAAATAACTATCTTGTATAATAAAGTAATTTAGTATGCATTTCATTTATTCTAACAATCCCAATCTAATATTCACCAATTTAAATATCAGTAAAGGCGAAAACCGTTAAACAACTTAACTGATACTTGTCCTTATTATGTGTTAAAAGAAGTATGTAGAAGTTTAAGAAAACTATAACATTAAATTATTGCATACATTAATTAACTGTGTATTATATGTATTTTTAGAAAGTTAAAAAACTTACAGAAAAAGATAAGTAATGTTAAAAAGTGTCTAAAAACTTTTATCTGTCAGGTACAATAAATTTTATATTGCACATTTAAAATTACAATTTCTCTAGCTGTAATTTAGTCTCTAGCAGACTATTTTAAAGTCAAATTTATGTATTTTAAATAATGCCAATAAGAATTTAGATAACACAGCAAATTTTAATAAGATAAATATTTTAAAAAGTAGAAAATTTTTATTATCTCTTTACGCATGATAGCTTTTATTATGTTAAAAGGGGCATAACGAAATATTTTCACTAAAAAAATATCTCTCATTAAACTTACATTAGATTTACATTAATAATTTAGAAGATTAGAGAGATTTTTAAAATAGTGTTTTATTATTTAAATTATTCAAATATTGTTGTCAATATAAAAAAAAGCCTGAAACTATTGATGAAATAAGTCAGTTTTAATGAACATATCTCCTCAAGATTCCAAGTTGTTATGACATGCTTTAACTTGTCTCGTGTGTCCTTTCGGCTCAAATATTACAATCCAATTTTAATAACCTTCCTGTGCTACAATTAACTTAATTTTTGTTAGTGCCACGTACGTTTCCTGGCAATAAAATATTACGTAATACAAATATTTGAATTTTGCCTCCGCCACCCCTTAGGTGGCAAAAACGTTTGTCTAATTATGATCGAAAATGTAATGACGTTTGTGGTCACGTAAATGTCATTGTGGCTTCAGAAATAAGCTGATGTTCTTCCATTGAACAGTGGTATGGTTGGTAGATGCGCCATCTTTCAATTCCGTGCAGGGTTGGATTGATGTGTGTTCGAACCTCAAGCGGATGTTGATCGATTTTTTTCCTTGCCAGGAAGCTGGATTTAAAATTGTATATCTTACTTATTTTATTTTAAACAAACTACTAAGGAATCACTTGCAGTTTAATTTCTTTGTTTTAAAAAAGGTACTTTTTGTAATCAATTGTCCTACAATTTTTTTTCTTTTTAAGTATATTATAATAAAAGTATGTATTTAAAACATTTTTTACGTCTAATTTATTATCTAAATTTCATAATTTATCTTCATATATAAGGGGAGGAAAATAAAGACGGATTTTGTTTTTATTTATTTATAACTTGGAGGACAAACAATTTTTTTTAACTATCGACATTTTGACAAAACTGGTGTAACGTTGTGACAACCATCACGCTAGTATAATTTTAACATATTGAATGTTTCCCCATGCTTTGTTAGAAATACAAGTAATCATTGTTCTAAACTTCAGAAAACTAGTAACTGAGATTTCATAATTTGTAAAACTAGCTTCTGTCTCAGAGCACAATATAGTAAAATTAAACACAGCGTATTCTCAATTTTATTAACGAGTAAAAATCATTAAGAACAATTTTAGGTATCGAGCAAAATTAAACGGCCATTTAAATTATTAGGATAAATCCAGGTTAGATGCCCCATCGGGTTAGTTACCCTAGTTACTGTATTTCAGCTATTGGATGTGTGGCAGAGCTAGTGACGTTCTTCTACTCTCAATTGTTATAAAAAAAAACGTAGCAGACAAAGTTACAGCTATTTAGATATTCAAATGAAAATTAACTTCATAAATGAATATAAGTTTGGCTTTTGTTTTATGTTATAGTAAAATAGAGACAAGTATAAAATTAAACATAATGTACTTAGTAGATATTTTTTATGAAATATTTAGTGAATGGTTTTGAAACAGGTATCGAGTAATGCATTAATTTTAGGTTTCAGCCATATTTGTTCCCACTTTCAGAGCTACTGGCGGGGCATCTATTCCTGATTAAAAGGATACATGCCTCACTTGTATCAAGGAAATATGCTTCACCTGGGAGGTGGAATAAGACGCTCTATTTATAATTATCCAATAACTATGTTGTGTGCGATTTTTTTTCTCATCTTCAGTATTTTGAGAGTCTTCTTTCGGTTGACTATGGCCCTTCCGAGGGTTATTATTACCGAACAAGCCAAGGAACGTTGTTGGTACTATTAAAATTGCGATTTAAGCAGGGATTCAAAAAATCAGTTGTTATATATCAGAAAGTTGGTTCAAAAAAGTGCAATTCCCTCACATTTTTTAATGAGAAATATTTAAGTTCAGAACATTTCAATTTACGCATTCCGTACTTTCCCTCTCTTTATATCACAATATATACACAATCATTAAATAGAAATCTAAAATCCCTTAAGCATATCATTCTCACAGAAAATTCAGAAAGTCTATACCGGAGCAATCATACTTGTGATATAATCCTTCTTGATGCTTCTTTATTTATTAAAATTATTTCTTTTTGTTGGCAATTTTTCCCTCCTCCCCTTAATTTAAATTACATAAGTTTAACATTCTATAGAATATATATAAAATATTTTGAACTCATTCATTGACAAACATAAAAATCTAACGCATTTAATTTGAGATTTTGAAATTTGCTTCCCGAATTGGCTTCAAATTTTGCATATCCATTTATTCGAAGAATTGGGTCTGTCAAATATCCTATAATGTGGAAGTGTAATGCAAAATTAGTATATAGAGTAAGAAAAAATCATAAATTTGATGTAAATAAGTTATTAAGTCAAATTAAAATCCATATTTTAAATTATAAATGTTAATTATTTATGCTTCCTATTATTCTATATATGGGGCATATATCCCGATCAAGTAAGGTGTCTAACCCTGAGATCCGAGATATAGGGCCAAAATGATTGATTAAGTTTTTTGACAAAAACACTATTTTATATGCGATTTATATTAGAGTAATATTTTTATGATGTTCTACATAAAATGTGGAACAGATAGGTTATATTTGCACTACAAAAATGATTTCTATAAAAAAAGAAAAATGAAGCACGGCTTAAGTAGGGCAACTATCCGGGACTTATCCTAGTGTTTTTATAAGGATTAAATCTCACTATTATGTTATAGGTTGATAATGGGTAAAAATGTAAGTTTGAAAAGCAAATATTTTTCATTAATATATTTTGCTCATGTTATGGATTAACTGTATTACGAAGCAAGCAATACCACTCAACATATCATTTTATGATCTGATAAAAGATAGTATTTAAAAATAAATAAATACTGGCTTTAGCAATTATATATACTTTTAAAGATGTATTGTGAATACTTCTTTATACCCACATACACACATATATCTGTTCATATATGCGACTAACTCTGTTTAAAGGGTCTGGATGCATTGGTTACTCATTAAAATTATTGCTTTGAAACACATCTGATGGTTGTATTTCTGATATTTTTTAATGAAGCATGAACAATTCCAGAAGAGTATGTGGTCCTATTGTGACATATACTGCTAATTGAATAATATAAATGCATAATTTTGAGCGTGAAAATGTGTAAGCAACAGCTTGATATTTCTACTGATGAGGAACTTGTATAAAGATTTTTACGTCTACTATAAATAATTTTTAGCATTACCTTGTAAAACATTACAAAGAAACAATTCATGGCCATTTCAGTATGCTCTAGAACTGCTTAAAAAATGTAACTACCTTCGTGCCATTATTTTCAATATATCTAATATTTATTGAACTATTTTATTGTCATACAAAGTATGTGGATTATCACTTTACTAATTGTCACTTTACTTTTATTGTCGTTTTACTCATGATCAAATCAGGATCTACTCAGGATCACCCATGTGCTATTATTTCCAATATATCTAATATTTATTGAATTATAATATTATCGTATTACTCATGATCTAACATGAAAAAATAATCATATAAATTATTTTATCTTCAATTAGGACGATCTTTTTGCAATCCGTATGCAGATATTGGCTGAAAATTTTCAGCTTTTTTTTTAAATATTATTTTTTAGCAATTTCTTGTAAAACTTTCAAGGAAACAATTTAAGTCAATATCAGTTCAAATACTGTGTTGCTTTTATAAAAATCTTTGTACTTTGTTTCGCAATCTATTATAAGATTGTAAAATTAATATTATCGCTTTTCTTATCATCCTTCCTTATGTACTGAAAGTTTTTGAACAAAGTTGAACTATGTTTCAGTAAATATTTGTGAAATAAGATTGAAATATTTAAATATTTCTCAACTGCACAAAATAATTTTTTTCATATTGAAGTAAGTACATCTCAAAATTTAGTTGTTTTAAAATAAAGATTCGATTACTACTTGTAAAAACGTTCTCATGTAGAAATAGTAAACTTCAAGACAGATAATTCTATGCATTTTTATGAAGACATAGAATCAAGTGAAATAATTTAACAGTAGTATGCGACTAAAATATTATGACCATTCCTCACTCCTATATTCTCTGGCTTTGATGACAACAAATATTCTTAAGATTGGTTTTAAGATCCATCCAGTAATGCACACAGATATGCTTCGCGATACTCTGATTTGTATTGCGCTGCAATTTGTTGTGTTATAGCTATTCGGTTAAAGCAAACAATGCGTGTAGGCCGCCTGACCCGGTGTTGTTTACAAGCAATTTTCGCTCACAATTCCAGTTTTTGCTAGATTTCTTTAGATTAGAGGAAATTCTTTTAAGACTGCAGATTTTGTAGTACGAGAAACGCAAAAAAAAAATTAGCGATTTCTCATGTACTTAAATTAGCCTTTCTGTCACCCGCAATAATTTTTCATCCAAAGTCACTCAAATCTCGAATCTATCTTTCCCATGGACAGACAAAAGTTCTCTAAAGCCTGTGACTAAGCGCAAAATTTTTATCAGAAAATCCAGTGTATTACATCAGCGCACATGCTGCACCGACGAGTGTAAGTGTTAATGAGAAGTAGTCATAACTGTCCACTCAGTGCATGCTATTTCAGAGACCGAAAGTTACCAAGGCTAACGAAAAAGAAAGGCTATCGCGGTTCTTTTCGCGTATCTTTTTTTACAGACCGCCGGAGTCACGTGATGCTCGAATGCACCAATGAAGGTGTACGAAAAGAGCATCACGTCACTCTAGCGGTCTGTAAAAAAAGATAAGTGGAATGCACCGCGGTAGCCTGTCTTTTTCGTTAGCCTCGGAAAGTTACAGTATGACATCATACAAGTAAAATATTAATCTTCATACAGTTAGTGAAAATACATTTAGCACTTTATACATTTAACGGAAGTGTCCCAGACAATTTCATAAACGAAGAGCACGAAAACAAAAGAAATTGTAAAAGAAAGGAAAATATCTTACATTCATTCATTACCTTTCTGTGAAGCAAGGCATTTTTTTGTATAGTAAATGTATCCCAAAATATAATTTCAGCATTTGTAATATTTGTCTGCACTTTTAAATTGTGTCGTTTATGTAATATAAAGTAAAATATGTTAATCGACCATCAAAGAGATACTTCATAGTAATTCATTTTTAACGAAAAACTATTCAACTCGTCTTTAAGCCTTCGGACGTATGATAACTTATAAAATAGGCTTGAAATGATATTCACTATTTGTTGGAAACAGATAGGCTATGTAGTAATTCCATAAGTACTCGGCTGTTGACGGTTGGATCAATATAACGAAATGCGTACATGTCAGCTTTAACTTATTGATTCCCTAAAGGAAGCAAACATTTGAATACCTTAGAAAAATTTCCTGCTGTTTATAAGCACCTCCGAGTGAAGATGATCTCCATGCTTTTCTTCAAAATCAAACTGTTTCTTGAGTCAATCTTAATAAAATAAATAAAATAAAACTGTTTTCATTTTTAACTCTACAATTATTTGTAAACTACGTGTTAAAGTTAAACAACATAAGTTTGATTATTACCATATATTTTTTAAATTTATTTTATTAAGTATATCATGTACCAGGATCCGTAAATGTTTTATATTTGAATAATATATTCGTATGCACTTATCATAAAAATAGTACATAAATATGTAAATAAAGTAGTAAATGAAAATACATAAAAAATAATAAAAAGAAAAATAGAAAAGAAGTGATATTTTAAAGTAGTATATTAATTATGTCTTATAATTAGGTTTTATTTATTAGAAATTTAGGAAGACGTACTTAATAAAGAAATAAAAAATAAATGCTTTTTTTTTTTTTTTTTTTTTTTTTTTTAATACAATTTAAATGGGAAAATATTAATTTTGAAACATTTTAAAAAGAAAAAGGAAATTAAATATGTGACTGCATCACAATGGCCACGATAACAGCATTTATCTGCCTAGGCGTGGAGTCGAACAGAGATTGGATGTCATTTACGGGTACAGCAGTCCATACACCTTCAACACTATGCCACAGTTCATCAACCGTAGTGACTGGCGAGTGGTGGCATGCCAGTCGCTCAGCAGCCATTGACCAGACCTTTTCATTTGGTGAGAAATCAGGAAAACGTGCTGGCCAGGGCAACAGTCGAACATGTTTTGTATCATGGAAGGTCAGGATAGTACTGGCAACATGCGGTCGTGCGTTGTATGTTGAAAAGTAGAGTTCCGGTGACATCGAAGATAGGGCAGAACTACGGGACGTAACACATCAGAAATGTAACGGCTGCTGTTGAAATTGCCGACAATGCGAACAAGAGGTTACCGAGACGTGTATCCAATGGCACCTCATACCGTCACTTCAGGTGATATACCAGTATGATGATGTCGAATGCAAGCTGGCAATGTGCGTTTTCCACGATGCTGCCAAACAAGGATGCGGGCATCATGATGCTATATATGACGCAGGAATGGCGTCTTACGTCGTTTTTTCAGATGAATACAGGCTCTGTGTGTATCATAAAGGTCGCATCCGTGTTTGGTGGCATCTTTGAGAATTCACTTTGCCATACTGAATTCGACATCATCATACAGGCCCATAACCTGCAGTTATGGTGAGCGTTGCCGTTGAATACACGTCTTGATAACTTCTTGTTCTCATTGCCGACAGTCTGAACAGCAGCCGTTACGCCGTCACGCAGTGTTTCTGCCCGTGGTTCTGCCCTAGCTTCGAGGCCTCTGGAACTCTACTTTTCAACGATACAATGCACGCCCGCATGTTTCTCGTACTATTCTGACCTTCTTTGATACATGTTCGACTGTTGCCCTCACCGGCACGTTCTTCTGATTTCTCACCAAATGAAAATGTCCTGTCAATGGCGAGACTGGCCCATCACCACTTGCCCGTCACTACGGTTGATGAGCTGTGGCATAGCGCGACCTACGTTATACACGACTGGAGCATGACGTTTAAAACGTCACATGGAGTGGATCATTTTTACGCTGCGATTGGTTCAAAACTGTGGGCGCGCCGCTTTGCACCAATCGCGGTGTAAAAATGATCCATTCCATGTGATGTTTTAAACGTCATGCATTGGCCGTGGATAACGTAGGTCGCGGTTGAAGCTGTATGGACTGCTGTACCCGTACGTGTCATCCAATCTCTGTTCAACTCCATGGCTAGGCAGATAAATGCTGTTATTGCGGCCAGGAGTGGCAATTCTGGGTAGTGTTTTCTCAGGAACTATACCTCCAAATTTTCTGAAAATGTAACCACTTGTCCTTCCCATTGTAATGTATTTGTCCAATAAATATCATTCTGTTATTTGCATTCCTTCATGGTGTTGCATTTTGGATGGCCAGCAGTGTATTATTAAGGGAAAATCATATAACAATTTATATATGTAAAGAAAATGTATAATAAAGTATACAATGAAGCTGTTTAAAAATGTATAGTTGGAATGATTTTCATTCCTATTATGTATGCAGAAAGAATAGGTGTATCTATTTCCTTCATTTGCTTGAACTCGCCCTTGATCACAAAAAGTAAGGTACTTATGAATTGTTTCAGCATTGGGGAGTTACATAGACGTCTTATTACTTTTTATGTAAATTTTAAATTTAGTGTCATTTTTGTACATTTTATTTTTTGTTCAATGTTTACACAATTATGCTAAGAATTATGTGAATATTTGGCTTAGTAAAAATATAATAATATGTAAGGGAAAGCTAGGATAGTCTGCACACAATTCAAAAGAATAGCAATAAAAAATCTAAATATTATTTTTTTGCTAAACTATTCATGAATATTTTTTACTTCATTTGTTTTTTATACATTTCCATTGCTATTTTGTTGTTATGTTGCAATTTAATAGAGCAGTTGTAATAAAACCAAGAATGTTATTTTGCGCAATCTCTCCTTACAGGGTTGGTGTGATTGCGCGCATGGGTAAGAGAGATTGTTACTAATAATAACTACAATTAAATTGTTAACAATAATAATTACACTTAAACAGAGCCCGATTAAAGTCCTATGGGGCCCAAGGCCCAGAAACTTTTTGGGGCCCCTCAAATAAAAATAGTAGCTGGAAGGTTTTTCGAGGATTATTATTAGATATTATGATACAGTTGCCAAGTTAAGGAAGATCTTTTTGTTTTGTTTTTGAGAAAATAATTGCATAAAACTTAACTTTTAAAAACTTTTTCTAAATCATTTTACTCATTTTCGGGCCCCCATCGTCGGTGGGCCCAAGGCCGTGGCATAGTTGGCCTGTGCGTTAATCAGGCCCTGCACTTAAATGACATTGCTGTAAGGTTTTTGTGAACAATTATTATTGTATTAGGAGTGACTATATCAAACTAATGATTAAAGAATCAGAAAAAAGAAATAATTTTAAAAACGATTAAAAAAATTTAATTAAAGAAAAAAAAATAAAGAATCAGAAAAAACAATTCCAGATAAGATTACAAAATAAAATTATGTTACTTAATAATACGTTTAATTTAAAATTACTCCATTTTCATTTTTCATTTTTTTATGTAAATTTACCAATAAGCTGCGTAATCTCTCCTAGCATAGAAACTAATGGGAACACTGCGCCATCTCTCCTAAGTAGCAGATGCGCAAACTATCCAATTTCGGTAGGAGAGATTGCGCGGCCTTTTATTTAAACATGACCTCTTCTAAAACGAACCTTTGATGTTCACATTATTAGTCTAGATTAGTGGTTTATAAGAGATCGTTTAAGTGTAAAATATTTTGTACTATTGACATTGTATAAAAATTCTGATGAATAGCTATGAAAATTCAAGCACGTACTTTGGGAAAACAAAACAAAATAGCAATACTTGATCTTAGACGCTCAAAGCAATCAACGTGCACTTTCAAGTAGACACTCCACTACTGTTGTTATACAACTACATGGAATCGCTGCGCGCTCACTCTACTCCTTCCCCCCGAACCTCTATGTGCGCAATCTCTCCAACCGCGTCATCTCTCCTGGCTTTACCTTAACTGACATACGCGCCTTACATGAAAGCAATTGAACACGAAAGCAATTAAAAAATTGATTACTATGAATGCAAGGCGTGAGAAATTTTCTATGGAAAAGTTTTCAAAGTATTAAATAGGAATTTATTCAATTATCGATGCTGTATTTTCTTTGTTTTCGTGTTCGCCCCAGGGTTGGTGGCTTACGGGAAATATTCCAACTTTTGCTGCGTTTGTAGCCTTGTCCAACATGTTATAGTGAGAAAGTTCCAGGCTGCGTATTGTTGCAAAGTGGTTCAGTTGGTAGAACGTCAATGTGCGATACTGATGACCCGGGTTCGAGTCCCAGCTTGGGTAATCTTTCACTATGTTGGCTATACGCCTATTAAGCAATTAAAAAAAATTATTATTATGAATGCATGAAATGAGAATTTTTCTATGGAAAATTTTCCAAAGTATTAAATAAGAATTTACTCAATTATCGATGCTGGATTTTCTTTAGTTTCATGTTCGTACCAGGGTTGGTGACTCACGGGAAATATTCCATCTCGTGCTGCGTCTGTAGCCTTGCCAACGTGTTATAGTGAGAAAGTTCCAGGCTGAGTATCGTTCCCAACTGGTTCAGTTGGTAGAACGTCAATGCGCTATACTGATGACCTGGGTTCGAGCCCGGCTTGGGTACTTTTTCACTATGTTGGCAATACGCCTATTAAGCAATTAAAATTTTGATTTTTATGAATGCAAGGCGTGAGAAATTTTCTATGGAAAAATTTCCAAATATTAAATATGAATTTAGAAAACCAAATAGTTTAAAGGCTTCAAAATACGATTTCATCATTGATTTGACATTTCATAACGAACTAGAATTCGTTCACAACCACAGATCACTCAAATTTTGGTGTCTTTTTAAAAATAAATTCAAATTCTTGTCAGAAAAAAACATATATAGTTTACTGTCTTCCTTAACAGCATTTCTCTGTGAAAAAGAATTCACCGCTTTCACCTCAATCAGAACTAATTACAGAAGATTTTTAAATGCAAAACTAGATATTAGTCTGTAATTATGAGCAACCGAACTCAATACCTTGTTAACAATATTATCACAGGTTCACATAAAACCAACACACTGCATATGTAAAATCTATTGAAATACAATGTTTTTTATATTAAATTTTAAAGAAATGTATGACCCTCTTCTTGTGCTCTGTAGCAATACATCTAAATGTCTTTAATTTGTAAAATATGTCTTACAATAGGCTAGAGAGGATCCGTCATTGAAATTATCTTTAAATATATATCTACGAGTCACAAAGGTTAGGAACCGCTGTCCTAAGTTATCCGCTGTCACGTATAAAATTATTTTAATATTTTTGACATAGAGATTACCTTTTAAAGATATTGAGAAACATTTGTTTAAATTGATCCCAACAAGTTAAACTATTAAAAATATTTGGTGACTGTTTTCTCCAATTAGCAAAATATTCATATATAAATAACATGTTAAATTGATTCATAAATAATAATAAGTAAGCATTTTGTAGTTTTTATTTAGGTGATTGTGAAATTTTGTTGTTTTAAACTGATGTGTTGAATATGATTCTCATCAGGAAATATAAGTTGTTTTTGAAAAAAATATATTTTACGCTGTTAGAATAAAGCTATCAGTAAATTCTTCAGAATTATTTTTATTTTACACTTGAAATTTAATTCTCTCTACACTATCCAAATAATAAAGAATAAAATTTTATAAAATTAGCATTTAGAAAAATTTAATAATTCTTCCATCTTACAGAAATATATCACGAATCTGAAAACTAAAATTTCTGTTGAAAGGAATTTATAAAACTTCTCTTTGCTTGTTCAAAGATGCTATTACCAAGAAACATCTATTACCATCTCATTCAATACACAACCCTGTATGTTGCATGATATACAGCAATAATTCTCACTGGGATAAGTACCTGTTTTCAGATACCTCCATCACTCATTAAAAACGCATTTTGAACATTAGAATTTCCCATAGGACAGTCACTGGCACTGAATTTTCTTGTATCGTGTCAAAAGTATATTTAACGAATAACAAAACTTTTCTTTAATATTTTTTATGTTTTGGGGTTCAATTCATTTGTATCTTTTTTTCTTTTTAACATTATAATGAACTAGATGTTGTTTACATGGATTTAAAATAGATGTATTGTAAAAGATAAAGATAGATTATCATATTAAACAGTTTTCATTAGAACTATTGCAGAAAATTTTACATATATTTAGACATATTTCAATTAAGTATTACAATGTTAATAATATAGGTATATTAAATGTTTTAGAAATCAATAAAAGTTTTAAATTTTTATTACTGTACAAATTTTTATTACAGACTTTATTGCCTATTAAGTGATGTAGAGCTTATCTGTATGATTTGTCTCAAAATAAAATGATAACAAATCAGATACATAATGCAAAATGTTCTTTACGACAGTTTAACGAACTTGTAATGACGGTTTAAAAAATATTTTCCTAAAACGAAATAGAAAATTAAACTCCGTTTAAAGATTCATACCATTTTTTTTACATCGACGGAGAAATTCACAGTGAAAGAAATAGGACTTTGCGGTTAATAAGGAACTGTTAAATGAACTTATAATAAACATACCAAACTAATTTCTATAAAATATTAGTCTTACATTGTTTATTCTAACTAAAAATAGAATCATTATTTCAAGTTTTTTTCTACTAACACTATTTTTAATAATTTTATTTTTCCTGAAATCCTTTACTCTTGTGAATATTTTAATTAAAAAAAATGAAATCTTCTAACCTTTAATTAAAAAAAAGTAATTGGTAATATATAATCAAAATATGCAATCAAGATGAAGCAGTCAATAAAGTCTCCAAATCTAATCTTTAAAATTAAGAATTGAAAAATCAGTTAAAATTACGTCATATTGCCACAATCATATACCTTTTTCTTTTTAGTTTTATCAATGTTAAAATGCATTTCAAGCTAAGCATAACGTCATTTTCACTGGCGCAAACTTTTCACCGGTACTTTTGTGCTTAAACACCATGTACGCAAATAAAAATATTTTTGGTATTTAACTGTAATGAAAAAATGGCATCAACAAAGTTATAATACATAATGATAAAGTAAACCCAATGGACAATATTCCCGCAACGTCACAATAAGTATGAATATTTATTCGCTTATAAAACACGCGGATAAATATTTTTACCGAAATTTAGCTTGCAAATTAAAAAATTCGGCCTAAAAGCCACGTGCTTTTAATATTTATTATTTCTCTTTTATCCTCGCAACAGTGGACGCTATCCGATTGCCGACTTTAAGTAAAAGTTTAATTTAAAATTACGGCTAATTAATTAAATTTTCTAAAAAACGAATGCACGATAACAAATCTGTGTCCAAATATCTTTCATTTAAAAAAATAATGATGCAATTTGATGCAGTAGCTTGTTTCCACGGACTGACGAAAGAAAATTCTTAGCATTTTAAAAATACAGAATATTTTTACATAATTTTTTTTTCTTATAGTCACAAGAGTATCTTTCATAACTAGGTTTTATTTTTGGTATAAATCCATTAGTTCAAAAATCCATTAGTTATAAAAACTGAAACGTGCTTATATATGCTAAAAGTGAATGAAAAAAGGAAATAAAAATGTTATTGAAAACTACAAAAATGTATTTACTTACAATTTTTACATTTACAATAAGCAAAAACCATCAAAACAGTAAAAATTATTTTATGTATGAACTATCTACATGTTCCAGCCTTTTTCAAGACAAATGAGAATTTTCTGTATTTTTATGTTAACCGGGTGCCAGTGATCTCCAGAACTTTTTGAATCTTGCCATCCCTTTTTTCATCGCCAATCGTTTAACATTAGCTAATAACAAGTAGCCATTATTTTTACATTGCAGTGTAATATAACTTACTTAAAAAATGCTAAAATGTAATCATGATAAAATACGTAAAAATGAACATATCAATACAAATAACAAAATCTGACGTAATCGGGTCTATTAATAAGTAAGCTTAGTCCATTACAAAAATTTTAAAATAAGATACAACATAAACTAGCAACATTTTATTTAATAATGAAAGCATTATATCTAATTTTATATACACAAAAGTAGATATTTGCGTTATATAAGATCCCAAAATATTTTTATATCATTTAGAATATGTAAACATGTATCGTCAGTTTTGTTCAAGTCATTGTTCAATGGATCGTTAGTTGTTTGCAATTCAAACAATGCTAATTGAAACAATATTTGGCAAATTATCACTGGCCCCAGCTTAAATACTAGTACCGAATTTTCTACAGATGAACGATCTATAATATAATGATTTGAAACGTCGTCATTCATATTTTTCGTGTTCTATTTCAGATTAATCACGTTAATTTAATTTAATTTTTACTTTGTTGTTTATTTTCATACTCATGTAAAAAATAAAATAATATAACTTGAGTAATCTGATCTGAGTTAGGACCTGAAAAGTGTGATTGATGGTGTCTCATATCACTGCGTTATAAATCGTGCAATTGTTGAAAATTCTCATTTGTCTTGAAAAGGGCTTCAGTGAAGCCGAAACATCTAAACAGTTTTTACATACAATTTTTTTAAGTCCTTTTATGGTTTTTATTTAACACATTTTAGCAATTAATGAAGTAAATATTGTCTATCAGTGTTCGGTTTTTTAACACTTACCAACCTAGTTGAAAAGTGTTTATGACTTCGGTTTGTTTGGCCGTATGGCCGTCTGCCGTCTGGCCGTCTCTCCGTGCAATAACTCCCGTAAATATGCTCAGATTGCTTTGCAATTTTTATATGTTATTGTCGTTATCTATAGCACGTTCCCTATTTCAACTGAAGTGTGTAGCACTTATAGTTTTTTTACAGGGACACTCAAAAAAATTCCGTTACATTACGGTCTATGGGTAAAAATGATTTGTGGTTTATTTTATTGATGTTACACAATTGCAAACACATTGTAGTTGATATATATCACTAAGGTGTATTACATGAAGCTTAATATGGAATGGAGTGTGCATAGCACTTATAGTTAATTTACAGGGACAGTCAAAAGAATTCCGTTACATTACGTCTATGGAGAAAAATCGTCTGCGGTTTATTTAAATAATAGTTCACTATTTTAAACGCATTGAAATTTATATATAGCACTAAGGTACATTACAAGAGGCTTACTACAGAATATTGTGTGTATAGCAGTCATCGTTCATTTACAGGGACACACAAAATAATTCTCTACTGACTGTTAACAATAATTCCTGGAAGTGTGTTTTAAGTTACTGAATGCGATTTTAAATTTAGCTCACTTTTTGTTTATTACGTGGTGTGTATAAATTTTGTACATCATATACAGGGAAGCACAAAAGTTCGCGAACACATTTCCGTTTATTGACAGAAACTCCAAAAGGATAATTTTAAACTGTGCTAAACGTTTCTTAACTGAACTAAAATTTAGCATCCTATGTAGTATATATACAAATCTATAGTTCATATACAGGGCTGAATAAAAGTTTTCGGATATTTTTCCGAATATTGTATACGTTGGAAATTCCTAAAATTATGTTTTTAAATATGTTATGCGTTTTCCAAATTGTTTACTTAGATGTTATCTTTCAGTTTATTAAACGGTATGATTTGTAAAATTATTTTGGCAGCGTTTTAAAGTGTTACAGAATCTATGCTTGACGCATGATTTTTCGTTCTTGTTTATATATTAGCACGAATGTATTCATATTTACTTTTTTTAAATGTATTCAGTTTATTGCAAAATTCATCCTTACATCTATTTCATATGCCTTTTCTATTATGTAACGAAAGATTCTTAATTTAAAAAAAAAAATCTGTTTTTTACAGTTCCTTATGTATATGAAGTTTAAGCAGTTTAACCCCTTAATGGTCGTGTCCGTGATATTCACGGATTCTGTAGGATACTTTTTAAAAATTCAAATTGCTTGATTCCCACCAGTTTTCTAATACACCGCAATTGGCATTATTCTGTCATTATTTTATCTGCTATTGAATAAAGTGAATATTTCTACTTCAGAAAAGTAAGGGCAATCAAACAATCTGAATTTTAAAAAAAGCCTACACTTATCGGGCGTGACCATTAAGGGGTTAAAGGTAGCAAAATATAAAACAAAATTTTCGAACCAAGAAAAATTAATATAAAGGTTGGAGGCGAAATGAGAAAAAAGCCATTTTCACATATTTATAACTATCAGGTGTTTATAACTATCAGGTTAGTGCTTCGCCAGACTTCTGTGACATAACCTTCATTGGCCTTATTGCAATCCACTCTTGTCAGTGATAAATGATGATTGGTCTCAGTAGAAGCACCCAGTGCCTAAACAGCAACAGAAAATGAACAGGGATATCTAAATACATTTTAAGTTAAAGAATGGATAATTGATATTTTCATTATATTTCTCCAAGTGTAGGGTGCCGAGTCCCTTTAAGAGGCTATACAGGGTGTCCCATCAAAACCGTTCAAACTCTGCACAGCCAGATTTCTCGCTTGGAGTACATGAAAAATGACCAAAGAGCTATACATCTATGACCCATAGTTTTGAGAAAAATTAGAAATATTACGTCATATCCAGTGAAAGCAAAAAAAAACTTCATGAACATCGTTATTTGTATATGTTTACATTGGAAAATGCTCAAAAGTACATGTCGACGCACCGTACGCGCGCCGTGGAATGAAGTCAATCAGCCGTTTGAATCTTATTTAAAAGGCTGCATCTATTAACTACCAGTAATCTTCGTATGGTGATAATTTATTCCGCTCGAAAATGTTGCGACATGTACTTTTTCTTTGGTCTTTCTATGTAATAGTAATTCCTTACGAATTGCTAAGGAGTATGTCATTCATGTTTACAATAAAGTTTTTTTTTCTTGCATCGGATACGACGTCATACTTTTCTTTTGCATTTTTCTCCAAAACTACGCATTCTAAAGGTATACACTTCTTTGGGAATTTATTATGTATTAAAAGCGAGGTATCTGGCTCTGCAGAGTTTCGGCGGTCTGGATAGGACACCCTGTATAAACATTAAAAAATATATATTGCATAAGAAATACTCAGACATAATACAACATCCTCAGTTACGTGAAATAATATCTAAGTATTTTGTTCAGCGGATTTGTTACACTAATGATATTTCCTATTAGAAAGTACAGGGTGACAAGAAATAACTTGGACGAAGTTTCAAACCAAAAATCTGTAACTACCACTAAAGTTATAAAGTTATTGTCATAGGGAATTGATTCTAAAAAGCTACTAAACAGGTGAAGTTAGTTAGTTGTGATAACCATTATAGTTAACAAACGATCTACCATACTTGAATTACATAATCAAGGAATGAAACAATGTGAAATTGTTCAACGATTGAAAGTGCCTAAGTAGACGGTTTCATACGCAGTCAAAAGGTTTAAAGAACTCGGACATGATGGTGAAGGGCCAAGAAGAGGAAGAAAGCGCACAATTAACACAGCAAGAAACCGGGTAGTTATCAAAAAGCGAGTTCAACGAAGTCCTAGGATTTCAATGAGAAATTGTTGCTAGACAAATGAAGATCAACATAGAAACAGAGTAGAGCTTGGTCTTCTTGAGCAAGAGTAAAGATTGGTCTTCTTGAGCAAGAGTAGAGCTTGGTCTTCACCCTTAAATAATGAAACAGGCTCAAAATCTAACAGCAGAGAACAAACGCACATGACTTCAAAGGTGTAAAGAACTGTTAAGGTGGGCCGCAGGCAAAAATTTGTCTTCACAGATGAGAAACTGTTTTCGATTAAACAAGCTCACAATAGCCATAATGATAGAGTTTGGACAGCAGAAGCACCTGGACCTTCTTGCATTGTTGAACGGCGTCAATGATCCCAATCTGTAAGGGTTTGGGGTGGGATATGTGCTAGTGGGAAAACACCGCTTGTTTTTGTTGATCAAGGGATAAAGATTAATCAACAAAGATACCGCAAACTCATTTTGGAAGATGTTGTCTTACCTTGGTCACAAAAGTTCTTGGAAACTCAAGATGGACCTTCCAACAGGATTCCGCACCTGCACACAGAGCTAAAGGCACTCAAGATTGGTGCAAGACACATTTTCCTGACTTCATTGGAGCTCCAGAATGGCCACCGTATTTCCCAGATTTGAACACAATGGATTATTCTGTTTGGTCCATCTTGAAGACAAGGGTGTGTGCTAAACCTCATAAAACTTAGACATCCCTAAAGAAATCCTTATGCAAGAAATCGGATAAAATATCAGTAAGTGAGTTGCGGCCCATAGCCGAAAATTTTGTAACACGTTTAGAGCTCTGTATTAAGACTAAAGGTAGCCATTTTGAAAATTTTTAAATATATTAGACGAAATAATGTATTCATATTTGAAGTTTGGTCGTAATAATTTCATTGGCATAAAAGTTATAATGTATCATGTGTGTCCAAGTTATTTCTTGTCACCCTCTATTAATGAAATTTTTAATGAATCGTGCAACTGTTAAAATTTTCATTTGTCTTGAAAAGGAGTTTGGTGAAGCCATTATGGTGAAACTAAGCAATGGATTTCACTTTTGGTATTGTTTTCAGAAATCAATTTTAAATAGCCTCAGAAATTTCGTAAAACTTATAATAAAGTTAATTTGAGGAACAATATTCGAATTTTTATTCAGTTTAGCCGGTTCGCTGCCAGCGCAAATTTCGTAAATTTATTCATATTGCCAAGTCTGATATAGCTGTTTGCGTTGATAAATATTTTGCGTATAAATATAAATATTTTGATTCTTATACTATACTATATTATAATTATTATAATAATTATATATAATTAAATATAATTATTAAAATTATAATAATTATAATAATAATAATAATAATTATTATTATTATTGTATTATAACGTATATATATAATTTATAAATATAAATATAAATATTTTTATAAATATAAATAAATATAAATATAAATATTTTTATAAATATAAATAAATATAAATATAAATATTTGTATAAATATAAATAAATATAAATATAAATATTTTTATAAATATAAATAAATATAAATATAAATATTTTTATAAATATAAATAGATATAAATATAAATATTTTTATAAATATAAATAAATATAAATATAAATATTTTTATAAATATAAATAAATATAAATAAATATAAATATAAATATTTTTATAAATATAAATAAATATAAATAAATATAAATATAAATATTTTTATAAATATAAATAAATATAAATAAATATAAATATAAATATTTTTATAAATATAAATAAATATAAATAAATATAAATAAATATAAATATAAATATTTTTATAAATATAAATAAATATAAATAAATATAAATATAAATATTTTTATAAATATAAATAAATATAAATAAATATAAATATAAATATTTTTATAAATATAAATAAATATAAATATTTTTATAAATATAAATATTTTTATAAATATAAATAAATATAAATATAAATATTTTTTATAAATATCAATATTTTGCGCTATATTCGAGGTTGGTAGCGAATGGGTTAAGGGCTTTGACGCGATAGAGAAAATGGCCTTGACCAAGGAAGAAAATTTGGCAACATATTTTCTGGCAACATATTCACTGTTTCATAAACACAAGCATTTTTTTCAATATACATAAAATTTATTATTTAATATAAACTCATTTATCTATTTTTATATATGAATAGAAATAAATCGTATATAAAATACAATATAGTAATATATATATAAATACAATTTATGTGTAAATTTATATATAAACAAGGATAAAACTTCTTTAGGTTTATTTTCATAGGTATTTAAATCATTTGGCAATAAATCTAACTTTTTGAAGCACTAATTGCGTCAAACTTTTTAAAAACGCCATGACTCATGTAGTGGAAAAATGCCTTATATTCATATTCTTGTATTGAAAATAGGTGTAAGTATTGGAAAGTTTTAAAGTTTTTCCGTTTTGCGTTCTGCTGACAATTCCCTAAGATTACTGTTAAAAATAAATTAAAAAAAGACATATGTCCCAATCATTTTTATTCTCATACCTTTTTATTAAACCATACAATGAAACCAAAAGCTAATCTAAACTGCATAATACCATTGATAGATTGAAAAATAATGGATAAAAGCGTGCAAAATATTTCTCAGTGACAGTCAATAGTTTTAAATAACTTCATGAAAATGGCAATTCAATAAAGAATGAAGATTTTTAAAAATTGGAGTATTTGAAATACGACATTTATTTCAGTTTATTTCATAAGAAATGAAGATTGACATCTTAGACAATCTAAATCTACGAAGATGGAGGATGTGTCTTCTAATTATGTGAAAGAATGTTTAAATATTAAAAATTTACTGCGCTTTGATAAAAAAAAGGAGATTTTTTGAGTACTTCTAAAAGTATGTTTTGCATAAAGAATCAACTTAAATGCTTTTTTTATATACTTATCTCTGAGAATGGTCTTTATAAAAAAGAATATGATAGACATATTGCTATTATTGAATAAAAAAGACAATGGACCGTTTTTTTTTATTTAACAGCTATGAATATTTATTTTTTTTTATTCTTTAAAAAAAGAAAATGGATAAAAAATTCTTTTTTCATCCAGTATTTTTTAAGTTAAAATTTTAATTACACAGTTACCAGTTTTATTATGTTTTAAGAACTATTTTTATGTGCATTTCTTATAAAGATGTATAGCCTTAAAATTAATTGTTTAGCTGTATAAAACATACTTTATACTATATTTTTCATTAAGATAAATAATACTGTAAATCTGTTTTTTGTTTTCCAAAGTGTTGATAAATTTAATTAAAATTAAAAATTGTACTTTAACCTAATTCATCGACCATTTCAACCGGGTGATTTTGTTTCTATTCATGTGCAATTTTTACTAATTAAATGATAATCTAAAGACTTTATAATAACATGCTTATTAGTAATTGAATGTTTTTCACATATAAAAGAAGAATAGGTCACATACTAAAAATGAAAAATCTAAACCGTTTTTCCAACAACCCATATACATACAGATAATGTTACAGTAGTGAGTTACGATCAAATCAATACTACTCACTGAGCAATATCTAAGTGTTTATGAGAAAGACATTTTTAGAATCAGAAACATCAATGAATAAATACATTTTGCATGCAAGTTACGATTAAGAATCTTCTTTTAACAACGCAGCATTGTAGAGAGAATGTAACAGTAAAAACTGTAAAGAATTAAAAAATATATATGTGTTACTTTTATGAAGTATTATTTATTTGTGTAATTTTCTAAAAAAAGACTAAAGCATGAAAAGATAATTTATTTTGGGTTCATGCTTTGTAAACTCAAGATTTATTATAAAAGAACAAAGCATGGAATGCAAAAGAGTGCATATGATAATTGCTCCCCGAATCTGTGTGTAAAATGTAATTAATACTAAAATATTTTAAAACATTAATGAAAAGTAATGTTATAATTTAAGAAAATGTAAGAGAAAAATGTAAATAAACAATGGTTTTATTTTATTTATCTGTTTATCTCTCTACCTGTCTGTTATTTACATGCACATATGCTATATATTTTAACATATAAATGCATTTTTACGTTAATAATTTAATAAATTATACGTTAATAAATTAATTAAAAAATAAATATATATGTATAATATGTGTATATAAATACACACATATATACCCATATTAGATATTGCTAAAGTGTGAGAATAGAAATAACGCTCCATTAATTAATAATCCCATTAATTAATTATTTCCTATTTACTTGTAAAAAAAATCGAATAAGATAATTTATTCCTTTCAGAGCCATTTAATTATGTAGAAATATTTGTACATATATTATTACTAAAATCATATTTCCGTGAAAAGTATTCTAATATTCAGTCTTTAGGTATATTTTTGATTTCCAACACATTTCATCAACACTCCATCTTATAAATATTAAATTTTTGTACCGTGTTATTTTTTTATTCAGTATTTCTTTATAAGAAAAAGTAATTTAATTGCTTTTTGTGATGGACATTTTTTCTCCACTTCGAGAACATTTTGTAGCATTCTGAGTAATTTTTTAACGAATTGGAACTACCCTCATAATTATAAGAAGAAAATTATAATGAAGATATTCACTGGATGTTAATCACCGTTTTTTTTTTCATTGAGGTTTAATATTTTTTTTCTTCTAATTTTTTTATATTTTTCCTTTGCAGAATTTTTCTCATTAAAGTAATTCATTTTTTAATAGTGACACATTTAGAATGATTAATTTCTAGATGGAATATTGGTGGATATAAAATAAAGATTTTTTTTAAAATTTCTTGAGCAACATTTTATGAGATGTGATAAATAATATTAAACCAGGTTTTTGATTTTGTCCTATTCTTTGAAAGATTTTACATTACATTCTGGTCTTAAATTTTGTACAGAAAATTTATAGAGTGAAATTCAATGCCAATATTATCAGTGGAAACATCTTATAAGGAAGCTGAACGGATCCCGAAAATTATTCATTGCACACGGACTTCATTATACTCGGTTTAATTGCAACGCGTTGTGATGTTAAGGGAAATTTTTCAAGGAGCAATTTATCCGGTACTTCGATATAATTGAGCTCGTATTGGGCGTCTTCTACTGTATTAATGATAATGTTACATTGTATAAAATATGGAGAAAATGTGGAAAAACACTATTGTAAAGTGTTTCTGAAGTCGCAAAGTAAGACTCTTTATACAAACGTTATTTATTTATGATAATTTATATTCGAATTTCTCAATGCAAATCTCCGATTTTTATGCAGATATTTAATTTGATTTGCTACATTTCCTTTATTCATTAACTGCTTACAGAGACGAAGAAAAACTGAGATATTTCACTTTCAAAAGAAAATGCGCTTATAATGCTTGTGTATTAGTAGTCAAACTACATTTAAAACAAAGCTCAAATTTCACATAATTAATACATTTTAACATTTTTAATGCAAATGTTATATAATTAATGTTCATATAAGATGAAACATGCATTTCTTAAATAGAAAGCATGACGTAAAAGGCAGTAGAGGACAGTTCTTACTTTTAAAAGCTAGTACTGTTTACAAAAAGATTAGAATTCATTTCCAGACGTATCAAGATTGATAATTTATGTTTTATATTGTTTAAATATTATTTTTACATATTAAAATTAGTCTATTGTGCCAATTCCAAACTTTCTTCTATCTCATATATGTTGATACTGCAAAATTTGCAGCACCAATAAAATCAATATTTTTCGTCATTCTGTTCAGTGTCAGCTGCTAGTAAATTGACCTGTTACCTGGATGCGAAACACCCTTCGCTGCACGAGCAGCCGATGTACATCACAACTACAAAAAATAAAATCGCACAGAAATCGAATCGCAGCGTACCCTTCCGATGGAATAGCCCAAATTTCAACTGGAACCTACAGGCAATAGACAAAAACATATACCTAAAATTTTGTTCAATTTTATGCAGAACTTCATATAATTTTTTATGATATAATTATGAAAATGGAACAAAAGTTGCTATCACAGCACACCTTCTGGCGGAATATCCCCACATTCAACTGAGACCTGCTACCTAGCCAAAAACATATAAATTAAAATTGGTTCAATTATATGAATAACTTCATACACTTTTCGATGATACAATGAGGGCAGACAGACGGACAGACGGACACACAAACACACGGCCACATAGACCACGGACACACGACCCCATAGACCACGGATAAACAGACCATGGACACACAGACAGACAGACATTCTGTATAAACATGTTTTTCGAGATCTCTGACTCGTAAAACGCGTCAAACCATAGAAAACGAAAGTCGATAAAATTTCAATTAGAATACTTTCTTCTATTATAGATAGAAGAAAATAAAAATACAAGTGAAATTCTTGGAAATTATCAGCTTGGTTTTCAAAGAAGGCCGAGAAATAAATTTAAATTAACTAATGTGTTCGAAGGAATATACCTATCAATTTTTAAAATAAAAATAAAATATTTACATATCTTCGAAAAGTTGGAAATTTATTTTAGAGATTAAAGAGAACTTTCCTAGAATCGTAATCGAATAAAAAAAAATTATTTAAATTTGTATTTTTTTAACAGAGCAAAATTTTATTTTCAAACTATTAATATGTAAGCTAAAGAAAAAAAAATTGTAAAAATTGAGCAGAATTGCGAAAAATTGAGTAAAACATAAAAGTGTGAATTTTGAAAAGATGGATCTGAGGTGCATATTTTTTTTATTAAAGCTACGTACCTATCAAATTTATTTGATCTACATAGAACCGTTTGCTCATGATGCAGCCATGCAAACAGACAAGCATGTAGAACCCTCACACTTTTATTTTATGAAAAGATTTAAAAGTATTATTTCGTTGTATATTAAAGGTCATCATATCTAGTAAATTAATTTGTGCACCACTTGCTCAAAAGCTTCAAGTACATAATAAAAACAGCAGCAACCTAGGAAACTAGTTCAATTTCAAATAATTGGGCTTTTCGAAGATACTTAACGGAGTGTTTAAGTGTGCGGAGTTTTTAATAGTATATTATTATTTAAAAACAAAATAAGTTACACTCTTTGTTAAATATATGTTAATATTTTCCATTTTTAGGTGCGTTCGTAATTATATAAATACGTAGCACCTATTGTCCTCGTCTGGTCCGTCCGTCTGTCCGTCCGTCCGTCTGTCCGTCTGTCTGTCCGTCCGTCCGCATATAACAACGCAAAAACTACCCAACCGAATGGTTTGAAATTTAAGATATATTATCTTTGTAGAATTTTGTCGAGACATTTAAAATTTTATGAAAATCGAATCAAAACTTTTGAAAATATTAATAAAAACATTTATTAAGAAATTTGAATTTTTTTTTAAATATCTGTGCTTTCTTGTTATAGGAGCTTCCGAGGTTGAATCGGGAAACGACTTCTTTTATTACAGAAATTAATCTGCAGACGATATAATTCATTTCACAGAATTAAAAATCATCAAGATATGAATATTTATATAACTAGCTATAGTACGAACGCACCTCATTTGTCACGTTTGACGTACAATTTCCAATTTGTTGTAACTACGTAAGTTTTAACTCTGCATCAGTACTTAAAACTGTTAAGAAAAAATACTCATTTTTGAGTAACAATTACTTGGAAAAAAGAATTACGTTCATATTTTCCTTTGAAAGAACATTCTTTTTTACAGCATAAATCGTTTTATTTCGGTATTGTAAATTTAGATGCAGTCCTAACATTTTTATCAGTCTCTTGAGTTATCATCTAATCGGTCTCACTCGAAAGGACTATAACTAATTACAATACTTACAATTCCTAGAAACTTTCAAACCTAGAAACTTTCAGAGTTTCTAATGATTTACGGAACGCAGCCTAAATATCTTTTTTAAGATTGAGATCTTACAAAACTTTTTATAAACAAATAGTAATAGAAGATACCAATCGAATAACTATTTTTTTGTGACAGCCACAGGGTCACGATTTTACCCGTGCATCTTAATAGAAATTGTTGCATGGCTACTGTGAGCGGTCTCTGAGACCGCTTAATCGAAGGATAAATAAAAGGTCGCATTAACTCTTTGGATACTATTTCTGTATTAAACTTTATATACAGAAATATTATAATTAAATTTCACCTATTCAAAAATTTCTAGTGTTAGTACTAGAATTCCCAATTAATCAAAAGTTCACTAGTACCTTCAGTTAAACTGAAAATTACTAACTGTGGAAATAACAAAAAGCAGCGGTCTTTGAGATCGCTAACAATAGTTGTGGGTTATGTTTTTCCATTACAATTGCTTATTCATCAGCTATTTCTCTTCAAGTAATTCTTTACCCAAATACTCTTTCTGAACAGATAGCTTTCTTCATCTGAGTTTCTTTCTTTAACAATATTTTCAATCTTCCTTTAACTAGTATCTGGAGGAGAAAGCACAACCGTAAGCATCCTTTTCTGGAAGCAACTCAGGGCATTTTTGACCCCACCATATATCTGCGCTGGAGTTTAACAAAATCGTGATACTTCGTTTTTCTAGAATATGTGGCAAATAAGACTAAAATTTAAAATTTCCAGTTTCTGTTTTTTCTAGTTTAGACGACATATGAACTCAAAGTTTCGATTTTTTATCACTCATGATTATGAACTAAGCTTCGAACTTTCCTCTGTCTGATTTTTTAACATAATCACGAACCATCTTGACATCTAGAAATGAGGCAGTAGCTCTAGTAAACCATAGACAAAATTTTAATTTGGACCCACATTAATGCAAGTTGCTTTTAAAAAATATTTAAAAATGTCAGTTTCACTTTTTTATTAATAATAGAGAATACAATAAACTAATACAATAATCTTATAATAAAGTTTCACTAAATAAACTCTCGGAAACTTCCTAGCTTTCAAGAAACAACTAGTCATTGTGTCTCTTTTACAATACACTGTTTTTTCGCCAGCGGTTTACAAAATAAAAGAAAAAAATATTTTGTGAATTCAAATTAGATAAGAATTTTAGATTATATAAAAATTAGATTTGTATAGAATTTCAATATTACTTTTATTATTATTATTTTCTGTTTAAAAAGCCGAACTCCTTCGATTTACGGACCTAGACATTTGTCTTATTTGCCTATTAGTTAATACCGCCCTGTCCAATAACACACTTAATTAAGAAATTTGATTGAGTTTTATAGGCTTGTGACTGTAGAAAACAATCTCTTAGGCTGCGGGGCAGTAAGCCCAATATGCCCCGGATTAAATGGGTCAATTTGTCCCATATCGTCATTTTGTTTTCGATCGTCGTATCAAAATATTATGTTAATATTTTTTAAAATCAGTAGGTAGAAAGTAAGCTCTGAACAACGATCTTTTAGATTGCTATTCACCAAAGTCAAAATTCATTTTAGAAACAAATCAGAAACGATTATTTATAAGTGCAAAATAAAACTTATCTGAGTGAAAATGTGAAAATTTGAAGTGGAATTCGTTTGATTGCTTATTCACTGCTGATGCTTTTGTGGGTTAAAAAAGACGTGAATAAATGACATGTCACTTAAATAGTAACGCTATCCACCGGATAGTTTGAAAAATATCACGGTTGGGCCAACATGCCCCTATGGCCAATATGCCTCGGTTTAGCCTAAATTTTATGCCCACCACGTACTACATTACAAATAAATTAAGTTTAAAAATGCATACCACAGCTGAAGACACACTTCCAGAAATTATCGCTGATAATCAGCTCTGTAACCGAATTCTCTTATGTGTTAAATTTTACGCACTTCATGATCTATAGAAAGTGTGTTGTAGTCCATTTCGGTAATGCATATTAATTTCATTATGTTTGAGGAATTATAACATCTTTAAAATGCACCACAAACAATTTTTCCCCCATGGGCCTTAATGTAGCGGAAAGATTTTCGCACACTTTAAACTTACAATAAATGCTACTTGCCCTATATTCTATAGAAAGTATGTTGTAACACACCTCAGTGATGCATATAATTTTCCTAACGTTTGAAGTAGTGTAACATTAAAATACACTAAACGAGTTTTCCGCTTAGACCTTAATGTAACGGCATTCTTTTCAGTGTATCTGTAAACGAGCTATAAATGCTACACTTTCTCAATAGTGAATTTGGTTTTGTAAACCACAATATCATGTATCAATTATATTGCAATCCGAATATATTTAGTTTGATTAGAGCACGAACGGATAGACGGCAGGCAAACGGAAATCCTAAGCTCTCTCCTACAATGTTGGAAACTCTTCAGAAGTGTTGATGACTTCGACTGTTTGTCTGCAGTCTCTCCGTGCTCTAACTGTCGCAAATATATTAGGATTGGCATGATATTGATATATGTTTTTGGGGATTACTGTACCATTTTTGCTATTGCACTTGAAGTACGCAGAATTTATATACGTTTACTAAGCGACTCAAAAGATTTCGGATACATTATGATGTATGGGGAAAAAATTGACGACGCTGGGGATAATTTTGATGGGGTTAATTTTGATGGGGAAAATTTTGATGATTTTACCATACTTCAAACATAATTAAATTGATATACATCACTGAATTGGTTTATAACATACTTTCAATAGAATATGGAGTGAGTAGCATTTATAGTTCGTTTACAGGAACGCACAAAGAATTTTATTATAATATTGATCTATAGCCGAAAAGTGTTTGCAATGCATTTAAATGATATTACACAGCTTTAATCATAATGAAATTGATATACATCATTGAAGTATACGACCAGATGTTTCCTATAAATTATGGAGTGATTAGAATTTACCATTCATCTACAGATACACACACAAGAATACGGTTACTCGACTGACTTGAATGGTAATTGCCGGCCGTGCGTTTTTAGGTGTAAGTTAAATATTTGAACTTAACTAAATTTTAGGGTATTGAATGGTGTATGGTATGTAAATTCTATGGCTCATATACAGATCTGCACAAAAGAATTTGTAAGCATTACCCTTTATGTGCGTGAATTGGCTTAAGTGTGTTTATAAATGGATGATGTGTTTTCATACATGGGACCAACCATGGCTTGGGTACACTGTACTGTATTGATATAGTTAGTTGTCTGGCGCATGATTTTTCGCTTTTGTTGTTAATTTTTGACACCACGTAGAGAGCCAATGTAAAACGCACATTTGTATAAACATGACTTCTGTAAAATAAGAACCTTCCAAGTAAATTCAAAAAAATTTATAACAAAAATTATAAAATAAACTTAGATGGCGCGTAGCATCTTATCATCTGATTTTTAAAAAAATCTTATAATCTTATTAATAGAAATAATTACAACATTAAAAAAATGTGCAAATCAATTTTTTGTATTGCGTAAATGAGAATGTATAACGTCTTAACCAGACCTGCCAAGTCTCCGGCTTTTTGGATACCAGTGATTTAGTACAGAAAATGTTGTTTTATTTAATCGAAGCATTTTGCGATTTAAAAGAACAACATTTTCTCTAAAAAATTACTGGTGTGCAAAAATCCGGAGACTTGGCAACTCTGGTCTTAACGGCTTAAAAATGTATAACGTCACAGAACCTCAAAAAAACTTATAGAGGATGTAATTCATGGATTGATTTCATGAAGTAGTCATTTTTTACAGAATTTATGGGAGAATGTGTTTCATAATTATTTTTTTCTTATCATCTAGACTTTAAATTTTACCTAGTTCATTTTAAATAAAGAGTTATTATAAATTTTTGTTATTATATGTGAATATGACATCAATCAATTCGTTAAAACTTAGAAAACTTCCGAAATATGCAAAACGTTTGCAATCAGAAGGATATGATTCCACGTTTTTTTATTTAACGGTTTTACATTAACACAGCAATAGATATGCTAATAGAAGCCACATACATGCACAATCTTGTAAATGGGGGTTAAACTAAATGATTATACCGCAAGTAGATGCATTTATTTAGAAATTATGGATTTTAAATAGTTTAAAGCCTCTACTTTATATTTTTGTTTGCGAAAAAGAAGTTTCAGGAAGTCAAAAAAAACATTTGGAATCCAAATACTTGTCTCAGTATAAGAACAGCATGAAATTTAATAGAATTTCGTAAAACCACAGAACACAAAAGAACAAGAAAATATCTGAATGTGTACTCAAAAGCCCATCTATTTTTGAAGACTAAAAGATAACTTCATATGTCTTCTTTTAAGTTGGGAAACTGGTCACACAAGTGACAAATTATTTAATTGGTAAAGCATTACTTGCGTAATACTCGTAACATGGAAAAAATGCATTCACATTTTTGTTTTCAGGATTAAAGATGTTTCAAACACTCTGAATATTTACATATTATACTCTGTATCTGAATATTTAACCAATAGTCTAGATATTTTTGAAGACTACAATAATAATCCATTTTAGTTGTGAAACTGGTCACGCAAGCGGTACTTTATTGAATGGATAAAACATTACTTGCGTAAGAACATGAAAACAAATGCAGTCGTATTTCAGTACTTGGGATTGAAGATGGATTAAACTCTATATCTTTAATTTCTTTACGTTTTTCGAAACCATAAACAGCATTTTCCCCAGCCTATTTGCAATCCAAATACTTTTCCCAGCATAAGAACAGTATAAAGATTAAAATAATTTTGTAACAACAAAGCAAGAAAATATCTGAGGACGTACTCAAAAGCCTAGATATTTTTTGAAGACTATACTAATAAACTTGTGTATCTTCATTTTAGTTGTGAAACTGGTCACGCAAGCGGTACTTTATTGAATGGATAAAACATTACTTGCGCTAGAACATGAAAACAAATGCATCCGTATTTCAGTACTTGGGTTTGAAGATGGATTAAACTCTATATCTTTAATTTCTTTACGTTTTTCGAAACCATAAACAGCATTTTCCCCAGCGTATTTGCAATCGAAATACTTTTCCAGCATAAGAACAGTATAAAGATCAAAATAATTTTGTAACAACAAAGCAAGAAAATATCTGAGGACGTACTCAAAAGCCTAGATATTTTTTGAAGACTATAATAATAAACTTGTGTATCTCCATTTTAGTTGTGAAACTGGTCACGCAAGCGGTACTTTATTTAATGGATAAAATATTATTGCGCAAGAACATGAAAACAAATGCATCCGTATTTCAGTACTTTGGATTGAAGATGGATTAAACTCTATATGTTTCATTTCTTTAATTTTTTTAAACCATAAACAGCATTTTCCCCAGCCTATTTGCAATCCAAATATTTTCCTAGTATAAGAACTGTATAAAGATTAAAATAATTTTGCAACAACAAAGCAAGAAAATATCTGAGGACGCACTCAAAAGCCTAGATATTTTTTGAAGACTAAAGAAAAACAACTTGATATGTCTTCTTTTAAGTTGTGAAACTGGTCACGCAAGCGACACTTTATCTAATGGAGTGGAAGTCTGAACAAAGGCGACTGACATTTCCGTCAATCAAAAAGACTGAGGCAATTAGGGATAAGTGATCGTCACAAAATATTTTTTGTTGCTTTAATAAGCCATTCTCGATATTATTGATCAAGTGCTAGATTATATTAAAGAAGAAATATTCCTGTAAAAAATATTGAAAATATTCCAGGAGAATATAAATCTATACCATTAACCGTGTGCGCAAAAATAATGATTTAAAATTGTTATTTAATTAAATGAAGATAAATGTGATATAAGAGCTTTTAAAATGTCAATTAATTTAAATTAAGATTTCGGCTATTTAATAAAAATAAGGAAAAATACGATTTTTGAAAAGTAGTTGTTTTAAAGTGCTGTTTAATATTAATGCTTCAAAAAATATAGTAACGTGAAACAAAAACGGAGCAGAAATTAGTATATATTATCCTCATTCATCAATGATGATAGTTAAAAACTTTATGTGTTATTAAATTTGATGTGAAAGGCCGCACATTTTCTAAGATTAATATTATTAAAATAAGAAAAAAAGATAATTGAAGTTTATTAACGAAAATGCATCATAAACATTAATTTATTCCCGTATAATATTTTTAAAAAAAATCCTATTTTAAAATGATATTTCAGTTTCTCTCTTATATTTTATTATTTATAATTCATAGATTTTAGATTTAATATATTTTTATTTCTTATTAAAATATTTTTGTTACAAAAAAATAAGACTTTATACTATAAATGTTGTAACACGTTAGTAATTTTCCTGTTTTTAAAAATATCAAAATCGCGAAAGATGTCATTATGGCGGGTGATTTTACAACAAAATAATAAATAAATAAATAAATAAGTACATAACTAAGTAAACAAGTAAATATGCAAATAAGTAAATAAATAACTATATATATGGAAATAAATTCAGATGAACTGTAGATATATTTGTAAATTTGTTCTGATGTTAATGCAACTAGGATTAAAATTTTTCCTGCCTGCCAATGTGTTTAATTAGGAAATAACACAGCGATGTGAAAATCCTGCTAAATAAAAATGCCTCCTGCAATAATAATATTTTTTTCTATGAAAAAATGGGGAGTGAACTGGTAATGATTATTTTCATGATTTATATAAATTTTTAAAGTACTAAAAACAACACTTATAAAAAATAGAGGCATTTAAGTGTAAACTTATTGAAGACTCTGTAAATTTCCATCTATAAAAATACCCGAATGATTTAAAATTTTTATATATACAAATACTAAAGACTAAATTTTATATAAAAAATTATTACGTTGGAGGTTTGGTTGTTCATCCTGCGAGTAAATTATAAGGCATTTTAAGCGGATGTTTCTCACCGGCTCATTCTAAGATACGGGATAATTTTTCAATATATATTTTATTATTAATTATGTAATTATTACATGTACTCGAACATTTAAACTACCAGAACCATACACAGAGCAAAGCTGAGAGGCCCAGGTTTCAAGAACTAAACAACGAGAATGAATCACCTGAACGTTATTTAGTGCAAGGATCAATCTCCGCAATCATTGTAATTTTCTCTATTTCAGCAGTGGGGCAACTAGAGAATATTTTATTTCCTGGTTTCATAACAGCCTGATTTCTAAAACAAAATCAAAATGTAAATTATTCTTAAAGAGTTGGTTCTTCATAGACTACATTTTGGCAAACATATTAGAAAATATAATAGAGCAATGACATCCAAGTCGTTTTCAATAACTAGGAATAAAATTCACCGATACATTTCATTTTGTTCGAGGTCGGTTTGGAAAAACCGACCAGCGTAGAGAGCGAGGCCTGATAATTATAACATACAAGAATAATTTTCTAAAAACTATGCGAGAACTTTATTCTTGCAAATATTCGCAATAAAACGAGAATAATATTTAACTATACTGTTAAACTTAATTAACTATTGTTAAACTATACTACTTCAGTCAATCCAAATGAATTGGATTAAACTTACAGACTTTTTCTGTACAAATATCCGATGAAAGCACTAATTTATTCCACTAATCTATACAAAATGTCTGAGACAATACTCAAAAATCTGGATCGAATGCTATTTTCCGAATGCATTGTTTTCTGAATATTATATGCCTCAAGCCATCCATTTCTGGAAATAGATGAAAAATATGCTTTTATAGCGTCATCAGTCTCACCTTCGGAATGAAAACGTTGCTCACGTAATTATTTATATGAATTAAAAAATCGCCAAAATCACACATAACAAGACTAGGTGAATAGTTCATGTTTTATTGTTCGCGAAATTCGATTGTAATCCTTACTGAATGAGAAGATGCATTGTCAAGGTGAGATATAACTCCCCTAACATTCACTTATGGAAGAATTTCTGTAATACACTTTGTGGTGTACCAGTTAGCTGTAACTGTCTACAGTCCTTCTAGCATTATGGCTTTGGCCAGCTCTGTACTTCTGAAGAACATGACATACATTACATTTTTCATTGCTTACTACCATTTTACCATTGTTGGTTTGCGAAAATTTTCAGACACATACTTTATTTTCTTTTCGTGTTGGAAAAAAAGTATGTACATATCATCATCACCAGTTATGATTTTAGAAATAATGCGGTGCCCACCATAATTAAGTAATTTTTTTTGGGGAGACGGGGGGGGGGGTTTCTGACGCGCTACTTTTTTTGGTGCTCTGTTAAATTATGACGGACCCAACAACAAACTAATTGTTTCATATGCAATTCTTCATAAATAAATGTATGTATGGCTGCGTATCCCATGTTAAGTTCCTTCAAAAGCATATTTTCGCTTTCCTGGTGTGATCGTCCCTGTATCATAATCTACGTACAGCGAGTATCATCGATTAACATGTTTTCTATGGCAGGCACATTTTCTGGGACTATACTTGAGAAAGGGCTTTCTTTGTGTTCTTCCTAAGGAAAGAATTTCGTCGAAGTTCAGTGAACAGTGGAACGAATACAGAAGCACGAGTTCGTGCTTCATTGCCATAAGCTAATTGTAGACATTGAAAGCATTTTTCTTAATTTAGCCTATTTTTAAAACAGAGAAAATCATAGGTCGATAATGCACTTGCGTCAACTAACGTTTTTTCTTCTTTCAAAATTTATTGTACGATTGCTAAACTGCAATTCTTGATACAAAACCTATGTATATATATATATACATAGGCTATGTATATATATATATACATATTAATAATTATCTTATGTTATATATAAATTTTACTTTTCTTAATAATATCTATTTCTATTTAATGTCTCTTTAAATTCGCAACGCGTATATTAATAATTATCTTATTCAAAATCTTAATCTAAAGCTTTAAGTCAGTTCATAAACTGTTATCAACTATCCAATCTATAATATTCTGAGAGAAGCTTCTTTTCCATTTCGAATGTTTTGAAAAACCATTTTGTTTTTATTATTCCATGGATTTGCTTTCGCGCGCCAGACTTTTCATCGCCAGACGTAAAAAAACCTCCATTTCAATGTCGATGATTCTTTCTCTTTAGACCACTCCCTCTCGCGTTCATTAGCTTAGCTGCACGAGCGATCCTTTCACCTGTTGGTTCGTTTCTATTCTACGTCAATTGCATAGTTCTCCGCCAACACCTACTTGACCCCCCACTCTGCAGAGAGTTAAGTAGGTGTTCTCTCCACGCATCTGACAAAAAGCGAAGGCAGTGACTTCGGAATGCTGAATTTTGTCTTGTTTTCAAGTGCTGAAACACCTGTTATATGGTTTTTATAATTCTGATAAAATTTCTAAGTTTGCTGTTAAGATCGATTAGTACGATGTAATGAATAATATTCAAGTCTGGGGGCATTAGGAACATATCGTCATGTGGGAGTTATTTTTCGTTTTTCCTGTGGATAAATAAACGCCTTATTTGGAAAACTGGCTTGTTCTTTCTGGAGAGATTGCCGAATGGGTAAATTCATTACCTTAGTACATCTCGCCATGATTATCTATATATTTCGACTACAATCAATCACCCTGGTTCACAAGCTGCCATTTTCTCATGAATTTTAAATACATCCATATAAAACATTTCATATATATATATATATATATATGTGTGTGTGTGCGCGCATATCGTCGGCCCCTGTCTCTAACATTTCAGTGTCAGCCGTAATTCCAAAAGTGCAGTTTTATAATTAATACCATCTACATTTTTATTTTGTAAATAAGAAGACTTAAACATGGAAAAACTGTCAACTAAATGTTCTTTCTGATTGTCACGTTAAAAATCTGTAGTTCAGTTTTGAGACAGGAGTGCAAGCTATGAAAGAACACGTCATATGAAAGAAATATTTTTTGCGATCCGATTCATTAAAAAATAATTAATATATTGGGTTCTGATGAGCGTATTTCGCTCATTTTTTTAAAACTATTAATCCTGAAATTGGACAAGTCGCGCGGTGTTAATTTCGAAACCGTAGCATAATTATATCTAATAAGTTGCATGCTCCCTTTAAAACTGCAGTTCCAAATTTTTAACCCAGACCTATATCTCATTTTTATCCTACACCTGCGGATGCCCTTAAATAAAAATGATTTGTTTTTGAATGAAAATTAAATTTTGTAATTGATATCTCGAAAAGTTGCGGTCGGATTTTTTCGAATTTTTTTTTGTTTTATATTGGGATATTTTGTTACCTCGGTATCCAAATTTCGTGTCCATAGAGGTATTATTTCGATGAACTTCCGAATAAGGGAGTTTTAATAGAATGTGTTAACTTGACTATTTCCGGCAACCTTGCTAGCCTCTTTCTAGGGTGCAAATTCAGTCAAAAATGAACTTTTCAAATAATTTTTCTTTTACGCCTAATTTTCGAGAGGTTTTTAATGAGTTTTTCATTAATATCTGAGCTAATTTTCAAATTATTAAAATTCTGATTCTCAGATTCACCAATAGAGGTTTTGGACTAACCTGACCTAATTTTTCTAGAACTCGGGCTGACTCACGCCTCCATTTAATTGCTCAAGCGGACGCCTAACTTGGCGTCTTATCGCATAAGATGGCGAGTGAATTTAGTTACTTAATCAGGTGCAAAAATATAAGAATAAACAGAGATATTTAATAGCGCCGTACATTAAAAAGTTAAAAAAAAAAAAAAAAAAAAAAAAAAAAAAAAACGTAATTATGCTTTTGTACAATATTATATTAAAATTAAAAATTTATTTTCCTCAATTAATATTCATTGCTATGTTTTACATGAATAATTAAGAATGACAATATAAATTTAACTAATTTTGATTTAAAGTTAAAATATATATTCACATGCATTGGACTCTTATATCTTTATTACTTTCGGTATAAAGTTAAGTTGTGATATAATTTTTATTAATAAAACAATCTTAAAATGCTAATATTACATGGAATAAATTTTTTAAGTTAAATATTCAGTTTTTACAATTTAATCGCATGTAAAATAATCCTTATTAAAAAAAAAAAAAAAAAAAAAAAAACAATTTAATGATGAAGAACGAGAACCTTCTGAATTATTTCTATTCGAATGATTTCTGTTTTCTTTTAATTTTATCTCAATACCCCCCCCCCCCACCCTACAATCCAATAATTTCCACCAATCCAGCACGTAAAGTTTAAAGTTTGTAAAATTTACTTTTTTTGTCTGATCATTAATTACTTTATTGCAACAATAAATAACCAATTATTTAAATTCCCCTTTTCGAATTACCGATCTCGCCTCCCCATCTCAAACTGATCATTCAAAGTTTAAAATTGGTAAGGCTGTTCTCAAATGCAAAGAAACTACTTTCTGACATATTTATGAATTCATTTTTGTTCAAAAACACATGAAAATAGCAGGTGTTCCTAAGATCTTTCAGAAAATACTGTTAAAGTGGGCGGTTTAAACCGAATTCCCAACGCGGCAGCGCAAGAACGGGGAGAAGCTTGTTGTCACGTCACAATGATTGCTTATAACTCGATAAATTATTTATTTGTCAAAAACTGGAAAACGCTGTTCGATTCCAAATCGCTCCAATAGTCATTTCTGCCAATTTTAAAATGATTTAAATTGGCACCCGTTTAAAAATGATTCAGAAAATGTGCCAAAGTTTTGTGTTCTTGAGCAGGGAATTTGAGAGCCACTTTAAGCAAAACTTTTTAATTTTTAATTTTTTCTGCTCTATTTGTAATTTTATAATAACAGTAAATAAATAAGGAATCGTCAAAATTACACCTTCCCTTCAAAAAAATAATAAACAAATTGCCACCCCCACCCCACCCCCCTCCTTTCTACAGCTAATGAAATTAAAAATCTTATATATATATATATATATATATATATATATATTAATGTCAATGTGTGTTTTTTTTTCAAATAATAAATGTATAGTCATTTCCATCACCCTACATTCAACTTTTAGTTTTTCCCTTTTGACGCCATCCCCGCGCGTGCAGAATTCAAAATGTATAGTGAAAAATCTTTAAAATTTAATTAAAGAATGTCCCTTTTCCTCACTTAACAACAGTAAATTAATTTAACCATCTAAATACCCCCCACCCCTTCCACTCAACCAAAAAATAAATAAGGTGAACTTTCTAGACATAGGGGTGAATAAGATTTTTCCTCTCTCTTTAACAATTAGGCATTTCTCACCCCTGAGAAATGTCTGGTATAATATACTATAACGGGGTTGATGGTATTCAAGTGATCTGGTTGGCGTAGTATTTGGCGAAGTTCTTTAATCCAGATCTATTCTTCTAGCAGTTATAGACAATTTATTCCGCCTTTCTTCATTTATATGGACTCTAACTATTCTAAATCCATTCCTTGACAGATTAGAACAATTTTATGCCAAACAATCGCCCATTTTTAACGATTTTGTAACTCGTAAGTGGGCACCAAAATGCTTGATGATTCTGTCTGTATTAAAGGAGCCCTACCCTGACTTAAATGTTCAGACTTCCTAGGTGCTCTAGATTTTCCTAGCCATCCCCGACAGACACACGCACACACACAAACGAACACACGAACACACAAAGCCAATTTTTTTTATTACTATAGATTGTAAAGATGTATGTACTCATCCTCAATATTTGATACTGTTTAAAGCAATAATTGTATTGCATAGAAATAAGTGGTACAGAGATTACTTAACGATTTTAAAGGTTTCCCCAAATATCTATCTATGAAGATTAAATGTTAATTTCTCAACAACTGTATTTTTTTTAAAATAAATTGAAATATATATTTGTGACATCAAAGCATTATATGTACAGAAAAGCAGTAATAATTTATTTTAATTAATTTCATGATTTCATTTAATACATTTTCTGTCTTCTATGATTTTCAAAGAAAACAAAATCTTGTTATGATTAATATATCTAAAGTTATTCTGTGTTTTTTGCATTTTTTAAACCTGTGTTTTCAAACTGTTTGTACACACTATAAGTAGTTATTAAATATTCTGCTAGTTGAAAGTAATCTATTTTTTTTTAATTTGCACATACACATACGTAATTATGCATACATAATCCAGTGAACTTTCAATAGATTAAATATCATTTGAAATATCACGTTTATGTTACTTAACGTTCACAGTATTTTTCATATCGAAATATATTTTACAATATAAATTCTCTTCTTCGTAAACAATGAAAAAATATTAAGATGCAGCATATTCATACTGTTAGGAAATGATATACTGCCAAATAAACAGATTAATATAAAATAAAGAACCCAAGTAAAGATATAACTAATGTTCTATGTTTATTCATGTTTGAAAATGTCTGAAATAATTCAACTTTTTGCTAATAAAAAAGAAAGAGTCAGTAAAAAAAAATCAAAGAATGACACTGATACATAAAACATTGTATTTATTTATTAGAAGTGAGCATGTTTCATAAATCATGTGTATGTTTATTTAATTATTTTTTACTTATTTATTATGAATATATATATATATATATATACAGACAGAGAGAGAGAGAGAATTTTATTATATATGCTTTATTACTTAAGGCTTTTGTTGTTACATTTGTTTTGCGTAATACAAAATTACTTGAGTATACAACTGAAATATTATGAACATATTTTATCATAGTTTCATATCATATCTTAAGAATGTCTGTTGCGCTATTTCAACACATATATTCGAATTTCTAATGACTTTTTTCTTTTATTTTTTATTTGACCATAATTTGAGTGGTATATAATTTAGTTTAAAAGTAATATTACAATACATCAGTGCATCATTGTTTTTTCACCAAAAGAAACCATTTTGTTGAAATTTTAAATATTACATTCATATAGCAATGATCTATTAAAATTATATCAAACGTAGGTTTAAATTAATCTATAAGTTTAATATTATTATTTAAACACGATTTCCAATATGACAGTAAAATAAGTTAAAAATTTGATATGCCTGTCTGTCTATTTTTATATGCAATAAAATTCTTACATATGCTTGAAAATTCAAAAAACATATATGTTTTGTATAGATAACTGTTGTTACCCTCCCAAACACTGACCATGGTCAATGCTGCTTCACTTTCGTCTGCAGCTGCTGTGGGACCGTGTACGTTAATGGGAGTTGGTACACGTAAAATCTGTTCGTGGCTCCAATGTCCTCCAAGTTCGAAAACGACACCTCTGAGGGTGCCAATCCAGGTGCAAGTCTCTCATCTGCAATTGGTTCAAAAATTAGGAGACCAACTTTGTAAGTCCAACCCTTCTTGAGGCTCTGGTACCCCCTATCTCAGAGAAGTGCCATGCCAATTTCTTTGACACGACAACAACATAGATAACTGTTATTAAACACAGAACTTTTTTTTCTTTAATTAATGGACAGATATTTTTAAAAGATTATTCGGAAACTTTTTTTTTTTTTTATTTAAAAAGGCAGGCAGCTGAATTGTATCTGTCTTTATATTAAAAATTGGATTCGTCATTCGTTTCACCCCTTATTATTTATATACCCTCTTCATATTTAATACTGTATTCCAAAAGAATTGGTTTAATTAGTGGAACACATGATGTTTATTAGATGCCAGTCACTTATTTTAATATAAAGAAATAAAAATATAACTTAAATTTTAAACTTTTTTACTTTAGCTCAGGAAGCAGAAGAGAATTTTATGGAATCCGGATATCGAGGAAAGAGTGTTTTAAATAACAATAAACTTTTGGGGAAAAAAATGACTTTTTCTCAGTAACAATTAATTTTTTTCAATGAGATAAGAGAACATTTGAGGAACTCAATAATAATGTTTATTTAAAAAAAAAAAAGTTTAATTTAACACTTTTATAATTTTTTCTGTGGGTTAATTTTCAAAAAGGATAAAATTCTTATAAAGTTGCTACAAACTAATAAAAAATTGTGAAGACGATATTGGGCATTATATTACAAAGGGAAGGAAAAAATATTCCGGCCCTTCCGAAACAAATATCTTTAATGTCAGCCAGATAAAGAAGCTCATTATTTTCAATAAGTCACTTAACAGCCCTTTTTGAGCTTTCTTAAGTACCGCATATGTCATGTGGCGCCTTTGTTCATCCGTCTACCCTCATATATTGAGGATTTCTCGAGTGACATATTTAATAATGAAGTCAACGTGATGAAAAGGTCGACGGATTTTTGTCACATGATATTCAGTTTTTAATAAGCTTTTATTTTTAAATTTTTCTTCACGTGCATTGCACTTTTGTCAAGAATAGTGCATTCATTTCTTGAATATTTAATGATTTCTGTAAAAATAAGTCAATTCTGAAAAAAAAAAAAAAAAAAAAAAACTAAAATTAAAGGAATATCAAAAAATATTATAAAATAAGTTAAGTAATATCATTTGGGTAAAACATTATAAAATTACATCCTACACAATTTTAGTCTATATTAAGAAAGAGTCTAAATACTTTTCATCCTTCTTGTTTAAAATGAATTTTTACGAATTTTTAAAGCTATTTTTGGTCAAACCTGTTTTTTGTTATCAAAAATTTTCATTAAATCTTGTATGTTGCGTGAAAAGAAAATATATATATATATTTTTTTTGTATAATTTCCATAATCAATAAATCTGCTGAGGGTGGATAATTTTAATTTAAAACGTTCGGCTTTACAAACCATTATATTTAAATTGAAATATCACGGAACGTTGTGATTTGAAAAAAATTAAGAAAAGTACATATTTATAAAAATAAGAATACTTTTAAATAAGTCATATAATGGCTTATCATCTTTTACATTCTTTATATTTCGCTTTCTATGTAAACCACATAAACAACGATGTAAATATTGCTAAAGATGATTTTTTAGGTTACTGTGCTGGGAAAGTTTTAGTTCAAAATTGAGACATTGTACGGTGTATTGTAGTTAAAGGAACTAAATATTTTTGCTCTTAATTTTCCATAAATGTACTTTATGATACAAGCATCATAAAGTGGAGATAATCATCAGCTGACCAGAATAAATATTTCTGTGCACTGCGTTACCAGAGGTTAGAAACCAGGCTGTAAACCAAAAAGTGTCAGGTTCTAATCTCCATTCATATATATTTATACCACGTACGATTCTAATTTAAACAGAGGCTCTGGCAGGAATAGTCCTCGTTTGCAAAGGATATCCATTGCTTCTTTATGGTCAGCATTTTACGTGTGTATTGTTCAATATTTTACTCAACAGTTTACAAATTTCCTCAACATTTTAAATGCGCATAGTCTTAAGTATTTTACTATGTCATAGCTCAAAACATTTCCAATTTCTGTTCGAACTTGTCCAACCTTTTGGTTCGACACTTTGATTATCTTTATTCTTGAAAAAAATTTAGAAAGTACGGTGCACACATAATACAGTGCAGCGTACATATACAGCATAGCGCAGAAGAAAATGATGCGATATTTTCGTAAAAACGACAAATTGCATCCAAAATGGCACTCGGAAATATACTTTGTTGAAATATAATATTGTGGTTGGTCCAAATGTTGGAACAACGTTTCACAATCTTATGTTTGTAAAACTACAACAACGAAAGTTCGTTCAACCCAGCATGAATTATTTAACATTGTAGAGTTTTATAAAAATCACAATAATTTAGAATAATTTTTCTTTTATTTCAAATGACATGTCCGTCTTGTTTATAAGATTATTTTTAAATTGCAGCATTCAAAATATTTTTAATGTTGTAGTGTGTTACAAAATTCACAACAAATCTGAAGAAAGTTTCATTCATTTTCAATATTATGTTGTTCTAGTTCATAGAATTATTTTAAAAATGCAATATTTAGAACAATTTTTTACATTGTAGAATGTTGCAACATTCACGATAATTATGAAGAAATTGTCATTCTTTCCAATATTATGTTGGTCTAGTTTATAAAATTATTTTTAAATTGCAGTATTCCAAATCTTTGTAACATTGTAATGTTACAAAATTCACATTCATTTCTAGTTTCATGGTGGTCTAGTTTATAAAATTATTTTTATAAATTACAGTATTAAAAATATTTTTAACATTCTAAAGTGTTACGAAATTCACAATAATTCAGAACAATGTTCCATCCGTTTCCAATCTTATGTTGGTCTAGTTTATAGAATTATTTTTAAATTGCAGTATTCAAAATTTAAAAATATCAGTCTATAATAATGTTTTGGTAGCTCTGGCATTCACATTAAAATAAAAATAATGATTATCGTTTATTTCTAAAATTTGAAGAATAAAAATTTCTGTGCAAGATCCCACAATTTCTAACAAATTATGCAATTTAAAATATCAAACTAAAGAAAATTAAATTAAATTAAGAAATACTTGTTATGATAGTATACTTTTTCAAACATTACTGAAATTGTGAAAGGAGTTAAACATATTCCTAACAACTGCTAAATCTTGGAAAAAATCTTGAAAGTATGATGCACGCAAAAGATAGTGCGCACATACATAGCATAGCGCAAAAGACAGTGCGTACATACACAGAATAGCGCAAAAGACAGTGCGTACATACACAGCATAGCGCAAAACACAGTGCGTACATACACAGCATAGCGCAAAACACAGTGCGTACATACACAGCATAGCGCAAAAGAAAGTGCGTACATACACAGCATAGTGTAAAAGAAAATGATGCCATATTTTCGAAAAAACGACAAGTTGCTTCCAAATTGGTATTCTGACATATACACTTTGCAATTGATAACAAAATTGTATTTCTACTTATTCTTCTTGATCCACTTTAATTTTCCATAAAGTAATTTTTGCGTTGTGTCATATATCTTAAAACCTACTTCCTGCTTAAAATGTACAAGATAAAATAAAACAAGTGTTTCTTAATCTAGGAAAAGATAATATAACCACGAACGAAAATATATAACTTCTTATGAGTGAATATTATTTTGTTATTCTTGTATGTATAAATTCAGTTATACAGCTGAAAATGTTTAATTGAGAAATAATAGCATCTTATATGCAAATATATATACAAAACTTATTTATACACTATGAAAACTTTTCGGAATCATTTACGAAAACCAGTGCCAGCAAAAAAATGTTTATTTTTACAAATGATTCTTTAAATCTCTGAACTATATTGGTTGTCTGAGATTTCTAAAGATAAAGAACGCTTTTCGGAATCCTGAGTACCTCGGAAAAGATTATTGTCTATATTTCGTTCGTGGCTACACTATATTTTCGTAAATTGAAAAACATTTATCTTTTTTTTATATAGAGGGTTTTTATAATTAAAGTTCGCCTATTCAGAAGGCTCTAGAGCCAGTTCTATGTCTCCAAACGAACAAAAATTTCACTTGTACGTAGTTGAAGAGATGCGCTCTGCGAAAATCGAAAAAAAAAATAGTTACATTTTTCGTCAGTAGGCGGCGCTGCGCCAATACTTAAGGCGATGTTTGCAGATTCATTATATCAATTTAAGTCAATCCAGACGAAGCATACAAATTTAAAAGTTTCAACAAACTTCGATGAACTGCGAATTGTTATAATTAAAGTTCACCTAATCAGACAGCTCTACAGCCTTACCTATGACTCCAAACAATACAGAAAAATGAATATAATTTCATGTGATGTAATCTGCATCAACAAAAATGAGACATATCGCTCGGCAGCGAGGAAATAACGAAGAATAACACGCATGCTCAATGAATCCTCCACCATTTTCAATTACGCATTCCGTTCTCAGAATTATTCTTTCTACAGCATTGCGTAAACTGTCCTGTGAGATTGACCGAATATGAAGTCTAATACTGTCTTTCAGATCATAGATTGTCTGACATCTGTCTTTAGATACAGAATCTTTCAAAAATCCCCACAACCAAAAATCGCATGGTGTTAGATCAGGCGATCGTGGTGGCCAGACTGTTTGAAAATAACGACTTATGTTGCGGTATTCTGTAAAATGGCTTGTTAAGAAAGTCTGAACTGCTCTAGTAATGTGCGGTGGTGCACCGTATTGCATAAACACGCTATTTTGAAGGCAGCCTCGCTGTTGCAGCTTGGGAATCAGAAAATTTGACAACATATTGAGATACCTTCTCTCATTTACGGAACATGTACTGGGTCCTGTGGATGTTAGTTCCTCAAAACAATATGGCGCTATCATAAACGTAGCTGTGAAACCGCACCACACCGAAACTTTAGCTGCATGCAATGGAACTTCTTGGACAACATTAGGATTCTCTTTCGCCCAAATTCGACAGTTGTGTGTGTTCACTTGTCCTTTTAAATAAAACTGCGCTTCATCACTCCATCGAATATTCCAGGTCCAAGAATTGTCTACATTCATTCGTGCAAGAAACTGTAGTGAAAATGATAGCCGACTTCCGGTATCACCCTGTATTAGTTGTTGCACTCTCTGAATCGTGTATGGATAGTAGCGCAAAGTTTGACGCATCACTTTTCTCACAGTGTAAATCGGCTTATCGACTTCATTCGCAATAGCTGGCACACTTGCATTACCAAATGATGACTGGCTTGCTAAATCCACGGCAGCAGTAGCAACATCTTCAATGCTAGAAATGTCTTCCTTTTTTTCGTCCTCTGCCTGGAAGAATGTCGACTTTTCCTGTTTCCTCGAACATTTTAATCATTTTGTGAACTCCACGATCTGACATTGGTCCACGTCTAACATCTTTTAGTTTCCGGAATTCTCGAAGAGCTGCAGCTGCGTTGCTGTTACTTTGATAAAATAACTTTACAAGAAGTGCCTTTTCTTTCAAAGTTACCATTCTCCACAAAGCCTAGATTCAAATGCCTTTCAGAAACAATCAACTGTTCCAGTGTCAAAGAAATCACAGACACACTTTATCAGCAAGTTTTAAATCGTCAGGTGGTTAGAAGGGTATTTCAAATTTTCGAAGTTACGACGTCACTTTGACGTCGTTCGTCGAAAATTTGAACAAAATGTGATCTTTTTCAAGCGTTGGGTGAAATGTGATTTTGTGTGTTTCATCTGGATTGACCGAAATTGATATGACGAATCTGAAAAAAGTTTACTTTTACCAACTGTGAAATAAAATTTCCTGTATTTTGTTTTTTACAAAATAAAGGAATCTGCAAATATTGGCTAAAAATATTGGCGCAGCGCACCTATTGACAAAACTTTTAACTATTTTTTTCGATTTTCGCAGAGCGCATCTCTTCAATTACGTACTTGTGACATTTTGTTACGTTTGGAGCCATAGAACCGGCTTTAGAGCCTTCTGAATAGGCGAACTTTAAATATAACAACCGTGTATATATATATATACAGTGAAGATGACCGTTTACGAAATAAATTCCATTTGTTTATAAACCACCTTCTAAGATTTGAAACAATCTTTATTTCCTCTTGCATTAAATTCAGGATAGGTGTTATAGATTATGTGATGATTTTCTTTTTTTTTTATATGTGTTGTGCATATTATAATTACAATGCAATTTAAAGTATTGAATTAAACTGCCATTTTTATTATCATTGTTTTCTTACAGCAATAGATATGCTTTTTATTAAATGTTTTAATTAAAGTTACAAGAATATAAAACGTTATTTAAAATTATTCTTTCAAGGTTCTGTTTCCAAAAATATAACTTTTCATTTAAACAAAACATAAAATTCCCTAGAAATTTGCATCTTTTTTAAAGTTTTTTAAAATAAACATAAAAATTGTAACATATACTACTTGACTGTAATATTTAAATAGATTTATTTTGTTAAAAGCATTTTTAAGTGTTTGTAAATTAGCAGCATATCGGAATATAATTGAATAACAAAATGAATATTTAAAAACAGTATTATTTCAATGATGTTTCGGCATTAAATTATCTAATTTTTACAAGTTAAAAGATTTTATTTTTGAAAAAATTAAATAATATGTACTTCTTCTTGCTAAAGTATAAGTTATCTATCTTCTTTCACCACGAAAACAACTAAACAAAAAAATAGCATAAAACACGTATAAAAAATAGATTTTTATAATACATATTTTTTTTCTGAAAGAATGTTTAAAAAATCTGTCATTTTCCTGCACGTGATTATAATAAATTACTCCAATTATTTTTTCTGATTTTTTTTCGATGCTTTAAAAAAGAAATATGAAGTAAACAATTTTTTTAATTCAGTTTAGTTATGCTTCATATATCTTCTTAAACACAGCTTACATGTTTTAAGAATTTTTTTTCCACTTAAAGCGTTTCATGCACTTCAAAGCATAACATTGTCAGTTTGCTTATAATGAAAAATGAGTTTTCAATAACAGATTTCGTTTTTCCTTTGTTTGCATTCAAGGCAATTTTCTTAGCTTTTTGCGCTACAAAGCATTCGCAATTAATTGAAGTTATTTATACGAGTAGATTAGAAACTATTGTAAAACACTTTATTCTTCTAATAAACTCTTTCTTCAGAAATTGTGTTACTTCCATAGTAGTTATTTTGAATTTTAGCTCTTCGCTGAACTAGTAATTAATTTAATTACTTTGCTTACGAAAGTTCAGTATTGGTTTTTAAGATATATTGCTATATAAATTCTGTTATCCTTTTTGCATGTCTTGACTTTATTAACTATCGATTTTGTACTTTGATTACCAAACTTTTATTTAGAATCAAATAATTTTGTGATATAATGCATGTTTTTGAGTTATAAAATATGAAAATCCGATATGACTTTTAATTTCTATAATTTGATAACTGAAAAAACTGCTTAATGATTATGTTTTGTTTTAATAACTATTTATATGATTTGAAAAAGAAGAAAAGCAGATTGTTGTAATCTGTAGTAAAATTTCTATAACTTTTTTTGCTGTCTGGAGTTGGTTTGCTTATCATAAAAATTGTTCGCATTGCAAAAAATATTTTATTACGAAATAATTTAATTCTTTAAATCTTAATTAATGACTGATGTATTTGCTTTTCAAATATTTTTTTTTTTAATTTTATAAGAACTTTGGCACAAAATTTAAACTGGGAACACTTTCTATTTCATTTTATAGAGTGCATGTGGATACGTATCTTGGTTCAGAACTGAGTTAATAAGATGCAGAAGGAGGGGAAATGGTACCCTGAATTGGACATCAATAAAAAACAAACAAAGCAAGATATAAAAAAGTTCTTTATACCTAACAGTCACATTTTAATTCATTTTGATTCATTGAGTTCTAAAAATTATGTTAGTTAAATACAGATTGTCACTGTCGCCAAGTGCACTCCGTGAATGTCGATAAGCTCTTGGAGTCTTCCGAGACAATTTCTACTTCAGGCCATTAGAATCACCGTGATTTACTGCGTTATTGCTGTACTGAGATTTTCAAATTTGCTAGTTAACAAAGAAAGTCAAACACAGCACTGCTAAAGTTTGCATGTATTCTCAAATCTAAAAAACCACACCCACTGCGGTATCTCTACAGTCTACATCAAGTCGACGATACCTTATACATGACAATAAATGAGACCTGGATAAGCTCATGGGCCTAAAGATACCAGGCTCATTGATACATCTGTACCAAGCCAAATAATTGGTGTTCTAATTAAGGTCTTTTTGTCGGAATCTATCATTTAAATAACAATAAATGACTTATAAAATTCCATAAAGAAAGGAGCAGAAAAACTGAACTGTGGATATGAAGTAATTCTTATTTATAATCCTACAGTTCCTTAAGTATTTACTTGACTTATAACTATGAAATGATTATAGTTTGCATGTATTCTCAAATCCAAAAAACCACGCCCACTGCGGTATCTCTACAGACTACATCAAGTCAACCATGCCTTATACATGACGGTAAATGAGACCTGGATAAGCTTATGGGCCTAAAGATACCAGGCTCATTGATACATCTGTACCAAGCCAAATAATTGGTGTTCTAATTAAGGTCTTTTTGTCGGAATCTATCATTTAAATAACAATAAATGACTTATAAAATTCCATAAAGAAAGGAGCAGAAAAACTGAACTGTAGATATGAAGTAATTCTTATTTATAATCCTACAGTTCCTTAAGTATTCACTTGACTTATAACTATGAAATGAGTATAGTTCTTCAATCTAAGTTTAAACAGTCTTTATTACTTACTCAACTAAACAAAGACAATGATGAGATTATTCAATACTATAATGTATTTATACAAATAAACTTCAATTCACCTAGAATTACACTATAAATTATTCATTTTACATACATCGGATTTTCCATCTTCATACTTGGATACGAAACTATGGAACAACAACCATTTTCTCGCTCTCTTTTTATCTATCACGAGTCTTGTAATAATCTTGCGCTCTCATGTATCTACTAATTAAATAATTGAATTTGTGTTATTGTGACTATTGATGCTTAAATGGGTATTACTTTATTTTTTATCCCACATTCGGTCATCCTGACAGTCCGGTGACTTAAAGGAATATTTTTTTTAATTTATTTCATATAGTTAAATACATAAAACATAACGATACACATATATAGATAACGATACATTACAGAACATTCAAGATTTAATTCATTGGCCAGGGTTTTATATACTCGGCTGATGTAGATGTTTGGCATGATCCATCATGTTCTTCAAATAATTTCTACTTCATTCATATAATTTCTACTTCTTTCATGCGTATTGAAAGTGGGAGAACTATTACTGCGTTTTGTTCTACTTTCAAATCTATCGCTTCATCTGACAAATTTAACTTCATATCTTCCATTATCAAATTTATTGGCATGGCCTAAGGGCTTTTCATATGGCATATAATTACTATTATAACAGAAGTGAAAATTTCTATAACGAACATTAAAATGTGCTTTAACATTTCTTCTACCTTCTACTACCACATAATTTCTTTTACGCAATTCAATATATTTTTTTCAAAACTTTCGTGTTTTCTTCCTATTTGTTGCACATGTAAAAGTTTCTCCCAATGATACTTATGCTTATTAGTATTTTCAAATTTCTTTAACTGCTCTAGACATCATTTCTTCAATTTCGTTTTAAGTGATTTCGACTTCTGGGATATTTACTGTAATAAAGACAATAATTATTTTTATAAAGCAAATGAATTTAATTCAATAAGCTTGGTGAAAGCAGTTTCATTCTCTTTTAAGAAGTACCAGTTTCAATTCTGACAGTTTATCTTTTCCATGTTTAGACAGATTTTTGTGCGTTTTCTTTATACTTTGTGTTGCATTACCTCTTAATGTTACATTCTTTCCACACTCCATCAGCGTCTACATATCAAGCATAAAATTTCTGTTTTACTTTGAATATAATTGTGTTGTAAATCACCTTAAAAAAAAATGCGACGTCCATCTTCAGTTTACCATATTTATTCATAGGGTCAAGAGCTTTAACATATTTTTTTTTCAAATCCTGTGAATATGATAGTATGTCAATAAAATGTGTTTATATCAATAAAAAATCAAAGATAGGAAAGAAAAATCAGGTGGTATTCCCCATAAAGTTCACACACAATTTCTAAGTTAAGTAATGAAAATAAATAAAGAACTTTAATTCAAAACTTATGTGTTCGACTTCAGCCCAAGTGAAGTACCTGGATGGAGCATTATTGTCCAATACTCCCTTAGCATACTTCGTTGCAAGCACAAAGTACTAATGTGTGACACTTTTAAAGAAACCCATTTAAAACTATTTAATTTTATATATTGATTTTTTTAAAATTTTTACTTTTCTTAATTGGCGCTGAATTTTTTTAATTTTATAATACATTTCCTAATATCTAATAAATATAGCATATTACTTTGTAAAGTGGTGTAAAATCTAAGAGAGTCGTAAACTAAAGTATTAGTCTCAACGTAAATAAATAAAAATTATAAGTAAAATACGTCAAAAATTTTTCGCAGCTTTAAATTTTCAGACTCAAGATACCGCGCTTTGCTATGTTCCGATCGGTAATCTTTGTATCAATTTTTTTTTGTGATAAAATGTAAAATTGAGTTATCTGTCTATAAACCTCACCGTTTCCAGATGAGCAGGATTTTTATAATTCAGTGTGCTATCACATTCGGAAGACAAATATTCTCCTTATTTAATGACATAATAGATATTAAGACTAATAATAAATACTAAGACAAATATTACTATTCAAAAATAGTGGTAGCATTATGAATAATAAAAAAGTCACACCAAACTGGTAATACATACATTTCTGATGTTTGCCATCTCTAAGACCAGGATTGCTGCAAGTAAATTGTTGGCGAACCAGTTTTGTCACGAGGGTCACGTGTTTGACACGTCTGATTTAGCACAACAAAAGTTTATTATTTTTTACTGAATGAATGAGAATGCGTATATTGATTTTATAAACTAAGTTTGATTTTAAACTGTTTTAAATAAAAATACATAAATATATTCTTTGTATTTTTGATAGATATCAGAAGTTAGAAATAAAACACGGTCTCTTTCATTTCGTAGAATGCATATGAATGCGTATCTGGATAGAGATTGAGCCATAAATTCGTTAAAATTTTAAAACTTCATTAAAAAGGAACTACAGTGGAACTCCAGATATACGTTACCTGAGTTGTACGTTTCCCTCAGTTATACGTTTCAACTCAGCGGTCCCGACCGCTTGCCATTAAAAATTAACTGAGTTATACGTTTTGAGCTGTACATTTCCCTCAGTTATACGTTACGTTTTTGCGTCCCCGGCCAAAATTTTGTCTCATTTATGCATTTTGTAACCAGAAACACTGACGACGCGTCAGATCAGTATGATTTGAAAGATCTCACTCTAACTTCGGAGCTGCTCTGGGATTTTGACGTTGTAAAACGGTTCGTCAGTAGTAAAAACAGTAACGGTAAGGCGGTTGCATTATTTACAGAAATGTAAAGTTTGCTGTTCAATATCAGCACTGCAGAAAAGAAACAATCGTGAATATTAGTGATTAATTTTACAAGATTCAGTAAACTACTGAAATGTCTTTTGATAAATGATTTACATGCCAAGGCAATTCCAATAATTTCTTTTAAGTACACGATGTGTATTAAAAATATTTTTAATAAAGCTTTTATGATAAAATAGCTTCATGTATATTTTTCTTATATGTACTTTTTTCTACTCTGTTCCATTTCCGAAACTTTATGTCATGGGTGCAGTAATATTTAGGAAACTTCCGTTTTTGATATAAAAGGTAACTGGAACTTCTCAGCGGAACAAAGTTTTTGGGATATATTTAAAAAATGGTTTTGGTAGACCATTAATTGAGTTGTGCGTTTTACTGAGTTATACGTTTTGTTTTCCGGTCCCGAGCAAAACGTATAACTGGAGTTCTACTGTAATTATGCTAAAAAACTGCGGTTTGCATGAATGGGGTTTGAGGGAAACCGAATTTTTCAATAACAAAAAAGTTGTGGCTCAAACAATTACCAACGGATGACGCTTATAAGCATAATATGAAGCAATTTGCGTTCAAATTAGGATTACAGTAAAACAAAAAGTTTCAGCGAAGCGTCAAGACAAGCAACAGTATCCCAGTATATTAAACAAGCCCTTTTCTCGTCTTGAGTCCTTTTGCGCGCGAAAGTTTTACAATGCGGCCGTTGCTGATTTCCCGTTCTTGTATTTCTGAGAAGATGGCTTGTTATTTTTTATTGCTCGACATACATTACGCTGTCTTATGCACTGTAAAATACTGATTCTTAATGTTCTCCACGACTCAGACTATAACAAGAATATTAAATAGTTTTATTTTATTATATATATATATATATATATATATATATATATATTTTTTACGATATCTAAATCATACAACACAAAAGTTGTAGTACAAAAGAGCAATATTCATTTTACATATATATATATATATATATATATATATACATTTCTTAATTATTTAGTGTTATTTTGTTATTGTTTTTTATTTCACAGTACGGTTGTCACATTGTCAACCCTCATGAACGCACTTGAATTTTATATTGAAAATCCACACCAACACATAAACACAAATATATGTATTTATTTATTTATAAATACGTAGGGCGGGGAATACCCATTCGATAAATATACACAGCTTCTTATGTATGGATGCTGAATGAAAACAGATATATATGTTATATAAAAAATTTATTTCTTTCTTATCCTTCCATTTATTCGCTTTAATCTTTTAAATTAATCTCTAACTTCTTTCATAGTCAGTATTTCCTTAATTCTAATAACATTTGTTCCTATTTAATGTCTTTTTAAAAGTAAATATCCGTATATTAATAATTATTTTATTCCAAATCTGAATCTAAAATTTTAAGTTCATTCGTAGCTTTTATCAGCTCCCCAATCTATAAAATTCCGAGACGCGTTCTCATTTCGAATGTTTTTTAAAAAGCCATTTTCTTTTTATTATTATTATTTTATTTTCTGATTTCGCGCGTTGGGTTTTTCACTTCAAAATTGATACGCGGCCAAGTGAGGGATTATTTCCTGTCTTAGCTTCTCCCTCTAACCTCATTCGCTGGTCTGGAGGCCGCCTCTCACTCATTGGTTTGTGCGCTTGTGGCGTCGTTTTTTGTATGTCTACGCTGAGTGAAAAAAACTAGCTCGCATCCGTCGGAGCGGAGGATTTTTGACGTATCTGAAAGTGTAAACAAATATGTATCTGGTGTTTATCGTCTCGTAGAATATTCATATAGCCATTTAACATCTTTAAATCAATGAAGTGAACCATCGTGAAGCCCGGGGGCTATACGTTTTATACCTGTGGGAATTGTCTCTGCATCGCTCTTATTCTAAATAAACTATTTGTCTGGAAATTGGCTGGATTTACTGGAGAAACTTTTGTGGACTCATTTCATTGCCTCACTTCTTCGCCATGATCGTGAATATCGGCTGCAATATGTTATATCTTTAACGGACTGCCATTTTCTCATGGAATATTATTTTTCGTAATGTCTCATCTTAGACAAAATGCCACATATATTTATAAAAATTTACGTATGCAAAGTGAAATTTTTTTTATCAGAAATATGAAGATTGTAAAGAATATAACCAATGCCTGAAAATGTTTACTTTTTCTGTGCAAGTGAAGGAGGCTTCATTGGGATAAAGAAATGGAGTCGGTAGTCACGTATGGGCACGTGTTTGACAAATCTCTGTTTTACTGCATATTTACTCATAATGTGTCTCCAAGAGTGAAAAAAAGCTTTGAGTGTAGAACTTTTTGTTGACTTTTATTTATAAGCATTTTGCTATAAATTCTTATGATGTCTGTTTTTTGTTCCTTCCATCACTTTGCTAATAGCTGTTTAGGAGAAGATCCAAATATGGGCTACCACTTTTATTTTCAATCTAGATCCTACAATTTTGAAAAAGTGGAGAAAATCATGGTAGGCTACCTTGATATGTTTCACATCCACTTAGAAATAAAAAATCCGTTTAAAAATCAGCCTGCAAATTTTGAGTTTTGAACACGGGATCTAAACGTTATAAATAATTAAATGTTATAAATGTTATAATAAGTTATAATAAACAGTAATAAAAACAGTAACATCAGTAATAATTACATAATAGTCATTAACAAAAAACGTAATGATAACATAATAACAGGATAATAACCTTGATAATAAACAGTAACTGTGTGCTCTGATTTTAAGAATTTGTCTAAATACAGAAGGTATTTCACACTTTATGGAATCTATTTTCACAATTCATTTCTGGACAAACATGGCATATTCTTTGCGACAATTTTACTCTACTGTATAATTCTGCCTCTTGATTATATCTGGATCAAAATTTCCATCATAGTCGATTTTTCTCTTACAATCATATCAATTTTCTCCCACAGCTCTTGGAAAACTTTCCAAAGTCTTCCAATGTGTTGTGGATAGCGCTTTCTAACGCTCGTTCTAACAAAAACATAGGTAGTGATAAATAAAAATTAACATAACAATGGATGAAACATAGATTTATTTAAGTGAGTGTCTCAAAAGACTAGCAATTTTTATCAATTAATAGAAAAAAAAGAAGTGGGCTTGGGAATGTAAAGAAAGATTTCCAAAAGAATTCATGATTGCTGCTGGATTTTGCTATGGAATTAAATTAAAGGTGAAAAATGCAGTAAATCTAAGGTGGTTTCACTTTATTATCAGTAAAATATTTTAGAACCTTTTTTGAAAAAGAAATTCCAGCTTTATATTAAAAAGTCCTTCCGGCCTGTACCGGGAGGAAAAGGTAGCTTTCCTATATCTTCCTATTAAAATTTTAGCTAATGTTACTCGAAACAGCAATCTAAAATGCAAAGAACTCGATTACATAAGATTCGTTAATACTGAATTTAAATTAGAAATTTGCCAAATTAGTCAACTATAGCCAAGTTGGCTTCATTTATGAAGACTTATTTTCGGTCGCCAAGTTTGGCGAGAATTTGGCGCTAACGGATATGAATATATATTTTTATGTGTATGATTGGGAAAATGATTACAACAATGAAATATAATAATTTGCGAGAAATCGCGTTATACTGTTTCAAAATGTCTGTCACCCTAGAATTTCAAACTGCTGTATCTCAACCATTGTTTAAGATATAGGTGAAACAAAAAATGAACCGGGATCCTTGTACCAAGGCCTAATACTTAAACAAAAAATAAATTAGAATTTTAAACTTTTTTGTACATTTATTTTAGTTTTAAATCTTTAAGTGACCGCCATTTTGTTTCAAAATGGCGTTCCAAGCTGGCCAACGAACTCGGTCGAGACATTGGTGAGCTTAATACACACAATTGGTTTCATCCAAAAATATTTATAAACACGAGTGTTATCGTATGACATAGATCAGATATATATATATATATATATATATATATATAAATCAACATTTGAACGGAGGGTGGTTTTGGGGTCTGGGGGTCATGATCGGTGAAAATATACCGACATTTTCCGGAATTGCTTTCCTCCGAACGGCTGCAATATGTAGTCTTATACTTTATTATACTGAAAGCTACCTAAAAGACATTAATTGAGCTTCTTATGAACAATGTCTCCCAGCCGCTCTTTCATAACTCAACTGACGCATATTTAACAAAGAAAGAATCCCAAACGGGAATAATTTGTGTCTCAATCAAATTAATGCATGTAAAATAATCTGAAGCAGCCACCCGCCGCCCCCTCTCATCAATGGCATTTTTTGCATTTGGATTATTTAAATGAATTCAGGAACATTGAAAAGACTTTGGAAAGTTTTACAAGAGGTACCGGGAAAAATTGACATGACTGTAAGAAGGAAACTCCATTATCATAGAAATTTCGAAGAGAACTATTTCTAAACGTCATGGCTATCCAACAAAGTCAAATTGTTGCAAGTAATATGTCATTCATGCCTAGATATTAACTTTGAAAATCGTTTCCATAAAGTATGAACGAACTTATGTATTTTGATTTTCTTAATATTGATCACCGATTCTCGAATTTTCACTTACTGTTTCGGCAAGTTCAATATATTTTATAATTCTTTTGCATATATATTGTTCCTTCATAAAATGTGTTTATGAAAATAAATGTGAATGCAAGATTCGAACTCAATAAAGATAATATTTGATAATATTTATTCCTCTAATATGTTTAGTATAGGTCTAGAAATAGATATGTGTGTATTTATTCAAGATCAATAGCCATAGATAAATCTAGCCAGTAGGTATTATCACCTATTTAATGTTTATTAGCATACATAGAGTAATATCTGCCATGCAATTCTGCATTTATAACCAATTAAAGTTTGTATCATATAACTAATTACTTCAAAGATATATTCTTAAAATTTTGAGCGTTTTTAGGATAATATTTAGAATCCGTTAGCACGGAATATATACTCGTATGTGGTAATTAAAATAAATATTTTAAAATATATTTTCTTTAAAAAGATATTTAAAATCAATTTAAAAGATCATGGTTACAACTCATGATTTTGTATTGTCATCAAAATTAGCCTAGTATACATAATTAAACAATACACGTATTAAAAGCTGTGTATTTTTTTTATCAGTACAGTTTTAGTTCTTTTGGTTTTTAAAAGAATCTTTTCGGGTGAATATTCGATCATTTCATGAATATTTGAAATTGCGTGCAGGAATATTCTAAATTTATGAAAACATATCTTGGAAATCTTAGTATTATAGAAGAATGAATGGTAAAACCATGTTGTTGGGTGAAAACCGAATATATTGGCTAAAGGCTGAAATACTGGATTCTAGGTAAGAAGAAGGAGCCGAAGCCATAACTATATCTTTATATTGGAATTTATGTAGTTTGTGTGATGGAAATATTTTCATTTATTGTCACAAAAGTGTAATTCCTTTTTTCTTGATTTAACCTTCACTAGCTTTTAAAACTCTTAAATGTGAACACATTTTAAATTTTTTATGCTATTGTGTGTTGCATATTAATAAGCATTTATTTCCCACTATAAAACTGTTGCTAGAACTTATAGGTGCAATTTTATGTCTTGCTACGAAACCATCATTCTCTTGTGGTAAAACCGGATAACCGACATTGGATAAAAAGAATAATGGAATTCAATAATTGAAGAGCCCGGAAAGAAAGTTTGCAGAAAATGCTGTTAAATCTACATGAACATGAGTGATAATGATTTTATAATGTATATAAAGAAGTGAAATTGTAAACCAGATGAATGACTGAAACCTTTTAATTAAAGGAAATAAGGATTGTTTATAAATTGCTGTGATATTCACATAAAATTAGTGGGCGGCTGTTGTGTATCATGGTCAAAAACAGTTTTACTTCATCCGCGGAAAATAAATGCTTCTAAAAGAAACTTCATAAATAAACGAAAAAACTAAATCACGAAATTCAAGAAGGCTTTTTTTGCAGAAAAATCATGGAGATCTTTCTGGCATTTCGTGAATTTGTTTAATTTGTAAAAAGAAAAAAAAAAGAAATAAAAATTACGGTTTAATAATTGTTGTAAAAGACAGGTTTTACAGGAGTGAGGATTCTTTAGGGAAAACGAGTACATTACTTAAACAGGTAGTAGGCTGCAATGTTGACAAAAATGTAAAACTTTGTCTTAATTGAACGAACATGACATTAAACTACACATAAGTGAATCCAAAAAATTTAGTCGAAAATTTAGTTTTAAAATTTAGTCGAAAATATATATAGAAAAAATGATAAAATAAAATAATATTTAATAGTACTGTAAAATACTATAAATGTATATAATGTACTATAAAATAGTAGACTGGAGACATCTACCTTTCTCAGAGCGAAATACTAGAAACATAATATCACTTTTATGTGCTTTTTTAGTTTGTCGTATCTAAAATATTGTATTTTAATTGTTGAGAAAGGCAAAATGTCGACATTGTAGTCCATTGATAGTTAGTGACCTTCAATCGAAGTTATAAAGTGGTGAAGGTATAGTATATTACGTAGAGTTAAGTTAATTTTATTCCCAAAAATTAATTTATACTAGTGCTTCCTATTAAACGTTTATACGAGTATACGTATAATACGTATTATACGGGGTGCAGATTTTGGATACGTATGATACGAACAAGGCGGTTATACGTATTATACGAAACAGCATATACGGTACATCGTATATACGGATATTACACCAGCGGTTAAACGTATAAACGTTTAAACGGTTTTCGTTCATTACTTAAAAAATTATGCTTTTCTCCTGCTGGTCTGCGGATCAGAGACTTTAAGAAACATCCGCTGTGTCCTGTGCAGTTGGTACTTGCAAAAAAAAAATCGGAATATTTTTTTCTCAGTTTAGATTTTGTTCTTCCCCACTCAAATCTAAACTATTAAATGTGAAATGATTTACTATAAAATGATTTTTCTTTCGCATATCTGAAATTCACGCACATAGCTTATTTTGATATATGGCGTGAACATTTCACCTGAAACATTAACATTGCAGAACACAAACTTACATTGACTTCATATTTTATACTGACATTGATCAATCCAATTCCTGGGAAGTTTCATAATCTTTTTTTTATTTTAAAGGCCCCCACGGAGGGAACTCCTCCCACCGGCCTATATCCCTAGTGCAGATAATCGGCCGTAACAAATAACTAACTAAACATACTTTTATTTTATTTAAGAATACTTTTCTATATTAAAAATATTTTTAAAATACGTTTTACAAGAAAAAAGAAAGGTGAAGGCAAGTCAATTCAAGCTCGTGTGATTGCGTTTTGAAACCTACAGTGACGATTATTTGTCAGGCTATAAGTAATCGAAATTTATAAGTACTAACACAAAAAATACAATTTGTCAGGATTAACAACAATTCTTAAAATGTAATATCTTGTAATGCACATGCACTTTGTATAAAAAATACTACGAGTGTCATGGTTAAAAAAATGAAATTGCGTTATACATTAACACAGAGTAGAAAACATTAGCACCGTGGAAAGAACAACATTTAACCCCCCGGGTGCAATTTGAGTATACGCAGACAGATATAATTTTTTTTATTAAAAAAGATACATTATACTTAATAAAGATTAACAATAAATCTGAAACGTGTATATTCTCCTTATTTGCTCAAAAAGTCTTTTTACTTTCGTTATAAATTTACAATAATCGTTTATATGGAAAAATAACAAGATTCTATGTATGAAACATATTATACAGATTGTTAAAGTAACGCCACAGATTTTCAACTTGTTCTCCGTTCAGTGACTGGTGAGATCGAGGCTAACAAAAAAGAAAGGCTACCCGGGGCCTCCGAGATGACGCTGTGTGTTTTCTGAACCGGGCCTGCTACAAGTATTAGTGACGTCACAATAGTGATCCACTTTGGTCAGTGTATCGCAGCAGAAAGATGTAATAAAAAGAGCATTTCCACTCCTATAATTTGTGATTACATAAATAATATTAAATTTCATAATCGTGAAATAAAAGGGAATTAATACATTTGTTTTATAAAAGGAAATTAAAAGTTTTAAATTAAAAAAAATGCTAAGATTAATAGATCAGATTGAACCCATTGACTTACCTTTTCCTAAAAACATTATTTTACAATAAATATACGTACAAAAAATATAATAAATCTACCAAAAACTTTACAAAATCAATCCCATTCCTCCCTTTTACAACTACATACCATAATTTAACCACCAAAACACAATAAATGTCAATTTAAATAGAGAAATCGACAATTTTTAACTATAGAGACCTTGGCACTTTTTTTTAACGCTTTGGCGTAATCTGGGCTTCAGAAAGTTAGATATGTTTTAAAATTATATACACAATTATGAAAAGAAACCTAACGAACTTTTGTTTATTTATATATAAAATTATTTATATATACAATTCTGTTCTACCTGTATATAAAAAGAGATAAATGGCTTCTTTATATTAAATAAATTATATAAATATTGAAAAAAAATGCTTATTTATATGAAACTACGAATAGGTTGCCAGAATATATGTTGCCAACATGCCTTCTCTCGCCATAAGCACTTTTCGGTACTTTTCGGTTAGCCGAGCGCCAGTAATACATGTACATATATAAATATATATATTAATTCATACATATATGTGTATATATATGTGTGTGTAGATATAAGTGTATATATATATGTGTGTGTAGATATATGTATATATATATATATATATATATATATATATATGTGTGTGTGTGTGTGTGTGTGTGTGTGTGTGTATGTGTATATATGTATATATATATATCACTGGCGCCCGGCTAACCGAAAAGTACCCAATTTTCTATCTTAACTTTGTAACTGATTTGTAATATTTTAAAAATTGTCTATTTATTGTACTTGGGTCTTATCAAAAGATTTATTTCCATAATATATTTGTACACTTAAGTTAGCTAAAATGTTAAATGGAACTACGTAGAGCTACTAAGTTGTGTAAATCAGTTACTTTTAATTTTATAAACAAAGCACACTCACTTCTAACTAAATGTATCCAGATTTCATTCAATTTATTACAATATTTCTTTCAAAATCATTTTTTAAACAGTTTATCGTCTGCTTCTTTTATTTTTTTTCTAAAAATCATTTGACTCTTTTCAATTTGGAAGTACAAATTCATTCAAATATGCCAGAATATTTCCATTACAGTAGGATAGACATTCGTTGTTAGGGGTTTTTTTTCTCTGCACAGCAAGTTCAATACCATCATATTAATTCTAGCTTCACGAATTATGAAACGTATATCGAAACATTTAATGCAGACCACTTCTATTGAAATGTATGTAAAATTATCACAAGGTAATTTTCGTAGCTAAAATTTCTTCTTTTCATTATCAATCGCGAATTTGAAGACTTAGATTAGAAACTAGGAGCACAACATTTTCTTCTCATTATTTTATAGATATAATCTACACTTTCTTTAATAATTATAATCAATAATTATTGATAGCGTTATAATCTAAATACTCTGAAAAAATATTATTAATTACTATGTAAAACAATAAATAAAATCAAAATACTATCGTAAACCATCCGTACAAACGAACAAAGTACATGAAAAATTTTAAGTTAGTATGGATCACTGTTTTGACGTCACTTGTAGCAGGCCCGGTTCAGAAAACACACAGCGTCATCTCGGAGGCCCCGGGCTACCGCGGTGATTTACGCGTATCTCTTTTTACAGACCGCCGGAGTCACGTGATTCTCGAATGCACCAATGCAGGTGTACGAAAAGAGCATCATGTCACTCTAGCGGTCTGTAAAAAAAGATAAGTGGAATGCACCGCGGTAGCCTGTCTTTTTCGTTAGCCTCGGGTGAGATCCATTGACATTAAAAGTAAATACGATACTTGAAATATATGTATACTTGAATTAAACGTATACTTCAATTATACGTTTAACCGATATACGCTTATACGTATCTGGATACGTTTAAACGTATAGTTTAAGATATACGTATTCCTTAAATACGTATATACGTATATACGTGTATCGGTTAAACGTATAACTGAAATACGTATCTCATCGGGAGCATTAATTTATACTATTAGAAAATATCGTTTTAATCAGATAAAATATATGTTCATAAATATGACAATATTTAGATTATCATGAATAATATTTAGAAATATCTGCAGAAATCAATTGATTGCTCTATTATAAAGGGAAGACGCAACTTTTACGTTTTTGTTTATCCAAATGTTGAAGAGCTCGTTCTTTAATATTATCGAATTTCGATGTCATTATCCTGTTATTTGGAATCTTATACTTATCTATTCCGTAAAATATACATTTAGCCAATATCAATAACCTAGTTGTTTTCAGTATCTAGTTAGTTGACAGACAGTATTTGGATATGCGATACATTTTTCGAAAAAAGTCTATGCATAATATAAAGTACAAATATAGACTTAAAAAATTATGGAAAAACACATATTTCTTAAAAGATATGTGTTATATGTTGTGTATATTTACAAGTGTTTTTTTTTTTAAATAAATTTGTTAGAAAGGGATTAAAATGAAAAATTTTCTTTGAGAACGTGTTTTCTCATGAAGTGCTTTGTAAACATTTTACCGCTTGCTTTCATAGCGATGCGTTCCATTTCCTCTGATTAAAATTAGGGGTGATGCTTTAAGAATCGTTGCTTCTGACGCTGCTTCTTTGATATTCTGATAAAAGTAAGATATTTTATTCATCTTGAAGTTAGTACTTCTCGAGTTTCAAAAAATTATTTAGATCAAACGCGATGGTTATGGATGAGATGTAAAATGTTTTTTTTCCATGCTATTTCAAAGAGGAAATTTTATTACTAGATTTTCTATTTTGTTGACAAAGTTCTTATGCATACATATGTTTCCATTAGTCCTTTTTTTAATAGTTTTCCCAAAACAAGCAAAAAAAGTTTAGGGTAAAATTAAAAAAATTCCAGCGTGATTCAATGAAAGTCGATTAATTATTTCTATTTCAAAGTCAATGTTTACTGAGTACATTACAGAAAAGAAATCTATGGGAACAAATATTTTTTGAGGTAATTTTAATCAACATTCTTTTTAAGAATAATTTACTTGCAAAATTTTTCTTTTAATTTATTTAATTTCTAAACACATTCTTAAAATTTAACAGCAATCTAAATATTGTTTACAATACAATGATAATTGTGCAAATAGATAACCAAAATAGGAATTCTAATTTTACCATGCTTTATGACTTTGCTTGAAATACTTTTCATTTTAAATGCATTTATTGCATTACATTGCATTATGAAATTAAAGCCGATATTCTTTTACTCTCCAGTTCAAAAAAAAATTAGTTTCTTATTTTCCTTTAAACATGTATATTTGACTGAACCAGTATTAAAGAGAAGAATTATAATTTGAAAAATTCAGTTTATTTTGTAAATTTGAAATTATATGAGCTAAATTTCTTATGGTCGCAAAAAAACATTCTCGGGTAGTGACAATAAACATACATTTTGATTAGCAATGAAAAAATTATCTCAGCACATTAAATATAGAATAAACAGAATACACATGTGAAAGTTTGAAAAAGTCTGAATTCCAATGCTAAATGCTGAAAAATGTGGCGTAGATCGTAATTGCTGAAACATAAAAGAGTAAAGATTGAAATTAATTAAAAATTCAATGCTTCGAAAAACATTTTACTTCCTGATTGAAGTTTATTTTCAAATCTTCTTCCTCGGTAGTCGGACACCCACTTGTCCAATCTAGCAGGGGCCCTGTTTTCTCTGTACATATGTATATAAATAATTGTATTTTGTATTTGAATATAACAACTGTTGTAATGAGAGTTAACATCACACTATCTGTATATTATTAGTATCTGCATATTATTTGTAAATATTCAGTGTATTCGCATCTGTATATTCATATTAGTATATTATTAATTGTATTAGATGTAATATTTAATCAAGAATCTGCACCACATTTAACCAAAAATCCTAAAATAAAGTCTGCACAGTACTTGTATATAGTCATATTCTGAAAATGGTCTAAATTGTATAATTGAATTAATTATATTAACTGTATGTGTGCATCATATTTTTCCATATACATCAATTGCAGTAAAGTTTTTGTATAAAATATGCTAGCCAAGAATAACCCATCATATTTAACCAAAAATAATTTTAGGGATGGTGCCTGCACAGTATTTGTAAATAGCTCATCTGGAAATTGCATATTCTGTATACATTGAAATAATAATAATAATCGTATGTATGAAAATAATAACTGTATTATCAGTCAAAATTCAATTACTTTCACTACAAAGAAAATCACATGAAAAGTAAAACTTCTGAGAAGAAGAAAAAATGTAATATTATATTGTAAAACTTGCATACATAATTCTGTGGCGGCTGTGGTCTGCTGGTGATAAAGGCGTGTCAGCCCCACAGGATTGCACACAAACTCTAAGGCTTAGGCCGTGCTTCCTAAGGTGGTCATCCCCCCTGAAAACTAATATTTTGACAACACAGTTTATTTGTGAGCTTTATGACATGAACAAAAAAAAACAGCAATGTAATTCTATTTAATTATTGCTTTCCTAATGATGAAGAGAATTTCTGATATGTATATATATATATATATATATATATATATATATATATATATATATATATATATATATATATATATATATATATATATATATATATATATATATCAATTTATTTCTATCAAAACTGAATTCATTTTAAGCATACAAGAAAAACTTTCACGAAATGTTTTTCTTTAATTTTTTATAATTGGAATTTAAAAGCATGACAATTTGGTTTTAAAAGTGTTAGATGCATACAGGGTGAACCCGAATCCATTGAACAAACTTCTATGGTTGGTACAGTACACTTTAACAAACAATTTTTGTAAAAGAAACCAGGGTTACAAATCCATTTGCATAGTCAAAAATACAGAGCGTCTTACTCCAATCCGAAGTCGCTAATTCGTTCATAATTTTAATAATAGTGAAGATACTTTGACAAAATGCTTACAATTCATACAAAGATGAACCTGTTGCAAATTTTGTTAAAATATCTTAACTATTGTTAAAGTTATGAACGAAAATGCGACTTAGCATTCAAGTGAGATGCCCTGTAATTTTGACTAAATAAATATATATTTGACTCTGGTTTCCTATACAGTAAATTATTTTTACAGTGGAATATTTTTACAGTGGAACATTTTTACACTGGATTTCGTTAAAGTATCTTCACTGCTATTAAAGTATGAACGAAAACGTGACTTCGGATTAGAGTGAGACACCCTGTATTTTTGACTATATGAATGGATTTCCGACCCTGGTTTCCTATACAAAAATTGTTTGTTACAGTGTCCTGTACCAACCCTTAAAGTCTGTACCGTGAATTCCGGATCACTCTGTAGCTACGTTCAGTTATTTCAATAAAAATATTTTCAAATGCGAGACCATTATAAAATCTTTATCAGAAACATCCCATTTAAGTAAAAGAAATGTTTAGGCATTTGAAAGTTATCCAAGCATAACAAAATGTAAATTCTGCCATAATATGTAAGAAACAAGCTGTTACATCACTAGAACATAATGCAATCTGCATATTAATGTATGTTGTTACATAAGTTTATGAAAATTTTGCCTTCTAAGTAAGAGTAGTATTCGAATAATTTAAGTTATTAATTTTACTGACGTTAGAATGTAGTTTATTTTAAAGAATCTTATCTGGTAATTAAATTACTAGTTGAAGTTACATAATCGTAGAATTTGCGTACAAAAATATCGCGTTCCCATTTCTCTTATAAAGTGGTATGGCGGATTTTTTAAAAATGGCATTTCTGTTGGGTAAAAGGGCATTTTTGTTAAAAAAGGGGCACATTTTGTTGAATGAAATGCCACTTTCGTCACACTTCCCATTCGATTATTAGTCAGTACAGCGGGCATTGGTGCTGGAACGTGACATTTTCCTTTGGAAGATATGTTTGCATAGTTCGGGGGGGAGGGAGGGGGAATCACTTCTGATCCATTATAAGCCTAAAATAGCAAATCTTTCGGAGGACATTTAGATGCACATATTCTCACCGCCACCCTCTTAATAATTCACTGTTCATACATTATCAAGATAAATAATGTTATATTTTTAAGAATATCATAAACTAATCCTCTGAAAAACTTCATTTTCCGAATATTCCACTTAAAAGTTTGGTTTGTACCTGAAAAGTCCATCTCTTTTTTTTCTTCTTTTTCTTTTCCGATTTTTTATTTTAAGCCTAGTGCAAAGTCGCATTATGTAATGAATTGTAGGACAACAGTCAATTTAATATGAAGGAAATCTATAATGATAAAGACAGAATTTTTTGTATATGTGTGAGTGTTTGCCTGTGTGTTTCTGTGCCGTATTGTGAAGAGACCACTGCATGCAGAGCTAAAAGATTAGGCAGGAAAGCACCTGTATGTTTGAAATTAGACAACTCGAAGCTGTTGGATTTTTTATTTATTTTTATTTAATTTTTATACCACTTTTAGCGTTTTTCCATACTAGTAAAAGGCATCCGGATTCAATCTTTTAGCCGAGTATAGTAACTTCTGTCCTTTTTCAAATAAAATTTACTCGGAATTCGTACAGAGATTTTTTAATATTTCGCGATTATACAATTTTAAGAGTTTTTTCCCGTTCTGTGGAGATTTTTTGATATTCGGAAAAAATCCCTTTTTTAATCATTTATCCCAATGGACATTTTGTACGATTTTTGAATTTGCAACGATATTTTTGCTATTTGTAGCGTTTTTTTCGAGTTTTCTAGTGCTTTTTTCAGATTAGTAAACGGAACCAGTTTCAGTCTTTTATCCCTAGATAATAAATGTTGTCCTCTATTCAATAAATTTTATTCGAAATTCGTACAGCGATTGTTTAAGTCTTCGCGATATTGTGGGGGATTTTCGCGTTTCGTGGCGAATTTTTGACATTCTTAAAAGAAATCCCGTTTCAATCTCTTGGCCCTTTAAAGTAAATTTTGTCTTCTGCAATTTTTGAATTTTTATAATTTTTAGCGTTTTCTCGCGTTTTGCTGCGATTTTCTCACATTAGTAGAACGAATCCGTTTTCAATCTTTTAGCCCAAAATAGTAAATTTTGTCCTCTTTTCAATAAAACTTATTAGGTAAGCATACAAAGATTTTTTTTAATAGGATTTTCAGATTTTTTCGGATTATGTGTGTCTTTTTTTATATTTCAAAAGGGAATCCGGTTTCAATGTGTTAGACCAACATAGTAAATTTTGCCTTTTGCGATTTTTGAAAATTTATACGATATTTTGTGACGATTTGGTTTTTATATTCATAAAATTAACACTGGTTTTAATCTTATATCCAAATATTGTAAATTTTGGCCAAGTTAATGTAAAGCTTATTCAAATTTGTACAGCGAATTTTAAATTTTTCGCGAATATTTGTATGTGATTTTTAGATGGTTTTTCGTGTTTCGTGGAGTCATACATTTAGCGTATAATTCAGGATTAAGATATTTATTGAAAAGAGGATCACACTTTTCGATTCTTCATCATTTCATCAGACATAAATGCAAAATTTATTCCTTTACGTATAAAAAGTATTCCGTAATTTTTTTAAATCAAGGAGTGGATATTTTTGAAAAAAAATATTCCCGAAATAAAAATATTTATTCGTTGTATATATTTAATTAAACTTTTTGCTTATAATATTGGAGAAGGAAGCTATATTAGAAGAAAAACATTTTCCACATAATAAAACTGCTATTTAAATTTATTAGACTAATTGAATTGAACGGCATCATAAATTTTTCTGTATTACAGCTTTCTTATTTTATCCCTTTCAGGGTCAAAGAAATTCTGTTAATAAAATGTCGAAATGATAGTTTTCCACCAGAATATACGAAAATAATTATTTGAAAGTAAATGAATGCTTTTCATCATATAAATTTAGAGTCAAAATTTTATTCAAGAATAATAGTGCAAGTATGGCATTTGGAAATTGAAATTAAGTGGTATAAATAATATACTACTGTTTTTAGAGGATTAAATTGTCAAATATCTCGGCCATGCAATTTGTTAGAAAGCATGACGATTTTTTTATTTAGAGGAAGGATAATCAGAGGACGGACATTCAACTTTCTGTTCTACAAATGTTACAGAAATGCTAATAAAATTTCTAAAAAATACATAATTGTACATTAAAATCACAAATACAATTTTCTAAGTGATTCTTGGTTTAATACTTGAAAATACTGTTTATCTAGTTTAGATACTTTCAGAACAATATAGTGGGATTCGTTAGAGGTGATGAACTAATTAACAATAAAAAACTTTTCATTTGTACTATTTATATTATTCTTTATTTTGACTTAATCCTGATTTTCCATTGATTTTTGTGATCTTGCAACAATTTCATATTTTCTTGAGAGGTCGGAACTAGTATCGGGCAGGATGTTTAATAAAATTTTAAATAAATAAACTTCGCTAGTTAAGTTGATTTTTTTCTTTATTTTCATTATTACTCTAGAAGAGAAGCTCGCAGCTTTGCGTGGATAGTTGTTGCAATATGCTATGTAGTACCTGTGTGCCTGTCCTGAGATGGGAATTATGCTGATATGGAAATTTAAAATATTACTAATTATGCTACGTTTTGATGAAACACCATTCTCGTATCGATATAAGCTGAACATGAGCAAACCATTCTTTATTAAATACTTGAATTGGTTCGAAAATCTTCATACCAATTCATTTCTAGCAACCTGTTGCATAAAACGGATAAAATATAGTCTATATTTAGGAACTCCGTCCATTATCAATTTCGGAGAGAAATAATTGTTCGGTATTTTCTAGGAATACTTTCTACAAACCAATACATGTATCTTTTTTTTCAGTAGTAGTAAACATTGATTCATCACAAAAATCAAAATATCATTAAATAATAACTTGAATCCATATATTTACTACATTTCAACGTAATATTTTCCTCCATTGCATTTTCTTCCATTGCCCCAAAATAATGCCAATCTAAGAGAAAAGCGTTAACCCCTTCCTCCCTATAGCCGCACACATAAGGAATAATTTGTTCAAGAAAACTAACGTCATCTACATTCACGCGGACATTAAAAAAAATGCATTTTTCTAATAATTAGAACATAACGAAGACGCTACGCTAAAATAGCCGGCAGATGACATCCCTTCCCGACCTCAATTTCAAATCTATATCTTAATTAGTTACCTAATTTTTTGTTCATTAGTAAAAATTGGCATTTATTTCCTTTCCTTTTCGCAAACTAAATGGAGCGATCGGCCAGAGAAACAGATCTCTTTGTAGTTCAGTTTTTAATGAAAGCAGATTCCTGCTGTCTAAAACTTTCTCGGATTGTTTTCACTGGCGCCGGAAGATTTTTGGCAGTTTTTTGCGTAAATTGAGAAAAAATACCGAACAAATTTTTCAAAAATCACATAGTCAGATGTACAATTTTTTTTTTTTTTACATATGCTCAGAAATTTTCAAATTGATATCTCAATTAGCTTTCTTAAAATTCGCTAATTAGTAAAATAATTTCGAATTCGTTCATTTCCGCTTGCAAATCCAATGCGCTTGTTCGTTTCTTTAGCCATTTTGATTTAAAAGATGTCATTTTAGAAGCGATGGTTAGTGAGAATCTAATTAATAAAATAAGTTGAAACTGGTGTGAAACACTAAGAACTAAAATAACTTCTTAAAAACACCATAAAAATTTTAAAATGCGCTAGTCCTTTCGAAATATCTAGGTCTTTCTTCATCAGGCGCAAAAAGACGTGCGTCTACTATGAAAGCAGCAGCAAGACACTTGCTGCTCTTTCATAGTAGACGCACGTCTTTTGAATGAAGAAAGACCTAGCGCATTTTAAAATTTTTATGGTGTTTTTAAGAAGTTATTTTAGTTCTTAATCTAATTAATATCGGGTAATTATCAAAATATAAAATTCTGACACTCAGGTGCATATGGCCAGACCTTTGACTATCCACACCTAATTTTTTAGACTTCTAGCATAGATTTTGCTAGCCATCGCAGACAGACAAACACACACACACATACAGAGAGAAACTTTCTTTTATTAATATAGATATGTTTTTTAATTTTGATTCTTTGTCTACTATTCTATTTTTTTATAATTTAAAAATCTATCTTTAATGACACATGTTTTCTTTGCATAGCGTTTACAATTTTGCACGTAAATGGCAATGCCCATACAAGTTGAGACAAGTCTTCTCTATAAAAGCTACTAAAAGTAATCTATGTACATGTTGACTTTTTGTGACTTGTTACAATTTTAATTATTTAAATATTAAATGTTAGTTATCCAATTGGCATTTAATTTCATATAATTGGGTTTTTTTATGTAATCGTTCTGTGTACGTTTTATTATAAGTATCATGGGACACGGCAATAAAAAAATGGAAGAAAACCTTGCTTCTAATTCATATGAAAATTTATAATATGGTATAATAAAATATATTAGCGAGTACATATTAGCAAACATAATTTATAATTACATACGATTTTCAACGCTTTATTTTCGCCTTTTACCTCAACGCCAAAGAACATGCTTTATATTAGCTCTTAGTCGATATTTTCTAATAAAACTAAATAAGTAGCTTTATCTGTCCTTTAATATATATATCAAAAGAATTTTCCGAGAATTCATCTCCCCTAATTTCAGTTTTGGAAAATACGTTGAAAAGGGATTTGTGCAGCTAGTTTCCCCATGTTTGCTCAGCACTCCAAAAAATATGTAACTTGCAGATTCCGCTCTCGATACGGTATCAAGGATCAGCATTTTGTAAGTCTCAAAACGACGGCGTGATTATTTAGGAAATGTGTTTTCAACAGTTCTGGGAATTTAGTACTAAAAGAAACGAAACTTTTCAAAAGTTATATGCAAGTGCCTATTCAGCAATCATTTTATTATTTTAGTGAATGAAATTGAGTTTTATGATGATTTACAGTTTTCATTAGAGATATTTTCGTAAACTCACAATCAAATTTAAACACACAATGTAAAAGATTGATTTTAAAAATGAGAAGTTTCACGTTGAGTTATCGTTGTCATTAGATATATTTTTGTAAAATTACTATCAAATTTCGACATAAAAGGTTGCAGGATGATTTATCAAATGATTTCTTTTAAACTTTAGTACGATATATTTCTTTCTTTGATGGTCGTTTACATTAATTGTTTAGTAAGATATGGAATTTTTTTCTGTTGATCTAAAATACTCGGATGTTGTAAACGACAATAAAATGAAACTTGCATACGAAACCGATTATGATATTCTGTAATCGAAACTATAATTTTAAAGAAAAGTAATTTCTGTATGCATCACGGTTTCTAAACATAGTGCACGCTGTGATCTCGATACGGATTACTTGTTAAGATTGTTTCTTACGTCGAATTCCGAATGGTGCCAATTCGGTCATTTTTAATACAATCTAATGTCATCTAGAAAAAAAATACCTATATTGATTAATTTACTAAAACAAGAAAAAAATATTCCTTTATCATTTAAAATATATTAAGAATGGTGTTTATAGCCCATATCTTATTACAGCTGTCCCTTACTATCGTACACTGCCCTGCAGTGGATATTTAAACTGAACATATCATACTATAATCTAAAAACAATCTTTTACTTGGATGGTTTTTTGTCTGTTGCTTTTATTCCTTTAAAACACGAAACTTTCTGAAACGATTTGCCCATTTTACCCCAAAATGCAGGATTTTCTTAAATCTAACATAAAAATAACCTAAAATTCTCTAATCTAAAGCTGCATTGTAGCCATATCAGAGGTATGTTCCGGCAACTAGTACTTTTCCTAGTACTTTTTCGTATTAGAAACAGAATTTTTACGTATGTGTTTTTTCCCTCATAACACGAAAAATTAGGGAAATGAAACTCATAATTTCCCGAAATTCTCCAATCAAAATACGGGAAATTTCTTCAAATAATAGAAAAATCTTATCCAGTCACAGGAGTTTCCCGAAAACTTATATTTTTACGTTTTTTGAAGAATTTTTTTTTTAAGAATGTATAATGCACTATGCATGAAGTATAGCTTTAAACAAAATAATATGTAAATACCTACTATTTTGGATCGAATTTATAAAATTGCTTATAAATATCAAATAAGAGTTCCATTTTATAGAGTCATTATATAAAAGTAAATGAAGCCTTCTCTTTCTGTGAGACATTCTTTCAATAGTGCTGAACATATGTTCGTTTTTCAACAGACTTTCATAAACAAATGCATATTAATGCGATGTCAAACATTAATGTCTTTCGACGGACAGATAGAAACAAAAATTATGTCTGTTGTATCCATTTCCCGTGACATGACAGAGTGGACATTTGTACGACTTCATGTATGAATTAATGACCAGGCACTTAATGACCCATGGCAATAAAGCATCCCTTAAGTAGAAAGAGCGTAACGGATGGAAGAGAATAAAAACTGAAATGTTGAGGTGGGGTTAGATGCAGTCATTAACTCGATGAATTGCTCATTGACAAAATGGCTAAAAAAAGTATATGAAGTATTTTTGTTAGTTCTGAAAAAGAAGTGGTGAAAGATGTTTTTTCTTTTATATTCTCACTCATTTTTTTTATCTTAAGATGAAGTATTGAAAACGGAGGATAAAGTAAATTCTAAGATAAAATAAAGAAGCACCATTTACAGATACTACTTTCTATAACTACGAAATATAAAAACATTCATGCATAAATATTTGCCAATATATATTGACTAGACTAAAATTAACAGTAAGATATAAAAGGAAATAAATACCGGAAATTCACCAAAAGATAATTACAACTTTCTTCTATTTCTTATTTTATATAGTATCCTGAAAATAAGTTAAATATATTGATGAAGAATCTGAAGAATCTAAACATAATATTTAAATACACAATTTAAAGGTAAATAATAAGTATATAAAACGTTATTAAAAAAAATGTAGATTCAAGTTGACAACGTTGTTGCTGTGAAAAATAGTTTTGCAGTAACAAGAAAGAATGAACATGTAGCTTTAGAGATTTAGATTGTTCGCAAGCAAAGCAACTAGTTTTGTAGTTAAATGCCATTATCATTTATAAAACTGAAAATTTTCTATGGTGTATTTTTTATTTTATTATTATTTCTTTTTCTAGCCAAACTGTTTTCTCTAGAATATGAATAACGAAAACTTCTATGTAAAATTCGTTTTTAATTTTTAATGATGTTCCTTCTAGAATCTATAATGGCTCCTTTAAAATTCCTTACTCTTAATATTTTTTCTGCTTTTAAAATCGCCTTTAGGACCGAATATACATGATCGTGCAGTTTGGAATATTTTACATTTACTAGCATCCTGGTCAATTATTCAGTCATAAAATGTTGTGAGAAATACAAATAAATAAATACGTTTAGAAATACGCATATATATATAAACAATAAACAAAAATCATGCGCCAAGCATATGTTATGAAACACTTTTCAATACATTTAGTTTATTGTAACAAAACTTCACCGTTTAATAATAGGAAAGTTGCTATCTAAGTAAACAATTTAGAAAAAGCACAATACTTTTGAAAATTCAATTTCAGAAATTATCATTTATAGTCAGACAATTTTTCGAATTATTTTGTGTAGCCCTGTATATGATTTACAGGTTTGTATATATACCACAAATATGCGAAAATTTTGTCCAGTTAGGAAACTCATACAATATGATTGAACGTTCCTCTTCAGCAATTTTCTTTGATGCTCGGAAATGTACACGTATTCTTTTGTGAAGTCCTGTGCATAGTCTATAGAATTTATACACATCAAATAATATGCCAAAAATTAATAAACATAAAAACGCATACGACAACAGAAAACGCACTTCGAAAAATTTTCTCTGAAAGATAGTTTTCTTTTGAGTAACAATATATATATTTTTTCGGCATTGTAATTGTAAGTAAACGATAAATGCTATGAACAGCACGTTCTACAGTAAGGATCTTGTGGTGCACATAAGTGATATATATCAGTTTCAATATGTTTTAAGTGGTGTTATATCATAAAAATACACTTCAAGCGAATTCTCCACATAGACTATAATGTAATGGAATGATTTTGAGTATCCCTCTAAATGAACTACAAATGCTAAATGCTTCACTTCTGATCAACATATAACTTTAGAGATTTAGATTGTTCGAAAAAAAATCTATGTTATATATATATATATATATATATATATATTTAGCCAAACTGTTCTAGCCCTGGCGAACATGCCATCGTAAACGTCAACACCATTAATCAATTATATGGGAATCAGGGTATATTTACACTTAGACAGACGGCCCGACCGAACCGAAGTTATAAACTCTTTTCAACTATGTTGGAAAGTGTTAAGAAGGTAGTTCTGAAAGAAAGGTTGAAAGTATAAAGATTAATTTAAATTGCCTTAAAAATCTTTTATTCTGGATTCGAAAATTTCCTTCATCTGTCTTAAAGGATAATGGTCTTTCCTTTTTTTTACTATTCGTAATGTGACTAGTGCATTAGGTATGAAATATTTGTTGAAAAACTTCCATTTACATCAGAAAATCTTTATGTAAATTTCAAATTTTCGTAACCTTTGTTTACCCAGAAATATTCTTAATAATATTTATTTATGTGTATGCATTTAGAAAATACATGTTCAACAGAATATATAACTAAAGAATGCTTCGTTTAATCGCTATGAAGTTGTGAAAATCACATTGATAGAAACGTTTCTAGTCAGATTTATGCAAAATCAATTGGGTAATTTCAAATGTATTATGTCTTATTTATGCATGTGTAAGCAAATCGTTTAACTTACATAACGCAATTCCAAAACGGATGAATTTGCTTTCGTGCTATATCAGCAATGCACAGTTTATTTACACAGGAATATTTCGAAACAATTTATGAAAACTATATCAGTATAATATTGATCTATTCGCTAGTGTTATAACGGGAAAAGTATATCATAAAATTGTGGAGTTTTATATTTATTGTTGACAAATATTTCTTCGAGTTTTCCTAAATTAATATTTGGATTTAAGAATGATATTATGAAAAACAAGAAATGTCCAGGGAAGATTCACCTATTATAGAAAATGTATTTCAAAGAAAAATTACAAAATTTTACTTTTCCATGTGTTACATTTTGTCTTCCGTTTAATTACACTCATAATTTTGCTAAAAATGTTGTTAAAACTATATAAAAGCCCCCCCAAATGTCTTAATACTTTCCTACGTATAAGTTCTGTAAGGAAAAATGAGGGTAAGATAAAGAAGTGGATAAGATGACGAACTCAGTTTTTCTCTCGTCTAGTTATATATAGCAATACCTAGACTGGGGCACCAAAGCTTCCTGTCCAGAGGTTCATGTAACTCGCCATTAACTATTCGCTTCTGAGCAACCCATGAAAAATTGCAAGTCGAAGTTCGAATTTCAAGTTTGTTGATGTAATTTGCGGACTTCACAGTGCAAGGGATTACTCATCTGTTTGATTACTCATTATTTTACTCCCCACTAAAACATTCTCTAAATAAAACTCGATTCATATAAAATATAAGATATGCTGATAAACCAATTCCAACAAAATGGCGTTGGTGGGACATTATGACGAGGATGCCAATGATGTGGAAAATTATGGCACTAAAGACTGCATTATCTGTAAATAACAGGACTAAACGGAACTTTGGATCCATATGTTCATATGTAAAATTGGGGTTAATGTTAATTGTTCTGGTTGCGTGAGATGCAAATTAAGCCAGGCATAAACCCTAGCGATATGATTTTTGTTTTTGAATTTTGAATTTACAATCTGCTTTAAATAAACTATGAATGTGTGTTATTGATAGTTTCGTGGTTATATTATATTTTCCTAGATTAAAAAGCATCTGTTTTTTTTTCTTTTACAGAAGATTGACCCTTGTTTATCTTAAGATGCATAATGTCTGTGATACTTCCAAACCTCATATAACTTCTAATGAAATGAAGGAAGAAAATACATTGTAGTTAATTCACAATACATGCATATCTTGCGAAAATTATCCTTTTGAATGTGTATTTTTAAAAAATAACTCAATAACTGTTATAATTGCGTTAGTCTCGTTAAACTGTTTTATGACACTTTCATTTATATATATTTATATTATTCAAAAGAGGTAAGTGAGAAATTTCTTACCTGAATTGTTAGCAACATAAGATTTTCTTCAGTGCTGCACACGGCTGGGTAATGTGTATTTTTATTTATAACAATTTGTTATTGCTAAATTAAGATAGGTGAAAAGATGTTTAAATCCAGTAATTGGGATTGTTTTTATCTTGAACAAACTTTAATGAAGTAATGTTGAGATTATTAAAACTGTAAAGATACAATATCATTCATGATTTCATATTAAATTACTTATGTACATTAAGCAATCTAGCCTTTTAAAATTATTATTAAATCGTTTAAATTAATACAGGAGCGGCGTTCGCTTCCTACAAAAATTAAGAGATATTTATATATAACTACTTAGTATGAAAACCAGTAACCCAACTGAGTACGGTCTAAAAAAGTAGTTTGAAAGTTTCATATTAGAATGTGCATCAGAGAAAACTACAAAAGATAATCGCTGATTCGACAGTTTTTTCATTGTCTTAATTAAATTCAACTATGTTTTTTAGTTTGATGGTGCTGCTATCTGGTTACACTAATTTGAGGTACTTAAGTCTTAGTTATGCGGCGACATTTGTTGACACTAAGAAACAATGTTGTACACTTCATTCACGAATATAGATTTAAACTTGTAGATATATTTTCGCAAGTTTATTTTGCATAACTCACAGTTTTTGGATGGAACACAATAGAACATAATTTCTCCATTATGTCCAACAATAACGTAAAAATATTTTCTGACAGAATTTTACATTTTTCAGTTTTAGGCACAAAGGGATATAGTCAAAATCTATCCCATGTTCACCATCTACATTATTTATAAGACTGATATTATTATCAGTATCTAAGTCATAATCATTCATTGCTAATAAAAATAATAATTTCTAAAGGAACAGCATCTTCTAAACCATCCTTTTCCAGCCTACACTGTAAAAGAAATTCCTGAGGTTACTAAACATTTTTTAGCAAATTTGTTTTGCACAGAATTATTTAGTAACCGTTATTATAAACTGGAATCTTTGCCATCTGTTTTCTAGTAATTCTTACAGATTTTCTTGTAACTGAGTAAGAATACAAAAATTTTTTTAGTAATTGCAACGATGAATGAGAAAAATTTAAATTATTTGAGTAGATCGACCCTTTTTTTTACAGTGTATGGTAATCGTACTAACAGTAAGAAGTACTTTAATGCTATAAAAATAATTACTGTAAAACAGCAATACATTCATTTGTTCTATGACTCTAGCAGTTCTGCAAAATGGTCTCCACTTTTGCTGGCATGCCTATTCGTGAGCTACATAGTTCATAGTACTGTAGTCATCTCTTCAAAATTGTAAAATAACATTACACGAATTGCAATATATATATATATATCATACATTTCTCTTTGTATATTTTCTTGAATCTGTATATCTATATCTACCTGCCTGCCTGCCTGTCTGTGTATCTATTCATTTATTTTCATTCATTTATTCTGATTCGTTCATTCATTCATTCATTTTCATTCAGTCATCCATTCAATTTCATTCATTCATTTTCATTCATTCATACATGCATTCATTTTCATCTCTCCTTTCATTTTCATTCATTTATTAATGAAAATGGCATTACACAAATTGCGAAATTTATACATCATACATTTTTTTCTTATACATTTCCTTCTTAATGTCGTATTTACTACTTGTATCTATCTATCTGCCTGCATGTATGTGTATCTATTCATTGATTTTCATTCATTTATTTTACTGCGTTTATTCATTCATTCATTTTCATTCAGTCATCCATTCAACTTCTTTCATTAATTTTCATTAATTTATTCATTTATTCCATTCATACATACATTTTCATGCCTTCTTTCATTTTTATTCATTTATCAATTCAATCATTTTCATTCATTTATTCATTCATTTTTATCCATTCATTTTCATTCATCCATTCATTCATCTATTCCCTCAATCTCTGTCCCTTTATTTGTTCTTCTATATCTGTTTTTACCTCTTTATCTCTATCTCCATTTTTACGTCTCTTTACCGCTGTGTCATTATCTCTCTCTGTTACTTTTCTGCGACTGTTATTGTATCTCTCTCACTTTATCTGTGTCTATTTATCGCTGTCTCTTTATTTCGCTTGTCTCTTTATTTATATTTGTCTGTTTATCTATGTCTATACGTTTATCACTGTCTATTTATCTCTGTCTGTTACTTTATCTCTGCCTTTTTATCTGTGTATGTGTCTCTTTAACTATGTTTATTTATCTGTGTCTGTCTCTCTATCTGTAGAAAAATACTACAAATCGCGAAATTAAGCGTTTCATAAATTCCATTTCTATATTCGAATTCATACATTAGTCGTTACATAAGATCCGACTTTTCCTAAATATTTACTTAAATTCTTTTCTTAAAATCGTTACACAAATTCGTTTCATTACGCTTTTATATATAGTATAGGTTAAATATAATTTTAAGCAAAAGAAAAATTATGATGTGCAAAAAAAATTCCATCCAAGCGGTGACCAAACAAGCAAACTTTGAATTACTTTCTTAGCACATTTTTTTTTTCTAAAAATCATTTTACAAATTTTAGCTGTGTGGAAATACATTTTCCTTATTTTCCGTCACTGAGAAATAAATAAAAAAAATAAAATCAGCAAGAAAAGAATTTTCTATTCTCTGAGGAAAAGCAGATTTATCCAATAATCTAACGATGTATACAGAAAGAGCTTTTTACAAAAACAATCACTTGCGTAAAAACGAAAGTAAAATGTTTTCAAGAAAATAACATAGAAAAATTGACCTTGGCGTATTTCCAATCTTGAAACCGGTAGACCTTGACAAACTGAATAAGAAGCGTAGATTTGACCTTGATTTGAACACGTCAAAACTGCTAATCGACTTCCGCATTGGCGCACTTGTTCCGCGTTTGTAAAAAAAAAAAAAAAAAAAAAAAAAAAAAACAGGAAAAAAAACAGTAGTTTATTTCCGAATCTTTTTTATTTTTTTTTTGTAATATGCACTGGGCATTGAATTTCTAAGCATTTTCTATATTAATGATTTTATATAACTCAATTTATGTGCATTAGCGTTTCAACAGAAATACGTTTTTCGAAAACGAAATATATTGGAATATTTTCGAAGAAAACCTTAATCATCCACATAGTTAGTGTTTCCAAATTTTTCCATTTCAGGAAAATCATCCGTTTTGAAAAATTGCCTCTATCTTCCACATGTATTTTTTCTTAGACATTTTCTATATTAAGAGCCTACGCTCGAAGAAACGCTCAAGCTAATGTTAAGTCTATGGGAAGGTTCTTGCGCGATTTCTCGCTCGCATTTTAATATTTTTAAATGATTTTTTTTGCATAGGATAGCTGAGGTCAGTCTCTAACGTTGTTAGTTTTTACTTTTTCGATTTTGGTTCCAGTTGTTTTATATAAGGGTGCTTTCACTTTCAGAACCGGTTCCAACCAGTTCCAAAATTGAAAATTTCCTCTTATAAAAAAAATGTAACCAAAATCAAAAAAGTAAAAACTAACAACGTTAGAGACTGACCTCAGCTATCCTATGCAAATAAATCATTTAAAAATATTGAAATGCGAGCGAGAAATCGCGCAAGAACCTTCCCATAAACTTAACATTAGCTTGAGCGTTTCTTCGTGTGACTAGCGTAGGTTCTTAAGTGTTCTAGTTTGTTTCAAAATAGCCAAATTGTTCGTATTGCGGTTTAAACTATTACAATGCGCTAAGCGTAATAAAAATTTACATGGAAAATCCGTGTCATGGAAATGTAGTTTTTATTAGTTATTTTCAGGGGAGCGCCATGAGTGTTCTGCGCCTGTGTGCAAAATTTCTAATTGCATCCTATACAACTGGAATACAAAATGCATTAATTATAATTTTATTTAAAAAAAATACGGAAATTACTAAACGAATGTGTAACATAAAAATATAAAATAGATAAAAGAAGAGATAAAATAATAAAAAACAAAATCAGGTATTTTTCCACCATAGGGGACCTGGACGTCTTTTAAAATGCTTGGCGGCATAATTCGGGCTTTAGAAAGCCATATTTTTTTCAAAATGATATAATCAACTATGATAACAATCCTAAGAAACATTTATGCATATATATATATATATATATATATATGTGTGTGTGTGTGTGTATGTATATATATATATATATAGATAGATAGATAGATAGATAGATAGATAGATAGATAGATAGATTTATAGATATATAGAACATATATATAGATATATCTATGTATAAATATATAGAACATTTTATTTACATATATATAGGGCGATTATAAAAAAACTATCTCCCGATATATGAGCCCCTAACTGTCACAGAAACTGAATGAAATTATCTGGCCTAAAGTATTTTGAGGTATGCTCTCAAGAATCATGTGAAAAACAACAGTTAAATTATAACAGTTACGGTTACAGTGACAAAATTTCGAAAATTTCAAATGGCAAAACCTACTTTTTTTTTTATCTGAATGTGATATTCATAGTGAAAAACCATAAAAAGCGTTCGCATGTTAAAAAGCGTTCTGTAGAACGAAAATCGCCGGCGATAGACAGACTAAGAAGAATAGTGAAAACAACCTAAGGACAAAGAAGCAACAGAAAACAAAACATTTTATTGTGTTTCATACATTTTCCATTTCACACACGACGACACTTTACATGCGGCAGATGGTGGATAGCACTGAACAATAAAATGTTTTACTTTCTGTTGCTTCTCTGTCCTTTACTGGTTGTTTTCACTTTTCTTCTTAGTCTGCCTAGAGCCGACGATTTTCGTGCTACAGGTACCGTTCCAACGTTTTTTATGGTTTTTTACTATGAAAATCACATTCCAATAAAAAAAGTAAGTGTTGCCATTTGAAATTTTCGAAATTTTGTCACTGTAACCGTAACTGTTAGAATTTAACTGTTGTTTTTCACTTGATTCTTGAGAGCATATCTCAAAATACTTTAGCCAGAATTTCATTTAGTTTCTGTGAACGGTATGACAGTTAGGGGTTCATATATCGGGATAGTTTTTTTATAATCACCCTGTATCTTTAATCTACTTTTGTTTGTATATAAAAATAAATAAATGGCTTCTTTATATTAAATAAATTGCATAGATATTGAAAAAATTGCTTGTTTATAAGTGAATAGGTTGCAGAAAACATGTTACTAAATTTCCTTCTCTCGTCAAGGCTATTTCCTCTATCTCCCCTGTGCCACTATTCTTAAAAAATACCCAAATTAATTTGCGTCACCAATCAAAAAGAAAAAAAATCTTCAGCGAATTGAACTTTATATTGTTTTATCTAAATCTATAGTTTTACTGAAACAAAAATATTACGTATTTTTTCTGCACAAAAAAAACTATATTTTATATGACGATAGAGTCATTTTTGTCATTTGTATTTTGTATAGATATAGATAAGAAACATCTAAATTTACAAGATTATAAAATGGAGATATAATAATAAATAATACTCATTATTCGACAAAGAATTGGTTAAAGAATATTTAAACAAATGGATATTGTCGTTTTACGCTTTTATTAATAGAAAATCTCGAATAATATGATGAGTTCATTTGAAATACCTTATTATAGTAATATAATGACAATATATGGATGTTTGTTTTGTATCGCTGTGGATCGTTAGTAGTTTTTAATAATTTTAAGTTTATTAAAACACTATTGATTGGGAGCTAATAGTTAATCGATTTTGCAAAAGAGAAAAAAAAAATTAATCTATATTTTTATTTTCATATTCCTAATCAAATTGTGTTGGCTTTTTGTTTCAGCGTCACTTTATATGGTCTTGTACTGAAAATACAAGTTCTCCGTCAAATTTTGCCACAATTACTTTGGGATTTTCTATAATTTCTTAAAAAGATTGTATCAAACCTATAATCTTTTAAAATCTAATTTAGATCATTCATTGAATCTAAAGTAAATTGAAAATTGATAAAATGGTGACTAACGTTTTGGAAAATGCCTATTTCTTAAGATTGATACAAAGTTCTTAGGCTTTTACCACAAATTTTTAATAGAAAATTTCTATTAATATTTAAATATCAGAAATTGCAGACGTCTAGTTTAATTATAGGATTTGTAATACTTTTCTGTATTTAAATAAGGCGACAAATTCTATAAAAAAATTGTGGTACAAGCATGTGAACCCTGTGATAGTTCATAAGGACACTGAATTTTGAAGTAAAGCCACGAAATTGTCTGACAGTAAAATAACAATTTTATCTAGCATGTGACGCAATAATTATTAAAAAGCAATTTCTATTTTAATAGCCGGTATCAATAAGAAAACTGAATCACATGAAGAAAACTAGCTATGCGAAAAAAATCACCAAATCCAGTTAAAAACGGCTTTCCATGGACGGGACCGATTTTGTTAATTATGTGGCTTTTTTATATGAGTTCCAGCATTCAGTTATTTTTTTCTATTAATGTACTTTATTTGCAGAGTTACTTCCAACATTTTTTTTTTTAGTTGTCACCACAGAATTTTTATTGAGTTTAGTTCTGGACTATTTTTAGGCCCATTAAGTTGTGGGATGTGATAACTTTGAAACTACATTTTTATATAGCACACAGCAGGCACATAATATACTGAGCTGATTTTTTGCAAAATGGGAATATTTTATTGTCTCGTAAAATGTCATATATGAGAGGATTCAGTTTTAATTCAAATATCACACTTTTGTGTTTTTTGGGCATGTTTATTCTCATAAATCACACAAAATATGCCGTCACCTTTTGATCTTACTCAACACGAAATCATAAAACTGACTGTAGTGGTGTAACGGAAAGTGTAATACAATCAGAAAGTGCAATCAGAAAGTATAATGCAATCATATATTTACCACGATATTATTGTACAAAGATAAGTGCAGACTATTGTCGTGAAGTTTATATCTGTTGCAAATTCTGTCTAGAAGAGATAACTGATAATGAGTACTTTCTGTACTTTCCTCTATAGCTTGACAAATGACAACCGCTTCATATTCTGGACACTAGATACTGGACTAGATTTAATCGAGTCATGTCAGGCCCAGCGAGATATTAGTTAAAATTTATTCATTTTAAAAAAAGATCCTTTCTTGTGCTGTAAAATATTATTACAACTTACCATTTGTAAATACAAATTTTACTCTATTTTACTAATAATAAGGTATACTGTTTTACTCTACTTTCCTCTATATCAGAACAAATGACGACTGCTTTACAATCTGGACACTAGATTCTAGATTAGAATTAATCGGGTCGCGTCAGGCCCGGACAGGGATTAACTAAATGTTATTCACTTTAAAAAGTGATTCGTTTTTGTGGAGTGAAATATTATTATAGCTTATGAGTTGTAAATACTAATTTTTATATTTCATTTATGTAATTTATGTATTCGTATATAACTAATTGTTTGAAGTCAATTAAAACGGGAGCTCAGAATTTGGGGAAAAAAATAAAGTTTTATATCAATAAAGTTTCATTTTTAGTTTGTTCTATTTCAAGCAATACTTACAATTACATTTTCTTTCGATGACAGTAGAAAATTTCTTCCACCTCTGAAATAATATAAAATGCATTTAATCTGTAATGATTTATACAGCTCGTCAGAAATGCATTTATTCTTATTAATTTTTCTAAAAATTTATTATGCAATTAATGTAAGACTGCCTATGCAAATTTTAATATTTTTATTTTAAAGGAATATAATTTTCTTTTGTTATTATTAACATTTCACTTAGATTACAATATCCATTCTGTTGTCTACAGTCTATTTTAAAATTCTTCTCAGATTCGTTATGCCATCTGAAAGCTATATTTTATACTACCCAATTTATTCGATTATAGTAGTTTAAGACTAACTGAATAACAGTAACTTTCCTCCACAAATGTGACCCATTCATTCATCAGTGCAGTGAATATACTCTTCTAGTGCTGTAAAAGGCTCAAACTTTGAGAGTCGGACAGTAACAATTTCTGCAGTAATATATAAGTTTTATGTACCATTCTATTAATATGTACTATGTGTCAATATATACCATGTATCAATGTGTACTATGTACGGACATGTAGCATGGATCAATACAGTACTATGGGAAACATAGTGCTGCTAGAGGCTTTAGTTCTTTTACGAGCCTGCTACCTGACGGATAATCATCATCATCATCATCATCATCATCATCATCATCATCATCACTATTATTATTACAATGTGTGTGTAGAATTCTTACCTACGAAGCTTAACTGACCTATGGATTGTTCGCGGATCTATATAAATCTGTGATGTGCACTCAAGCATTAAGTGTTGGCGACCCCTCATTTCAATAGATAGATTCATTACGAAATCGAATTCAAGTTGAGAATTTAAGTAAAAATGAAAATTTAATATATGAATGCTCTGAGATAGGAAAATTCAGTGGTCAAATTTATACAAAAATAACTTTCATGGAATGCCTAAATTATGAATAGAACATAATAACTTGTATTAATTCTTACAGCACTACGGATAATTTTGTTTGCATGTTTCCTTAAGTTTTACCAAGTATATTTCCATTTTATGGACGTTGTTCATCCACCTTTTGTTATAAATGTACATTCATCTTCATTTCACATTTATGTTTTTTACAGATTGATTTTCATTCCACAGAAAAGCATGTCACATATTTTCAATTATACAAATGTTCAATACAATGCTGAAAAGAAAAATAAATATTACAAAAAATCACTGAATGCACTTTCATATTAGTGAGACTTCCTGACAAGTTAAAAAAACTGCCGAATTTCCACCGAATCCATTCAAAAACAACATTTTAAACAACTAATATATTGTTTAAAAAAGTTTTTAAATACTAAGAACTTTTTGAATCCATAAAATTCTTCGGTTTATATCAGTACTGACATTTTATTATTCTTAACTTTATAACTTGCTTTATTCATTATTAAATCTCATGTATTATATTATAAATAATTATTACAGATTTTTAAAACAGAAATTATTACCGGTTCGGTATAGTAGTCACAAATTCCATACTCCATTCTGTCTGAAATTTCTAAACATAAATATTAAATGTCAGGAATAAAGACATGCATTTCTATTTTGTATTGTAACCAAATACATACATGTTGCATTTTTCAATGCGTTTGGTTAATTTATAATGAATTTTAGCAACAGAAAATTATTTTTATATTGAAAAACATTAATTACAAGCATTTTTATGTTTGTAACAATGCACCAATGCAGATATTTTCAAGTGCCGACGAAGTTCGTATTGATTTCGTTTACCTTCATTTGGAAGTGATCAATCGAACAGTCTTGGTGCATAGAAGTGAAGCAATATATATATATATATATACATATATATAACCATTAATGAAACATTACCAAAACACCAACAAAAATTATAAAATTATGAATTAGAATATAATAATTAATTGAATGACAACAATAGTTTTCTATATAACAATACTAATAAAATAAAAATTCGCCATGGGTGTCTGTGTGTCTGTTGGCGATGGCTAGGAAAATCTAGTCCTACTAGAAGTCTGAAAATTTAGGTGTGGATAGTCCAAGGTCTGACCATGTGCACCTGAGTCTCAGAATTTTAATATTTTGAGAGTTACTCAAGATATTAATTAGGATATCATTAAACATCGCATCGAAAATGCCATCTTTTATATCAAAAGGGCTAAAGAAAAGAACTGTTGTTGTGGATTTGCAAGCAGAAATGAACGAATTCGAAATTATCTTACTAATTAGCGAATTTTAAGAAAACTAATTAAGATATCAATTTGAAAATTTCTAAGCATATGTAAAAAAAAAATTCTGCATCCGGCAATACGATTTTTGAAAAATTCGGCTGGTAATGTTTCTTAATTTATGCAAAAACTGCCAAAAATCTGCCGGCGACAGTGAAAATAATCCGAGAAAGTTTCAGACAGGGATCTGCTTTTATTAAAAACTGAACTACAAAGAGATATCTTTCTCTGGCCGATCCCTCTATTTAGTTTGCAAAAATGAAAGGAAATAACTGCTAATTTTTACCAATGAACAAAAATTTAGATAACTAATTAAGATATAGATCTGAAATTGAGGATTTGAAGTGTTGTCATCTGCCGGCTATTTTAGCGTAGCGTCTTCGTTATGTTCTAATTATCAGAAAAATTTCATTCTTTTTTTAATGATCGTGTTAATGCAAGTGAAGGTGGTTTTCTTGAACAAATTATTCGTTATATTTGCGGGTATGGGGAGGGAGGGGGTTAACGCCTTGCTCTGAGATTGTTATTATCTCGGGCCCAGGCAACGCAATTGGAAGATCGGGCAGGTAGCTAGTATATATATATATATATATATATATATATATATATATATATATATATATATATATATATTATTTTTATTGTTTTTATAATGTTTTAATATTGCTCAAATTTACTGGTATGATTTTTTTACAATTAGTTACAAAATTAATTATTAAATCAACTCTCTTTTTTTAAACGTATTTTGAACACTTTGAAATGCATTTTCTATATTGAACATTTCACTTCAATTTTCTGTTTTTCTAAAAATTGCATTATATCAAGCCATTCTGAATAAGCTAAATATGATTATCTAAGCATTATGAAAAAAAGAAGGAAAAATAAAATATTCACTTGTTACATTCATAAAAAAAAGAAGAAGAAAATTATCTCCCCCATCGTATTTGGAAAAGTGACTGAAATACGAACAGTTGAGATGAAGAAAAACTCCTAGGATACTCCATGTTATTGGTAGATAAATATTATGTTTAACTCAAAATGTAAGAGCTTACATTCCGTATTTGGGGATATTGCCGCTAGATCTTCCAAGAATTTTTGCACGGACACTTCGGTTTTCCCAATACAGAAGATTTTGATTGCTAATATAATATTATTCTTAGCTGTGATTTGTTACTAGCTGTAGCAATATAATAAAATATGTGGGATTTATCTTTTCTGTAAGGAAATAAGAGAGAAAATAAACAGTAATAATATAGAGTTTTTTTTTATTGTTTTAAGAAATTAGTGAAAATAGATGCATTCGTATTTAATGAAGTGTTTATTTTAAAAATTCTAACAATCTTTGAAATAAATTCTGCAAATTGCTTTAAAAATTTTATTGAAAAAAATTAAAGCAGGTCTTTCACAAGTTCATTTTTTGAATACAAGTAATTCTGAAGAATAATTTTGTAGGAGGTTTTTACAACATTTGCAAAACTTGCTTCAAAATGCGTAAGTGAAATCTTAAAAGAAAATTTTTCTTTTAAGATAGTGATATTCATAAAACAGGTCGAGTTACTGTTACAGGTACCACTAAAATTATCATTTAAATAAAGTTGTCACAAAAGCCATTTTTTTGTAAACTTGTTAAATTTTAATGTACTATATAGCAAGTTTAATATGAAAAACTGTTATAAATAGGTAGCACATTGAAAAATCTATATAATTATTTTTAATCAACAAATGATAATCTGTCTTTATTTTTTCCATCTTTTTCTCTTTCAAATATCAAAACTTCAAGAAATGCTAGAGATTGATTAAGCAAAAATTTCAAACTAGTTTTTTTAAGTATTTAGAAAAGTATTTTTAACATTGGATATGGTAAAAAAAGTTCACTATTTTTTATTTTGTTCTTTCAACAAATTATATTTAATTATTTTACATAATTTAATTTTCTATATATAGAAAAATATATCATTAATTATAATAAACTTTGCATGATACGTTTTCACAAAAAGAATCATATATTAAGGAAATTCTTCTTACAGCTTTAGTAATTTAGAATCAGACATTTACCAATTAACAAACACATTCTAACCAACTTTTTAAGGTATAATTTGTAAAATTATTATTTCATGCACCATTTTAAATATATATTTCTCCTATAAAATGTTATTATTCATTCAATTTAATAAATGTACATATTCAACATTTTTATGTTTCGTGAGTTTAAGGGTAGCGAGGTCTCTGAAGCTAAAAAAATTCAATTAATTGAAGCAGAAAATTATAAAATCAGTTGATGAGAAAATATTTAAATAATACGAAAACAGGCGTTCCTTTATCACTGAGTATGTCATTAGATATACTTTATTTACCTGATAATTTAATATCTCTAGATATGTTCGAAAGTCAAGCTTTTTAACATTTAAACAAATTTAGTTATACAATTATCCAAAGCTTGACGTTCTGCTATGTATTTTGTAGAGATCTGTGGTCGACAAATCATTTTGTACAGTAAGAGATAATGATTGCTTGTACAAAAAAAGTACTTTGCTTGCCTTCTCCTCTATTTTTCTTGAATTGAAATAAAAGCGTTAACAAAAAAAGGTATTTGTATTTGATATGATTTGATTTTTTAATTTGCTATTCGTTAATGAAATCATTGTAATAGATTATTTAAAAGGAGAAGGAATTGATTATACAACATAAAATTTCTTACAGTTTTTATAATTAAACAAATTCAAAAATATTTGTTTTCTGAAGATTAACCCCTTGAAGGACACCGGTATATAATATATACCACTTAATTTTAATCCCAAAATGCCACAATGACACCAGAATTTTGAAACCAAATTTTAAATTTATGAAATACATGAGGAAAAGCTTTTACTTATTTTTAAAAAAATCGTTCATGAATCCTGGTGTCTATCAATCATTTCAATATTTTAGCTACAAGGGTACATTTTGCCCCTGAAGGGGTTCAGTGACAGGTGAAATCTAAAGTAAAAAAGCCCTTCCGGTCTGTACAGGGAGAAAAAGATAGCTTTCATAGTCTATGTTTTTAAAAATTCAAATCATTTTACTCAAACACCCGAAGATAAATTGCTTTGAACTGATTATAGAAGATTCATTCCCGGTTTTCGTTAGAACTTAATTTGAATGCGAATTTCAGCATAACAAAAATCAGATTGTTTCAAAATGTCAGCCACACTAAAATTTCAAACTGCCACATCTCTGTCATTTTTTAAGATAAAGCCAAAACAAAACATGTTCTGAAATCCTTGTATCGCGATCTAACACTTAAGGGAAAAAACTTTTTCAATTAATAATTTTTTATACACATTTTTAGATTTAAAAAAAATTAAATAACTTAACGATTTGCCATTTTGAAACAAGATGGCGCTTGAAGCTAGTTAACGAACTCAGTCGAGACTTGGTATATTCTGTGCACATGATCAGTCACATTCATATCGGTTCATAAATACGAGAGTTACAGCTTAACAAATATCAGATTGTTTCAAAATCTCAGCTACACTAGAATTTCAAAAATTTCCAGAATCCCTGTATCACGTTCTAACTTTTAACAAAACCAATTTTTTATATACATCTATTTATAGATTTTATATACATCAATTTATAATTTTTAGGTACATCTTTTAGATTTATTTTAAATTAATTTTTTTTTACTGGCCGCCATTAATATTTTCACTCGCAATAGGTTATAAATAAATATATGTCCAAACTTGTAGTCACGTGTGTCAGCAAAATTTTGCATGTGGGCATTCACACTCTTGTGGTTTAAATCTCATTACCGTCTAGTACAAAGTTCAGAAATGTATGTCTTTTAGCAGCATTCGTGAAAAAATATTTCGTTTTATCAAAGAAAATATTAATTTACTTTTCAATATGATGCAATTTTCACCCACTGAAGCATTTTCCAGCGTATCAGACTCGTGTCAGGAGAATAGAAAAAAATATTCAAAAGTAACAGATTTATGCGTGTTTTCTATTTTTTTCTGTCACAAGAAGAAAGTATTTGATTCATGAAAATTTTCGACTTCCGGTTTTCAATGGATTTATAAGTTTTAGAAGGTCCTGAATACAATTTGACTGTTTTTAAAAATGTCTGTCTGTAAGTCTATCTGTCTGTCTGTAACAAAAATTTCGTCGGCGCTCTATATCAAGAAGAAATGCAAGAAATGTAATAAAACTTTTTGATTCAGTTAGATCTTGATATAAATTGGTGCTGATTAGTTTTTGGTGTAAATCGCCCGACAGTGGGCGATGCTATGCTAGAGTTTTCACGATTTTCATGATAGCAATATCTCAAGAACTAATGCACATAATTTCATCAAACTTCCTATTTTGTTAGACCATAACATAAATACACGCTGATTACGTTTTGGTGTAATTAGCCCAACAGGTGACGCTGCTATGCTACTTTTTACATGATTTTTTCTGTAGCTATATCTCAAGAACTAATGCAAAAAAATGATCAAACTTAAGATTCTGTTAGACATTGACATAAATAGATGCTGCTTACGTTTTGGTGTAAATCTCGCAACATGTGGCGTCTCTATGATGCATTTTTTTTTTTACGATTTACACGATTTTAGTGATAGTCATACCTCAAGAACTAATCACGGAATTTAATATAACTTTAGATTCAGTTTGACCTTCATATAAATTAGTGCTGATTCGTTTTTGTGTATGTGTAACCTATATGAGATAAAGAAATTTTGGGATTGGCACATCAGACTAGTTCTTTTGTTATTTTTAAAGAAATATTTATACCTTCATGAACATACATGATATTCTTACGAAAATGCACACTGATATTGCACATAGCGAAGAAAGTATTTGTAAAAGTTACGGAACAATTCCAAATAACCCACCAAATAGCGCTGCTATGCTGCAATTTTAAAAATTTAAACGATTTTAGCGATAGTCATATCTAAAGAACTAATGCACGGAATTTAATAAAACTTGCGTTTCAGTTAGACCTTGATATAAATTGGTGCTGATTCGTTTTTGGTGTATATGAAACCTGTATGAGATAGAAGAAAGTTTTGGGATCTGCACATCCGAGTAGTTTATATTATGTATCACTGGAACTATTCTTAGAAAATTCGTGTAAAAAATATATTTAGTTAATTTTAAATGAAAAAAAAATGTATTCTGGTGTCAAGATAATATTTTCGATACGAACCCTTAATATTTGTATATCTCTTTAATATTAATTTTTGATTTTTTTGAACGATATCATTTATCTGGAATTAGTTAGTAATGTTTACTGCCCCACCCCTTCTCAAAATACAAAACTTTTCATTTGAGTCTTTTTCGTAATTCGGTTTCATGAAACGCCCTCTATGAATATAAATTTCAATTGCTAATATATTTTATTGTACGAAAAATGCCCCCTTAGTCAGAATAAGATTTTCGAAAAACATACTTAATAATACCTATCCCTACCAGTAAAAAGATTGAAATGCTAGTTTATGTGTGAGATATCCGGTATTACTCTTACTATAGTGTGTGTGCAAAATAAATTTTAGAAGCAGCCGATATCATTTTATCTCTCTCTTTCTCATAAAAAATAATTATTAATCTTTCATAGCATTGTTTATTTTAAATGTTGTGATGAACCCTATCTCCATATATAAAGAAATTAAATTTAAATTATATTTGCTGAAAACGAAAAAATTGTGTCTGTTAGAATTGATAAAATATTTTCTATTAAATGTGATTTTATTCAGCTATTTGATTACCTTTTAATTATATACTTTTTTTAGCACATTAAAGAAAATAAAAATTAAATTTATAAGTATGCAAATTTTTTGTGCCTTTTCTGTATAATGTAAATTGGTTGCTTTCAAGATAAAAATTACATTTTATTAATAAAATTGTAGAATGAATAGGAAGATTTTTCTCCATTATACTATAAATTAATTTTGCAGATAGATTTTTTTCTTATAAATTTTAAATCAAATCTCAAATTTTAGATATAAAAACTGTTTTTCAAACGTTAATATATATATATATATATATATATTAATTAGCTTTCATAAATTTAAAAGAAAAAACAGCATTTACATTAAATATTTATAAATTAAAATCGTTCAGTAAGATATAATTTAATTTTCTCTCATTTCTGAATTTATTTTGTATTTAATTTCACTTAATTGATAGTCTAGAATTTCCACTTAGAGTAATTTAACAATTAGTGAAATTACGGATATTTTAAAACTAATATATTTAGAAAGGTATTGTATCAAGTATAGAAAATTTAAAAAAAATGTACAATAATTTGCATTAAGTAGTTTTATAAATATTTCAAGTAAATATCTTACTTATGAACTTAAAATCTAATCTCAAATCCAAACTGGCTACTTTCTGACACATTTATTAATTCAATTTTTGTTCGGATACACATGAAATTGTCAGGTGTTATTCAAACAGATTCAGAAACATTATAATCGGATTGTTTTTCCATTTTTTTGAAACGACAGAAGATCTTTCAGAAAATACGAACAACGTTGTCGTTTTGAACGGAATTTCCGGATACGACAGTGCGGGAAAGGGAAAAAACTGTTGTCGTGAGAGAATAATCGCTTATAACTCAATATGCGATTCATTTATCGAAAACAAAAGTTTGATTATAAATAACTTCAATAACATGCTTTTAAATGCCATTATTTTGCATTTAAAAATGCGTCAGAAAATATGTCAGAAAGTTTCGCATTGCTGAGTATGGGAAAATACTTTTTTGAGAACCGCTTTAAAGTTTTTTTTTTCCAATGCAGCAGGCGAACAGACATTATCCTTACGCCGTACAGAGACCATAAAAAAAATAGAAGTATAAGTAAAAAGATAACACCAAACACAGGAACAAAGTAAAGGGTAATTAACATGAGAACCACATAAAATCAAGAAGTTAAAATGTGTAAAGAGTCTCTGGCCTCCCAGTAACGGGAGTAAATGCAGTTCTTCGTGAGTGCTGAACAATCACCGCTTTAAAGTAGCGGTATAAAATAAATGTATTATTCTGAAATTATACAATTAATACGGTATTTTGTATATACTTGTAGAAATGTTACTATATACTGAGATATTTTTTTCTTTTTGGATATATATATATATATTTGTTTTATCATTTCATAAAATCTTTAATTGTTTAATAATGTTACGTATTTATTAGGCAATATTCTTAAGAATTAATATTTTTATACAATTGTTCAATATTTAACTATACATATGAAAAAAATGTCGGTCTGAAAAAAAATTATATTCTGTATAGAATTAATTATTATTTTCGTTCCGTTGAAACAACAAAGCTCGCAATATATATTAGGAATTACTCTACAACATTAACTAATTTATATGGAATTCTTTCTGCCGAAATAGAACAAATTTATTTTTTTTCATTAACATACTTCAGAGCTGCCTGTAATGAAAAATACCTTTCGATATTTGGGTTTCCTTGGAATGTTGATTAAAAGAGATTTTTGTTATCCACTGTTTGGCAATCAAGAAATAAGATTAACTTTTTCTTGTATGATTCAGGGAGACATTGCTTTTTAGCAAAACAAATTCTGAATATAATTTATTATGAATCAAAAGATGTTTCGGTAAAAATGGTCAAATAGAGAGTTTCTTATAACCATTCCGTTTGTACTTTTGATATAAAGTCTTACGTACCTATTACATGTCAGTAGTGAGCAAATGTGATTTTTGGGGGGATTCCTTTGCACAAAACTTTAAAGGTATATATAAAAAAACAATTATTTTGAATTTCTCTTTTTATTAATTTAATGTTATTATTATTGTTATCATTATCCTTATTATTATTATTATTATTATTATTATTATTATTATTATTATGAATCAAAAGATGTTTTGATAAAATTGGTCAAATATAGAGTTTCTTATAACCATTCCGTTTGTACTTTTGATATAAAGTCTTACGTACATATTAAATGTCAGTAGTGAGCAAATGTGATTTCTTGGGTGATTCCTTTGCACAAAATGTTAAAGGTATATATATATATAAACAATTCTTTTGAATTTCTCTTTTTATTAATTTAATGTTATTATTATTGTTATCATTATCATTATCATTATTATTACTTTTATTATTATTATTATTATTATTATTATTTTTATTATTACTTTTATTATTATTATTAAAGTTACACATACAAGCATATTTTCCTGGAGATTTTTGTGCTGAATGGAAGATAACACGAACTTAACTTTTCAATATCTATTCATTTTTAGTATTTATTAATTTCAGTTATTTTTTTCAGTTTTAATGCGTCGACAAATAGTGTCTAAATAAAATCACCTACCACCGGTACATGACATTCATTCTAAAAATAATTTAAAAATAATCGTAACAGTCGGAAGTTCAAATAATTTTAAGACTATAAATAAAAAGTGTTTTAAAAATATTTACCCAAGGATAGAAAAAAAAGGATAATTTTATATTTATTTTTTGGGGGTTATTTCATGTGCATTTACTTATGCTAAAATATTTTTTAATTTCATTAATTTTTAGAAGGCTATTTCCGAAAAATAGTGAGCAGAAATTGCAGTGCAATGTTTTGAAATCATTTTTTTTTATGTCGTGGATGACAATAGCTGAAGTTATTCTATTCTAATAAACGAATATCTTACTCTCTGTGTGTGAATGCTTATTTGTCTGTTTGTTGGCGATGGCTAGGGAGGTTTGAAAATTTGTATGAGAATAGTCCAAGGCTGGTGCTCATGCACCTTACTCTCAGATTTTAATTTTTTTATGAATTAAAACTCTTTAAAAAGTTATATCTTTTTGCAAATCAGCAGGCGCTGGCTCACGAATTCCAGTCCCTGCTTTTCTGATTGCTTAGAAAACAAGAAACAGATGATATTTTATTTTGTTATCCACTGTTAGACAATCAAGAAATAAGGTAAACTTTTTCTTGTATGTTTCAGGAAGTTATGACCTTAACTCCCATCAGCCGAACCGTTCATGATAAGGAAAAGGGAAGACATTTTCTTAAATTTTGTACTTTTACGTCTTAAATGCCACAATCAATTCGAAAAAATATTGTTGTTTACCCTTTGATAAAAAAAATTAAATGGGATCGTTTCCGCGATTGACTTTTTCTCCCTTTCTTGTACTCTTTTCTAGAGCTCAGAGTTTTCAATTCATAAAATATGCCTATCTAAAGCTGAGAGAATTTTCTTTCCGGCGTTGCAATCTGTTTCCAAAATTGCCAATTTTAACCCCTCAAAGCAGACCACATTTACATTATCTACAAAAATTGCGAAATGATAGAGTAAGTATTTAAAAATAAATAAAATCTGTTGAGAAATTTTCGATGAAAACACCTTAACGGCTGGTACGGCTTTAACTCGTGTTTTTACTACTAAATCTGCATATTTGTCCTGGAAATTTTAAAGAGAGCTTGGATAGAGTTCCATTTATAACGGACTAAATCTTCAGAGAGTTCGGACGATAAGAACTTTTTTTTTTTTTGTTATGTTAAAGGACCCGACAAGAAAACAAAACTTAAAAAATGCGAAAAGAAAAAATTATTTTACAACTCGATAACAATATGTTTTCACGAAATTTTTACACAGGCTGCTAAAACGTTATATTTATAACCGATAAAAATTTGAAAAAGTTAGAACAACAACAACTATCTTATTTTCCCTATGAAATGACCCTATGTGAAAAAACAAGAAAGTGTCTTCTTTGGAGCGCTTTTACTACTAAATATCAATATTTCTTTCCGAAATTTTCATTTAAAAATAAAATTTCATACAAAATAGTGTTAAAGATATAAAATCATATAAACTTGAGATTTGTTTAAGGCTGTTATCACGGGTCAAATAGTTTTATCATAGTTTTGTTTCAATACAACATTTTGACTACATTGTTTTTTAGGTGCGTTCGTAATTATATAAATACGTAGCACCTATAGTCGTCGTCTGGTTCATCCGTCCGTCTGTCCGCATATAACAGCGCAAAAACTACCTATCCAAACACTAGGGCTGGACGATATCAGAAATTTAATATCGCAATATATAAACTAATTAATATTGATATTGGTGATATATCGCGATAACTACCTTAAAGTGTGTGGGCAGGGCCGAAACTAAGGGGGGGGCAGAGGGGGCACGTGCCCCGTGCGCCAGCAGAACAGAAGGCGAAGGGGGCGCCAAATGCAGGTTTTGATTGTTGTTTGATATAGAAATGTATACATATATGAAATTTGTATAATTAGTCTCGCAGCCGGGAAATCCAAAAGAAAAACTGAACCAAATGCATTAAAATAGACAAATAGATAAAAAGATTCGTCTACAATACAAGATAGCAAATGAATAAAACACGAACTATTCTCTTAGGCTATTTTCTTTCTCCCATTCCAAATGTATCATGTCTATGCCGTCTATCATTTAAATCTCTTCCTGTGGTTTAGGAGAATCACTAACATTTTTCAAGGTCAGTCCCTACTCATGTCTGTATATGACACTGTTCAACGTCGCCTGGATACGGTACAGCACTGTCCAGCATGGATAATTGGCAAACGATTGCCTCATTTTGACTTTTCTATTAGATAAAAATATTCCACGAAAGCTGTTTTATTTTTTCCCTTTCTCACAGAGTGGAGCTTTCTTCTTTTTCCATTTTGTCATGGGCGGCGGATGACTGCCCTGGACAATAAACACAAATTGGGGGATGGATGCCCACAGTAAAATTCTCAGTAAAATCTTTTTCTTTCAAGTATAGCATTTGTAGAGGTACAGTAAAAAAAAATCTGGTACAGGGCGCCATGGCTAGTAAAGCTGGAGCCGCCCCTGGCTTTATCTTCCAAAAAGTTTTTTACTCGTCTTTTTGCGAAAGTTTCTAAGCGTTTTGCCGCCCTTGGCGGTAACTGGAATATGCCGCACTGTTACTTTGGCTGAAATCACATTTTTATCCAAATCCAATCTAGTATTATTAGAGGAGGCGAGGTTGGGCAACTGACTGGTATACTAAAAACAAATAATATTTGAAAGGATAATTTGAAAATTACGCAAAATAAAACTCTTTGTTAAAACTCTTTTTGAAAAAACAAAAATGTCATTTGTAGGGGTGCAGGGAGAAAAGAATACCCAAGTTGCTATGACTAATAAAACCGCAGTCGCCCCTGCCTTTATCCTCCCAAATTATTTTCTCGTCCTTTGGCCATTTCCAGATAAATGAAAAATGCCGTCATACCATGTGTTACAATTACTTTTTTACATACAGATCTGGCTTTAAAGGGCGCGAGGTTGGCTATTGCTAACGACACTAAAAACTAAGGGGATGAAACATGTGCAAGATAAAATAGTAACCTCTCCTGCCCTTTTTTCTTTTTTAAGAATATAGCATTTGTAGAGACACAGAAAAGAACCTCGCACAGGGCACCATGGCTAATAAAATCGTCTCTGCCTTTATCTTTGCAAAAAAAAAAAAAAAAAAAAAAAAAAAAATCGTATTTTTATATTTTTACGTGTTTTGCCGCCCCATTCTTTGTTGTAGTTATTTTTTTAGATCTAGATGTAAATTTCCGGGGCAAATACATCGTGTGCCCCTGTAATAGTCAAGCTCAATTTCTTTTTGTTTTTAATCATATCCTACTCCAAAAATGCAAAATATCGATTATAATCAGTAACAAAGTCAAATGCATTCTAAATATCAGCTTTATGTAAACAGCATACCAAGTGTGTGGGACCCCTAAATCAAGAGCCCCAGTGTCACGATCCAGATTAAATTTATCACATTGTTTAATTACACTATGAATCTGTGTAATTAAATCGTCATAAAAGTCTCTAACAGTAACAGGGTTCCTTTCATCTCAGATCCAAGTTTGAGTCTCACCCCAACCCCCCACAACCATTCACAGTTCTGATAATTGCTAATAGAAAAGAAGACAAGGAAAAACATTTAAACATAATTAACCCTTTAAATCCTCCCCTGAGAATATCAATAATTATACTTCCTAAGATGAAAACCTGTATAAAGCGGAATATTTTTCGGTTCCTTTCGATTCCATTTTCAAGGTTTTAATGAATCAGTATTTGACAAAGCTGATTACTTAGTTCAGTATTACAGATTATCTGATTATATACTTTAAATTTTAGAAACTTAGAAAAAATTCGCTTTGGAAGATTTCTTTTCAGAGGAGGGGGTTGGGTTGGGGCGCCAAAATCCATGTTTGCCCCGGGCGCCAAAAAGGCTAGTTTCGGCGCTGTGTGTGGGAATAGAAAAAATGTTAATTTCCAAAGATAAATGGTATGGTAGCAGCAATTTAAGTACAAACAGGTGTAGAAAGCAACGAATCAATTCTCTATACCTATTTGCTCACACAGCATCCTTTAAATATTATAGTTTCATATTTATACAAAACAAAAATATTTTAGGAAAAGGACACATTGTTCGATATCTATTTGGCTTATACCATTGCTTGGATAGTGGTTTTCTTTCAAAATAGTATGCTCCCTATTCTTCTTATTTTCTGCACTATTTTGACTATTTAATATCCTCGTGTATAACTAAGAATATTATAAAAAAGAAACTAAAATAAAATGTTTTTAAATTTAGGACGTTTCTGATTTTAATATTATTAAAATAAGTAAAAACAACAGCAAAAACTGAAATTGGTTTAATGCCACATGTCGTGCTAATATACTTGTTATTAAATTGCTTTCAATGGATTACACATGCTGCAGAAATGTTGTTTTTCTATCTTTCTCTTAGATATCAATGCATTCTTAATAGAAAAAAATTAAAAAAAATTCACTGTATTTACAGCTTCCTTTATATTTACTATACATAAATACAACATTGAAATCTTTCTTGAAATATAAATATTCAAATCACATTTCGGAATAGTTTTATACTAATTAAAATGTACTTTTTTGACTTCGTTTTAAGCTAAAATATCAATACAGCATATATTAAAATCAATCGGATTCGCGCGCTCTCTAACAATAAAACGACAGAGGAAATAGGAATAGAATAAAAACTGGCTATTCAGCGCTCGCAATAGTAGACGTTAACAGCTAGGAAGCTCCTCTCAAAACAAACGAATCACAGTGAAAGAATGTGGAAGCTTTGCTTCACCAACGTGGCCGAAAGGCGAAATTTTACCATTTCGCACCCTGATTGGTTGCTCGCGAACGGAGCTTTCCAGCTGCTAACCTCTGCTAATATTATCGACTGCACAACTAACTCGTACGTATTTTAAGCTCTTCTTTATTCGTTTGGATTTCGACATATCAATATGTGGGATATATTGCAATATGTCTAAGCAGTGACGGTATTGAAACACAGACGATAACAGTTTTATTCAGTAACAAACGAACAGGGGAATATACAGTTTTTTTAAATAAAAGTAAAGCATAGATTGTATCGGGATATATTGGAATAACGACGATAAAAAGATAATCATTAGAAGGGATATTCGGCTTTGAATGAAGCACGCAGGAATAAATGAATGGGGGGAAATGATTATTCCGATATTAGTAATGCAATTTCGGTGCTTTTTCTAGGATTTCGAAGTCACGCTGCGGGAAAAAATGTTATTGTGATATATCGGTAGAGTTTCAGCTTAGCTATCGTTATTGAGATATATCGTCAGAATCAGAGCTCAGATATCGGTATTGCGATAATTACAAAATATCAATATTTGACCGATATATCGATAAATAATCCAGCCCTATTAGAGAGGGAAAATAAAAAACTAAAATAGTGTTGGCATTGCTTTATTTGTTAATACAACTATTTTTTTGACCGCAATTTACATAAAGAGTGTCGAAATTACTACAGTCTTCATATAACCCCATTTGACACATGATGCAACGAAGCCAATCGCACTTCCTCTTAATTTTCTGAACATTCCCTGTAAAGAACGTCTGCGTCACATGTGTGATCCAACTTTTCATTATTATCATCTTGACTTGCATCTTTCTTCACCTTCTTAATTTGTATTTTTTTCCTTTTTCTCTTTAGGTGTAGTAAATATTACTGTTTGAACATTCATCAATATTTGATAAACTGTCGTGGGATCCTTCACCCTTCAAAGTGAATTTTTCTCCTGGAAGTTTTGTCATATTTTTTGTCCTTTTTTGTTATTTTGCCAAGTCTAAATAAATTTGTGAAATTTGGGGACGGGAGACTCTCCTCATCCCCCCTTAACGAGGCCCCTGTGTACGTATATAATTTTAAAACTATTTAAATCTTGCATTGGGGCCATGACTGGGTGCCGACATGTGTCCTTTTTTCCAATCTTCTTTTTATAGTTTTAACTGGGACACCAAAATACCTTTCAGCTTCTCTGTAGGAAATGTCACCCTGTTTGATTCTTTTAATCGTCTCCATTAATCTTTCCGTATATCATTCTCTTCTTGGGCTTACAACTTTATTTCTTTTATAAAATGTGGGCATTTCCAATAAAATCTGTAAATAAGTTTCAAATTTATATTTCATTAAAATCCAGGCCGTTAAAATGCATATTTATTACAATTACAATTAACGACTAATAACATACATAACTTGGTTAGTTTGTGCAAAAAGAAAAGGAAAAAGTTAATAACACTTAATGAAATCCAGCAGATAAACTTCATATAGCATGTAACATAAATAAAATAAGACACGGGGAGATAAATTTCAATTTTATTAATCGCGGCATGCCGTACAAAAGAAACTGTTCGAATGGGATCAAAGTGCGGATCACAGTGCGCCATGTATCACCTTCTGTACGGTATAGACGACGCACATCACAGTTGCCCGCCCTCGCTAAGGAAAATGGCATAATCTTACACACGATACTCTATACAGAAACTACGCTTAGATTTGACTCCGAAATGATGCATTTTGGATTTCGGATTTCATTCGAATGATTCCGACCTAAAGCATTTAGTAATTAGCGCATAAACAGTATTTCAGCATAACGTGTTTAAAAGTTTGGATAGTGAAATCCTGCGCTGACCTAAAAATAAAAATTGTAAACATAATTGTCAAAATAAGGACAAGTAAACATCGAAATGGGAGTCACCCTATACACGGGTTAAAGAAATCTCATTGCGCACCTATACTGTACGACTGACTGCCATCTATCGATAATTACAAGAAATACAAGGGGTGCGGCGACTCTCCCGGAGTTACCTGTATATGGTTTTTGAAGAATCGACTTTGAAATTTTACCAAAAATAATGTATATGCTGTGCATATTTTAATATTAATTAGAATATGGATAATATAAACAATCTTTGTTGCAACAAAAAATACTAAATATAAATTTAAAATTTTATGTGTCTCTCTGCAGAAATACTTATGACAGGATGGAACTTAAAAAAAAAGATTTATTGTTATCTTTTATTTAAAAGATATTCAGATTTCTTAGAATTTCGTGCAATTTCTTTGAAGAGAAAAATTGATAATATAGTGAACATTTTAATGGTTCCTGAGAAAAAAAACTGCATACATACAACATATAATAATTTCTAATAGCTTTGAATATTTTAATTCTGCAGATACATTTTGTGGAGATTGGCCTAATTTTACGGAGTGGGTCCAGGTGGGAAAAGAAATGAGAGTGGCAGATAAATGTGAAAATTTTGTTATCCTGATAAAATTCACCTGGAACCAATACTAAGCTGATCAATTAAATTATTTAAATATAATTACACCAGATTAAAACTTTAAATAAATAATAGCGAATTAAAACTCGCTCAAGAAGCATTCGACTGCGCAAGAGCATTAAATCACTTTTTAAATTGGGGCTCTATGTTCAAAATTAGTATGAAGTGCAATAGACATACATGTTGTACCAGATTTCGATATTACTAAAATAATGAAATCTAAATATAATAAATTTCATAAGTAGAATATTTTCTATAAGATTTTATAACGATATACAGATATTTTCCCGGAGAAAGGCATATGCAATTACGGTCAAGTATTCGGTCGAACTATGATGTTCGGTACTTAGGTTGCGACCGTTTATCTGCGCAATGGATATAGGGAGAGGAAGGGGATGTGTTATTGTATTCCGTGGAGGGTTTTCTAAGGGAACGTAAACCGTATTTACGCAAGCTAAGCAAGGTTGAAGAAAATAACTTCCGAACGTTTAGGCAGACGAGTGCGACAAGCTCGAACCCATCACACCTGGTCTTGAGAGCAAAACCCTTCAGTCTATTGTGAAACGTGATCCAATTATTGCGAATTTTCTTGTACATATAAAGTACCTGTTATTATCTACAAACGTTATAGTGATGACGGGTTTGTATAAAGCCAGAAACGTATACTCTGTTTTTGAAATTATTTAATCTGTAACTCTGTATATTTTTAGATAAATTTGTGAGTTTTAATTTTCGACTATCTATATTACAAAACAAAACATGCCTATGAGTAACGATGGCGTAATATCGAAGGTGGCAACCGACTGAACAATCAATTTTCCTTTTATCGGAAATTTATTAGCTGCTAAACATTGCACAGTTTAACATTTTTACTCCATTGAATAGAGAACAAATGTATGATTTTTTAAATCTATCTCAATCGAGTCAAGACCGATTACGGAAGATTAATCCGTTTGCATTTAATACAATATCAACGGTTCAGCATTTATTTCCGGGTAATATTCCGCAATGAAATTAAAACTATATCAATGAATAACTAAATGAAATAAAACACAAGTTTAAAAATATATGTAATCAAAGTACGTGCTTAAACACTGAAATAATCAGAAGAAAAAAAGCTGCTGTAAGTAGCGAAATCTTTGGCGATGACTTCGGATATTAATCTCTGGCACGTGCTTAATACGGAATAATAGCTTTTAGTAACATTCAAAACTTTATTTTAATACATGATGGTTATTTTTCATATAAAATTCTTTTTGTTAATTATAGTATAGGCAATTCAAGGAAAAGAAATTATTGAATATAAAATATCTGTTAGAGTTTTTAACCAAAATTATTGTCTTCTACGTTATGTAACCTGGGAATTCCGGGTTGAAACCCCTAGTTTATTTGAAATTGCTTGAACCTTTGCCAACACCAACAAATACTTTTACATCAGAATCAGAGCATGTGATCAAAATTTACTTGTGAAGTATGTACAATAGTTCGTGAAGAAATTTAAACATCCGGTATTTTGTTGCTGTTATTGTTATTGTATGTATGTGTTTATTGTCAAAACATATAATCTCTTTTCTTGAAGTCGATTAGAAAAGAATGTATTAAAAATAAATTATATATATCTTTTCCAGAACACGGTATTAATTCTACAGTTGTGAAAAACGTATGACAGGTGAAAATCGTTGCTAAACAAATAATATTCATCATGATTGAATAGATTATCAAGATTAATTCTGACACATAAGAACTCAATTGTATAATGCAGAACTTTTCTTTTTAAATAAGAATAATTTATTTTATCGACTATAAATTAAAAAATCATTTGTCTTGCGTCCAAGATTAAAATTTTCAAAGTTTTAGTAAATCTCTACTATTAGTTTCTTTGTTTTGAGCACACAGCTGAAAAAGAAAACAAAAACAATGATCTATGAAGTCCTATTTTAAGAATATTTATGAACAAAAGCTTCATTTTAAGCATTTATTCAAAGTTGTTTTTAATTCCAATTTTATTGTTCAAGTGGTGCCAGATATGCTTAAATATAACCGTGGAATGAATTTTATTTCAACTGCGGATAATCTCTATTATTGTTTCTGAAAAAAAATTCCTTGTAAATTTCTAAAACTGAACATAAATTTCTTTACAAAGGAACTTTTCTGTCGAAAAATATAAATTAGTACTAAGCATTTGTCCAATAACAAAAGCCATTGTATTTTATGTTAGCAATGATGTCAAATTTTCAAAGTTAAAAGGTATGAATTGAAATGGTAGTTCATTATATGCTTAAACAATGGACTTCTTTTAAAAAATTTGTATCATTCTAATTATTCTATTTTATCATCGCAACTTTTATTCTTTCAGTGCAGTTGCATTTTTCTTTGTCTCTTTAAAAAAGATGTAATAAAATACGCAATTATTCGTTCTGTTTTATTAAGCTCACATGAAAGAGTATTCTCAAATTAATTTTAAATCTCGGTTTTTCAGGAAATTTGAAAGATTTGAAATTGTAAGCAAATACAAATGTATTTGTATTTGCTTTTTTTATAATTTACTTTGAGTGCACATTTTAGATTTTGAAAGTTAGATCGAGTATTTTACAAACAAATTATACCTCAAAGTTTAAAAATAATTACAACAGAACTAATTAATGTTAATTTAGGGAGAAAGGTGTTTTTTTTTCATTTAAAATATTTTATCAAAACGAATTTTCAAATTTTTAGTTCTTTTACTTGTTTCTCGCAACAGATGAGAAATTTTCAAAATACCAAACAGTAAAATCTTATAGGATTTAATTATTTTTAATTTGATATATTTTTTAGCAAAATTTACTACGGTAATGTTCAACAGAAAGACAAAATTGTAACTGAATTTAATTACTTTCTTTTGTTTATCGTACCGTTTTCAAGATAACAGTGCTAACTCCACTTTTTGCTGCTAAGTGGAACTGTAAGCGGTCTCTTTGCATAATGCATAGCTATATTACTATACCTAGACAACTTGTATATAAGTATCGTTGTCGGTGTTCTCATGTTAAAGAAAATAGACAAGACTAGTGAGGACTAGAGTTGAGAGGGGATCAGAGTGAACCGAATCCCGGGCCCGAAACGAGCTCGGGCTCGATTTTTATTCCAGTCTATGGGCTCGGGCTCGAGTTTTATTCCAGTCTATGGGCTCGGGTTCAAGTTTTATTCCAGTCTATGGGCTCGGGATCAAAGTGAGATTTTTTTTAATTCACAAATTGAAATAATAATTTAAAAAAACTTCCTATTTAAAAAACAAGAATGTTGACTAAGTTTCTTAATGAGTTTTACAATCCTTTAAAAAGCAGTTTGGAATTGAATTGAGGCCTATTTAACGCTCAGTGTAAGTAACATAAAGAAGCCGTGGGATATTCCTTGCCTATATCCGCTTTCTTTTCTTCTTTTATTTTCCCAGAAGTACAGGAAAACAGAACTCGTGTTTTTCTGCTATAGTTGTACAACGATATCTTAAAACAATAAGAATTGTGACTGTTACGAATTTCTGCCAGCGGTTAATTATAAATAACAAATTTGCTATTTTAAGGAGATTTTCAGGGACATAAAAATTACGAATCGTTGTCACAAGAGATTATTTAGGTTTAATACTTACTTCTATGTAAGAAGATATATTTTAATGAGAAAATTAATCTTGAAACAATTATAAATGTTATTAACAATTTTCTACTGCGTAGATTTGGTATCAGGGTGGCAGGCTCGTGATCCCATGATACAAAATGTTTCAGATTCGGTGGGGCTAGGATTTCAAATAATCGGATTTGGGTGGACTAGGGCTCCGAATAAGTGCTCGAATTTATCTCTAGTGGGCATGCTGTATAGTGTCGTAATAAATATTGACTTTAACAAAGAAAAAGCAAGTAAACTCTAAGAACAAGAAATATAAATTCATGGAAAGTATACAATGCTCTGGAATTTCATCTAGAATATTGCGTACGCATCTATAACCTAACAAAACTTAAAATGTGAGGTTTTTCAACAAAGTTTAGCCGTCATGTACAGAAGTATACCACACTGACCAGAACGAAGTAAGAACAAAAAGATCTTCAACTTGAAAATTGATTATTTCCAAAGGCAAAATAAACTGAAATTTTATTATTTATTACCAATGTCAAAAGTGTTTATTTTCTTGTCCTATAAACCAACTTACAGTTTATTTCAAGCTCAATAACAGTGCTTTCCTACATCAGACTATAAAATAATTCTAAAGCGACCACTTTGTATGTGTGTTTCCATGATAGATTAAAGCGGGTTTTTTTAACAATTATTAGAGTATAGTTGTTCAAAATTATTCAGTACGATGAAGATTTACAGCTCCCGAAAATAGTATAATATTTTTAGTACTATTTAATGCCGCATGTATCCTGATAGTTTCCATTTTTCAGTATTTCATTTTGGTTACTTAGAATAAAAATTTCTATACCCCCACCACACACACGCGCTATCTCTTTATATCACATGCAGCTCCTGTGCAGATGGTATTAAATCTAATAAAGCAATATCACAATCCTCTGATACATAAGTGGTGATTTTTTACACTGGGTTTTTATTTTATTGATTAAAAAACATTGTAAAATAGCATCCCGCCGTACTCTAAAAACGACATTTTCAAAACTGAGCAAAAAATATTCAAATCTGAGTAAATCGCACAGTCAAAATAGCTCCGAATCAAAATTACTCAAGTTTGAAACATGTATATACTCATTTCTGAAAACATGCAAAAACTCAAGAATAAAACATTATATGCTCGCTCATATTTGAGTATGTCCATGTTTCAAAAATGAGTATCAACTAACTTCTATGCGCTCAGTTTTGAGTGTGTCCATGTTTCAATATCCTGAGTATTTCTGGTATTTCAGAATTGAAAACTTTTGGTCGTCATATTTGAAACAAAAAGTTTCATAACAAAATACATTATTTACTCATATTTGAAAGTGTCATTTTTCTCAGTGCAGAAAACCGAAAACATATTTTCACCAAAAATGTCTATTCTTTGTTTTTTCACACAGATATTCCGTTTTGGTATTCTCCTGTATTCAAGATATAAAATTCCAGAAATTTATGACGGGAAATTTCAGTTTTTAGAAATAAGTGTAAACAATAGCGCAATATTTTAAAAAAACCTTAAATAATAATTATATATACTGATGCATATATACACGAAATAGGTTTTTGTAATGAATACTTTCAGACCAGTTTTTTTATCGCCTTGCCTCCCTGGATTCGAATCTCAGTACTCTCCATTTAGAGGGTAAATGCTCTGTTTCCTATATCAACTGACCACATCCAACGACCAGGATATAAGCCAAAACATCCAATTCAAAACATTAACTGGATTTTTTTTTCCTTTTTTTTTCAATTGAAAAGGAACTTTTTCGTTTATTTGAATTTTAAAGGAACATTTCCATTTCTAACATTCAACCAATAAGTATTAAAAATAACTTTTCTGTTTATTACTGGAAAATGTGACTTCACTTAAAATAGAAAGTTTCCGTTAAAGGACAGAAATTTCACATAAAATCAATTGTAGGGTAAGCCGGGGTCATTTTATGCTGGGGTAATTTGGTGCCTCATTTTTAATTATTATTATCATGATCTTATTGTATGGTATGAATCTTTAAAAAACGTTTACGTGGACTTACACATGTGTACAGTGCATTGAATATATCCCTATTATGTAAGTAGCACTTTTTGAGGAAGAACAAAATATATTTTCTGGAATCTATCAAAAACTGTTAAAAATGATCACTTTCCAAAGTTTCAATATCTTTCTACTTAGTTGAAGCCACAGATAAATCGAGATGATGTACGTATGAATACAAATTTTTTACCAGCTTGGTGAAAATACACTCCAATAAGTATTGCATTTTTTCCTTCTGCATCTTTGAAAATGACCCAGAAAAAAATTAATATTGGTGCAATCACCAAATTGCCCCGCTTACAAAAAAGCAGGATAATTTGGTTCCGCTGTACTTTACTTATAAATTGATTTATTTTTACTGTAGTTTTATTATGTTTGTTGGTTGTCACTAAAATTTTGATTATTAATCATTTCGTAGAAGTATACAGCTCACTTCTTTATTTCAGATCGATTCAGGTGGGAATTTAGGCTAATGAAATGTGTATGACCTCAGACTTGGAGACCACTGACCAGGCCCCTACCTACCGGGATTCGACCCAGTTTGACGGGTTTGAGTGCCTGGTCATTGGGGCGAAATTCGCCTGATCGCCCTATTGGGGCGGTCCACAAAGACAAGTACCCAGTTCGGCCAATCAACTGAGTCCGGATTTTTCTGTGTTGTTCACTCCTAAATTTAAATGTTCTGAGATCTGACGCCGCACACCACGTACTCGTCATGACAGTTGAAATGGGGCTGGACAATTTAGTGCTGAAACGTTGGTACTGAACTTAGCTTGAAAAAGGGGAGAGAATTTTGAGGGAAACTAAATAAAGAAATTAACTAGATAATGAAACCACTGAAATAAAAATATAATTAGCCAATAGCTAAGTCGTACCATCGGGGAAAATTTTTGGGCCGAGTTGCAAGGCAGACGAAAACGCTGCGGGGGCTGACGGGACTGCGCCTTTCTACCGTACCCCACCTGGTAAAAACTGGCTCCGTGGGCTGTCCCATTAGAGCGGGTCCGGTAGCGGACAATGTCCAATTGCACCTAATAAAGAGGCCAACAGTCAAAAATAAAATGAATAAAAAAACTGCTGCTAAAAAAAAAAACCCTTGTGCTACCAGTTGGGGCCGGCCATTGGCTCGTCCCAACCGGCAGCACGAGGAACTGCAAGGGGAACCTGGAAAAGAAGAATGTTACATTTTAAACTGAACTTATTCTGAATTACACTTTAACTACATTATTGAAATTAATTTACTTTTATTGTGCTAATTGACTTGGCTACCCGTCCATTGGGCCCATGAAAGGTTGTTAAATAATTAACAATTTGTAGTTAAAAATATGTACTATTGCCGTTAACTGACTAAACCATAATGGGTTGTTGTTGTTGTTGTTGGTTTGGCCCAAGAGCCCGGTTTTGCAGCTTTTTATTTCTATATAGCTGACATGATCCATATAACTGTGAAACTAGTCTCCTAATTTTGAACCAATTCCAGATGAGAGACCTGCATCTGGATTGGCACCCCCAGAGGTAGCGCTTATATAGAACTTGGAGGACATTAGAGCCACGAACAGATTTAACGTGCACCATATGACCTGAGACTTAACTTGTGTTTAGAAGATTTTACGCTATGGCATAATCTTTTATTAAGAAACTTTTGGAAAAAGTTATTTTTTATTTAAACCTATTATTCAGAACACTATGCAATGTTTAAAATATCATTATTTTCATTCTAAAATATTTCACTCTAACCTATATCAATGAGTGGGGTTCCTTTTTTCGCTTTTATGTAGCACAAAAATGTTGATAGCTATTTCTTAAGAAATTGTTTGAAAACGTATTTTTTATGGTTAATTTAGTTTGAAAGAGCATAAAACATTATGAATTGCAATAGAACCTTTAAAATTCTTCAGGCAATTGCTATTTCAAACTGTCTATTTAAAAACCATGCTCCCAAAGAAAAATTCACAATGCTCTCAAACGTTATCTGATTAAAAAAATATATCAGTGTTCTGAATAGCATAGTGTTCGAGGTACATAACTGCATGCACCTTATTACCTCAAAAACAAAAATAATATGATTAGGGGTGACTCAATGGTTAAAAATGTAAAAAGGGTAATTTAGTGTTTCCTTTTTTTTAAATTGTTATTTGGGTTATTTGGTTTTGTTTTTAATAGCTCTAACTTACTAAGTACTGATTAAAATCCCTTCATTATTTTATGAATATGTCCTTGAAAAAGGTATGTTTTGCCTTGTGCATTACAATCTTTTTAAAGACCTATAGTTTTTTTATTAAAAAAACATACCCTATAAGTACCCTAATAAGTTACTCTATACATACGGATTTTTTTAAATACAGTGCAGTAAAAAGGCAGATGGAGACGAAAATCGAGTGAATGAAACACGTATTTGCTATAAGCATAAACAGTAATATCCGCTTAGAAAAATAACTAAAGGCGAATCTTATGGCCGCGAATCTGATATATATATGTCATAGAAGATGCTAAAGTTTTTACATAATGACAGCCATTTTTTTTGTTCTATTTTATCGTAGAATGTTACTGAAAAAAAACGATTAAATTGTCCCAAATTTAAGAAATACTTACAAGCTTTTGAAATGTTTATACATTTTGAGTACTCTTAATTATTCAGCTATTAATATGTTATATTCATCTTTTAGGACGTATTTTCTGCTTTTATTTTAAGTTATCCTTAGAAAAAAATAATAAGAAACAGAAGAGAACTTTAGAAACAGAAAAGTGGTGAAATGAGTGCGCAAAATATGTGAGTAAATACACTATTCGTATCCGATTCCTTTAAATATCTGTATCAAAGTAAAGTGTTAAAATTAATTTAAAAACAGCAATAATATTTTTTTCAAAAATCTTCGAATAAAAATTAATCGTATTTCCTTTAACATTAAGATTAGCATATTTTTAAGTTTACATGAATTGTTCCACAAAATAAATAACGCACATGCGAAAGTAAATGTTATATGGATAATAAATTTTTACAGCTCAGCTTGGGGCAAGATTCTGAAATAGAAGGGAAAGAATTAATCTACAGCAGAATTCATTTGTTCTTAGAAAATGGTATTTCTCATAAAATGACACCTAGAGGTAGTGTAACCAGATATTGAATACCTTCAAAAATAATGGATCAGCAGCATTTTATTCTAAATGGTTCATTGTGACATTTATGTGGCAACGTAGCAGAAAATTAATGGTTTTGGTTTGGAAATAGTTTTAAAAAGGAAAGTGATTGGTTCGAAGATAAAAAGAACGGATTTAATGAAAAGTAAAAAGATATATGAAACAATATTTTTATGAGAAAATATTTAATATAATTAGGAAAAAAATACCTAATATAAGTATATAAGTTTATAGTTATATATTATTCTTTTTAATTTGAATGTACACATTTATTATGATGGAATCATATTTGTTTTTATTTAATTTTGTCAAAGTTATTTCTCATTTATTCTAAATTCACCCCCTCTTTTATTAATAAGGAATGACAGTTCTTTTAAATTAATGCATCTGTTCTCTATTCAATAATTATTTTCCTTTTCTGTTCAAAATGGATATCGAAATAAAATAAATAAATAAATAAAACAAGAACGGAAAATCATGCGTCAAGCATAGATTATGAAGAAACACTCAGCCCTCTGTATATGATCTATAGAATTTATATAAACCAATCAATATACAAAAAAATAGTTCCATTTAAAAAAGCGTACCATAACTGAAAACGAGCTACCAACATTTATTGTACATACACAGTACTGTAAATAAATAATTTTGAGTGCACCGGTAAATGAACGATACATTTTATGCGTAACATATTTTACAGTAAGCACCTTGTAGTGCATCTCAAGGAGGGTATCAATGGCAATACATTTAAAATAGTGAAACACCGTTAAAATACGCTGCAAGTGATTTTTCTGTATAAACCGTAATGTAACGGAATACTTTTGAGTGTCCCTGTAAATTAAAAATATGTACTATGCACACCATATTCTACAGAAAGTGCCTTTTAGTGCACCTCAGTGATATGTATGGATCTGAATGTGTTTAAAATAGAATAACATAGTTAAAATTCTCTGCAAACCATTTTTCCCCATAGACCGTAATGTAACGTAATTCTTTTGAGTGTTTCTTTTAAAAAACCATAAATACAACACACTTCATTTTCAATGCCAAGCATGCCAAGGTAAACCTCAACAACATATATGAATTTCAAGGCAATAGGAGTACATTTACGCGAGTTAGAGAATGGACATAGACAGACAGACAAACCAAGTTCGTAAACACTTTTCAACTAGCATATTAAAAAGCGTTAAAAAGAAAGGAGACCACAAGTTGCAACGTGAGATCTCTAATGTTGTTGTTGGCGTGTCAGAGAAAGTGCCATAGCACTTTTTCTGAAAGAAGGAGTGTCAGAGCCTCATGAGAGGTTGGACTTCTATGGTTCATCTCCTAATTTTGAACCAATTCCAGATGAGAGACCTACACCTGAATTGGCACCCCCAGAGGTAACGCTTATTCTAAACTTGGAGGACATTGGAGCCACGGACAGATTTTACCTGGACCAGCTCCCATTAACGTACACGGTCCCACAGCAGACGCAGCCGAGAGAGGTTGTCACTCTCCCAAGCACTGACCACGGTCGATTCTGCTTCGTTTTCGGTGATCTTACGGGAACCGAGCTTATTCGTCCGTGCCACTGCGGGACTAGATTTCTAATCATCGCACAGATAAGGTGTATGAACCCGGGGGCCACCCTGTCTGTTGTCATAATTTTCATCTACTTCTTCTGCAAAAATAAAATTTGGACTTCTATACAATACTAGTCAACAGTTTTGTAATAATTGTTAGATAACAGAATATAGAATTCTGATGGTTATTACAACTGAAAGCGTAAAACCAACATGAACTGTACATGTCTATGCAATATCATTGGCTTAAAATTACATCTTGATAGCTCATCTTGACTTCACACCATATTTTTGGACGAAAACGTCAATGAAAAAATTATTTTATTATAAAACGATATTTATTACTATTTAAAAATGATAGTCTAATTGTTAAAATAAAAATAAAATGTTCTATAAAACTTTATAATACATAAGTATTGATTTTTACCTCTTTTCCCCTATTGAGGCCAATTTGTTTTTCCTTTTTCCATGATAGTTTGACTGTTTTAATATAATCTAGGATATATATTTTCTGTCCCTTTGATTGAAATTCTTACAAGATTATTTAAATGTGCTCTAGAAGATCAGAAGGATCGGTTTATGCAGTAAATTTTAATGCATTTAAATTATATCAATTTGATTTTTTTTGCATAACTTATAATACGATCCTAGTTTATTTTATGTGTTAATATGTGTGTAATAACATCGCTCGTCCACAATAAAAGTGTAATAACACCCCAAAAAAGTACATTTCACAGCAGAGGAAAAATAAGATTAGCATGTTCTTCCCGTAACATAAAATTATTGTATTTAACTCTGCATGCAGCTGTAAAATCATGAATAAATGCGTAAAAATATTAAGAATGAAGACGTAGAAGAGGTTGGAGCGTTGAAGTTAATTTATTTCCTCACACAATTTGCCTCCTTCTGTGGTGGCAAATGGACATTAAGAGTAATCTAGCGGTTTTCAGTATAACTACACTTACAACAATTCTTCTGTAGAAAGATACATCTATACCAGACCTATTAGTAGTGCAGTAATATGCAAAATGAATTTGTTTTTTCAGTTGTGTCAATTTCCCTGCGGGTGAGAGATATGTAAAAATTACTATGGTTTTATGAACCAGGGTAGGCAAAAAGCAGGGGTTTTCGGAATTTTTTCAGAATTTTACCAGGTTTTTGGAGTATGTTTTTGGTATAATGTTTGTGTAATTGGGAAAAGGCGTTTTCCAGGAACATCTGAAACAATTCCAAATTTTGGTGGGAGGGTAAAACCGGGTACTAATCAGAAATTAAATATTTTCCCTACCATTAACAAAAATATTTATTGTAATAAATTTTGAATCAAACTTTAAAACATATATGCATTTTTTAAGATCAATAAATTTTTAGTAAGTTTTTAAAGCAATTTTTAATGTTGTCATGTAATGGTTATCGCAGCTTTTCCATCTCGTCTTCTCTGAACGCCTCATGTGCCACTATTTACAGATTGAACATTGTATCATACTGCTCCACCCGTTGAATGAAGAAACAATTTATTGCACAATTCAATGCAAAATCATGGGTACACGTTTTTGCAGCAACATACGACCAAAAATCAACATGGTCGTTAGCTGGATGTACACACTTCTTCTTAGGAACAAAATATCGTGTGAAAGCTATAAAAAACAATGATTTACTTACCTAAATCAACCAATCTTTCAGGCTGTATTCATTTGAAGAACGGAAACGACGGCGAAAAATGAAAACTTTTGAACAGATGACACACTATTAGAGGACGCTAAGGGATGTAGTTAAGCCGAGTGCTGTCCACAGGATATCACCCATTAGTGAGAATACAGGGTATCCAGTTTGTTTTGCCTACCCGGATTTACCCTACTGTTCCCTACCATAAAAATGTCCCTAACCATTTTTTAAAAATAATGTGCGGAAGCTGTTTAACAGTTTTAAATAAACGAAATTTAAAAATGAATAAAAATGAATTCTTCTTTATGCCATATGCTGAAATAAAATAAAGTTCATTTTTGTTGGTCAATTAAACCTGGCACCTTAAGAATGTTTTTTAAATATATTTTAAAGATGAGAAATGAACATTTTTATTTTTTAAAAGACACACACATACGAAAACGTATTATAATAACTCTCATTTCATTGTAAACGTCGAGTACTTGATTAAAATATACACAGACTCGACATTAAAAAAATAAATGTGTACAATAATTACTTTTGGAGTAATCAAAGCACATATTTTAAACGCATAAAAATTGTACATTTTTAAATTTTTCACCTAATAAAACAAAAATATTTTTTTTAAAAACATTTATTTTTTTAAATCAAAATGATTCCAATGAAACATAACTCCGTCTAGAATTATTTATTATTCTTGAAATTTCCTTTAATAAATCATTATCATTACCATTCATTCAGGTTTAATCTTTGTTATTAATTGTTATTGCATCTGTATACCCTGATTAATTACGCTAGTTTCCGCCTGATAAATTACTGCTGTCATTTAAATATTGATTACCACTTTATTATAAAATACCAATTTTTTTCCACACAAACTTTTTTTGCATAAACTGTATCGTCTTTAAAGAAATTGTGTTGATGATGGAGTACTTGAGAAAGCATTTTAAAAAGTTATTTTGTTCGTTTGTACGATAAAAAATCTTATGTACGATAATAAATTCTATTCGTTAAAAGAAAGTTTCAAATTATATGTATTGCAAAGGGTACATCTTACAAGAATGTCTCGACACATAAAGAACGCAGTAATTATATGGTCAGACGTAAAATGAAGAAAAAAAATCGATTTGTTTAAATTCATTCAAATTAAAATATATTTAAGTTGTAATATTAAACAAGTTGGAAATTGCACGTCAAACGTGACAAATAAGGTGCGTTCGTACTATAACTAGTTTCAGTGAAAGGAATTATGTCGTCTGTTATTATGATATGATTAATTTCCGTAATGAAATAAATACATTTTAAGTTGGCAATATTTTATCTTTTGTTGACATTTACTAAAACTTCCAATGGGAAACTTAAGCCCAGTATTGAAAATTTCAGAACTTTAAATCTCTATTTAGACTATTTTCCATTTAATATCTAATTCTCCAGAAACATTTATCCAAAAAACTGTCGATAGATTATAGGATTGCTATAATTAAACAATTCTAGTATTCAAATTCGGTTTTTAAATTCAGTAATGCGGAAATAATATGACTCCATCTTAAATAGGACGTAATCACCATGGCAACCTAGTATCATTACCTATCATGTGATATCATTGATTTATTTACGTATAATAGGATTTAATAGAATGATACATCTCGGTCGCTTGACGATTAATCCTCGGAAGCTGCTATAACAAGGAAGTACCAATTTTTAAAAAAATTCAAATTACTTGATAAATATTTTTATCAATATCTGTTTTAGTTTTGATTCGATTTTCACAAGATTTGAAGTGACTCGACAAAATTCTGCAACGATTAGATATATTAAATTCCAAACCATTCACTGTCAAAAATTTGCAGCAAACTGTCCAGTCATTTGGCCGTTTTTATAGAAAATGGTTACATAACCGTAATTTAACTACACTCTGACCATAATATGGGCAATAATATGCCCAGAATAGAGTTAAATTACGGTTATGTAACTGCTTTCTATAAAAACGGTCAAATGAATGACAGTTTGCTGCAAATTTTTAACAGTGTTTGGCAGGGCTGGATTATTTATCGATATATCGGTCAAATATTGATATTTTTTAATTATCGCAATACCGATATCTGAGCTCTGATTCTGACGATATATCTCAATAACGATAGCTAAGCTGAAACTCTACCGATATATCTCAATAACATTTTTTCCCGCAGCGCGACTTCGAAATCCTAGAAAAAGCACCGAAATTGCACTACTAATATCGGAATAATCATTTCCCCCCATTCATTTATTCCTGCGTGCTTCATTCAAAGCCGAATATCCCTTTTATGATTATCTCTTTTTCGTCGTTATACCAATATATCCCGATACAATCTATGCTTTAATTTTATTTAAACAAACTGCATATTGCCTTGTTCGTTTGTTACTGAATAAAACTGTTATCGTCTGTGTTTCAATACCGTCACTGCTTAGACATATTGCAATATATCCACATATTGATATGTCGAAATCCAAACGAATAAAGAAGAGCTTAAAATACGTACGAGTTAGTTGTGCAGTCGATAATATTACGAGAGGTTAGCAGCTGGAAAGCTGCGTTCGCGAGCAACCAATCAGGGTGCGAAATGGTAAAATTTCGCCTTTCGGCCACGTTGGTGAAGCAAAGCTTCCACATTCTTTCACTGTGATTCGTTTGTTTTGAGAGGAGCTTCCTAGCTGTTAACGTCTACTATTGCGAGCGCTGAATAGCCAGTTTTTATTCTATTCCTATTTCCTCTGTCGTTTTATTGTTAGAGAGCTTCTATTAAGAATGCATTGATATCTAAGAGTAAGATAGAAAAACAACATTTCTGCAGCATCTGTAATCCATTGAAAGCAATTTAATAACAAGTATATTAGCACGACATGTGGCATTAAACCAATTTCAGTTTTTGCTGTTGTTTTTACTTATTTTAATAATATTAAAATCAGAAACGTCCTAAATTTAAAAACATTTTATTTTAGTTTCTTTTTTATAATATTCTTAGTTATACACGAGGATATTAAATAGTCAAAATAGTGCAGAAAATAAGAAGAATAGGGAGCATACTATTTTGAAAGAAAACCACTATCCAAGCAATGGTATAAGCCAAATAGATATCGAACAATGTGTCCTTTTCCTAAAATATTTTTGTTTTGTATAAATATGAAACTATAATATTTAAAGGATGCTGTGTGAGCAAATAGGTATAGAGAATTGATTCGTTGCTTTCTACACCTGTTTGTACTTAAATTGCTGCTACCATACCATTTATCTTTGGTAATTAACATTTTTTCTATTCCCACCACACACTTTAAGGTAGTTATCGTGATATATCACCAATATCAATATTAATTAGTTGATATATTGCGATATTAAATTTCTGATATCGTCCAGCCCTACTCTCTAATACACTGATATTACGCTGTTGCTGAAATAACAGTTAAAATCCAATCTTATAAAAAATAAGTAGATAATTGTAGTAGTGAACAAAGTTCAAAGTTTTCTTCCTATTATTAAACGTAAAAATGTAGTTTTTAATTGAAGGGAAATATTAATATTTACGCTGTTTTAAAATTTGCAATAATAGGTAAAAGATTTTGTCGAAATAAATTAATATCTTGTGTAAATATATTTTAAAATTGAAACTGTTTGGAAATATTGTTATTTGAGCATTTTAAAAATGACGTAAATTACCCAATTTAATGCTTTGAATGCGTAATAATTTAATTATTTCTTTTTTTAATGTTTACGCGCATTTTTTTTATTATTATTACATAATTTTCTACAATTACTGCTTTTAATACGAGATCATTTAATTTTTAAAAAAAAGTCTTACTTCTGTTTTTGTTAGTCACGTGATGTAAATACATTTTTTTAATAGAAAGGGAACATTATTATGTGTTCTATTTTTCAAATTGACAGCAATTGACATAATGGACTTTTTGAAATATGAAATAAATCTCCATAAAAATAATGAAAATTTGAATAAAAATTTAAATATATGCTAAAAAATTACTCAAATTAAAAATTAATTGCAGTCTGCACACCGCAAGCTTGTCAACTATATCTTTTAAAATTATGGTTAAATTCTTGTGCATAGTTTTCGTTCCTATAAAACTTTTTTAGGAGAACTATTTGCACCAAATTTAATGTTAAATATCTCTTAAAATATTCTTTTGATTTCTAAACTGTCTGCTTCAGCGTGTTTATCGAACATTTGTCTAAAAAACTACCAAGTTTTATATTTTTATATGCAGTAGTGTTCTGGATATTAGTCCAAGAAAATTTCAAGGCACAAAATCTTCATTGGCAGCGGCTGCTGCGTCGTCGGTGATTATTTATTTAAATATAGAGATATACATAGTATTAATTTATATTTAGTTGTACCATTTAGAACGGAATAGAATTAACAAAATGTAACGCATACGAGTATGAAATTTATCGTTTTATTGTATACAGCACTTCTTTTATCACAAAAAATAATTTTATTTTCTAAACACAAAAATTAACTGTACTACTATTTTCTATATAGAATTGAAAATTTTGAATTAAAATATCTATATTTTTCTGAAAAGAAGTTTCTTATTGGTGCACAAATAATTCCATAGGGTTATCGAATTCAGTAATTTTGGAAGCATATTTGAAAGTGCCAAAAAAAAAAAAAGTGAGAATGCTACTTTTATGAATCGCATGTTTTTCCAGATTTCCAGGTATTTCAAACGAAATAAAGAAGTTTCAAACATAATAAAAAAAAAGACAGAAGAAAAGAAGAGAAGAAACGTTTTACCCGAGAATGTGTGGTCGAAAATGAAGCGTCAAGGAAATAGAGTAATTGTGAGAAATATCCTTTTACATTACAATGTCGTTAAAACCGTTTTGGATTTTTTCTTTTTCCGTTCCTTCTTTTTCTTTTTTTGTATTTTATGTATAGTATCATTGGAAATAAATTTTCTATTTGATTTTTCAATCCTTTATAAAATACTCTGCAAAAAAAATCACTGCAAAATAAAAATGCGCTGCAAGGAAAACAGAATGCACTGCAAGGAAAAAAAACATTATACCGAACGCAATACACAAATATTATATGTTTAAACATTTATAATTTAAACATTATTTTTCGTTATATGTATTTAAACGAAATCAAAAATATTTAGAATATATATATGTAATTATTATAATTTTCGCAATGCAGAACAGAAATTATGTGTGGAACAATTCGATAAACATTTAAATTATGAAACATAATATGAACATTATAAGTTTTGCATGAGCACCTATAAATCAAATATCACTTTTCGAAGCATCTTTTAAATGAGAACACAAAAACTCTTTTAATATAACAGAAATAATAAAAAAAAGTGTCACTTACTCTCTATTCCAAATTTGTTTCGTTATTTTGTACATTGTCTGATAATAAGCTTCAAGAATAAACCCACTTACAAAACAACACGCTCCATTTTTAGAGAACAGCAAGCGAAGAAAATAACTCTCATCTTATCTTTATTGTTTTCCCTGAGAAAACACAGAAATGACATTTGGGTAAGTATAGTATCAAATCCGAGACTAATTGGAATGTTGCTGCAGACGTCAAGTAAGGACAAATGTCTCTTTCTTTTGCTCTTTCTTTCGAATCATGTCTTTCAAACTTTCTTATTTAATGTGTTTTCCTATGTTCCTGCAGGAGAACATGATAGATTTTTCCTCTAAAAATATTTTGAATTAAGTTTAAAGATTTCCCAATTACATTAAAATGGTTGCAGGCGTTGAAAAGTAACTGACAGCAAAAAGTATGATCAAAAAGTGCGAAAGTTGATATTTATATAGCCATTATTCATTATGAAAGATTAATAGTACGGACATAATTAGAGTAGGGGTATTTACAGATCGCACCCAGAAAAAAAGTTTTGTTGAATCGATAAAAATTTGGTTGACCCGACAAAACTTTTTGTTTAAATATAGGTCAATAGAAATTTTGTTTGAATCAAGATTTTTTTTTTTTTTTTTTTTTTTTGCAATTCCAAAAAAAAAAAAATTGTATCGTCAGCAAAAAATGTTTTGTTAATTCAAGTAAAATGGTTCAATTTTACTTGAATTTTGCTAAAACAACCAAAATGTACTCAACAAAACATGTTTTGTAGTTTTAATCAATTGCTTTTTCTGGGTGCGGTTGTAAATTAGTGCGCTGGAACAAACCTAGCTAAACGAAAGGTAAATTTTATTTAAACAATTGGAAATATATATGTAATACAAAAAAATAGTATTCACAACAAAGTTTTCTTGCATTGGTCCCTGAGGATTTCTTATAATCGAACTCTAATCATTTCTATTTTAACTGTGGCCATCTTGTATCTAAACGAAATTAACTAACTCCCTCTAACAAAATATGATATATTTTTCCACTAAAGTTATTTTGAAATAAGTTCCATGATTTTCCATTTTATTAAATTTGAGGCAATCATTTATAGTAAACAAAGTTGAGTGAAAGAAATGTCTGCACTTTATCAGAACTCATGTCGTGTTTCATAAAATGCATTTTTATATCAAATTTGTTATTTTGCAATAGTTTTTTTAATGCCATCAAATCTTTTTTTCAAGCTTGCAGGATGCACTTTACCTACCTAGCAATATTCTCCCATTACACATTTTATTTTCCTTTTTCTTCATGTTCTTTTTCAGGAAGTCTTAACTTTTATGATAAATAAAACATCTTATTCCATCTTGTTTTGTTATTTAAGTGACAATGCCAGTATATTTTTTAAACTATTCTGGAATACTATTTTTTATCTCTCTTAATGTCTAAAAATACAACAATAATATTTTGATAAGTTGAGTCTGTCTCCAATGTTTAGACATAAACAGAAATCTCATTTATTAAGTAACAATACAAAATTATACAAAATCATAGTATATACTTATTAGATTCTATAAAATAATTCAGATAAATCATATAAAAATGAATAACTGGGTACATAATCATAACTTTAATAAAAACTCATAAAAATCATTACCTAAACAGTGTGGACAAACATGGAAAAACACACATAAATTTTTACATGATGGTATTTAATAAATATTTTCCGGGTTTTGTACAGCTTCAAATAATCTTGTTTTTCCATTGAATGGATTAGTTTTGAAATATTATTTGTAGCACAGAATGCCTACATGTTCCCAATTTTAGTTCTTTAATGGAATAGTATTACTTTCCATTCTTGTATACTTCACTGATTATTATACCCCAAATGTTCTCAATTGGGTTTCAATATGGTCTAAAGGTTGGCCAATCTAAAACGCTAACCTTTCGAGCAGAAAGCCACTGTTTTGAACCAAGTCAGTTGTGAATAGAAGCATTGTCACAATGAAATCTCCATTCAACATCCATGAAATATTATTTGTAGCACAGAATGCCTACATGTTCCCAATTTTAGTTCTTTAATGGAATAGTATTACTTTCCATTCTTGTATACTTCACTGATTATTATACCCCAAATGTTCTCAATTGGGTTTCAATATGGTCTAAAGGTTGGCCAATCTAAAACGCTAACCTTTCGAGCAGAAAGCCACTGTTTTGAACCAAGTCAGTTGTGGATAGAACCATTGTCACGATGAAATCTCTATTCAACATCCATGAAATATTATTTGTAGCACAGAATGCCTACATGTTCCCAATTTTAGTTCTTTAATGGAATAGTATTACTTTCCATTCTTGTATACTTCACTGATTATTATACCCTAAATGTTCTCAATTGGGTTTCAATATGGTCTAAAGGTTGGCCAATCTAAAACGCTAACCTTTCGAGCAGAAAGCCACTGTTTTGAACCAAGTCAGTTGTGGGTAGAAGCATTGTCACGATGAAATCTCCATTCAACATCCCCAAGATGTAACCAAACGAAAAAAAGATGCTGCTCTAGTGCCTCTTGTTATTTTGTTGAAAATTTTGTTGAGAAATGGTCCCAAGGACGTTTGGGTGACAGAGATAAAAACATGCCTCTAAATCGACAGATACTTACCGCCTTGTCGTCTACTTTAGAAAGTACATGGGTGTTACCTGAGTTCATGCCAGTAACAATTCCAGCCATTAGGACCACCCTTGTTCCACTTATTTTCGTCACTGATTGATACTTTGAGACCCTTGTCCTCATACGGCATGTTTTTTCGAGTCAAATTCATTCTGGCATGCTTATGGTGTGATTTTAGGCGCACTTTGGAACACATTCTTTTAAAACTTCGTTGTTGCTATCTGTTATGCATCTATGCTTTAATTCGTTTTGAGGCAATACTCCAAGATTTTATAGACAAGATCTTTTTTCATTTGACTGATGCACATATTTTGTTTTGACACCAATCTTCCAAATTTTCCATCAGTCAGAATACGTGTTACACGTGGCCGCCCGAATCTTGATTTTCGATCGAAATATCTATTTTTAGGAGGCACTGGTGTATTCTACGCTTTGAATGATTTAAACATCTAGTAATGTCACTAACGGACCTTTTTCTTATTTAAATTTAAAAATCTTTAGAATTTTCTACTTTTATAAATTCCGTTGCATTTGGCATCTTAAATAACCTTAGTAAAACCTTAAATAATCTTAGTAAATTGAGTATTTGCAGTTACATTGCTCAGGAAAATGGTTGGTTGGTTGAAACCAATCCACGGTTTTGTTAACGTTTGCATAACTTTTAAGACAGTGTTTTTTTTTAATATATAAAAAGGCCCTTTTTTAAATACCATTCCAATAGTTCAAATATACTTCATTTCAGTAACATTTTGAGTATTTATTGTGAAATTATCCCATACATTTCTCTTTCTAATTTTTTATCATATTTTAGTGTGTGCTAAACTTTTGAGGCAGACTGTACAGCGTAAACTTTCAAATCACAGAGAAATTTCAAAGTTGCTGCAAACATCCAGTTTTAACAAATTCCATTGTCTTCTGCACTTTTTTCCAATTATTTATTTTAAATAGTAATATTTATTATTTGTGATGGAAATATACAGGCTGGATCAACTGTCCTTAGATAAACTTTAAGAGGTGATATATCGTTATTAATCTATGTATTCAATCACAAATACTGTCTCAGTTCAGAGTGTCTAATTTTAATCTCCCCCCCCCCCAAAAAAAAAAAAAAAAAAAAAAAAAAAAAAACTACATTTTTCATAAGTTTGCCAATAGAAAAGGAATTTTAAAGAACAGACTTTTCAATTATTCACCGGTTGAGTTTGTGAACTATCACAGTAAAAGTAAAAGTAACATTAACTTAAAAAGGATAAAAATAAATACATTCGTAAAAAATAATTGTGAGAATTATTTGCAGTAAAACACATGTAGCGATAACATGATTCGGATTTTTTTATATTTGACACACTCCTTGTTTTCATAACAATCAAGTTCTAATTATATGATAAAATGTGACCATTAATGCACTTGTTGAAACTTTGTATCAATTGTAATATTGCATACTTATTGAATAATTCATAATGACCTACTGCTCAAGATAATATGCCATATATATATATATATATATATATATATATATATATATGTGTGTGTGTGTGTGTCCAAGATATTAGCTATATCGGTGCATTCTGTGATGAATAGAGGTTTTTTTATTACAGGTAGATGTAATAGAAGAATTACTCGTGACCTTGCTAATTGACCGAAAATATTTTATTAGTAGTTTTACGATACATGACTGATATGTAAGAGTTCGATGCAGCTCGGAGGAGTACCCGGGGGCAATAAATATTATTTAGAAGCTTACATGATTATTAGGCCGCTGGACTATCTCAAAATCTCTGCAAATCAGCCTGCACTCTTTCTTTTTAATGAAGTGCTTGTAATATTTTTCAGCAGGAGGTGATGGTGTCAATTGTGAGGAAACTTAAATTTAATTGGTTTAGAAATTTATTCTTCTGGGCCAGTCCATGAACAACCTCCCTGGAAATAATTTATGTAGATGTGTCCACATAAATAGAAAAGTTGTGCTTACCTCAGCAATTTTCCTCTTAAAGTTAGTTAGAATTTAAAGTTTGGAAGTAACAATTAATAGGCCCAGAAACAAACATATCAAGGGCAAATTTAGTTTTGAGCATTAGCTTTTGAAGTTAGATAAAGAATTGGAAAATTAATTTAATTTTTGAATTTTAAAAGGTCTAATTTTATCATTCTTTAATACACACATACACACTCACGCGCGCATATATATACATCCAACATTCCGCGTTTGTTAAAGGACAACAACAACAATTATTGACAATTTTAACAATATTATCTTCAGATGAAAACTACGCACTAAATTTAAAACTAGTTATGGAGAAAGATCGGATTAACATTTTAAAACAGCATCCAAGCAAATTCAAAGCATACATCAATCAATTAAATATATATAATAAGTAAAATATTTGTTTTTGTTTACGAAGAAAATACATTTAACATAATACATGTAAATAGCGCTTTAAATCACCAGCAATTAACGAAGCACTTAAAAGCAATTAAAATAATAAAAACCAGTCAGTTTATTCTGTAAAATAAACTACAAATTTTCAAATAACGGTCAGTTTTTCGTATTATTATTTGTTTACATCTTATCTATCACTAAATCTACTCTATTAAGCTATCTGTCTAATACGCAATATAGTATTGCAAATCGGAACAAAAATCAATAAAATATTATTGTTCAATTTGAATTTCTATTCTGTCTTTTTTTACTGCATTTTTTAACAAATATTGAAACTCCTTTTAAATATAATTATTCATAAATACACTTCAATACACTTCATACACATCAATATACTTCATTTCAACAACATTTTGAGTGTTTATTGTGAAATTATCCCATACATTTCTCTTTCCAATTTTTTTATCATATTTTAGTGTGTGCTAAACTTTTGAGGCAGACTGTACAGCGTAAACACTCAAATCACAGAGAAATTGCAAAGTTTCTGCAAACAACAGATTTTAACAAATTCCATTTTCTTCTGCACTTTTTACCAATTATTTATCTTAAATAGTAATATTTATTAATTGTGATGGAAATATACAGGCTGGATCAACTGTCCTTAGATAAACTTTAAGAGGTGATATAGCGTTTTTAATCAATGTATTCAATCACAAATACTGTCTCAGTTCTGAGTGTCTCATTTTAATCCCCTCCCCCCCCCAAAAAAAAAAAAATAAAATAAATAAAAACTATATTTTCCATAAGTTTCCATAATATTGTTCTTTACATCATACAATATTTTATTTTGGACTATTACACTTGCATTATAACTTAACAACGACAAGGGTGGTTACCGTAACGTTTGATAGTTTTATTTAGGATTATGTTTTGAAGTATCTCTGTTTTGTTTTGTTGAAACAATTTCTGATATTCTATGTTCTGTATGAAAATTATACCATGAGGTATTATTTTTATTTTATTTTTTATTTTTTATTTTTTCATTTTTTATGAAAGGTAAAATCATAGATTCATTAAGTATATAATTAATATTTCTAGTACTGTCTTGGTTCAAAAATACTTCAGGTACCTTTGATGGTATAAATTCGTGTAATACAGAGTAGAAATGAAATTCCAGTGATATGGATAGGAATGGGCATTGTGCTCGTATCTTGTTTAACACCATGTTACGAATTACACAGAACGGTCACAAAGAGATGGTCAAAAAATAATTCATGTTAATTTTTTCCTAACATAGTTGAATATATAATTTGGTGCAATAGCATATAGGATCGCAAAAAGATGTATCCATTTTTCATGAGACGAATTAGATATTTTTAATATACGAAGGAAGACTACCAAATTCGGTATTACCAAATATATCATCAGGGAATTCTAAATGTCGATTAATGCAACAATAGAAGGACTTCTGCTCGACCAATATAAATGTAATACACTAGAATAAAGTTACGGATTATCAAGAAATATTGTTTGTCAAAAATATGAGAAAAAAAAATGACCTGCTTCTGATTAGCAAGAAATCAAATGACAAAATTATACAGTCCTTTTAAAAATTTAATATGCAATAAAAGTTTTAATGATTTTAACAGAAAGTTATATTCGTGTGAGTTCATAGAAATAATTATATATATGTACATTTATACATGTAGGCCTTTTTTTGGAGGGGTGGGGGGGGGGGGGTGGATGTGCAGGAAAGAAAATTAAAGTTGAAGTTTTGAATAACATAGAATAGTTAATAAAAAATAAGTTTTGGGGGAAATTTTTAAATATATGTCATTTGAACTTCAGACACCATTTGTAAAAAACAATATATTTAGAAATACATGATAAAGAGTAGAATGTGAATTTAAAACAACACATATTCTTGAATATAAGAATAAAACTATTGCATAAATAACGTGTATACTTCATAACGTACTGCATATATTATTTGAAATGGTTCTAGTTAGAAAACAGGTAATGGGAAAAGGAACAAAGTATTCATTTGTGGATCTATAATTATGCATTTTTCTAAATCAAAATGAATAATTAATCTGTATGATTCAAGTATGACAAATTCTTCAATCAAATAACCATTTCTAATTCAATTGAAGGGTCAGGCCGAAATCTATGACAAGAAAAGATTGTCGAATGGTAGTTATTCATCATTCGTTCATTTTCGAGCATCGATTTTTATAGTTTCTTATACTTTTTGCCTATCTGTAGTTAATTTTTTTTTTCAAAGAACTCTCATTGTTCCTGCATGTATGCCTATCTTTAAATGTGTTTTTCAAAAGTTACTTTCATTTTTGTCTCGATCCAAGGTTGGAAAACGGTATTACGCTTCTCAAACATAACAGTTAAATTAGTTCTAAATGAAGCATAGAAGGCACAGAAAAATGGGAACAATTGTTTTTCAAAGATTTACAGTCACTTTTGTCTGTATCTGAAGATCACAAACGATAATACGTCTCTTAATGTAACAGCTGGTAATGTAACGTCTATGTAACATCTCAAATTTCACCAAACTTCAATGTCATCCTTTTTTGATTAGTTTAAAATGAGGCATAGCAGCCATGGGAATAATATAAAACAACGTTATTCAAACTTACACAACCATATTTAAAAAGAAATGTCTTTATAAATATATTATAAGTGGTAGAATGGGAATTAAAAATAATATATTTTCTTGATTATAAAACAAAATAACTACGCAAATAATGAAGATACTTCACATAATATTTCACATATTACTTGAAATCGAGCTAGTTAGAAACTCGATAATAGCAAATGGAACAATTCTCTCATTTGTGTGCTTATAATAAGGCGTTCTTCTAAATCTAAAGAATCAACGATTAATAATTTATCTCTATGAACCAAATACGACAAATTCTTTGGAGAATTAGATCCGAAACAAATAACCGTTTCTAATTCAATTAGTTCCAAATGAGGCATATAATGCGTCGTCTTGAGAGATAGTATCAGTTTTAAATTGCCATTTGTTTCAACTGAGCTCTCAGAAACGATTTCCGTTTCTTTGCAGGACGTTTTGAAGGGAGTGCAGATAAAAGATATCGGCATTTTGAAAAATTTACACGCACTTCAGAATTGTAATGTGGGATTCTATGAGCTTTGGATAGCAGTACAATTTAAAGAGTTTGATTCAGAAGTTAACGAGCCATAAGCCGATTTAAAGGAATGAAAGTGACACAAGTAACATCTATATCTTATAAGGAATTCCTTACAATGTTATTTGTCAAGAATGAAATATATGGGTTTCGTTTTAAGTGTAGTTATGTTTATTGTGACTTGATAGCGTAAAATTAATTTCCATGGTTGCTAAAGTAAAAATAAAAATAAATCGATATTTTTATACATACTATACCTTAAAAATATTCGAAGATAGAAAACAAATCTCTAACATATATAGAAGAAGAGTTCTGAATATAATCTAAAGTTTATTATGATGACATATCTTTGTGAAAATATGTTGTTGAAATATCTTTGTGAAAATATGTTCTTGAAATATCTTTGTGAAAATATGTTGTTGAAATATCTTTGTGAAAATATGTTGTTGAAATATCTTTAGTAAAAATTACTAAAAATTTTTTTACTGTAATGTGGAATTCGACAAACTCTATAAAGTAGCTTATTTCGATTTGTTTGATTTCAATGCTGACGCTTCATAAGTTCATTTTAAAATAAGAAAGTGACACAAATATAGATCTAGATCTTACAGGGATTTACTTAAGTAAAATATATCATATTTCATTTTAAATGCAATCGGGTTCGTTATGAAGGAGTATTGTGTGCGGATTATATTCTGGATTTGTTTCATAAAAAATATAAATAAATCGCTACTTAAAAAAAAATATATATATGTTATAAATAATATCGGCAGGTAGTATATAAAAATGATAACATTATTAAAAAGTATATGAGTACGTGAAAACTGAACAGTTTGAATTAAACCTTAACTATCCATAATCTGACTTTAAGTGCAAGCAAGGAAAGGTTTTAAGTGACCAAAACATATCGCAACGAATTGCTATATGAGATATTTTTAATGAGGTGCATTTATTAGGATCATTATAAATGTAATCAGGCTCTTAATCACAAGGTATCCTGGGTTAAATTTTATTACTTTATTGAAGTAATAATAAATTAAAGTGTCCCTTTTATTACTTATACAGCTGAAATACTTAAAAATTACAAAATCACACCAAAAGTAGAAATAAGAAGAATGAATAAGAATCTCCAAATCACCCTACTTTTATTTTTATTATCTTTTTTTTTATTTTAATTGTATCATACCTTGCTATGTATACATATACTATAGAGATATAGAGATATATAAAAATGTATAGATTTGTAAGTATGTAGATATTATAGTATGTTATTCTATGACTTAGTCGAATATATTTAAGGTAGTCATTTTTCATTTATGGAAATAATGAATTCAATTGAACGTATTATTTATGAATGATATTATTCTAAGTAAACGTTTTACTTGAATACGATATCCACATCATACACATAATGTTGTTTTTTCCAGTCACGTATCTGGATGTCTTGACAATAACTGCATTTTGATGTTCGAATCTGTTTTTACAAGCAAGGCTTCAATGACTGACTATGATTCCACATGCATCAATTGTAAAATGAATAACTTTTAAAAATACATTCTTTATATTTAAAAAAAAATTATTGTTGCTTTATCCGTTTTCTAGTAATATTTTGCTGATTCATTTCAAAAGCTATAACTGTTGTGGCTGCACCATTATTTCTTAATGCTTCCCTGACACGTAAACAAAAGTTCGACTTAATTGCTGTTCCAAAATTATCTTTAACCACACTATGCCAATAAGGCTAAACTTTCTTAAGACTTCAAATCCCTCCCATTATTGCCTATACTATCATTAATCCATCAGAAATGTCTTCGATAAATTGCGCATTATGCATTGATGAATTTGTTTTATGTCTATCTATACCGGTGGTATTACAAAATTCTGAGTTTTGATGCAACATGCACTTAAGAACGTCTATCCGTGTCCTAAATACAGTTAGCATTATATTATGTAACACCAACATGGTTATATTGTATATCCATAACTTTTCAATATTTTTCGAAGAAACATTAAGTAGAATATTTAATTTAGTTACAAAATCTAGTACTTTGTAAATAATAATATACCAGTAAAATCATGCTAATAGACCTCAAGTATGCATGGGTACATTAGTAAAGAGTTAGTAGATGGCAATGCATTAGCTGCTGTACACACGTACAAGGCGATCTTCTAAGTAGATACTTGCCAAATCATCAAGAGTTTTAATCTGTGTACCTAAAATTGTGTCTAACATGAGTGAAAAATGTACTTTGTGAAAGAAATGGTGTCGATCTTGACTCTTGAAATGAAGTCTCTTAGTTTTCCACATGGAAAGTAGGAGAATCCCGAGTACAAATATTAGATAAATTAAGCAGCAATTCTTATTCTTCATTCCAGTATTTTGCGTATATTGTACAGACACGTTTATTCTCTAACATTCCACATCCAAAGATGTGGTAGGGAAGTAGCCACATGGAAGAAAATGGGTAGATAGTTGGAAGGATTCCTAGTAATCCTGCTATGCCCTTTATGTTGCCTCTTTAAAAATCGTTCTATTGCAATTACTTCGTTTATATAAATCTATATTATATAATGCAAATCTTGTCATCACGATAACGTTTGAAATAATTAGCCAATTTGAACGCTAGTATATTGAATGAGCTCTTTAAGCCAGTATGTAGCTATTATACTTAGTTTTCAAGGACACGCAAAATAAAAAAAACTTGTAAAATTTGTCACCATGATAACGTCAGAAATACTGAACCAATTCGAACTTAATTTCAAGAGGGCATTAATCTTGCAATTCGATGATTTCGATAATCAAGTATTGATCATTTATAGTTATTTTATAGAGACACTAAAAAGGAAAAAAAAAAACATGCAAAATTGTTCATCACGATACAGTATGAAATCCTGAACCAATTTGAACCTAATTGGTACAGTATATTCCTCTTTTTAGTGTCTTAGATGAGTTCGTTAGGCACATATGTAGCTCTAATAGTTCGTTTGCAGGAAAACCGAAAAGTGAAAAAAGCATGCAAAATTTCTCATCACGTTAACGTCCAATGTGCGGAAACAATTTGAGCCTAATTAGGACAGTATTTATACTTCCAGTATCTTCAAAGGTTTGTTAAGCAATTATGTAACTCCTACATATCGTTATACTCAAGAACAATATGGATGCAAATTTTGTGTTCAAGACAATGTCTGAAATACCGAACTAATTCAAATATAATTGTGACAGTTTATTCATCATACTTATTGGATAAATTTGTTAAGCACGCATGTAGTTCTGTTAATCAGTTTTTAGGGGCGCTCAAACACAAAAAGATGCAAAATAGACATTATGGCTTCGTCCGAAATTCTTAACCAGTTCGAATCTATTTGTAACAGTGTGTAGATCTTGCTAGTTTGTTATTGCTCGCTATAAACATGTTCGTTAATCAAGTGTGTAGCGCTTATTGTTCGTTTACGAGGATACATAAGCGAAACATGCAGAATTGTCATCACGATAACGTCCGAAATGCAGAACGAATTTATACCTAATTGTGTCAGTGTATTTACCTTGCAAGTATCTGGGATGAGTTCGTTAATCAAGTGTGTATCTCTAAGGCATGCGCACACCGATGCGACACAAGCAACATGACAGGACTTATATGAGAAGAAACATATTTTAAATTTGTTTCTTCTTTGTTTCAACCTGTTTCTTCAACTAAGACGCCCGTCATGTTGCTTAAGTTACCAGGATGTGTGGCCTGACTTATAGTTCGTTTATAGGAACACGCAAAAGCAAAACATGCAGAATTTGTGACAACGAATAACGTCCGAAGTACAGAACCAATTCGAACTTAATTGGGTGAGTGTATTGATCTTGAAAGTATCTTGCGTGAATTCATTAATCAGTTACACGCCTGTTATAGTTCGTTTTCAGATACACGAAAAATTTTTCTATAGTATTCCTTGAATGATATTGGTCTGAACCTGATTTCAGCATCGAATTTATGTTACAGCTTATCGGCGATTACTAAATTATGATTTTAACAAAATGTTAACATTTTTTATATAATTTTCTCCTATCCGTTCCGTTATTTTTGGTAAGCCAAATTGAAAAAAAATTCTGTGAATTACCTTTCTTGCCATAATAGTGAACTTAAAGCGGTAAGACTATTTTTTTTTTCAATTGAACAAACAAATCAACCTACTCTTCCGACTAACACGGAAGAACATTTTAACATTTTATTTTATAGATTTATTACCACAATTTTATGTAATTGTTTAGTGTATACGTATAGATAATTTAATTTATAAATCTTTTATGTCGAAAATACTGTACGATCTCAATGAAATTCTTCATTTCGAATTAAATAAATAAATAATAATAATAATAATAACATTTTAATCTAACTTCACCACGATCACGCAGTTTTCCTTTTATCTACATTCTGAATATGATTTCCTTTCTATGATAAATAAATTAATAAAATAAATATTACTTTATTTTAAGTACACTGATTTATATTCATACATTTAATTTGCATAAAATATTTCAAATTATTCTATTCCATAGAAATAAGAATCGTTTGGGTTAGATATGGTGATTTGCACCCCAATTCTATTTTCTTAGAAGCGGCTTTTTATCTACTCGCTTTTCCTTTAGGTATTGATATCGTAAGATATATTAATTTTTTTCCTCCTCTTCTATTTTATGTAATTTTCCCCGCCAAATTTATTGCACAGTGAGATCTTTACATTTTCTGCTTTAAAAAAACCCCTCTCTTTAACTGGATTTTATTATTATTGTTATTGATTTAACTATTGATTTAACTTTAGATTACATGAAATGAATAAGTGATTATTTATTTTGTAGAATTTTAATTTATAAATCGGAGTGTGCATTTTAATGTGACTAATAATTACACTTCGGTAAGTCGTACGATTTACTGTTTAAACTTTGTCCTATCAAATTGTAGCATAAAAAAAATATTTTTTCGAAATATCTCAGAAATCGAAATATCTCATTCATGGAAAATTCAAATGCAACACATCGGGTTGTCATTCCTCTAGTTGAAGTATTAATCATTGATCTTTGAAAGCATAACTAACAAAGAAACAGTATTTGAGGATATTAAATTTGATCATGAAGAAATAATAATGCAGAATGAATATTTGGGAAATTTAAATAATATGAAAATTAATTTAATAAAAAAAAAATATATACATGAAGTATCTTCTCAGAACTCCGAGAGATTCCAATAATCTTTTATTCATAAACACGAAGTTTAATTTTTAACTACCAAACTGCTAGAAATTACAGCCGTATATTCTATCAGTACAAACCCTTAACGGGTTAAAAGTTGTGACGCAGCACTTTGTTTTGGCTCTATAAATTTTAAATATGGGTCTTAAAAGCAATGATATCAAATTTAAGTGACGCTATGTTAATAATTTTTTTTAAATCATAATTTTCTTTTTAGTTTTATTTATATTCACAGGTGCAATTATTATCTTAATATGAAAAAAATCTATAGAATTTATTCGCTGATGCTTTTTCATTCACATCTCTCATGAATTCAAAATATGGGTTTTAAAAGAAATGATATCAAAATTTGAGTGACACCTTGACGTGAATTTAATAGGACACTTTTAAAATTCAATTTAAAGCGCCCCCTGGTGGTGAAAATTGAAATTAAAATCGATATATCCTGTCGATGCCGAGTCGAATAAATTAAACTGCATTGTGATGGGACACATAGCTACAAAATCCGTTAGTTCCATCTTCCACCGCCAGGGGGCGCACTCTGTTCTATACAAACATAGCTGAAATCTTTGAGGCTGTCGATTTGAAGTCGAATGAGCCATACCTCGTCGTGATCGGTCCCATAGAACCCGATAGGAAAGCGCCCCCTGGTGGTGAAAATTGGAACTAAAATAGATATATGCTGTCGATGTAGAGTCGATGAATCAAACTACATTGTGATGGGACCTATAGAAATAGAGTTAGCTACAAAATCTGTTAGTTCCATCTTCCACAACTAGAGGGCGCACTCTGTTCTATACAAACATAGCTGAAATGTTTGAGGCTGTCGATTTCGAGTCGAATGAGCCATACCTCGTCGTGATCGGGCCCATAGAATCCGAGATAGGAAAGCGCCCCTGGTGGTGTAAATTGAAATTAAAATCGATATATCCTGTCGATGCCGAGTCGAATAAATTAAACTGCATTGTGATGGGACCCATAGCTACAAAATCCGTTAGTTCCATCTTCCACCGCCAGGGGGCGCACTCTGTTCTATACAAACATAGCTGAAATCTTTGAGGCTGTCGATTTGGAGTCGAATGAGCCATACCTCGTCGTGATCGGTCCCATAGAACCCGATAGGAAAGCGCCCCCTGGTGGTGAAACTTGGAACTAAAATAGATATATCCTGTCGATGTCGAGTCGATGAATCAAACTACGTTGTGATGGGACCTATAGAAATAGAGTTAGCTACAAAATCTGTTAATTCCATCTTCCACCACTAGAGGGCGCACTCTGTTCTATACAAACATAGCTGAAATGTTTGAGGCTGTCGATTTCGAGTCGAATGAGCCATACCTCGTCGTGATCGGTCCCATGGAACCCGATAGGAAAGCGCCCCCTGGTGGTGAAACTTGGAACTAAAATCGATATATCCTGTCGATGTCGAGTCGATGAATCAAACTACATTGTGATGGGACCTATAGAAATAGAGTTAGCTACAAATCTGTTAGTTCCATCTTCCACCACTAGAGGGCGCACTCTGTTCTATACAAACATAGCTGAAATGTTTGAGGCTGTCGATTTTGAGTCGAATAAGCCATACCTCGTCGTGATCGGGCCCATAGAATCCGAGATAGGAAAGCGCCCCCTGGTGGTGAAATTTGGAATTAAAATCGATATATCCTGTCGGTGCCGAGTCGAATAAATTAAACTGCATTGTGATGGGACCCATAGCTACAAAATCCGTTAGTTCCATCTTCCACCACCAGGGGACGCACTCTGTTCTATACAAACGTAGCTGAAATCTTTGAAGCTGTCGATTTGGAGTCGAATGAGCCATACCTCGTCATGATTGGGCCCATAGAACCCAAGATAGGAAAGCGTCCCCTGATGGTGAATTTTGGAACTAAAATCGATATATCCTGTCGATGAATCAAACTACATTGTGATGGGACCCATAGAACTCGAGTTAGCTACAGAATCCGTTAGTTCCATTTTCCACCACTAGAGGGCGCACTCTCTTCTATACAAACATAGCTGAAATCTTTGAGGCTGTCCATTTGGAGTAGAATGAGCCATACCTCGTCGTGATCGGGTCTATAGAACCCGAGATAGGAAAGCGCCCCCTGGTAGTGAAACTTGGAATTAAAATCAATATATCCTGTCGATGCCGAGTCGAATAAATTAAGCTGCATTGTGATGGGACCCATAGAACTCGAGTTAGCTCCAAAATCCGTTAGTTCCATCTTCCACCACCAGGGGGCACACTCTGTTCTACAGACATAGCTGAAATGTTCGAGGTGTCGATTTCAAGTCGAATGAGGCGTATAGCGTTGTGATCGGGCACATAGAACCCGAGATAGAAAAGCATCCCCTGGTGGTGAAACTTGGAACTAAAATCGATATATCCTGTCGGTGTTGAGTCGAAGCAAACTGCATTGTGATCGGACCCATAGAACTCTAGTCAGCTGCAAAATCCGTTAGTTCCATCTTCCACCATCAGGGGGCGCACTCTGTACTATGCAGACACTATGCAGCTGTACTATGCAGCTGAAATCTTTGAGGCTGTGGATTTCAAGTCGAATAAGCCATACTGCGTGGTGATTGGGCACATAGAACCCGAGAGAGGAAAGCGGCCCCTGGTGGTGAATTTTGAAACTAAAATCAATATATCCTGTCGATGTCGAGTCGAATAAATTAAACTGCATTAGATACCAATTAATCTCGGGAAAAATTGCAAATTTCGTCATTTGCCAGCGTAAAAATCATGAATTTCATCGATCGGCACAGAGAAAACATGTATTTTGTCGATAGGGGTAGAAAAGATCATAAATTTCGTCGAACAGGCGGATAAAAATCATGACTTTCATTTGTTAGCGCATGAAAAACACAAATTTCATCAAACGCTCGCATAAAAATAAAAAAATTCGTTGATCGGGCATGAAAAAACATTAATTTCGTCAAGTTTGCACGTAAAAATCACAAATTTCATCAAACGGGTGCATAAAAATCAAGAATTTTGGCAATCAGGTGATAAAAAATTTTTTGTCAATCCGGCCCGTAAAAAGTATGAATTTTGTCGATGAGGTGCATAAAAATTGTCGAGTCGAATGAATTAAACTGCATTAGATACCAATTAGTCTCTGAAAAAATTGCAAATTTCATTATTTTGCAGCATAAAAATCAGGAATTTCGTTGATCAATGTGCAAAAATCATGAATTTCATCAATCGGCACAGAAAAAAATGAATTTTCTCTATAGGGGAAGAAAAGATTATAAATTTTGTCGAACAGGCGGGTAAAAATCATGAATTTCATTTATCAGCACATGAAAATCGCAAATTTCGTCAAACGGTCGCATGAAAATCAAAAAATTCTATGATCGGGTATGAAAAAGTCATTAATTTCGTGAAGTTTGCACGTAAAAATCACAAATTTCATCAAACGGGTGTATAAAAATCAAGAATTTTGGCAATCGAGTGATAAAAAAAAAAATTGTCAATCCGGCCCGTAAAAAGTATGAATTTTGTCGATGAGGTGCGTAAAAATTGTCAAGTCGAATGAATTAAACTGCATTAGATACCAACTAGTCTCTGAAAAAAATGCAAATTTCATCATTTTGCAGCATAAAAATCAGGAACTTCGTTGATCAATGTGCAAAAATCATGAATTTCATCGATCGGCACAGAAAAAACATGAATTTTCTCGATAGGGGGAGAAAAGATCATAAATTTCGTCAAACAGGCGGGTAAAAATCATTAATTTCATTTATTAGCGCAGGAAAATCGCAAATTTCATCTAACGGTCGCATGAAAATAAAAAAATTCTGTGATCGGGTATGAAAAAATCATTAATTTCGTAAAGTTTGCACATAAAAATCACAAATTTCATCAAACGGGTGCATAAAAATCAAGAATTTTGGCAATCGGGTGATAAATATTTTTTTGTCAATCCGGCCCGTAAAAAGTATGAATTTTGTCGATGAGGTGCATAAAAATTGTTGAGTCGAATGAATTAAACTGCATTAGATACCAATTAGTCTCTGAAAAAATTGCAAATTTCATCATTTTGCAGCATAAAATCAGGAATTTCGTAGATCAATGTGCAAAAATCATGAATTTCATCGATAGGCACAGAAAAAACATGAATTTTCTCGATAGGGGGAGAAAATATTATAAATTTCGTCAAACAGGCGGGTAAAAATCATGAATTTCATTTATTAGCGCATGAAAAATGCAAATTTCATCAAACGCTTGCATAAAAAAAAATCGTTGATCGGGCATGAAAAAACTCTAATTTCGTTGTTTGCACGTAAAAATCCCAAATTTCATCAAACAGGTGCATACAAATTGTAAAGAATTGAGCTTCGACATCCAGCTGCACTATGTGTCATTCTAGCATTTCCTGTGAGTACACTTAACTGCATACCTTCCCTCGCTATTTTTGCCTTGAAGACTAGCAGACGCCGAATTCTATTGTACTGTGAGCGGAAAGTTCGGACAGTGATGAAGTGGTAAGGCGTTACCCAAAGAGGGGTCTTATGCTTTGATCCTTGCCGAGTTCGTGGGAAAGAGTTCATCTGCGAGAGAAGCGATCTCTGCACACGATTTTTAGGTTTGCGCCCGAAACTTTGCCCTTTGTCTTAGAACGTCCAATGACGGACTTAGTGAAAACGAAACAGAGGGATCTCAAGGCTGCTAAGAGGCTGGAGAGTTTCGAGGGGCCAGCCTCGGCAAAGCCCTCGCCCCTAGAAGGAGTTCTCCTGCGAGAATGAAAAAGTGAGAGAGGACAGTTTTTTGGAGAGATCGAAAAGGAGAGTGTTGACTCTCTGGAGAAGGGAAAAGGAAACGTCAGTTTCGAACTCAGCGTGGTGTAAGCGCTAGTGAGGTCCGACCTCTAGAATTGATACAGCAGGTATCCGGTGAAAATCCCAGCGAAGTGAAAAAGCACACCAAGTGCGAGAGTGAGAGTTCTTAGACTCAGAATTAACGAGTATTAGTAGATCTTCCGAAGAGAAGGAACGGACGAGCCTTGGTCCGAATGAACTTTGTTTTGTAGTCACGACTGTCTGTAATGTTTAGAGACTTTTGTTTGTTTCAGTTACACTTGGAGTCAAGAGGTCATTAATTTATAAGCGATTGACTCACGAAAAATAATTAAATGCTGTATTGACGTCTTGTATATATTTTTCATTAGAATTAACATTGTTATACAATAAAATTCTATTTTCTAATTTATGCGAGAGATTCTCTGTGCCAACGATCCGATCTCGCTACCACTCACCATCTATCGGGTCGGTATAGAGGAGTTACTACAAAATCAAGAATTTTGTCTATCGGGCGATAAAAAAATGTATTGTTAATCCGGTACATAAAAAGTATTAATTTTGTCGATGAGGTTAAAAATAAAGGTAATATGAGTCAAGGAGTCTAAACTTATGAGTCTCCTTATTTTTTTTCTTGTTCGGATGCAAACAATTCATATTTTTAATCTGCATTTGGTCAGAAAATGAATTATCTTTAATTTTAAAAACGAGAAATTCGTAATTACATGTATAAAATTCGATTTGTATTTATTATTGGTATTTATGATTTCAAAATTTTTAATAAGAAATTGTTTTTTTGCTAGAATACAGTGGGCAAAGTCTCTAGCCATGCCAACCAACCAATCGGTTGCTTATGGATCTGCTTATGCTTATATCACTTATTCATATAGTTTAGCTTTGGCTTGGCTGTTATTATTTTGTCTTTGGCTTGCCTCTTATTAGTTTGTCTTGACTGCTAAATTTTTATATTTCACATTTCATAATTTTTATTGCAATACTTCAGGTAAGAATGCTTTTTAACTTGATTATTTCCTGTATTTATAATAATTTTTTGTTACTAACATTCTTATGTTTTAATGGGTGCAAAATTTAAGATTGGCGAAAAAGCTACTAAAGGTTCTTTATTTCAATAAATTGTTTTATCTTTTGTGCCATGCTGTCGAAAATTGAAAGAAAAATTTATGTAAAGGTTTATTTTGCATCATAGTATCCAAACTAAGTGAAATGTATGCAAATGGATAGTATGATGCAAAAAATACCATTTCCATAAATTTTTCTTTGAATTTTCGACAGCATGGCACAAAAGATAAATCAATTTATTGAAATAAATACATTTCAATGCATAATACAGGCTTATTGCAAGTGATATATTTAATGATGTATTGGAAAACTAAAATTATTGTTAGCATGTGTAAATATACATAAGGAGAAAAACCAAAAATAAATTAAATTGGATTTTAAAACAAACCCATTAAAGTCACATGAAGTCGTCACTTGAATTTTGATATCATTTCTTTTAAAATTCATATTTTGAACTTATCAGAGATGTGAATGACAAGCATGTGCAAAAAACTTATATATATTTTTTCATGTAGAAAATAATATTTGCATCACTGAATATCAATATAACAATAGGGGGGAAAAAAGAGAAGATTTTTAATTTATAGCATACCGTCACTCAAAATTTGATATCATTAATTTTAAGACCCGTTTTTGAAATTCTTACAGACAAAGGGTAAAGTGCTGCGTCACAAACTTTAACCCGTTAAGGGTTTTTGCACTGATTATAAATACAGGAAATAATCAAGTTAAAAAGCATTCTTACCTGAAGTATTGTAATTAAATTGTGAAATATAAAAATTTAGCAGTCAAGACTAACTAACAAGAGGCAAGCCAAAGACAAACTAGTGACAGCCAAGCCGAAGTTATACGAATAAGCGATATAAGACATAAGCAGATCCATGTCCAGCAACAGACATGTTGGTTGGCATGGCTAGAGGCTAGAGACTTTGTCCACTGTATACTAGCAAAAAAACAATTTCTTATTAAAAATTTTGAAATCATAAATACCAATATAATAAATATCAATCGAATTTTAAACATGTAATCACGAATTTCTCGTTTTTAAAATTAAAGATAAATCATTTTTCGACCAAATGCAGATTCAAAATATGAATTGTTTGCATCCGAACAAGAAAGAAAAAAATTTAACCATAATTTAATTTAATACATATTTTGGAATGTATAATAAACTGTTTTCGTATTTAAAAAAAAAAGAATCTAAATAGTTTTTCAACGATATGGAGATGCTTTAACTTTTAACTGTAACCGTGATAGCCATGAACATCCTTACTGCGCAGTAATAAAAAAGGGTGAAAAGGCCGAAAATCTGTAATGTTAGTCTACCAGAAAAAGCATAAGAAAAAAGTCCGATTTTGAAACTGGATTATATAAAAAACAAGAGTTTTCCTACGTTAGCTCAAAATCTTACACGCTTCATCTAAAACCGATTAATATAATATATTAATTAAAAAAAAATACTTCGAGCCGTTTTGGAGATAACACCTCTGTGCCCATTACACCATTACATCTCCCATTTTCGCTTAAAAATTGGTTTCCAGATCTCAAAATCTACTGCATGTAGAAATCTATAAATTTCAGGATAGAGTTAGGCCATAGATATAAGACTAATGTGAAAAAATCGAAACGGTATGCCTCATATTTACTGAGATATTAAATGTCGGCGTTTCGATTTTCCTTTGATGTCCTGCCAGCTGTATATATGAGAGTGACGGAATCTTCGGTTTTGGGCTTACGGTTTTCGGTTTTTCGCTGCGTCACTCAAGAAACTACCGTCTCTTATGATCTGAAACAGCTAAATGGAAAATCCGCTTGCAGTCTGTATGTGGAGAACCCGAAGTTCAAATCCAGAATTAGATTTTCTTAAGTTGCTCTAAATCTATAGAATTCACCTCCTACCACACAACATATAGCAAGTGCACAACCACAGATACCTACTTATCATATAATTGCACATAAGAACAGTGACAATCAAATTTCAGGATTTTCAGAGATGTTTCGCGAAATTTAAAGAAATCAAAGAAAAGTCTCATTTACGCACAAATGAAGGAATTCAGAACAGCAGGATCACATGCAAAATCTCAAAACTCATTCAATCACTAGACTACCTTTATAAAAGTATAACTAAGCACTATGCTACAGTCACTTACTTTCTTATTTATTAATTAGTTAATATTAATCAGTAGTATCACTTTTAACGCGTTATGCTTGGAAAGATGCAGCTTGTTTAACGATAGTAGGAAACTTGGAATAAAAGCAGGATATTTCACCAAATAGCCCTTTATATATACCCGGATAAATTCTAGTCCGTCTACAACGAAATATGTTTAATTTTTAATTTACATTTATAATATTTCTTTCTCCTTCTAGAAATGTATTATTGTATTAATGTATACATAAATACCGTATATTTAGTTATGTTTTTGAACCTATGTAAACATATTTTACTAAATTTTTTTTTTTTCTAAAATGTTCTGTTTTCAAACCTAATTTTTGTGACAGTATTTTGTACAACAATATTAATTTTTTTAATAAATTTTATCAATCTTTTATTGGCTAAGGAATCTTGGCATATTAGTATAAATAACCTAAAAACAAATTTTAGTTGTTTATGCAAAGTACACTATGTGAGTTTAAATTTCTAGCATTATTTTGAAACGTATATGCCGTTAAACGAAAAAACATCAGAGAATTCATTTGTACTGTATAAAAGAAATTCTTGAAATAAAGAAAAAGATTTCTCACGACATTATCGCTTCAAGTGACTACCTCTTTCTTAAACACTGATTTATAACTTCTAACATGCCGAATTTTTTCATGTCAAATAAACATATTTATAACCAGAATTGTTTTTTCAATACAGAGATTCTTTATTTTATGTTTTACCCATTTGATTTTATTTATTATGTAAGATTTCTGTTTTGCGAAATGCATATTTGAGTTTTATAAAACCAAAGTTTAGAAACTATATAGATTCAATGAGAAATCTAAACACAATAAAATAAAAAAATGACTTGTAATTTATTTAAGGATTCATCATTTCTTAAAAATGTTTCAATCGCTACGCTCAAATAAATCACACGTTATTACGGCAAACACATTTTTTAAGCAGGCTTTAAAAAAATAATTTTAACAGTAATAATACATCAAACTAATTTTTTTAAGATAATTGAGAAGGATATAGAATATGTGAAAAATTTACCACAAACATTACACTTGGAAATATATTTTGAGTTTAAACTTTATAACATTTCTCCCTTTCGCTACTGTCGATTTCATTTTATATTACGATCAGCACTTGTCATTACACTTGAATACTTAACTCAAACAAAAAGAAAATGCAAACATTATGCAATGCCCTACATATAAATCAGCGGCATAATGTCAAAATCAAAGCTTCAAACGTACATGAATGTACATTACGAAACACCACATCAATATTTAAAAAGAAATCTCGAGGCAGGATATACTTAAAGGGATTCCACGCCATTACACAAATACAAGAAGCAGAAAGATATAATATTTTCCGTAGCTCAAGCCTCTCCTTTTCTACTAGACGTTAGTAGCTAGGGATACCAATTCACGAACGACCAATCACAGTGAACCCGGAGAGAGAGGCTTCGCCAAAAGCAACGCGCTGAATAGCAAAAATACAGTTCCTTTCTCAGAGCTTGAATTTTCCGTTTTCTGAGCGCGTACTAAGAATTTTATGTCAGTACACCCCATGCAAGACAATCTTAAAAACACATGAAAATAAATAACAATAAAGAAATTAAATTATTAAAAATAATAAATACTCAAAAAATTAAGTTCTTACCACCATTTTTCAAAAAAAGATAATTGAAAAAGTAAATTTCTTTTCTTCAGGGAACTCTGCCACAATTCCCGTGAATCCTTTCTCTAGAGAATTGGAGCACGTGAACCTGAACAGGAAAATACGACTAAAAGGTGACTTCTATAGAGGATAGGGGTAAAGTTGAGCACTGCGAAAAAAAAAAAATCTTAGTTCATCTTTCTCATACTGGTTAATTATTTTAAATTGCTTGAGAAAAACAAATTTCACCATTCTTCCATGCTCATCAGAAAAAATAAAATTTAGTTTGTTAAATTTCAAAATAAATTGTCAATACATGCAACACAAACCTACACACGCACACACACACACCACACATATATATATATATATACACTAATACACTATACTGCCAAAGGTGATTGGTCACTTGCGATTTTAGACGTTTTGTTAACTATCTAGAAAAATACATGAGGAATTAACCTGAAACTGCAGGTGTGTAAACAGTATAGTATAGCTTATATATTTCCGTGAATATTTTTTCCCGAAACCCCATAGGGGACTGTCAACAAATTGAAAAAGAACGAATATCTTTTGGATTACCCTGTAAAAACTAATGTAGCAAAATTGTTCAAACTCGAGATTATTAATAAGTGTTTTATTGTAATATACTGTGTTAATTTTTATGAGGATAGCATGAATATTCGAAGATAAATTAAGGATTTTATAAAAACCGACTCAAATTTTGCCAAGTTTTTTGCTTATAATTTGCAGAGTTCTTAATATAAAAAAACGTTATTTTGAGAAAATATGTCAAACAACATTGTACATAAGACTCTGCAATTGGAATTAAAAAATAATAAAAATTGGATGAAAAATGATCAGGTTTACTAATAAATGTTTCACTGCGCATGGGCGTATGCAATCAAAATATAATATGCATAATGTATTAGCTAAGTATATAGAGCAACTTTTGTGAAAGTCTCAAAATCATAGCTTGAAAATTCTGAAAATTATCGTCGATAGAAGAAGCTCGAAATCCGTTGTTCCCAAAAGGAAGCAAAAAGATGAGGGGTTGTATCCAAATATAGTAGTACGTGCAATATTGTGTACGCTATCTTGGCACTAATCAACAGATATTTGATACAACCCCTCATATTTTTGCTTCTTTTTGGGAACAACGGATTTCGAGCTTATTCTATCGACGATAATTTTCAGAATTTTCAAGGTATGATTTTGAGACTTTCCCAAAAGTTGCTCTATATACATAGCTAATACATTATGCATATTATATTTTGATTGCCTTCGCGTATGCGCAGTGAAACATTGTTTAGTAAATCTGCTCATTTTTCATCCAATTTTTATAATTTTTTAATTCCGATTGCACAGTATTATGCACAATGTTGTTTGACATATTTTCTCAAAATAACTTTTTTTTATATTAAGAACTCTGCATATTATAAGCAAAAAACTTGGTGAAACTTGGGTCGGTTTTTATAAAAACCTTATTTTCTCTTCGAGTATGCGTGCTATCTTCATAAAAAATAACACAGTATATTACAATAAACCACTTATTAATAATCTCGAGTTTGAACACTTTTGCTACATTAGGTTTTACAGGGTAATCAAGAAGATATTCGTTCTTTTCAATTTGTTTACAGTCCCCTATGGGGTTTCCGAAAAAATATATTCACGGAAATATATAAGCTATACTATACTGTTTACACACATGCAGTTTCAGGTTAATTCCTCATGTATTTTTCTAGATAGTTAACAAAACGTCTAAAATAGCAAGTGGCCAATCACCTTTGGCAATATAGTGTACTAGAACACTAAGTAAGAGTACTACAGAGCCATTTTTCTCCTATATATCCTACGTTGGCGATGCTTTGCCGTTAGTGGAATCCGCTTGGTTGCACGCGAACCGATCTTCCCCGCTTCTAATGTCTAGACCTTCCCCTTTTCTTTCACGACCAAGTATCCATTCAAATGACAAAGAGTGGTCTAGAACATTTTATTATTCTCAGAAATCACTTTTAGTGTGTGACCTGTAATGGGACAAACCGCTTTTCTCGCCGTACTCCATTTAAATATGGGTGAGCCCCCGTAGGTTTCAATTCTTTTTTTCTTTTTTCAGACCATGCTTAAACAACGATGGTTTAGTATTTTATGTTTTTATGTGACGTTTGCCCGTATATCTTTATAAAATGTTTCTCTTTCTCCAAAATGTGGATGTAAACTGGCAAAATACTAGAAAATGCACTTTTTATAAAGTTAGAAAGAAATAGATGTTTCTCTTTTTTATGTTTATAAAGATGCGATATTTGTTATCGTTCTTTTTTCCTTTTTTCTTTCTGCCAGTTAATTTTGCATTTAAAAAATATATATGTTTTAGCTGATATGTTAATATTATTTTACAAAGTATTTTTATTTTTTATTCATGCATTCTACGTAAAACATTTTTTAAATGTTAAAAATTGGATAGGTAATTTTTTTTTTAAATATTGTCTCACACATGGGATGGGACAATCTATTTTTAAATGTATATATAGGGATGGACAGAATAAAGGATATAGAATAAAGTCCCATAAATTTTAATTAGTTGCTTATTATAATTAATTGAGGAATAAGGAATTCAAACAGCTTCTGTGACAGGTGGTCGATAAGAAGTGATTTTAAATAATAAAGTTATCCTCACTTGCAAGAGAGGGAAGCACTCCATTCCATAATATTCATGCAGAATGGACTACCTCCACACATTGCCGCTACTATCCTCACATTTCTGAGGTATAAATTTGGAGAGAAATAGGTCAGTTAGTCATTATTTTCTTCACGAATGGTCTCGGAGACTCAAATCTTACATCTAGTGATTTTTGGTTTGGTGGCTACTTGAAGTCCCATGTGTACAGAGATACCTTTATTCCATTGGCCCAGTTCATTGATTCCATACGCCATCTTGTTTCAGGGATGCCACCCTAAAAAGCACTTCAATGCTGTGCAGGCTCTTTTCCATCGTCTGACAGCTGCACTTTTAAGAGATTGGTGTCAGTTGAAAATATGTAACATTTATACATTGATTTTTTCTTCTGAGTGACCTGTAATATACCACAGCAATACTACATTCTCAATTTCAGCGTAACCTGTTGGTCAAAAATGTAACTATTATAACCTTTTTGTATTCATTAAAAACAACAACAACAAAAATCCTTCATAATTCTAAGCATTTCTGTGAACCACATTTTTCTATCGTACATAGATTACTAAATGTGGAGTTTTAAAAAGTCTCTAGACTTTTGGATCTATAAAAAATGCATTATCTTCGACGTACATCATAAAGCACGCTGCAAGAATTTATTCTTCATAAATCGTAATGTAAAGGGATTCTTTTGTGTGTTTATTTAAACGATATATGAATGCTACATACTCCATTTCTAATCGAGATTTTCCTATAGTAAATCTAAATTACATATACCAATATTCTGGTTATTCAAGGATATTTAAGAAAATTTAGGACGGACGGTTTGCAAATAGACAAACAAGACAAACTTATAAACACACTTTTCGACTTTGTTGGAAAGTGTTAAAAAGAAATGCTGCGTTCACTTAAGGTAAAAGACAGACTCGTTTTAATGCCATATTTAAAGTATGGCATTAAGTAATATATATGTTACTCATTTTATACCTTAAGCGAATACTTGTATATATCAAGAGTTATGGCCAACTTATATTAGTCCACAAGACCGATAAGTAAAGAAAATAAGATTGCTGAATATAAATGCAATATACTGAAAAATGCATTGTTGATATTAACATATGAATGTCATACAAAGCATATAACAAGGAAATATGACTGCATTTTTATGAAAATTTATCTCGTAATACTTTCTCTTATCTTATTCAAAAGAACCGTTGATCCATACGTATTTAAACTTTGCCATTTATTTTGAACAAGATCAGACCATATATATGATATTTTAAATGTGAATAGAAATGACTTCCTTTTCCTTTTTAATCTGTCTGCATGAGGTAGCGGTAATGCATATATCGGATAAAAATGATTCTATTTCCTATATGTATACCAACAGTTATCCGTGACTTCGTTCATGTAATACATGAAGAAGAATAAATGTACAAATTAAATAATATTTCCGAGCCTGATAATCCAAATATATGTAAAAGCCAACTATTTGTAACAATTTATAATATGCGATGTTTCTAGTGTTTCTATTTGACAATTTAAGTTTTTAAATGTAAGATTAGTTCTATGATGTTGCTCATATATAGTTAATTTATTTAATATTAATATTTTTCTAATTTTTTAAATTAAATTATTTCGTGCTAAATTATTTTCTATATTATGTATGCGTTGTTCAAATTAAATCCTTTGTTTCAATGGTTTGTCGGCTAACTTAAATCTATTATCCTCGCTAAATGCTTTGTCTGATAGATACAGCTCAGTAGATGTACGCTAGCTGTTTTGTGTTTTCGTTGCTGGAGTTAACTTGCACCAAGGTCCTTTATACCTTGTTCAAAATTAAAACAAACACACTCCTATATAATTTGAACATCTGTTTTATCCTAAGTTGATAATAAGTACAATATACGGTTGAAAAACCACAAATCCCAGGGCACTCGGAGATGGTCACATGGTTGCCGCTTCATTTCACTTATTTTGCTAATCTGCCAATGCTGTTATACGCTTGGCATGTATGCCGTTCAATTGGTTTTTCTTAATTAAAATAAAAGATTTTATTACTAATTAATATTTATTAATAATTAATAAGGTTCCATTAAAAAAGCAATAAGGAAGTAATAATTTTCACGTTTACGCTTGACTATTTTTAACCACCTGCTTTTATTGCACATATGGTCTCCTGGTTTATGTTTTTCAAGTTTATTTTTAAATTTTTGCAAGAATAGTTTGTTTATCGTGTAGACCTTTGAGCGTTCGAAATATGTCAATTATCATATCAAAAGGTTTTTATAAGAGTTTTTGTGTCTTATTTTTATCACTTTAAGCATCTAAATCTATATTTTAATGGTACTTAGTGACTTTATCATATGATTATTATCATATGATTATTCAATAAAATAAAGTTTTCTGTGATAATTATTGCCCAATCTATAGGAGTAACTTTTTCTTTGTCAAAAGAGATTAATCTCACTTAACGCGTCTCACTTGAAGCGTCCTTTACAGAATTTTTAATCTTTCACCACCGGTTTTTCAAAAAAAAAATTTTCACCTAATTGAATCGCAGAAATGCTAAGATTTAATAAGGCAAATCTTCCAATAAAAATAACTGGTGGGAATAATTGAGAATTCTGAGCATCTTATGCGTCACGTATACGTGTCGCTCGTCCCCATGTGGTTAATTTTAAGAAATGTTCTTCAATATTTTGTTTAGGATGAAAAAATGAAATATTATTTATTTTCTTAGTTTAAAACATGGGTAAAAAGATAATTTTAGTTAAGAACTAGAATTAAAGAAGTACCACATAGGAACGACAAATTTTGCTAAGTAAATTATCTGGCTCAAAATATGTTTATTTATCTTGAAAAAAGACAAAGTTTGGTAGTTTTGAATTACACATTTTAATGACGAACTATCAAATAAGCACAGAAACAATACACATTTTACTAAATAATTTTTTAGTTCATTTTCTTTACCAATATTACTTGAAGATTAATAGATCAAGAAAACGGAGAGGCTGTAACTATGTGTATGCATTATATGCTGTTGCTAGTGAAACATTATTAATTTTCTTTCTTTTATTACCGAAATGAAACTTCAAAGGATAATTTCGTTAGATAAAAATCTAAAATATTCAGCAGATAAGATAATATTAAATTTACTTACTTTACCGAGTTACTTCTAATCTGAAGTTCCAAGCTTAATTTGCAAGCGTAGTTATAATAAAATATTTTCTGCTGAACTAAGAGAAATTTTTAAATTCTGTTATCTCATCACTTTCAAAGAATGATAATTGCATTTTTGTAAAAAGCATTCTTGAATTAAATTTTTCTTTATCAGAGAAGTGAAATCAAGTTCTGCAGTTTAATGCAACAGAAAATAAAATAATAATATTTTTGAAAGAATCTATTGTTAGTGATAATAAATATTCTTACTGCAATTTCTAAAATACAATTTTGTCTTAATGCTTTAAACTTAATAAGATATCTTATTGTGATACGATTTTTCGTACTATTTTGTTCAATTGAATATTCCTGTTGCCTTTGTTATTCTTATACTGGCACAAATTATTGTTAAACAAAATGTGCTTGAATGTGTGTTTATCTAATTCTGTTGATTTGTCAAACGTAAAAGAGCCCGAAATTCATAAAATGTTATTTTTTTAAACAAATAGTCATCGATGAAATTTGTTTCCCTAAACGGTAGCTGCATCAAAATATTAATTATAATGAAACTTTTAGATGTGACAAATAAACAATGAACGCAATATCTGCCTATTGTGTAATTAATTAACAAAATAAAATTCTAGGAAATGTAGCGAATAAACTATACTTGCTGTAAAACTTTATGTTATAAAGTAATGGTATAGGTAAGCTATAATTTTGGAGAATGAATATTACAGTGGAATCAATGTAGCATTGGATACATTATATTAAATAAATATTTCAAACAGAAAAACATGCATATGTAAATATATTGAAAGTAAAATGAAAGGCTTTCTTAATTTTTGTTTACTTCACATTAAAATTATTTTCAAAGAAAATATTATTCTTTATTTACTAAATGCATATAAACTGCATATAATGCATATAAAGTTTATAATGCATATAAATAACATACCTATAATGCATATAAAGAATAGAAATATCTTCACGGAAGGCATCAATTTAAAAATAGAAATAAACTAATTATGTGTTTATACATTTTATTTAAAACATTAGTGATAAGAAAAAAATATATATATATCGTTTCTTATTTTATCTTTAAGAATGACAGTAACGTCTTGAAGATAATTCGGAAGGGATGAATAAAAGCTTAAAAACTGATCGTAAAAATTGCGACTCCTGGAAAGCTAGCCCATCGAGCGTTTGAGGGCTTTCCCGAATTTTCTAAAAAATGCTCGTAAAAATAATGTTAATTTAAATTTTCTTTCACAGTTTGTTTCTAAAATAGAATTCACATCCCTTTATTTTACATTTATCTTAAAATACAATTCTGTTAAAAATACTTTCGTCTACAACTAATTTAATTTGTTTTTGAGAAACGCAAAAATACACGCAAACCACTCTGAGGACTAGAAAACATAGAAGTTAGTAAACGTAGGATAACACGAATTAGAACAAAACTGATAAGAATGCGATAATATGTTACGGAAGAGGTAGCAAATACGTCAGGCATTAAAATTGTGATACCTATTTAAGTCTGTTGAAGTATAATAGAACTTTTTCAGATCATCACCATCAAAATAATAGCTTTAAATTCTCAGTGTCATTGTACAAATGCAGAAAACAATTACCTAGGAATTCTTCAGATACCAATTAAACTTTCATTTTTGTCCTTTGAAAAACGTATTTAAAATTTTTTTAACTGAATTACTTTTGCATGCAACAAATGGACCTTAAAGAACATAAAAAAACTGCAACAGCATAACAATTCATTTTATTATCGCAAGCCATTTTTTTAGAATACCATTATATTTGATTGTTGCATAAATGCGTCCCGTTTTCTTTAGTGAGGTACAGCAAAAATAATTCCGACAATTTTGTACAGAGAAAATACATAAGTAAAACTGTAATCCAATAAAAAAAAGCGACACTTATGCTTTCTCTATGAACGGTATATCCAGCGGTTTCTGCTATGATTTATAAAAAACAAACAGACCGAGCATATATGCAAGAACCTAATATGTATAGAAAAAACTGTACAAAATATAGATGTCTATTATTTCTACTGATCTTAACTGTAATTTATACTTTTCATAATTAATCATTACAGAATATATTCTTTCGATTTCACAAGGCATATTATTAATATCTATGAAAAATTTGAAATTTAATTTTCAGTACGAAAAATTATTATTATGTAGGTTATATATATATATATGTGTGTGTGTGTGTGTAAATTATATATATATATATATATATATATATATATGTGTGTGTGTGTGTGTGTGCGTATGTAAATTATATATATATATATATATATATATATAAGAAATCTTACTTCCCAAATTTAAGAATGTTCGATGTCTTATAGTCTGTTTTTCTAACGTTATTAGGAGAAGGAAAGGAATGGAAGTGTAATGGGCTAGAATACTTGATATATTGCTAGACTATTTGGGTGTATACTTGTTAAATGTTGTGCAATTGTGCGCTTAACCAGCTAAGTAAATGTTTAGTCTTCTAATGACTATGTTTTGGTCTTCACTTTAGATGATTTAAAGAAATGATCAGCTTGGAGTGGTGATATAAATTTGATCTTGCTTCTTTAATAATTTAAAATTATATTTAAATGATTTAAGTTTATCTTTTGGTAATATATGTTATATAGATTTTACCTGTACTATAGCAAAATTCTCTTTTATAAACACCAGACGATGCAACACGGGATTTCTGGGTTATAGAACTTTCTGCCCGGTGTACCATCATTGGTGAAAAACATTTTGTTTCTATTGAAAACGCTATATATTTTTTAGATTATCCACTAACAATAGTAAAAAATACTTTTATATGATAAATATCAATTATTTATTGAAATAAAATTTTAAAATTTACGCACAACAGCCTTTTTCAAGATATGCTGGTTACTGCAATATCTGAACTTCGGAACTATACATGTTGTTTTAACTGCAAAAGGGTTAATCTTCCGTAATCGAGTTGCACACGATATAGATAGATTTTGTTAAAAAATCGTACTTGAAAATTATTTTTAAAACCATAAAATCATCTGTAGTTTTAAATTCCATTTGAAAGTAAATTTGATTTGAAAATATATTTTATCCGTATTCAACGGTGTAAAAATTAAATTTATGTGATATTTACAAAATAAATTTGCCAGAAATCGATGATTTGTCGACAACGTTATTCGCGGAAATATTTTTGCTTTAAATTAAAAGATTCATTTTATATAAACTAATTTCAACTTTTCAGTGAAATATAAATATGTAATAAAATGTCCTAACTTTTAAATATTACAAAATAATGTATTTTTCCCCTTTTCCCCTCATATCGATATTTATTCTCGAAAAATTTTATTTTCCCAAATATTTTATTTTTCATAGTTTATATATTTTGGTTTTAGAATTACGTTTATAAGGATCATTACATGGTAGAAGCAATTTGTTTAATTTTTATTTAAATATATATATATATATATATATATATATATATATATATATATATTTATATCCAAAAGGTAGATTTTATTTAGCGTCCTCTATTAGTTTAAAGTTTTGAGTTCAAAAGGGATTTTAAATAATTTGCTTTGTCTACAAGTTTTCCAAATAAGAAGGAAATATTAAATACATTTTTTAAGGACAGTTTAATAAAAAGCCCTGTACAGTAGGGTGGAACGAAAATAATGGTTAATTATTTTCTTTCAGTTAGAAATTTGCTATAGTCGGCAAAAGTTGCCTTTTGGGATTAGAATGAAGAATATAAAATTTTGTTGCTGTACTAAAATATTTTCAGGTGCCGCAAAGAGCTTCAAAAATGACTTTTCTATGAAAAAACGATAAAAACTGACCTTTTTTTTTAAAAAGTTCTTTTCTGATTATTAACATAATATACATATATTTTGTAAACAGAATATTCAAAATATGATACTTTTGCAAAAAACTTGCACATTATATGTATTACGAATTTTTAAATGCTATTAGAGAAATAATTATTTTGTAGAATTTAGCGATTTTCACCATATTAATTTTACCGTAACATAATCTTATAGTACTACATTGAAATGAAAGAAATGCAATCTTTAATTATCGTATCTTTGTTAAAAAAATCACACTTATTTAGAAAAAATTTAAAAGAGTGAAACCTCTGATTAACGGACACCTATGTGACCAAAAAAAATGTCTGAAAAAATGAGGTGACTGCAGCAGATTAGTTGTTAGTTATAACGAGAGGTTAATGTTCGCTGAGAAATTTTAATTTGGCCGTAAGAGAAGGGTGACCGTATATATATATGGGTGTCCGTTAAAAGAGATTTGACTTTATATTGTTTTTAAAGGCAAAACGTTATTTTTAAGAAACATTATTTTTTCTCTAATGTCCATAGTAATCACACATGGTCCATAATAACCACACTGACACATTGGATTTTTTTTTTTTTTTCAAATATTGACATGATCTTTTGAAAATTTACTTTGGTTTTTATAAATGCATCTCTTGCAGAAGTGCTGCAAACTGACAAGAATGACTCGGTAACTAATTTAACAATCCTTTTAACTGCTTGTGTGTGACATAGGGAAAATTGAAGTTGACTCTCATGATCAGGTTCTTCTGCTTGCTTTATTTACTGCTTTAGTTTGTAGTCAGCAATGTACATCGTCATAGGAGGTTATGTTATTTTAACATCATGCCATTGAATCATATCAATATAATACGTGACATCAAAGTTTATACATACAGAAATTAAAAAAATTGCTGATGCCAACTTCATTTCCAGCCCCTGCTTTTACAATTGGACGTAATGCAAACCCCTTAATAACTTCTATCGCCCGATAGCGTACAATGGAGAACATTTTGATGTGCATCAAAGTATGCATTGCTTTGGCTGATTGGATCAATTACATTTTTAGGAGTGCAATTGAGGTATCGTAAATAGCTGACACGTTTTCACAAGTGCTTCTTTCATAGACAGAAGATGGTTTCAACTTTATGTTAAACCAAACAGTTGCATACACTTTCAAAATGTACTCAGTCAGTATATGGATATTCTGTTCCCACGTAAAACCGAATTATTCTGTTTGCTAAGGTAAACCATGGTAAATGACAAATATTTTCTGGTTTCTTCATAGACAAATCAGAAGAGCAAATTCTAACGGAGTTTGTGTTACACATTTCTAAGAAATATATTTGGTTCATACTTAAATTATCCTTAAATTTTAGCAATGGAATGTTATTTTCAATAGGTGAAAACTCAGTCACTGGAAGTTCATAACACTTTTCCTGTTGTTTCCTTATTTTCACTACAAATTCATTTGGATTTTTAGTTTTTCCATCTAGGAAAGAAAATAGATGACGAACGGGTAGTTTATTTGCATGGAACAGACAAATCAAGCACTGCAGTGGCTTTCATAATTCTTTTTCCAATAAAGCAATCGCACAATTATTTAATCCAGTGTTCGAGGCAGTTCCATCATGTACAATTGCAGTAATGTTTAAGTATTGGTTGTTGTCATTTAAAAATGTCATTATGTTGTCTTTTATACCTTTTCCAGTGCCAGAAATCGGTTTTACGTGTCTTGAAAATTTTGATCCAAGTTCTAGAACAAGTGATGTATATTCTTCGATAACAGTTATTTTATTATACTTAGTTCCTTTCTTCTCTTGCACAATAGTCTTGTATTTTCTTACATAAAATAATTACTTTCGGTAACTAGCTTTACAGTTTCTTCTACGTATCTTTTTCGGTTCTTTATTTGTTCTCGTCTAATTTTCATTTTGTCAATACATTTCTGTCATACTTCTTTCTTCATCACTTATCAGACCAATATCCTGCAGAGCGGCGCTTGGAATTGTTGCAACAATTTTGTCTGATACTCAAGTTCGATCGCAAGTAGAAGCCCCAAATCACAATTTCCTGCGCATTTGACTATGCTTTTGATTACTTGAGGTTTCAGAGATACTGAACGTAGAGGCAATAAAAAAAATTGGGATAGTATAGTGTTCTCTTCTGAACTTTGTTCTGTTTCTACCTCATTGTATACTATTTATGTTTCATTATTTTTGTAATTAAAATGTATTACGCAGTAAGTTTACCATATTTTCTGATTAAAAAGATTTAAAACTGATTAAAACTGATTTAAAAGACAACTTATGAAAACTATAGCCGATTGAAAAAAATATTAAACATAATTGCGAAATTTTTCAAAATTTTAATAAAAAACTAAAGTTTGCCCTTTTTGCATAATGCCCTTCTTGCCTCTAAACATAATCCAATTACGCTGATATTTAATTTCCGTCTTTATTTTGATCAAAAGCAACTTTTGAAAACTATAGCATATTGAAATTATGATTATTATTATTTTTTACATAACTGCAAAAATTGTCAAAATTTTAATAAAAACGTAAAGTTTACCCTTCTTGCGGCACCTGAAAACATAATCCAATTACGCTAATATTTAATTTCCGTCTTTATTTTGATCAAAGCCAACTTTTAAAAACTATAGCATTTTGAAATTTAAAAAAAAGTTTTTTCGTTCCACCCTACTGTACACGTACAGTAACTTCTCTTTATATCGTGGACATTGTGAAACAGAAAATTGCAATATATCCGAAAACGCAATATATTCAAAGAAATTAAAATTAAGAAAATTGATAGCCTACAAGTAAATGCTTCATATTTTTCTCCTCAACATCAGTTTACAGGCATACAAGAGTTTTCTTAATAAAATTAACGTTTGACAGTAGCATTTATTCTTGTCGACATTCTTCAAATATTTGAGGAAAATAGAGAAATCGCAGTCAACTACGGAAATTTCACCCGTAGAAGTCTAAATTAAAAAGTATGTCGTTCAGACTACATAGATAAATTAAGAGTTTTATGCACTTCATAGTAATATCGCTGAAATGTTTTAAACTTTTTCACGTTATTAATAAAATATTATTTTACAAAATTGTACATTTCACCGCATTACACTTACTTTGCGATAATTACAGTCAGTATGTAAACTTATGGAAAAAATTAATTATCTAGTATAAAAATGGCTAAAATTACAATTCTTATTTTCTTTTCGATGTATATATTACAATACAGTAATAATAGGTTTACTACGTTAGAAGAAATCAGAATAAATATATACTTAAAAGTAGGCGTAATAAAGCTACATTGTTTGTAAAGAAATTAACATTTCCCGTTTAAAGATCAACAAACACTCCCATTATCGCAAGATTACTATTTTATATAAAAATTTTATTTTATTTTCTTTTATTTTTTCCTCTTTTACATTCCGTTTGCACTCCAGAACGGCTGACTAATTACAATGAAACACTGCCATATCTCACAAACGATAAAACAAGCAAACAAAAATAGTACCCTACCTTGTACACCCAGAAAAAAGTTTTGTTAAATCAACAAAAATTTGGTTGACCCAACAAAACTTTTTGTTTAAATATAGGTCAATTGAAACTTTGTTTAAATCAACATTTTTTTTTTTTTTTTCAATTCCAAAAAACATTTTCGTATCGTCAGCAAAAAATGTTTTGTTAATTCATGTAAAATGGTTCAATTTTACTTGAATTTTGCTAAAACAACCAAAATGTACTCAACAAAACATGTTTTGTAGTTTTAATCAAGTATTTTTCCTGGGTGTAAACGAAATATATTTTGAATAATACATGTGCACGGTATAGTATACCGTATAAAGTAATTGATAACTGAATGATATATAAGTCTTTGTCGTGATGTAAGGACAAGTCTTTGTTAAATAAAAATACAATAAGAAAAGAAAACAAAACCTACTTTACGACACAACAACCCCATGAACAGTGCGTCAAGATGGCGTTTCTTAAACAGAATGTTCACTTAAGTATTATGAAGTGATAGCTCTCACTAGATCGTGTATACCACAGAACATGTACGAGACACCCTGGTGACTACCATTATCTGACTACCGTCCTTACCCCCATCTACCCTCTGTTAATATAGATTTATTTCCGGAAGACACAAAAATGAAAAGATAAAAAAAGATTTATCAGAATGAACAATACAACAACGCCAGATTTATCAGTGGACAACAATATTACATAATAGCTGAGTTTATCAATTAAAATATTCTGCGCTAATATCCCCCCCCCTTGTGTTTATTTATTACAGTCGTGAAAGCATTTTCATACAGGATAAGTGCAGCAAAGTATGTCATTATCATAAAAAAAAAATTATGCATAACGAAACTAAATTACCGATCGTGGAAGTCAAAATTATGGAAGCTACAAATATTTCTTGTAAAATATTTAACCATGTTATCATATCGATTGTATCCTTTTATTGAATCGTTTGTGTAGAATAATGTTGTGTTTTTCTTTCAAGTATATAATTTTAATTAAAGTATATTTCTTCATTATTTAACTACTTCTAATCACTATTTTCGTGTGTGAAAAATGTCTAACATTTCACGAACGATACAAATATGCTTTGTTCATGGCGGAACAAACAAATAATTATATCATCACTTTTACACCTAGCCTAGTGAATTCGTCTCAACGTTGCTGGGAGCTCAGAGAAATAAAACAGAGCAATTACTTTAACTCTAGTGACATATTATATTAAATTATACCTATAAACATTATTGGATGTGTATAGTAATATTACTAACAAAAACTAGAAGAAGAAAATACTATTTATAATCTTCTGTAGAAGTGCAAAGTATATGAATATAAAATATCTTATTTTTTTAAATGAAAATTTTATATGGAATTTATTTTTAAGTTTAGATAATGTATCCGCTTTAATGAAAGAAACATGCATGCTATTTGTCGGCAAAAGCAGATTGAAATTCGTTTTCAAGAAAAGCTGATCGCCATCTTAACTTGATATCACATTATCATGAAAATACATTCACTAAAAACAAGTTTTAAATGAAATAATGTATTTAAGTCGTTGTAATTTTTGAAAACTCATGTGCATCTGGAAATTATAATACTAAAGGTAAATATAAAATAATTAAAAGATAAGTACTGGGAGTATGTGTTTAATCAATAAGTTTAACTATGCGAGGAAGAAAATTACTCAATGAAAGAGATAACTTAAAAAAGAGTGGTGATCTAATAAAAATTCTTTATTAATAAGAAGGAAAATTAAGAATCAACTTTATTAAGAAATTATAAAGTTTAAGGACAAATTTCATGTCAATTCTAATGAGACAAAATTTAAATTATGCTTCAAATAACTCATTTTATATGTTACACCTATTAAACAACTTCATCAAGCTATGTAAAAATAACTTTTTAAAAGGAGAATTACAGATGAACACAGTCAGAATAACACGAAAAGATACAAAAAATTTTAGTAATTTATACTCTTAACCACTATTTTAATTAAGAGATTTTTGTATTGATTATCAGAAACACGAGTTCTTATTTTCAGCATATTTCCGCTCTGTGCGTCAATAAATGATTTAATTTTTAAATAAGAGCGTCCTAATATGGTAATGAGAATTAAATAAAAATATTCTTGAACGATTCGCTTACAATACTCAAGATATTCTCATTAATTAAAACTAACTTTTCTCTTTTCATTCGTTTAAACTTTCGCCCAAAAATTAACAAAATTATTTTTCCTTGAGTCTCTAATGTTTTAAAATCGTGCTAACAAGTTTAAAGTTCGGAAATACTTAGAATGCTTTTTTTTTTCTTCTTGGCATTACTTATTCTCAAAGAATGATTTTGCGCTGTTTAAAAACACTTCAGTAAAAGAGTATATTGATATCTTGCTTATGTAATTAGTTAAAAGCCTGGAGGGAGAGTTGGAAGTAGAAGCAATAAAGAAATTTATATCCCTAAGTAAAGCATTACGCTTTCTCTTAATTTCTGCTATTAAAACTCAGTGCGCAGAAATCTTTTGTTCAGGGTGGAACAAACAATTAATTATATCATCACTTTTACACCTAGCATAGTGAATATATCTCGACGTTCCTGGGAACTCAGAGAAAGAAAAACAGAGTAATTACTTTAACTCTAGCGACATATTACATTAAATTAAAGATGCTATTGTAGAATAAATTAACACGTGCTTTAAGACGATTAGAATTTCTAAGTTAAATATTTTACTTTGAAGATCTTAGCAGCGCACGCAATTTATATTTTTACTCCTTTCTGTTGTGAAAGCGAGAAATAATTTTGTCATTAAGATGGAATCCAAGTTATGTGCAGCGTACGGATTTTAATGACACATCATTGCAGAAAATTTCAGTAAGAAAAAAAAAGAATAAATTTCACTTAAAAGATTCCTATAACAGAATTCACGTTTAAATTTATGTTATATCATTTGCGAAATCTCGGTGGTGTCAAAGAAAGTAATCACTGTTAAAGATTCAGCAATAAATTAAGGACAGTAAATAACCATAATGCGTTTTTTGCAAATTTTAATATTGATACTGTTGTATGTTGTATATAAAATGGGAAGTGATTTTAATATCAAGATAGTAACTTTTTCAGATAATTATAAAACTATCATTTCACTTTGTTATCTAGACAGTAAAATAGATTAAACGCTTGTTGCATTTTCATTTACATGCATAAGTTTGAAAACGTATTCTCAAAAAATTTTGAATAGAAATAATACAAAGTATTATAAGTCCTAAAAATTGCAATCTGGGTTCTTTTAACAATTTTCATGCATTTACAAAACTTTAACAAAACACTTTTGGCGTATTTTAAACATTGGAATCAGTGGTAGAGTTTTATCTTTTTATTATTACCACTGTTAACACTCTATTTAAATGAAACCATCTATCTCGCTTATTGAAGATTACATATAAATGAAGAAACTGAGTTGCAAAAGAGTGTTGTGTTTTGCATGATATATATATTCAGCATGAGCTTTTATTTTTCCCTTATTACTACTATTACTACTTCTTTATAAATATTGTTGAAACTACTAATGCGTTGTTATCCTCATCATTAATATTTCGTCATCCTTGTGTTGAGATTACTTTATACAATTTTATATTATATTTTCTTTCGAATCCCATATTTCCAGGAAATGTTTGAGAAAGAACAGGAAAATGATGATGACAAAATATCCGTTGAGAAAATAATAACTGAAATACTAAACAGTGTTAGATACTTTAAGAAAAGTAGTAAAAAAGAAGTAAAAACTATAATAAAATAATTCATTTAACTAAAACCACCTTTTTTAGTTTATTACTAAGTTTAAGATAAAAAGAAATTGAGTACGCAAAAGATCGTTGCGTTTTACCTGGTGGATTTGTTTTTCGTAAAAAAGAAAAAACATTATTAATATTATTCGATGCATGCACAAATATTTCTGTATTTCTTTGTTCATATGCTGTTAGCGTACATATGTAAGTATAAATGCGTGTGTGTGTGTCGATATGTATGCACGCTTAAGTATATGAAATTTCATGACTGTATGTGTAAAAATAGGCGCGGTGCATGCATTTTATTGTGCGTTTACGTATTTCTTATATGTATGTTTTTTCCCTTCTTTCTTTCTTTTTCTTTTCTTCGTTTTTTTTTCTTTTTTTTTGTGACAAGGATCGATCTTGGACTTCCCGGGGGTTACAGAACACAGGTATAAAACGGCTTTTTTATTGAAAACTTTAATACATTTTTTGCATTTAATATATATATTTTTTTAGATTAAACTCTAACAACACGAAAAAAACCCTTTTATATAAAAAATATCCATTACATATTCAAATAAAGTATTGAAATTTAGTAAAAGCTATACTTTATTATTATCCGCATGTCAGCCGTTAAAAGCCAGAAAAATTATCAAAGATCGTTACTTACAGCAGTCTTTTTGCTTCTTATAATTTCACTAAATTAAGAACGTAGATCGGTTACAAGATTGTTAAATTGTTTTATTTATATTAAGTTATTGATGAATTTTTAATTTACTGAACTATTTATAATGTTTTAAGTGCAAACGGGTTAATCTTTCGTAATCGGTCTACACGCGAACTTAAATAGATTTTTTTATATCATGCTGGAAAATTATTTTAAACACCAAAACCATTAAATTGAGATACACCTTTCAAACAATCTACATATGAAAGAACACCTTTTTTCCTTATTCGACGGTGTGACAATTAAAATTGCGTGATGTCTAGACGTTAACAAGATTTCACTAAAAGTTAATTCATTAGACAATTCCTTGTCACCGTGATAATGACGTCAACTTACTCACGAGTATGTTTTTGCTTTATAATATAGATACATACCCAGAGAAGCGGTGAGCGAATTATCGAAAGAGCAAGCAATTTGTAATATATTTTAACTATATAAATCTTTAAAATTGTGTTTTAAAGTTATCCTTAAAGTAACGGGTGTGTAATTTGTTCTAAAAGGTTTCTTAAACAATAACTTTTTGTAGTTTTTAAAAGTAAATCTTAGCTGTCTCATATTTTGCAAGAGAAAATATGGTGTTTAATATTCAGAACACTATCTAGAAAATATGGTCACAAAATATTTTCTTTTCGAATAAAAGTCTTAAATTTTGCTATTCAAATTTGTTTTCCTTTCTTTGTTCCATTTATTACATTCAACGTAAAATGTAGAGATGGCGGAGCTGATTTTCACAGATAAATTCGTCTTAAAATATTATGCAACATTGATCAAAGCACAATTTCTTGATTACCTTTTGTATGTTTTTTTTAATTCATTAAAACTAGTAAAGGTGCATAAAAAGTAACTTTTACACTGCAAAAAAAATTGTTGATTTTACAGTATAATACTGTCCCTCCCCCCCCCCCCCCAGCTGCCGGTATTATACCGTAAAATCAACATTTTTTTTTTTTTTTTTGCAGTGTATCGATTATACTTTAGATCATTAAACCTTTTTCATAATTAGTGCATTTCAGGAATTATTTTTTTATTCTGAAATTACGAATTTATACCAGAAATTCTGAATGGTATTTTCTTTTAATTAATGACAGACGTATCGTCATTACATAAAGTGTAAATCTTTTTTACGGAATTTCCGGTATGGAATCAAAATTTCTGGATTAAAATAAAAATCCCTGTAATGCATGCATGCATACACGTCTGCGCTAATGATGAGTTAAATCAATTTGACACTAATTATTTTGTTCTAAATGTTCTTAAAAAGATTACTAAAAACAATTAGCTTTGTAATGTTAAAATAGTTAATTAAAAAAATAATAAGGCAATCATTTGATGTGACAGGTATTTGAATAGATTTGATAGTTCACAATCATTTGATTGGGAGGAATGTTTAAGAATCTTTAAAAAAAAATTAATTCTGAAATAACATGACGATATTTTCTTTAGCACTTTGTATTCTTTTTAACGTTAAAATCTATAATTACATTGTGAATATATTTTGAAAAATCAGACATTATACACCTGCCATTAAAAATAAACACAAATTCACCCATTGGCTTTTGAAAGAAACTTTTTTGCTAAATGTCTTTAATAATAAATGTCATTATTTTATGTCAGAAAAGCAATTTATTTTGTCTTCGTTTTACAATGGTTTTAAAAGGTTACACTTTAAACGAGAATGTGAAGTCATGAAATAGTTATTAATGGCCAAAATATCAAGTTATTTAACAATATCATGTGTCAACAATACATTTTAAATTTTATTGTATTTTATTAGATTTGAATATTTTAGAATGCGAAAGTAAGACTTCCACAAGGCTTAGGACTCATATTTTTATACTTATAAGGTTTTACATGGTCAAATGCGAATAATGGTGACATTCCGTTTTTTCATTCTGTCCAAAATACTTGTCGAATAGAAAAAGAAAGCATTTAATTTTGACTTTATAAGACTACTTGATTGAAATTAAATTGAACTAATAATTTTAATATATATATATATATTTATATTTCTGAATTTTAGGTAATGAATGACCATATTCTTAAAAGTTTTATTTGGAATATTTTAGAGAAAACTTAAAAAATAAAAAGGCAAACATTCGAATTACAATAAAAATACTCTGAATTTCAAATTATCCATACAATATGTCTCAAAAGTTTAGGCATCACTAAAAAATGATAATAAAATTAGAAGGGGAACTATATGGAACCAATGGATTCTTGTGAAGTTTTCGTAGTGCAGGCTAATATTGTTTAGCAATGTATAATAATTTTGAGATGAAGGTTATAACTTTTAAGGAGAAATAAAGATAAAAATATCTGTAAACAACATTATTGAAGCCATAATATCATCTCATTTATTCTACCAAAGTTACCGTAAAAATTGATCGAAGATAGCAAAAGGCACGCAGGAGAAAAAAAAAATTAACAATTTTATTTTCATTGCATTAGATGATGGTGTCATCCGCTTTGGAAAATACATATGCGAAAAAAAAAACATAAATTGCATGCAATTTAATCAAATATAACAAAGCATACATTTTAGGCTCCACGTTAAATACCACTTCTTCGATCGATCGCAGGTATCGTTTTCTTCTAAACATCGAAATTTCAATTTTACTTTTTAATTGTAAATATAAAATAAACCCATGCGGAAATGGAACGCTTTATCTTTTTTGTATTATTTATACTTTATAATCACAGTTGATCATAATATAAAGCAGTGTTTCACTTTTTGTGGCAACACTGAATTGAGAAAACCTATCATTTTATTTTTGAGAACAATGCTGATTTAATATTATTTAACAGCAATTTTATATTAAGAAAAACAAGTTGTAATGAAATTTGAGTGTACTATGTCAGAAAATGTTTCAAAAACCTTTCGCATGATACCTTATTCATTGTTTTGCGTTTTGTAGATGCATAGAAAAGGGATGTTGATAACAAAAATACGCCTTTTGATTTTTTTTAAAACCACTGTCTCAAAGGTTTAGGTACATTATGCAAACATTAAGACATGCTGGATTGCTTTAAACCAACCAACTACTCCAAACGTAAAACCTTTTTTTAGCAGTATAATAACAAATGTACAATTTCGTGCGTTATGTAAGATGTTGAAAGCTATGGAATTTGCAAAAGAGGAAATTTTAAAGATATTTAACTTGAAATCGAAAACCAGGCTTGTTATGGAAATTTCAATAATATTAAATCGTTCAAACCGAGTATTATACAGAATACTTGCTGGAAATAACAATTTCGACCTAAAACCTAGATGCGGGTGACTACGTGTAAGCACTGTTCAGATTGATAAAAAAATTGGTAGATTGTATCCAATGGTTGGAGTATCATAGGTGAGATTTTTTCCAACAGAGCGAAAATATGCCGGATCCAGGACTCGAACCTGGGTACTTTGGCTTGCCATGCAAACGCTCTCCCTACTGAGATATCCTAAAGATATCCTGACTGGCATATTTCACTCTTATTTGTTGGACAAGGCTCCGAACTGCAGCGCTAATTGGATTCACCCGAGCTATAACTATAGCATTTTTACATGATGAATCTGAAATAGCACGGAAATTCCTGTATACCATGTAATTAGGTCATAATGAACACAGGAACGTATATTCAGCTAGTTAAATTGTATCCAATGGTTGGAGTATCGGCAAGCCAAAATACTCAGGTTCGAGTCCTCGTCCTCGCATATTTTCTGTCTGTTGGAAATAAATCTCAACTATGATACTCCAACCGTTGGATATAATTTACCTAGTTAAATGTACTTTCCTCATTCGTTCATTATGATTGGTAGATTGGTTTAAAAAATATGTCCATAAGGCAAATTAAATGTAATATCCGTATCAACGTTTCAAAGGACACAATACATAGACGCATAACAGACTTCAAGATCATTGTTTTAAAGGAAATGTGTTGTAAATCGCCTCTAAAATCTCCAACATAAACAGACCAGATTGGATTGGACACGAATATGTCGTACGGGGACAAATGACGCACTGTAGTATTTAGCGACGAAAATAAGTTCAGTCTAGATAGTCTTGATGGTATTACTGGTATGACCTCAGAAAACAGCCAGGTATTTTCTTCAGTAAACGACAAGGAGGTAAGTCTCTGATGGCTAGGGGGCAATTGACTTTAATGGGGAAACATAGCTGGCATTTATTCATCGAAAACAAAATTCGACAAAGTATCAAGAGACACTAAAGCAACATCTATTTCCATTCTTAGGGGTCCTAAGTGGTGATTTAAACCAAGACAATGCTTCAATCCAGAATTAATGGAAAACAAAACTGTGGATTTAAGCCCGAAATGTAAACGTTTTTGATGATACAGCTTTAAACCTGGATTAGACCCAATTAGAAACGTTTTGGAAATTTTCACCCATGAATATACAAAAAAAAAAAAAAAAAAAAAAAAAAAAAAAAAAAAAAAAAAAAAACAAGCAGTATGACAATAATAATGTTTAAAAAAAGAAGTGATTCAATAGCAACATGAATATTTAAAGTTATCCGAAACCAGGGAGACATTATTAATAAATAACATCATCTAAAAGTGTTAAATGATGTATTTTTTGTCGTTGTGCCTAAACTTTTAAGACACTGTAACAAACTTTTATAATTTGTTTTTTTAATTTATGATAATATACCCATTTATTCATTTTCATGGTTTTATTTGAATAATTTTACCGAATCTAATGAGTAAATAGTATGTTTTTGTTTAACTTTGTATGTTTATTTAATAAACGGTATTTTCTTGTGCCTTAACTTTTGAGGCAGATTGTAAAATTACTTTTTAAAGGTTTGTAGATGGAGAAATAGCTAAACTTTTAATCGTTTAGAATTGCGATAAGCAATAATGTTCAGTTCATTGTGAATAAATTTGACTATTTTTAATGTCTAATTAAGTTAGATTATTAATGATTATAGTTAAATATAAAGACCACACTTTAAAAGTATGAATTTTTTAATTTATGATTTATCATTAACTACAAGGAACCAAAAATATTTTCTCCCCAAATACATAAAGAAATCTGTATCAATTAATATGATACATGATAAAAGAAATGCCTCTTAACTATAATTCTCCAAAATAAATTTAGAAGTTAAAAATGAAACGTTATAAACTGGTCATATACATTTTTTAATCTGAATCTTTATTGTGAGTGCAACATATGATCTTAAATGTAAAACAATTGTAGTGACCATTTATTCCTAAAAAACAATTTAAAACCGAGGTAAGAAGTTGAAAGTTTGTTTGAATACAACTATTAGCCCTGAAATTTTCACTGTGTTTCTTATCAAAAATATTTTAATTTTATATTATTATATTTTGACGATATTTTTTAAAGAAAGCTTCTAATTTTTAAATAAATGATAGGGCTTATACCGCACAATTTAATAGGGCATGACTGTAAATTTTCATTACAAAATTTGTGACCTTTCTTATAATTAGTTTTTAAGATGATACTTTTTAAATCATCTGATTAAAAAGGTTTTACAATTTTTTCTGATGTTTATATTAGTTATTAGTATTGTTGTTGTTTGCAACTGTGAAAGAATATTTAACGGTGCAACACATTACGATTAAAAAAAAACACAATAAATCCCTATAAACACATAAAAATGCTGATATAAAAAATTACAGCATATAATTATCATCCAGTAAGCACACAAAAAAAGAATTATTTTTGTTGACACATTTTGAAACAGTACTAATTTTTTAGATCATTATTTTTTAGCTAATTAAACAAAAACAAAACATAATACATAATTCACATTAAAATACCATTTATATTTAGAAATTTAAAAGTATCTAACTGTTTTCAAAAGAAGTTAGTGAGTCGTTTGTAATGCTTTTGCATCTTTTATAAATGACTTCTAGCTTAGAAAGTGAAGAAAACTTAACTTGCCAGAGTTGTAAAATCTCAACTTCTAGCTGAACTGCGCCATCCATCACCTGTTCATGTACAAGTGACAGGAAGAATCAGCCAGAGTTACAAATCTCGGTGTCGACATCAAGACCTCTTCAATCATTTAGACACATCAACCATGCTCTACTTCTAAACAATACTGATTACTTTGAAAATTAATCGTGTTGCGTTCACTTCAAAAAATAATTTGGATATTTCTTGGCCAAAGCTACAAAGTAATTTTTCTCTCTGAAGTACGATAAAAAATGTTTCTTTGGCTATTCCGTTTTCTGTATAGCTTTAAAAATATAACCAGAGAGTAAACAGCAGGTGAAAAAAAAATCACATGGTCTGAAACTAAAGTTTACAATTTTTGTTTTAAACGTTTTTCTTGGCGAACTTTTGTAATCAATATTGTCATACAGTAATTAAACAATGTCCATAAACAGAAAAAGGTAATAAAATAAACATAAATAAAGAAATAAACGGAGAGCAAATAAACGATTAAAGGTTGCTGAAGGAGGGATACATAATACATATGTTAAAAGAATTGTGTAAATATAAAACGTACAAAATGAAAACTCAAACAAAATGAAAAGTCACTAACTTTACATAGCTTGTTGAAATTCTATCTTTTAGTTTCGTAGATACTCTTTTATTATTATACTATTTCATGCACGTGGCGTTGTCCGCTCTCGTCAAAAATAGTACAAAACGCGAAATTATTCTAAAAATCGCTGCAAGTATTTCGAGTAAACTCCGGAATTAAAACCGGATTACATTTAATAATGTTGAAGAAGCGCAGAGAAACGTGAGAAAAAGATGAAAGTTGCGAAATTTTATTTCAAAAGTCACAGAGAACAATGCTTACTATATTTGGCTAAAAGATTAAAATAAGATTTCTTTTATGAATGTCGAAAAATCGCCGCGAAACACGAAAAACTCTAAACATCAAATAAAAAATTCACAAAAATTTTAAAAATATCAGTATGAATACCAAATAAACTTTATCGAAAAGAAGGACAAAATTTACACTACTGTGCTAAGATATTATAACCGGATTCGTTTTACTAATGTGGAAAATTCGCCGTGAAACTATAAAAAGAAACTCGCTAAAATTCTTTTAAAAAATGCTAAAAATGCAAAAATTGCAGAGGTCAAAATTTATTATAGTAGACATGAATTCTTTCACATTGTAACCTGAATTCTTTCACAAACGCAAAAATCAACACGAAACGGGAAAAAATGCTAAAAATCGCATTGAAAATCGCGGAAGACAAAATGTATTATGTTAGGCTAAATGATATGAAACCGAATTCCAGTTGAATTTACCAATTCTTGTTAAAATCGGTCCCAAAGAACCCGAGTAAATACTGAGACTACTGTTCGAAAAGGGTGGTAACTGGAGTATATATTTAGGAGAACATACTTTTAAATGTAAATAAAGGGGGAGTTTATGCAGAAAATTAATTACGTTAGAAGGAGCAGGTTAAAGATATATATCCAACAATCTTTTGAAAGCCGTTATCATGTACATTTAGCATCACAAAAAGTCAATAACACTACGCTTCTGTATCCACAGGAAAAGCAGTCACACACTTGTAAAATAAATCAAACTTTCTCTACGTGAACTTATCTTTATTAACATTGAAACATATAAGATTGTGGGGGGTAGTCTTCTTTTATCAGAATTATTAAGTTATTCTCAACTCGAAGGTTTTACGAGATCTGATGATTTTTTTTTTCATACATTGAGGCGCCAAACTTTTGATATATACTAAAGTTTCTATCAATGGTTGCAAAGTATAACATATTTGCATAAAATGAATATTCAAAGATAAATAGCTTTTTACAAAATTGCTAACATGTGTACGAGTTGATATCAATTAATTCATTTGTACATTGAGCAGCAAGATATTTTAAAGACAAATAATATTAATTTTAGTGAAATTCATAAGCAACTACACTTGTACTACATGAAACATTAATATCAACATTCATCAAAATTAACAAATTCAGTATTTATATTTCAATATTTTAACTGTAAGTTTTAACAATCATGGTAACTAAATATAAACAATTACTAAATATAACTAAATATAAACTATTTACATCTGAAACAGTTTGCGGATTTTAGGAAATTGCGGATTTTAGGGTTGTTGATTTGAAGGGGTTGTGGATTTGACTACTGTAATTCGATACTGATTCGCCTTGAATTTTCTTTGTCAAAATCATTTATTATATCACCCTAATATCAAAAAGTATTTGTATTACCATTCACTAGAATAGTTTAATTAACTGACCCGACTGGATTTGCCCAGGCACATGAAAAAATAGCACGAAGCACGAAAAAACTAAAAATCGTAATATAAAATCGCAAAAATATGACAATCGCTCCATGAATTCAGAATACATTTTATTTAAAAGAGAAAAAAATTACTTTATTGGGCTAGAAGATTGATGCGGATTCCTTCTACTAATGTGGAAAAATCGCAGCGAATTGTGGAAAAACGCTAAATGTTGTATATAAAAATCGCAGAATACAAAATGCACTATATTCGGCTATGAGAATAATATATATATATATATATATATATATATATATTTCGAATGTCGAAAAATCGCCGTAAAACGTGAAAAACTCCAAAAATCAAACAAAAATGTTGCAAAAAATTCAAAAATAGCTGAACAAATTCAGAAAACTGTATTGAACAGAGGACAACATTTACTGTATTGGGCTAGAAGATTAAAACCTGTTTCATTTTACTAATGTGGAAAAATCGCCGCGAAACGCAAAAGCAAACTCGCTAAAAATTGAAAAATCGCAGAGGACAAAATTTACTATTGTATGCTAATACATTCTAACAGTAATTATTTCCCGAAAGTCAAAAAGCGGTGCGAAAAACACTTAAAATCGCATTATTGTTGAATTCAAGATATAATGTACTGGACTTTGGTCCAGTACATTATATCTTTTTGTTTGAAACCGAATTCCGTTTATGAATATAAAAAAATCGCAGGAAAACGCTAAAATTGCTAAAAATTGTATTGATAATCGCAATAAAAATTACAAAAACTTAAAAAATTGCTGAGAACAAAATTTATTATGATAGGCTAAAAGTTTGAAACTAAATTTTTTCACGAATGTCAAAAAATTCAACGCAAAACGCGAAAACTCGAATAAACTGTAAGAGCCGCATTTAAAATCACTAAAAATTCAAAAATCGCGTATCACAAAATTTACTACAAAAGGCCCAAACGAAACCCAATTCAGTTTACGAATGTCAAAAAATAGCCTGAAACGCTAACAATAACAAAATATATCGCAAAAAAACAAAATTTACTAATGTGCTAATAGTAGACTTAAACATCTAAGAGGAAACTATTTCACGAATGTCAAAAAATTACCACCTAGCGCGAAAAAACACTAAATATCGCTAAAAATTCAAAGATAGCAGCAGTCAAAATTTACTATGTTATTCCTAAAAGTTTGAAACAGAGTTAATTTTATGAATGTCAAAAAATCGCCACGGAATGCGAAAAAAGCGAGTGGAAAATTACATTAAAAATTAAAAAATTGTGGAGGACAAAATTTACTGTATTACGCTAAAAGTTTGAAGCCAAATGCCTCTTACGAATTTCAAAAAATCGCCACGAAATGCAAAGAATAGCTAAACTTCAAAAATAGAAGAGGACGAAATTTACTATATTTGTCGAAAGGTTTGAAACCGAATTTCTTTTAACAACGTCAAAAAATCGCCGCGAAATGGAAAAAAAACTGTAAAAATCGCATAGAAAAATTCCAAAAAGCGCTGTACAAATTTGGAAAATAGGTCAAAACTTACAATATTGGCTAACATTTTATAACTGAATTCGTTTTTCTACAATAAAAATCGCCCCCCCCAAAAAAACGCGAGAAATCGTTTAAAAATTTCTAAAAAGTAAAAAATCTCAGAGGAGATAATTTACTACAGTTCTCTAAAACTTTGTATAAGGAATTATTTACCGAATGTCAAAAATTTAGCGCAAAAAGACGCTAAAAATCGCATTGAAAATCACGGAAGACGAAATGTAATATATTAGTCTAAATATTTGAAACCGAATTTCTTTTATATATGTGAAGAAATCACCTCGGAACGCAAGGAAAATCTAAAAATTGTATTGAAAATTGCAAAAATTCCAAAACCGCGGAGGACAAAATTTACTAAATTAGGTTAAAAGTTTTAAACCAAATTTTTTTAGGAATGCAAAAAAAAAAATCACAGCAGAACGCTAAGAATGACATTGAAAGCTACATTAAATACAGCTAAAAATTCCAAAATCGCAGAGAACAAAGTTTACTATATTAAGTTAAAAGTTTGAAACAGAATTAATTCCTTTAACGAATATCAAAAAAACACCGCGAAACGCAAGATAACGCAAAAAAAATCTCATCAAAAAGCACTAATAATTAAAAAATCGCCGAGAACGAAATTTATTAAAGTGGACTAAAACATTGAATTCTTTCACTGTAATTATATGGAACTTGTTTGACTGTAATTATATGCAATGTACTCCGTATTTTTAAAATATGAAAAATAAATAAATTTCCCTGTCTCTCTTTTTCCTTAAGTTTCGACATATATAATGGCTAAATGCTGCCCTGCTCTACGGCGGCTGTCTCATCTGTCTCACCCTTGCGCCGGCCCTGTCCTAGCCCAACAGTCTTCTCTTGCCCGAAAACCATAGGACGTAAATTTAGTCTAAATAGTCTGAACCGCTTTTTAGATAAAATTAGCTTGACCCACAGTGACCTCAAAATGACCCGCTAAGCGAATTTTCTCAGTCATGTGATCTAGCCCAATGATTTTCTCGTGCCCGAAACTCGTAGGATACAAAATGTAATAAAAATCGTTAGAGCCGTACTTTAGATAAAATTAACTTGACTCGAGTTGACACAAAAAATGACTCACTAATCCAAAGTTCTCGAACGTGTGACCCAGCCCAATAGTCTTCTCGTGTCCGAAAATTTAGTCAAAATCGTTTGAACCGTTTTCTAGATACTATTAGCTTGACCCTGACCCTGACCCATGGTGACCCAAAATGACCAACTAATCAAATTTTCTCGAACATGTGACCTAGCCCAATGATTTTCTGGTGCTCCAAAACGGTAGGATACAAAATTTCGTCAAAATCGTTAGACCCGTTTCTAAGATAAAATTTGTATATACAGTATGCCCCTAAAGTTCCTTGCCACCCTCGTAACTTCGGAACGCCTGCTGTTATACTCATAAAAGTAGTGTCTAGGTATAGTAAAGTAGCCATGCACTACTAAATGAAACCGCTTACGGCGCCACCTGGTGGAGTGTTGCGGAGTTAGCATTTCTATCTCGAAAACGGGAAGAGATAGAGGAAAAAAGTGCAACAGTGTAGAGAAAACAAAGTTGTAGAGCATCATCGATTTAGTACGAAAAGACACATCGTGGTCATTAATGCGAAGAATAGAACGGTTAAAACGCGCATTTGTCTTTTCGTGATTTCCTACAGTGTGACGTGACAAAACGATTTTAGAAAGAAAAAACTAGTTATAATAATATACCTTTCTTTTAGATGTTCAAACTTCTCACGGTCAGCTGGAATGCATATTTGGATGCTTTTTTGCATTTCACGTTGCACACGTTGGAACATAGATGGTGACACGTTGGCACAAGCGTCCGTAATAGCGTCATTTAATGTCCTGCAATGTTTGTGGAGGAGTCGCACACTCTTGCTGTTTTATAACTGGTTGTTTCTTTCTTTATAAGATTGTTTTGGCACGTCACAGTGTAGGTAATCCCCCCCCCAAAAAAAAAATGCGCGTTTTAACCGTTCTATTCTTCACATTAATGTCCACAAGGTGGCTTTTCGTACTAAATCGATGATGGTCTACAACTTTGTAAATCACTTCTTTTCTCTATCTCATTCCATTTTCGAGATAGGAATGCTAACTCTGCAGCATTCCACCAGGTGGCGCTGTAGGCGGTTTCATTGTGTAGCGCATGGCTACTTTACTATACCTAGACACCATTTTTATGAATATAGCAGCAGGCGTTCCGAATTTAAGAGGGTGGCAAGGGACTTTAGTGGGCATACTGTATATATATGACCACACACACACACACACAAGATTTGCTCGTATTAGAATATATGTGTCAGATATCATTTCTGACTATAACTTAACCATATAAATCCCGAAATGCTATATACATCATATAAAATATTATAATGTCATACATGCTTTATAATCTGGCGGTAAATCTTGTTCGTTTGGCGATTCATACTTGGGTTCCGCTATAACACGAAAGTACCCTTATTTGTAATAAAAATATTGAGTTGAAACTTATATTTAGTTGAAACGTATATTTTGACATTCTATTTCATTTAAACAAAGAAAATGACGCATAAAAGGAAGAAAAAAATTTATATCATTTTTCATGTATGTTTAGTCGTTTTAAAAGTTTATTTTTCTTCTGTTTAAATAATATACGTTCTTTTACAGTAAACATTAGAAAATAAAATAAGTACTGAATAATTCGTATTATCTGTTAAAGTTTTATTCTAGACAAAAGTATACAATCTAACGACGACATTAATATTCTTCGTAGTAAATAGTAAACGAATATTTATGCAAAAGTTTTCAGAAAACATAGCAAAAGCAGACGGTGATTTTTATCAAACCGCAAAGAATACATTTAGAATGTGGCATGGAAGTTTATAATCATTCGTTCAAAAGCAGCGCAATCAAAATGTTCGCATTCTAAACGCATGAACTGTTTCGTTAAAAATTAATATGTGTAAAGACAAAAATATTGGAATGCATTTCTTGTTTCTTTAGAGTTTTAGAATTTAGAAGTACATTTAACACGCAATGCTACAATCCCAATATTTTGTTGCACGCAACGGCTTTCATATTTGTTATTATTTTCATACCAATTCGAATGCGTAATTTATTTTCAACTACTATTGAATATAGGAAAATCTTTAACGATGCTCAGTTGAAAAATAACGTTTTCAAATCTACATGTAAAATTACATCCAAGCAATATATAAGCAAACCGCGAATATTAGTTAATCATATGTCGTTTACGGAATGTAGATTTGCATACATTAAACTATTAAATATTTTATGCCTTTCTATTCCTATTCTCTCAATGCACAGCACCAAATAATGTTCTTTAGAATTACATTATTATTATTATTATCATTAGTAGGGCCATTGATCTTACCATTTTCTATTTGAGTCTGAATACATGACAAACGTATGTCTACAATGTTAATTCGGCGCTTATTTTAAAAGATATGCGAAAAAATAATCTTTGAGATTTAAAATAAAAGTAATAAAAGTTTGAACAGATAAATATGGGAAATGGTTTAAAAAAAGGTTTTATTTTAATATAAATCTATTAGGAATTGATGCTTTACACTCACGCAAACATATAAACATAAGTTTAGCGACTTTTTAGTTGACGCGATTTTCAAGACCGCGCCAAGCGAATAACTTAATACAGTGGCTAGGTTGCCATTAAAGGAAAAAATCCCCTAAATTTGGCGACTTTTTTCCCTTTTTTTAACCGATTAAATATTTTTCTGCGTGAGTGTAAAGCATCTTAGCCATCTATTATTTAAGAAATGTAAAAAAATATAATTTAATATTGTATAAACATGATTTCTTTTCCCATTTATATGCAGCCTATGCATCAATATAAAAAACACATTAATAACAATTAAAATCTAGATAAGACTTCTATTGTCAAAACTAACAATAATAAAAATTGTTAAAACAAGAATAAATTGTTTAATTTGATTCAACTTCAAGGAGCATATATTTATGGTTTTCTTTTGCACGATTTATTAAACGCAGAAATTGAAAGTTATCACCTGAAAATGAGAGATAGCGGGGTTTGATGAGTGGTTCAACGATTTTCTTTTTAAATGTCACATTGAATTTTGTCTATTAATGATTTCTCACTATATAAATAATGTGCAGAAGGGAAAGCATGTTCATTTATTGCGTAATATGCTAAAAATCGATGAAAGGAGAACATTTCAACAGTATATACAATAAGGAACAGATATCGCGGACGCACCGAGGTTGGCAAGATGTTTGTTTTTGTGCCATTTCAAAGAGCAAACCCCCTATGTAATATATGTTAGACCTAGCTTGCGAAATCAACATGTTAGTTTTATTTTATTATGAAACAGATATATTTTATTATAAAACATCCGCAATTTATTATAAAACAAACTCGTATTTTTTATAAAACCCACACATTTATTTTATTGTAAAACACATGAAATTTTATTATACACAAACAGAATTTTATTAAAAACGCACGCATTTGTTTTGTTATAAAACGCACAATTTTTATAATTCAACACACACAAATTATTAAATTATAAAACACACTGCGTAATTTATTATAAAACACACACAATAGTTAATTTATTATAAAATACACACATAATCAAGAATGAACTGGTCAATTATTAATACAGAAGGTCGTTCACACTTTATGCAAACGATTTTCAAAGTTATTTTCTACGCATAAATGACATGTTCATTGCAGCATTTTGACTGTTGGATAGCTTTTATTTTGGCTATAGCTCTAACTCGAAATTTTTATGACGATATAATTTTCTTGTTACAGTCATACCAATTTTTTCCGATACCTATTGTAAAACTTTTCAAAGTTTTTCAATGTTCGTGAATTCATTTAAATAATCCAAATGCAGAAAAAGACCATTGGTAGGGATGGGGGGGGGGGTGTCAGGTGATTTTACACGCATTACTTCAATTGAGACACAATTTATTTCCATTATTTCTTTGCGCTAAATATGCGTCAGTTGAGTTATGAAAGAGCGGCTAGGAGACTTTGTTCATATGAAGCTCAATGGATGTCTTTTTCATATAAAGCTGGACTTTCTTCTTCAAAAATGGGTTCTAAAATATTTTACTGGTAATACAGTGAAATCTCCTTAGCTTTACTGCATTTTTTACCTTTAATTTAATTTCATATCAAAATCCAGCAGCAATCATGAATTATTTTGTAAATGTTTCTTTACATTCACAAACCTATTTCTTTTAGTTTCTATTAATTGATAGAAATTGCTCTTCTTTTGATACAAACACTTAAATAAAGCCACGTTTCATACATTATTACTATAAATTTTTATTTATCATCGCCTATGTCTTTGTTAAAGCGAGCGTTAGAAAGCGCTATCCACAACATATTGGTAGACATTGAAAAGTTTTCCAAGAAGTGTGGGATAAAATTGATATGATTGTACTAAGAGAAAAAATGACTATGATGGAAATTTCGATCCAGAGTTATAATCAACAGTCAGGGCTACACAGTAGAGTAAAATTATCGCGAAGAATATGGCATATACATCCAGACATTAATTGTAAAAATCGTTTTCACAAATTGTGAAAGACCTTCTGTACTAAGGGCTTTGGTTAATATGCATTATCTGGTCTACCCGCAAAATCGCTTTCACCAAAACGGAATCCTGGTGCGTCCATGACATCTGTATCTACAGTACGTTTTGTAAAATATCGTCCCAACAATAATTGAGTACATAAACAAACTAATCCATAACCAAAACAAAGAGAAAAAATCTTTCATTATTTTTTAAACATTGTTATGTCAAAATCGAGCTGCACAATTCCACTGATCTATTACAACTAATTGGCGAGATTATCTGTAGAAGATTTTCGTCCTGCAGTGATTTTAACTTTACTGTTGTGTGGAAAAAGTCTACCACCACTTCGCAACATATCACAGTATAATAATGTGACTTACGACAATTGATTAGTAAAAATGTCTACTAAATACTACAATACATAAATTGAGCTTAAGGGGTAATCTACATATAGAATTTGCACTAAACATTAACATTTTCAATACTAACAACTAATTTTGACTTTATATTTGGATTGTTCCGTAAATTTTAGAATTGAATATCAAATAGGAAGAATTTTGGTTTAGGAACTATGAGGTTTATTGTTTGGTATTCTTAATACTTAATTCATATGTTTATTTAAAGTTTCTGGACACCAATTTTGTTTTAAAATTCATAGGTTACAATTCATGTTTTTCTCAAAATTAATTGAGAAAATATACATACATTGAAATTAATTTTCGGAAAAAAATTAATTATGTTTTACCAAAACTCGATTTCAGATCCAAAATTACATCACATTCCGCACAGTAGTTTTTTAGTTATGCATTAAAAATTCCCCGCATTGCAAATATATTTTGCAATGTTCAAACATAACTTTCACATGAGGAATTCTAAATTTTAAACCTCCGTAATTCCAAAACTACTTGACCAAATGATTTCCGGCTGTTTATCCGAAGTTAGCATTTACGGATATATCCAAATATGATGTCAAAATCAGATAGTTTCTGTAAATACAAGAACATCTAAACAAAATATAAGTATAGCATTAATTATAACACGTTATTACTAATTGGTTGGTACCAGTCGCATTCTTATACTCTTATATCATCGGCACAGCTAGTAGGGGGATAACAGAGTTGCCAAGTCTCCGGATTTTTGAACAACAGTATTTTTTTAGAGAAAATGTTGTTCTTTTAAAATCGCAAAATGCTCCGATTAAATAAAACAACATTTATGTACTTACTTACTGGTATCCAAAAAGCCGGAGACTTGGCAAGTCTGGGATAAGCATTTTTTTTCCACGGCTGTACTTGGCTGCTAAAATGCATTTCAACATTTGACGTTGTATTCCGTCATCTTTATATTTCTAGCTTAAGTTCAAGCTTGAAAATTAATGTAATTTAAGTTTAATTTTTTTTTTAACTGCAAAGAGGATAGCGATAAATGTAATAAATATGAATCGTGTATGTATTATAAGTATGATATTTTTTAATATTAAATTTCTTTTGTTTCCTGACTTTTTCAGCTTCTTGTTAATGGTAATTAATCTTAATAAACCTGTTAGTAAAATTATAGTCTTTTATATGTAGCATATGTATATCGTTGTTTAGGTGCTATAGTTTTACGTTTAAAATGTATATTAAAAGAATCTCTATTCTAAAAAAAAGTAACTAACGTTGCTGCTACCGACACTTGAATATTTTGCGACTTAATCAATTTCGTGGTTTATCACATGGGGCCATTTAAAGATTTATGGCATAGTTTCAGTCTTTCTGAAAATGTAAATGTAAATTTAGATATATTATCCGATGCTGGGAACTTAATCGTCACATGCACGCCAATGAGTCGAGTTGTCATATTGACATTCCACCTTGCGTTGCGAAGTTGCAGCCTTGCCAACGTATATGAGTGAAAAATGCCAGACTGTATGTCATCCGGATGGCTTAATTCGTAAAGCACTTGGTGCTCTATTCCAAAGTATCTGGGTTCTATCCTTGTCTGGACACATTTTTCACACAGTTGCATATATTTAACTAATTTTAGTGTACTGAATTAAGTGGAATAATCCGATTCCGTCAATTACGTCACATTTATTAGATACAGAGCAGTTACGTAAAGTCAACAGTGACATAATTGAGAAAAATTGACCGTTTGAAATACAAACAAAACCTAATATTCATCATTAAAAATGCTCTCTTGATTGCTTAACAAAAAACTATGAACTAATACGAGCACGACACTGTTCCACATTAACACATAATGTTAATATTAACATAATTATATTTCAAAATAGGATTATATCTTTTTTCATGTCAGAATGTTTAAATAAAGGTTTTAACCTACATAGTCATTCAATTCCTCATTATTTGACAACAAGATGTGAATTAAAGTTTACAGTTCAAATCATATAATGTCATGTATCTAAAATTTACATTTCAAAATTTCGTAAAACCCTTACGTGACAGAAACTTTTTTATAGCAGATTCGGATTCTACATACAAAAACACATATAATATGTTTATTACAAATCAGATACAAAATGGCTGTTGACTAGTGTAATTTTTCGCTTTTTGTAGTGCTTCTTTATTTTAACGAAAATAACGGTACAAGGTATCCCAAAAAGGACCAATCTTCTTGAAAATCTATATTATTTTATCTATATTATTTTCATATTAAATTCATTTTATTTAAATATTATTCTTTGCATGAAGCTTTGCTGTTTCCCCGAGTGCATTACAGCAAACGGTGCACTTCTATCGATTCCCATTTTTTTAAGAATTCATTTTATAAATAGGCCCGCCATTTTTGGTACACCGGTGTATGCGTACATACTTCATTAATTATAAAAAGGATAACAACATTTCATGAAGCCGAAATACATTCATAAAATTGTTTTTCTGTGCCAAGACAAATGAATTTATCATCTGAAAAAAAAATATTTCTGTTCCAAACTATTAATTCTGTAAAAGCATTCGAAAAAAAAAACTTTACTCGGACATTTGTTGCAGATTCATTTAATTTGGTTCAGAAGAAATAAAATACATTTTCGGAAAAAACCTATTTAGCATGCCAAAATCTGAACCTTGGAGATTTTGCTCTTTTCTTTTTAATCAAATATCATAAAAAGAAATAACCTTTCCCAACGAATGCAAATACAACATGCTTAATGAGAAATTTCCCTAGGGATGCATAAAAAAACGGGGACATCTATTCCGCCGCAGACGAAAAAACAAGTTTCGATTTGGGAAGCGCCATAAATTTACCTTTAATGCGTATTATACGCGTTGGGTTGAAAGATATATTCCCGCTTTTAAGAAAGCTTCAGTAAACGGCATTAGTTCCGAAAAGATCATATCTGATTCTCCGAATGTCATTTCGATGTTATCTTCTCTCACATCGTTTAGCGTAATTACGTTAATTTTCTTAAAGATATAAAATGTTACTCATTTACTAAAGCACGTGGTATGCCTTTTTTTTTTTTACTCGATTGTAATTCATCCGTTTGTTTTATAGATTTAATTACTTATTTCAAAGTATCATTTCATTTATGGTTAAAATACGTGAAGTATGTCAAATTGCTAGATACAGCAAAGTATGTATATTTAATCTAAAAAACACACTTTTTGGATATTCATAGTCTCAAATGTATATGAAAATTAAATTTATCTTGTGAAGGCAACGTAAATTAATACAATTCGTTTTCTGTGTACGGATAATCTACTTGTATTAGAAGGAAAAATTCTCATCAAAAGAATGTAGCATTTTTCTCGTGCATGTCGCTCGTTTTTTTTCTTTTTTCACTCAACAATTACTTAAAAAATGCGTTTGTTCGAGGCCTCCGAGATGACGCTGTGTGTTTTCAGAACCGGGACTGCTACAAGTGTTAGTGACGTCACAATTGTGATCCACTTTGGTCAATGTATCGCAGCAGAAAGATGTAATAAAGAGAGCATTTCCGCTCTTATAATTTGCGATTACATAAATAATATTAAATTTCATAATCGTGAAATAAAAGGGAATTAATGCACTTGTTTTATAAAAGGAAATTAAAAGTTTTAAATTAAAAAAATTGCTAAGATTAATAGATCAGATTTAACCCATTGACTTACCTTTTCCTAAAAACATTATTTTACAATAAATATACGTACAAAAAATATAATAAATCTACCAAAAACTTTACAAAATCAATCCCATTCCTCCCAATTACAACTACATACCATAATTTAACCACCAAAACACAATAAATGTCAATTTAAATAGAGAAATCGACATTTTTTAACTATAGAGACCTTGGCACATTTTTTTAACGCTTTGGCGTAATCCGGGCTTCAGAAAGTTAAATATGTTTTAAAATTATATACACAATTATGAAAACAAGCCTAATGGACTTTTATGTTTATCTACCCTATATATATATAATCCTAATAAAACGAATTTGTGAAACGATTTTATGAAACGAATTTATGAAACGATTTTATGAAACGACTGATTAAACGACTGATTATGTTTCAGGGCTATTTTTAATAAAATATTAAACGCTTGATGGTGAAATTAATACCAATTGTCCATAAAAATCCGCGGATGTCAAAACTGGTAATAGAATTTTGAAATTGGAATTAGTTTTCGAGATATTAATTTTTTTCTAATTTTAATGACATTTCTGTAATGATGGCAACTAATTACTCAGTTTTTTTGTGACAAAAAAGGGAAAAAAATAAAAAAGGATCCCGATAGGGATTATTGATTTATTTTTATTCGTCATTTTCAAATTGAAATTGAATTTATCTTTTATTTCAATCGATAATGAAGACAAGATTGTGGTTAAATTATGTTTTTCACGAAAATTAAAAAAAAAAAAAATCAAATTTCTATCGTCAGGATTCAATCGTCTGTCAGCATTTAATTTAATTTATAAACTGAAAATATTTTGAATAAATTCGTCCAAATGACGTCATTTATGTAAATACGTCATTTATGTTTATACAATTTATTTAATATACAGAAGCCATTTATCTATTTTTATGTACAAAAAGAGGTAAATTGAAAGACAATTATAAATGAATTGTATATATACATATAAATACATGTATAAACACGCATAAAAGTTCGGTGCTTTTCCAGTATATGGGGCCTTGACGAAACAGAGAAAATAGCCTTGGCGGAAAAGGAAATTTGGCAACATACTTTCTGTCAACCTATTTACTTTGTCATTTCGTATACAGAAGCATTTTTTTCAATATTTATACAATTTGTTTAGCGTAAAACGTCATTTATCCTATTTTATATATAATAAGAAGTAATTTGTATAGAAAAAACAATAATAATATACGTATAATTAAAATACGCAAAAAAAAAACTCAAAAAACAAAAAAAAATCGTCGAATTTGTTTCCATGGCTGTTTATGTAATTTGGCACCAAATCTCACTTTCTGATGCCCGAATTGCGCCAAGCTTTTTAAAAAAAGCGTCAAGACCCCTATTATAGAAAATCCCCAAAAGTTCATTGGGTTTGTTTTCATAACTTTTGGCAACAAATATATGTATATTAACGTATCTATTCATTTTTGAAACTCGAATTACGACAAACCTAAAAGCAAAGGATCCTATAATGGAAAAGTACCCGATTTTCTTATGGACAATATTCAAGTGACATAACATGGTGTAAAATTATCGCGGATAGCGAATATGTTTAAATATCTCATCAATTGATGCCGAATAAATGCAGGCATGCATGCACAAAATATTTAATTAATTTTGTATGATAAATAATTATTAGAAAATTCGTATATACATATTAATTAAAATAAATAATTTATATATTTAAAATAACATGAAAATATGCATGATGGCGCACTAAAATACAGAGAAAATTAAAACCCGTTACTGAAAATGTCTATAACATAGTACTTTTCAATACCGTAGTTCTTAATGTTATTCACAAGCAGATGGAATTTTTCTCATCCTTAAACGGAAAGGAAGAATAGAATACAGATCGTTGTTATAAAAGTGCGAGAGGTAGCCACAATTTAAACCTAACCATTTTATACAAGCTGGTTTTCAAGGTGTAATTGATTTTACTTACCAATCCCTAAAACAGTCGTCAGTTCTCGCAACAGCTATGTATGAGGCCATGATAATAAAAAAATGCCCCATTAAAACGTTAAAAGCATGGCAAACCAATTACAGATTTACCAATATTTTTAAAACGAAGCACGCTGTCATGTTTTTAGAGGCCTCGAAGTCTGAGCGGGGATTGGCGAGCGTAGCTCGCAGGGGGTAGGCCCCCTAGTTTATATATAAAATTATTTATATATACAATTCTGTTCTGCATGTATATAAAAAGAGATTAATGGCTTCTTTATATTAAATAAATTGTATAAATATTGAAAAAATGCTTATTTATACGAAATTACGAATAGGTTGCCAGAAAATATGTTGCCAACTTTTCTTCTCGCCATAAGCCCTTTTCGGTACTTTTCGGTTAGCCGGGCGCCAGTGATACATGTACATATATAAATATATATGTATATACATACATATATATATATAAATTCATACATATATGTATGTGCAGATATATGTGTGTGTGTGTATATATGTATATATATCACTGGCGCCCGGCTAACCGAAAAGTACCCAATTTTCTATCTTAACTTTGTAACTGATTTGTAATATTTTAAAAATTGTCTATTTATTGTACTTTTGGGTCTAACACCTAATAACCACTCAAATTAACTTATCAAAAGATTTATTTTCATAATATATTTGTACACTTTAGTTAGCTAAAATGTTAAATGGAACTACTAAATTGGATAAATCAGTTACTTTTAATTTTATAAAGAAAGCACACTCACTTCTAACTAAATGTATCCAGATTTCATTCAATTTATTACAGTATTTATTTAAAAATCTTTGAAAGATGTGTTTTTTTTAAGCTGTTTATCGTCTGCTTCTTTATTATTTTATTTTTTTCCAAAGATCATTTGGCACTTTTCGTTTTGGAAGTACAAATGCATTCAAATATGCCGGAATATTTCCATTACAGGAGGATAGACATTCGTTGTTAGGGTTATTTTTTTTATCAGCACAGCAAGTTCGATACCATCATATTAATTTTAGCTTCACGAATTATGAAACGCATATCGAAACATTTAATGCAGACCACTTCTGTTGAAATGTAAGTAAAATTATCACAAGGTAATTTTCGTAGCTAAAATTTCTTCTTTTCATTATCAGTAGCGAATTTGAAGACTTAGATTAGAAACTAGGAGCACCACATTTTCTTCTCATTATTTTATAGCTATAATCTACACTTTCTTTAATAGTTATAATCAATAATTATCGATAGCGTTATAATCTAAATACACTGAAAAATATTAATTACTGTATAAAACAATATATAAAATCAAAATAATATCGTAAACAATCCTTACAAACGAACAAAGTACATGAAAAATTTTAAGTTAGTATGGATCACTGTTGTTGACATCAGCAGGTTGTGACGTCACTTCTAGCAGGCCCGGTTCAGAAAACACACAGCGTCATCTCGGAGGCCCCGGTTTGATTCATGAGTATTTGGGATTTTACTAGTTTGTGCAGCTATACTAGACTATGACATGTTTATTGTTGCAGTTAAAATTTTATACATTGTGTTTCCTAAAAGATTAAAATGAACTTTTTTTTCACCCTTTGGAGATACGCAGGCAGTGTAATTTTTAAAACTGTACAAAAAAGGTGGGACTTAAGATCATGCTGATGAAATAAGTCTACCATTATTATTATTATTATTTTTTTTTTTTACATTTGTAAATTTTTATACGGTCTCTGGGTCTTGTAAATAATATTTAGAAAAAATTCTCCATGCTCTAACATATACAGCAGGAAAATAACAAACTTGATAATTTTACGACAAAAACTACCGAGTTATGATACTATAAATTTTTAAAAAGTTCAGTACTCTCTGGCGCAAAAACAAAACTAAACATGATGGCTATATCCGGAAAGGTTTAAAATTTCATAAAATTCAAAGTGTAAAAACTTGATGAATTTCGATCATAGAAGAATGGCGATTTTATATCTGTATTTGTCAAAGCATGGAATTTTTGTGCTAAGAAAAAACTATAGGTTTCAGGGACCGTATAACATTTAAAAACTTTTGAAAAATAATGGTAGGTCTATTTTATTCTCATAATCTTAAATCCTACATTATTTTAAACACTTTTGCAATTTACCATGCCTACGTATCTCCAACAGGTAAAAAAGGTAAGTCTGTTTCAATCTTTTTGCGCTGTGTATGACCACTGGCCACCTCACTTAAAATTGTTATTCAATTTATATATTTTATATTTTATTACGATTATCATATTTTGTCATTATTTTATATAACATTATTTTAGAAAGTTCTTCTCTATATATTTTTTGATATTTTGATTTTCATATTGATGTCATCATTTTTAATACTTTCCAACCTAGTTGTAAAGTAGTATTTATGACTTTAGTTTGTCTGGCCGTCCGTCCGTGCTCTAACTCGCGTAAGTATATTCGGATTGCACTGAAATTTTTGTATGTTATTGTCGTTTACTATAGCATGATCCCAATTCAAAATGAAGTGTGTAGCACTTAGATTTTTTTTACAGGTATAGTCAAAAGTATTCCGTTAAATTACAGTCTATGGAAAAAAAGCCGTTTGAAGTGCAGTTTGATAATGCTACGCCATGTGAAACATGATGAAATTGATGTACAATTATGAAACGTACTAAAGCATGCTTAGAATGTGGGATGCACAGCATGTATTATTTATTTACAGAGTCACACAAAATAATTCTGCTGCACATTGTTCAACGGGGAAAAATCGTTTGCTACTGGTGTTTCACTATTTCAAACATAATGAAATTTAAATTCTAAGGTTTTACTATAAATTGCTCACTTAAAAGTATAGTGTGCATTGCGTTTACGTTCATTTACAGGGACACACAAAACATATGTGTTACGCTATATGTGCAATAGTGACTGACTATGTGTGATAAGTTAGTTTTCAACACTGGTTTACGTTTTAACGTTTTACTAAATTTTTGCATAGTACGTAAGTGTGTATAAATTCGGTTGATAATATACAGGGCTACACAAGGGAATTCGTAAGTATTACAGACTATGGGATTGAATTGCATAGGGTAGTTTTTAATTGTGTTGCACATTTTCCTGCTGAGCTATAGTTAGTAGATTTCTAGAAGTTTATGAAAAATAAATATATACAAAGTACCTTGTTCTACTCAAAGAACAAGGTACATTGTCGTTTATTGTTGGTAATTGCTGGAACTTGTTTTAAGTTGTCTTGAGCGTTTTTTACCTGAATTAAATTTTAGCTTAAAATGGGGGGTGTACAAAAGTCTTTAGATAATATACAGAGTTGTATAAAAGATTTCGAGTGCATTTCCATTGACTGGTGAAAAATGTGAATTTTCTAAATAAACTAAATTTTATCATGTTATGTAGTATATATGCAAATCTATGGATCACACACATGGCTGCACAAAATAATTCGATTATATTTTTGACTATGAAAGGTCATTGCAAAAACTGGACTTTTAAATGTGTTATATGTTTCCTTTACTGTTTACGTACATATCTTCTTTCACCTTCTTTAACGGTAATGTTTCCTTACAGTTTTCGGGATGTGTTGGAAAAAGTTTCATAATCTATGCTTGACGCATGGTTTTTCGTTCTTCTTTTCCATTCTTTAGTAATTCATGTAATGTTTTTAAAAAGGGTAATAATATGCTACTATTTACTAATTACATTTTTAAATGCGAATGTTAATTTAATTTTTATTATTATGTCATAACACTCTGATACTGGTTTATATTTCTTATTATATAAATGACTTACTTCCTTTCAATAGAACAATGGAAAATAGTGTCAAATATATGATTATTTAATTAAAAAAACTATTAATTAAAATACTCTAAAATTTCCATAACGCACGTATCGAATATCGTACAAATACTGTGCTCCTAAGATGTCATTTACTTAGAAGTACATAAAATATCTGAAATTCATTTTAATATTGGCTATTACGTTTGCAAACGAAAATTCCCTTTTTATCTAGTAATTAAAACAATTTTTGTTTTCAATTAATAACAATTTAATAAACCTGAATGAAGTCTAAAATAATATTAGATTACGACAGCAATCGAGCTGTTACTGAATTTTGCGGCATGCAGCTGAAAGTAATGAAAACATTTTCACATTTAGAAATGTATAACATTATTTGTTTAGTATGGATTTCGTGGAGAGAGCAGTCTAAAGATCTATTAAGGTTACAGTGATGATTTTCAGAAATTTACAATTATTTACTTACCATATTTATTCGAATCCAAGGCTAGCTTTGTTTCTCAAAAATTTAATCCATTTATTTGAGTGCGTCTTGAAATCGAGTACATCTGACAATATTGTAAAATCAGCTGCGTGTGTGTTGTTTTAGAAAGCTTACTTATAACACGAACTTACATCCATAGTAAGGATCTATGTGATTACTATAACTGAAGATGATGATAGTACCTTCGAGTATTCCAACAATGACATCACATTTAAAAGCGGTAGTGCAGATTTATGCAGTAAAATAACTTATGATACAGTCTCAGAGACATGCTGGGGGGGGGGGATGAATACTAATTTAGAGTAATGTGAACAATAAATAAAATTAGGCTTTGTGATATTTCGTAAATTTCATACACTTTTCTTTCTTTCAAGTATTTTTGCTCATTGTACATAAGTTTTAAAGAAACATTCAGTTTTTCTTGGCTAAAAATTCAGGTGCGTTTTAGATTCGATTAAATACTTTAATTATCTTATTTAGATTTAAATGGCATTCAAAAAATTATAATAAACAAATACCGAAAAAAATTACTCTGCAATACATGATCAAACAAAACTGTAGGTAATCATTTGGAACAACAACAAGAAAAAAAAATGCGAAAAATTTTTTAGATTCGACTAATGTTTCACCTTTTTTTTTTCTAAAATGACATGGAATTTTAAAGTTAAATTTTTTTTTAATCGCTAGTCGTTGTTTTGTCTGGCAGCGATTGCTATTCCAATGGAATGACACACATAATTCATTTTACATTAGTCTCCTAGTTACGCGATTTTCGATTTTACAACAAAGCATTGTTAACTGACACCACTGACATATTTCACTATATGACTCTATTCTGAAATTCGAGACTATTTTTTTAACCAATAATCAGTTCCATAAACCTTTCAAATTGCTAAAAATGCCAAAATATAATTAAAATACTGTTAAGCTATTTCAATACATTCTAAATATTATTAAATAACATCGAATTTTACCACAATAATAGTTTAAAAGTGGTTGTCAAAATTTTGGAGATATGGAGGAAATTCTAACAAACACCTGTGGATAGTCTAATTACTTTTTTCTATAAAAATGATTTGAAGATAATGAAGACGCAGATGTGATGCAGGTGATTTTATTACGTCGGATTCAAAATTTTTCTGCAAGAATGTCACAATGATTAAAAATGTATCAATGATTTTCATATTTCAAATTATTTTATGAAAAATAAATAAATAGATGTAAATGAAGGATATTCTCTTTAAATTCGCCTTATTTTTATTTATAACGTTTCGTTTATGGTTAACAGCTATTTATTTTATAATATCAGCTATTTACTTCATTTATAGTAATTTTAACTGCTGTAAATGAAAATTATATAGATTTAGCGTTCGTATATTTACATAATATATCTTACAATGCTCTCCCGATAATCCAAAGATTTCGATTTTCCAACGTAACCTATAAGGGTCGAATAATTGGCCATACATAGGACTGGATTATACTCTCTAAATATTTCATCTTACTCAGTTATAAACAAGAAGAAGCATAAAATCTTTAAAATTGTATAAAAGTATTTATTTAACAATTCGATTCTTGCACTTATACAATTATCATTGAATCGTTATGAAAATTTTATTTAAGTGGAAAATAGGTTTTTAAAATTGCAACAATGGAAAAAGATTGTAATGTCATATACCTTGTAAATTTTAAAGCACTTCCATTTTTACCCTCATGATCTAAATCTAAATTATTCAAGTGGAAAAAAATGAATAAAAATAAGTTTAAATGTTTAAAAAAATACCCTTCCAACATCCCCACCTCTTCTTTTAAATATGTTTCACAAATACTCTGTAACTGCAACGCCAGCATTTCCCCTAAGTATCTGGGCATGATATATACCTCATAACTTCCTTACATCTCATCGATATGAAGAGAATTTTATGTTCATTTCGTTATTTTGAGAAGTGTATTGAGAGTGGAAATTATTTTGCTAGTTTTTTTTTTCATACGTTTTAAAGTTGTTGGTAAGCAAAAAAAATGAGCAATGAAAAATACTTTTTTTTTTCTTTTTTATGCTTTGTTTTTTCTAATTTAAAAGATTTTCTTGAATACCTTAAAAGTTGCATTTATGAATGAAAATGCACACAGTTTTAATAAATGAATCCACAGAATATATCTAGAATCACCATTTCTACATCCCATAATCTACCGCCATAATCTACATCCAAAAGATTCAAAGGGGAAATATAATTTTTAAAAAAAGAAGAACTCTTGAAGAAAAATTAATTTTAAGAAAAATATCTTGAATTTCAAAAGCTTGTTTGTAATGCCTCACAATTACCCTGTGATTACAACACCAGCACTTCTTTTAAGAATATGAATTTAGGCTGGTAACTTATTATATCTCATTGGTACGATTAGAATATTTCGCCCAATCCGTTATTTTAAAATAGTTTATTGAAAGTATCAATTATTTTGCTAGTTTTTCTCAAACGTTTTAAAATTTCTTGATAGCAAAAAAATTAGCAAAGAGAAAGACATTTCTTCTCTTTTATGCTTTTTTTTTTTTCTATTTTAAATATTATCTTTGAATATATAAAAATTGTGAATATGCGTTAAAATGAATGCAGTTTAAATCGATGAAACCATAGGTTAAATCTAAAATTTCTACTTCCACAAAACCGTAAGGGTATTTCTTTTAATATAGGAAAACGCATATACACTAACGCTCCCATAACATACATTCAAAAGATTCAAATACAAAAGAAAAAAAAAAGCATGAATTGTCAAGAAAGAAAGTTTTAATCCTGAAAAATACACATGAAATTCTCATTTTTTTTATACCCGCACGCTGTCACACTGCATTTGTCACACGCTGAAGCATCTCACTCCTTTCCTAGGTCAAGGGTCTTAATCGCAGTAGGGCGCAACTCCTTCACCAATGAAAATGACACAATAAACACGAATTTTCATTCATAAAAGCCACTACAATCTCATTAAATGACTTTTTGATTCGCCAATTTATGTTTAAGGGCCTATGATCTTAAACGCAGTACAAAAGGAATGAAAAATTGCTGAAAATTATTTTGACACAACTGTATTGAAATGTAATAACTTTTTGAAAGAACAAATGAAGATGTTTTCTTTTAACTATGACATCATTTTTATAGACAAAAACACGCTACTAGAAAAGCACTATAACTTCAACCTAAAGTTCATTTCGTGTAAATTGAAATTGCATTTTTTTTTAATCATTTTAATCCGAAATGTTTGAAAAAAGTCGAATTATAATACATTTAGACATGATTTTAAATTACCATATTAAATTTGAAGTCTAGATACTCTGTAGTTTTTTCGTAGTGGCTGTCACAAAAATGTACTGATTGTTGCATTATCGAGAACTCTTTGTTAGTCCAAATAATTCTTCCTTTTATATAAAAAAAATACTTTATAGGAATTTAAACACCGTGTGAATGGTTAATCGCTTTGTTACATTGTTGCAAATGGCGATATTCAAATTGAATGGAAAGAAAACCTTGTGAGAAAGATTTGCACTGTGCATAATTTATCACTTTCACTGACCCAAGGTCTTATTCCTTCTAAGCGTTTTGCCCATATTTTTCCCTTTCCCAAACACAACTTAAATCGGCTCCAGACAAAAAATGTGTTAACAAAATTATATTTTAAGATACATGTAAAATAAAGAGATATGAAGTGTACTTTAGAAACAAACGGTGAAAGAAAATTCAAATTATTTTAAGTTTTACAAATATTTTTAAGAAAATGCAGGAAAGCCCTCAGACGCTCAGAGGGTTAACTGAAATTACATGCATTTAAAAATAAATTTGTAAATGTTCAAATAAATAACATCGTCTAACGATAAATAAATTCATGACGTTCAAATGAAATGTTTTGAAATATCTGCATGTGTAAATAATTTTTTTAAAGCTTTTCTATCACATTTTTTAATAATTTTGTTCCATATGTAAAATTGGTTTCTTCGACATTGAATTTGGAAATTTAGATGTGTTTGATAAAATATTTTCTAATTAACACATTCCTACACTGTGAAATAACAGTCTTTGCCCTTAAAATATCAGTATTATAATTTTTATTTCAGTGGAAAGGATTTCATACATGTGTTAGAATATAACGTATATATATTTCATAATCTGCTTGCTCTTTATATAACGATTCTAAAGCTCTACTTAAAATGCAAATTTTAGTAAAATTGTACGATTTTTGTTTGTTTTTTTTTTGTACCTTGTAGAAAACAATCGCTAAACATACAGAAATTGCTCTGGAATAGCGAAAGATTTTTATTTAGAAAATAAACATTTAAAATATTCTACATCCATAATGAAATAAAAATGAAAGAAGACTTTTAGCTCATTTTTTTAAAGGATTTTCCCAAATACATCTTCGCTACATACTAAATTGCATCTCAAAATCACTTTTATCACTTTCATATTTTATCTACAATGTATATATTGAAATGGATTACAATAATTAAAAATATATATATATTATAAATCTATATATCATTCCCACATCTATAAAAATGATTTATTTTTTTATTACTTTAATCTTTTATCTACAATGTATATATTTAAAGTGATGACAATAATTGCCAAAAAATACTAGCATAAATAGTATGTATACCATTCATGCACACCGATAAAAATGATTTATTTATTTATAAATAAACAATATTTTTTTTTTCACACCATAAGATTAAACTACTTTTAAACTTTTCATATGCAATTCACAAAAGTACTGGAAACCTACAATTGTTAGCAATGAAGAAAGAAAACAAAAAACTACTTAAATAACAAAACGACAATAGTAATAAATTACCGAAAATAAAAATAAACTATCGACGAAAGGCAGGAAATAAGGAAGTAAATAAAAGTTATAAAAATCGGGATAAAATCTACCCTTCTACCCCTTTCCATTAATTCAAGTCGCCCAAAGCATAAGAATGAGTTTTAATCCTTCTTTTGGAAGGCGAGATAAGGCAAGAAATATGGGAGCAATAAAAAAGTTACCGCACTCCTTACTAGAACATTGCATTGGTTGACGTTCTGTATGTGGCTCATGAGACTTGCCCTGCCTTTTGGGGGGTATTTCTATTACTTGAGAGGAAAAAATATCCCTTTTTTAGCGATCGCCAAAATGAATCAAAGTCCCCAAGGGAAAGCTCCGAAATTATAAACATTCTGAAGATTTTGTTGGATTTCTTTTGTTGTTTCCTTGTTCATTTTCATCGTTAAAGAAAAGTTCCGTGAAATTTTTCAGTACTTTATTTTTTTAAATGATCCTTATTTATTTAATATTTTTCTTTGATAAAATATACTTTGAAAAATTTTTTTTTGGTATTGATTTTCTTAAGGTTATCAAAATTATTAAATATCGTTTATATATATATATATATATTCCGGGTGTCCCAAAAACATTGAACTCGGCTTTTATCCATTAACCCTCTGACAGTCCAGCAAAAGGGCTAAATTGTGATGTTGTTTTCTCTGCATTTTATTTTAAATGGTAAAAAAAGGTGTTTATTCCAAAATTACCTAAAAAACTGAATTATATATATGAATGTAAACCTTGAATCTATCAATCATAATTCAATATATTAAAACTGCATTATATTTGTCGAATTATATAAATTTTAAAATTGCTTGTATTGCAGTGAAACCTGGAGCTTAGTGAACGTATTAACACGGGCTTGTCAGTCAGAGGGTTAAATATTGATCATAGACGTATATTATGAATTGCAAAGTTACGTAAAAATAGGTACAGGATTTTATGAAACCGATTAAAATTTCCCGGCCATTAAATTTGATAAATTGCTGAAATTTTGTACACGGGAAATTTCTTTGCACGTGTGCCGTATAAAAATTTAAATTTTGTTTTCCTTCAAATTTAATCCCCTCAAAATTTTAATAGATTTCATAAAATTCTATATATTTTATTTTATTTTATTTTTTATGTAACTTTGTGATTCGCAATATATATCTATGATCAATATTTAAGAAGTAAAGACCGAGGTTAATGTTTTGGGACACCCTTTTTATATATTTATATTTAAAAACTACGATACGATATTTTTTTAGTTGTATTATTTAAATTACATTAGAGCATTGATTATCCGAACCTGTCAGGACTGAGTCCAGTTCGGACACGCAAAAATTTGTATAACTTGACAGATGAAAATCCAAATGAAAGCAAACATCGCACTTATATTCGTATCGTTATAAGTATATATTTTACAATGATCACCAAAATGTAATTTTTGTCACTTGGGAGAAACAGATTGTCAACATCCGGAAGATTTAGCTGTTTTCTTTTGCTGTTTCTTGTCCATTTTCTTCGTTAAAAAAGAGCTCTTAGTTATTTTTAGTGCTTGATTTAAATAATAAGCCATCTTTATTTGATAAATTATTTGAAAAAAAATAGTATTTTTATTTTTTTCAAGCTAATTAAAAATTAATAAACATGGCTCTCTTTAGGTGAATTACTCTGATTATACCTGGATATATTTTATACATTGCAACAAATTTATGTGACAGCCTTTTTTTTTTCAGGAACCCAAAAAAGTTGTTTTCGATAATAAAATAATGATACATATCATAAAAGTGATTAAAATAAACATAAAGGCTCAAACAACTTTTTAATAAACAGATAAGATAAAACTAGGCTGTGCCGCCAGGACCTGAGTGGCGCCCGGCGCGTCTTCGACCACCGAATCCATGTCCTGAGGGACTTTTAACGCGCAGGACCGGATTTGTCTCTGCGTATGCGCTTCGGAAGGACTAGAGGACCGCCAACTGCGGACCCTCCAACCCATTACCCAAGTGAGCGACGACAGAGGTCGTTGCGGTGCGCGGAGGATCCTATAACTTAGAGGGACCTCCCCGCGGATAAGGTAACAGATAAGGTTAAACCAGGAGAGATGGAGCGGTCGGAGAGATTGCTCACAAACATGATGGGGGGGGAGGAGTAGAGTGAACGTGCCGCGACTGCACGTAGTTATACAGCAGCAGTAGTCTACTTCAAGTAGACAATCGGTAGTCTAATTAGGTCTACTTCAATGTGCACGTTGATTGTTTCGAGCGTCTAGTTTAAAGCATTGCTATTTTGTTTTGTTTCCCCAAAGTAAGTGCTTGAATTTTCATAACTATTCGTCATAATTTCTACAGAATGTCAATATTACAAAATATTTTAAACTTAAACAATGTCTCATAAACTACTAACCTAGACTAACTGTGCGAACAACATGGGTTCGTTTTATAAGATGCCATGTTTAAATAAAAGGCCGCGCAAGCTTTCTTACCGAAATTGGCGAGTTTGCGCATCTCTTACTTAGGAGAGATGGCGCATTGTTCCCACTAGTTTCCATGCAAGGAGAGATTACGCAGCTTATTGGTAAATTTGCATAAATTGCAAATTACATGTAAAACATAAGAATGATTCAATTTTGAAATAATTTTTGAAAAACACAGAATTATCGAAATTTAATCTGGCAATAAATTAATTTGCTAAAAAATACTGGGCAATGAGGATGGGTTCACTGAATGTCTGGAGCTGTACCAGGAGACAGCTTTGAGCACTGAGTGGATTCAATGTATTACTAGTGGCAGGTGGTTGCACGGAAACTGCACCATTTACAACAATAAGTACATCGAATGTGGAGGACGACAACTTCGGTCAGCAAACAAGAAACCTTTGAAACTCTGGAAATAAAAATGGACTAATTTTAAGTTAAACGTGTTAACAAGTAACTTAATGTTATTTTATAATCTTATCTGGGCTTGTTTTTTCTGATTCTTTAATTAAAATTTTCTAATTGTTCTTAATTTTCTTTTATTTTTCTGATTCTTTAATCATTAGGTTGAAATATTCACTCCAAATAAAATAATATTTATTCACAAAAACATTAGAACAATGTCATTTATGTGTAATTATTATTAATAACAAGTTAATTGTAGTTATTATTAATTACAATCTCTCCTAACAATCTCTATTGTTCCTAACAATCTCTATGGCTAATAATCTCTATTGCTCCTAACAATCTCTATGGCTAACAATCTCTATTGCTTGTCACTGAGTGAGGAACATAATTTTAACTTTGATTCAGCCACTATTATTAAGAAATGTAACACTACATTAGATTTAGACTTCTTTGAAGCAGTTCATATTCATAAATTTGGTAACTCCCTGGTCAATGATTTTTCAAGCGTGCCTTACATCTCAACTTTCTGGGTTGAGTTACTGTGCCATAGTGAATCGCTTCCGGCTTAATCTCATTGGTGGCTCGTGCGTGATGTGTTTTTCGGTGTGTTGTTGTTTTCATTTTGATTTCTCGATTCAATTTGATGTCTTTGGGGGGGGGATACAATAATGTTTAATTTTATTTTATTGACACTGAGGATGTGAGTCCAAGTTACTCACGAAACGTACGTCTGTCCATTGTAATATAGTTGGATGTTGTGTGTTAAACATTGGTGTTTTTAGTGTATATTTATCCACACAAGATTTTCTTCATATTCATAATCTCTTCTACCCATGTGCGCATTCACACCAACCCTGTAAGGACATATTGCGTAAAATAGTTTTTTGGGTTTTATTACAGCTGTCATATCAAGTTACAGCATAACAACAAAATAGCAAAGGAAATGCATAAAAACAAATAAAGGCAAAATTATTCATGGATAGTCATCACTTTCGTGCACACAAGCGGTAACATTTTCAAGATGTATAGAGAAAAATAAACTATCCCCCCCCCAAATAAAAAAATATATATATGTATCTATATATATATATATATATATATATATATATATATATATATATATATATATATATATATATATATATATATATATATATATATATATATATATAGAATTCACTAAATATCATATTTATTTATTTTATTTTATTTTATTTTATTTTATTTTTTTTGCGAAAAAAGTTTATTTTTCATTACTGATCTTGAGAATGTAACTGTTCGTGTGTAGAGAAATTAGTAGGTCTGTTTATTAAATGTTGTTTAAGCATTTATATTTACCATAATCACTTTTAACATACATATTTTTATTTTAATGCTAATAAGTGATTTTGTCTTATGTAAATGTGATTTTTCTTCGATTTCGACTGGATGTCATTAAAAAGTAGCAATACTAGCATTTCTGACTTGAAAAAACCGTCATATATCCTTTTACAAGCATTTCCAATATTTATAGTATCCTCCAAAATCGAAAACATGCCATTTAAAAAAATGCAAATTTTTATTTTTACTATTTTATTTTATTTTGAAACAGGAAAGTTTTCAATCTAAATTATTCGCCAATCTACTGAATACAGTAAATATAGGAAATGTTTAGACATATCTAGAATATTTTGCATAAAATGGAATCAATGAATTGAAATTTATTTGACAAAATCTACGTTGTGTTTTAAATCATTTTCTTTTTTTGTGAAAATTATGAAATTTTTTTTTTCTCATGCCACTAGAGCTGTTTTGGGTAGCTTTCATTACAAAAAGCTACTTATTGCAGCCGTTCGGAGAAAAGCAGTTCCAAAAAAGTTTGGTATATTTTCACCGATCATGACCCCCAGACCCCCAAACCACCCTCCGTTCCAATGTTGATTTATATATATCCATATATATATATATATATGACTTATGTCACGCTGTAACTCTCTTATTTATGAACCGATGCGAATGTGGCTGAGTATGTGTATAGAACATTCCAAGGTTTCGACCGAGTTCGTTGGCCAGCTTCATCCGCCATAATGTTTCAAAATGGCTACCAGTTAAAAAATTTTAATTTAAAAAAAATTCAAAATAATGCACAAAAAATTATAGATTGAAAAAATTGTTTATTTTAAATTTTAGAACGTATTACAAGGATTCTGGAATTTTTTTTTTTGGTTTTCGCTATATCTTAAAAAATGGCTGAGATATGGCAGTTTGAAGTTCTAAGGTGGCTGAGATTTTGAAACAATATGATACTTGTAATTCTGTAATTGTCGTATTTATGAACCGATATGAATGCGACTGATCATGTGTACAGAACATACTAAAGTCCCGACCGAGTTCGTTGACCAGCTTCATGCTCTATCTTGTTTAAAAAAAGCGGCATATTAAATTAAAAAATTAAAAAAAAAAAAATTATAAATTGAAAAAGTTTTTCCGTTAAGTATTAGATCGTGATATAAGGATTCCGGAACATATTTTGATTTGGTTTTATCTTTAAAAAATGGTTGAGATATGGCAGTTTGAAATTCTAGTGTGGCTGATATTTTGAAACAATCTCATGCTGAAATTTGCATTCAAATTAAGTTTTAACGAAAACTGGGATGCAATCTTCTATAATCGGGTTCCAAGCATTTTAGCTTCGGGTATTGGAGTAAAATGAGTTGATTTTTTAAAAACATGAACTATGAAAGCTATTTTTTCCTCCCGGTACAGGACGGAAAGACTTTTTCTATTAAAATCTTTATTCTGTTCTAAAACCTTTCTTCGTATTTTAAGCAACATGTGTATATACCATGAATGAATACTGACGTTTCAAATCTTATTTAAGCTTACTATAGCAAAAACATTCTAAACGAATTGGTTTAATGGACTTATTAACTAGTCTATCAAAAATATCATGTACACCATGTAAAAGCTACATTCGATTAACAATATCATATCCTATTATATTTTAAGACATTCTGTGCAGCGCTAATCTAACACACAACTTGACAAAGAATTATTTGAATAAAATTCCTGACATTCAAGACACGTTTACATAATCATTATTATATATAAATTTCAATGTAGAAAACTAGAGTATATACAAAAATTTGAATCTCAGATTAATTACATTCAAAATTTTTCATGGGAAGCATTCCGGAACTGCAACTTATTCAAGATTCATATTACTTAGATACTTTCTGAAAATTATCTGAAAAACGTTTTTGAGGGGTTTTGTTCCTTTTAAAATATCGATTTTTTTTAAATTTATTATCATAAAATAATTCATTAGCAGTATTTTAAAACAAACTGAATGCAAAAACTCACATTAGAACTGAAGTTATTGCAAAAATAAGATTTTGTATGGTATTTGTATGGATTTTGTATGGCAATTTTTGTGTATTGTATTTATGTTATGTATAAATATTAACCTCATCCGAGAAATTTATTTACAGAAAAACCACTCTTTCATTTCCTTTTGCAAAGGGGAAAGAAGGAACGACCTTGATAAAGAAAAAGAAATAGCTTCAACATTTCTTTCAACGCATAATGAATTGCAGAGTGATATTTATGACCACCCAACTTCAAATAAATGTTCAAAAGCTCTTCTAAATTGATAAACTGTTATTATATGAAATAGATTAAAGACATTAGAACAATAATTATAAACTTTATTATTCCAATTGCGTTCTTACGCTGAAACCCTGCATTGTGTATTTTCCACTGACGTATGTGTAATTTCCAATGATGTAATGATAAACTCTGATTTTTTTATTTTTGACTTTAACTTCTTCAGTCCTCTACCAAAATGTAACCGCCTAAACAGGAGCAGATGCTAGCTCCATTATAATGTGAAATAACCGCTATTAATGTTTAAATGTAAGCTGTGAAGTATATATAAAATTTCATATTCAATTATAGTATCTTAAATGGAACAACCAGTCTATTTACTGTGACTCATGTAATTAAATAATTAGTTTTTCAGTGTCATAGTGATGTTAATAACAACAGTGATGTGTTCTTTACGATTAATTTACTAACACCTTGGATTTAACCCCTGGATTACCTTTATCTGGATTAACTCGTCGAAGTGAGATGCACCTTCAGAAAAGGTAAGAGAATTTTATCTTCTTGTGACACCATCCGCGCTTGATCGACCTCCTCCTTCAATTTAAATTAAAGTTAGTTATAACTTTGAAACAGGTTTTTGAAAAGGTAAGTTTTCAGTCATTGTGCGCATCATATATTGAGAACGCATGTATTGATTGGTACGGATTTTGTATAGATAATTATCACTTGAGTGTATTGAAAATGATCTATTTTTTATGTATTTTCAGTGATAAAATTTTTAGTTAAAATTTTATTTATTCAAAAATGTAAAATTTTGTATTTTTTTCATATAATTTTTACGTGGTTAATGAAATAATTTTGATTTAGAGTAGATAATATTAAAAATATATATATTCTTCTTTACTGGAAAAAAATTGTCAGGCTTCACGTAGTGCGTGACGGAGTAAAAAAAAAGCTATTTTAATTACAACTAGTCAATATTTAATGAGTAGTAGTATAATAAAAAGCACAATCTCTTTACCATATAGTCTAAATAATAACATTTTTGAAGATGCACTAATTTAAAATTTGAATGTTTTTGTTGATTTTGATCGTGCTTAAAATGTAAAATATTTTTTTAAAGGTATAACCTTTTCCGCTAGAAATAGGACTCAAACAGCTTGAAAATATGACTTAATTTCAATGCTTGTTTATCATTGGTTTATACACGATATTTCATCATTAAACAGATACCTTTGTTAACAGAAAAAAATGATGAATGCCATGCCATGCATTTAAAGAACAAAAAGTTTCTTCTTAATGATATATAAAATAAAGTACAATTTATAAAATAATACAATAAAAGACAATAATGCAGTTATTGAAACATTTTAATAACTTGCATTCAGTTTTCGGTAAAAATGTCAAGTAGCGCAAAATTACTTTTTCAAGTGCACAATAAAAGGTTTCGATTCATTATTCCCGATTGTTCAAAAAGCATGTAACAAACATTTAAACGGTGTTTCCATTTAAATTTGAAAAATACATAACACAAATATTAATTCAGCTAACAGAATTCTTCATTTACCTTCATGCGTGTACTTAACTGAAAACATTATACTTGTAAAGAATGTTATTCTTTTCTTGAAACGGAAGAAGTACTTTAAACAAAATGAACTTTCTTATTAAAACTCTTTAAGGAGTTTCTCGAATAGGAAACATTCTAATTGTTTCTTTTGCGCTAATTTGAATTAATTTTACCAATTGAGATCACGATAATTTTAAATTAACTATAAAAGAACAATTTTTGATGTATATATTTTTTAGCAAATAAGACGTACGCTGAAGCTACAAGAGGCGGAGAATTTTATTATATTTGTTTAATAGAATGCAATTTTAAGGATTCCTTTTAGGCAGCGTGTTCCTTCCTCCTCTAATTGCATTTACAGGTAATGAGAAAACGTTGTCCATTGGAACAATTGCTGCCATTCGCACTTCATGTCGACTACTATTTTATGAATGCATCTATTATTTGCGGCGAGATATTGATTTGTACTCTTTAGTGTGATATTTTCACTTTTGGGGTTTCTTATTCAATAATAATTCATCAAATGTTTCTCTTTGTTACTAAATGATTTGAATGGTAAAGAGCGCGAATTTTTGTTTTCATTTGTTATTTTCGGGATAATAAATATGAATATTTTTAGTTCCATTTGTGTTTCATTTTTGCATATTTTTATATTTATTATTTGTTTGAATATGTAGGTAATATTTTATCCCCAGCAGCCGCAGTTTTCTATAGTAAATGTCAAAATGTATACAAAGATTCTTACTTTTAGGGTTTCTTTTGCAGTGACAATTTACCAAATATTTCACTTTGTCATTAGAGGACTTAAATAGCACCGAGCGCGAACTTTTGTTTTATTAAATATTTTCAGGGTAATAAATATGAAAGTTTTTATTTAAGTTGTATGCCTTTTATAAGAAAATATAAATAAGAAAAATAATTGTTTGTATATGCTGCATTTTGGTAGATTCACTTTTAGGGTTTCTTTTGTAGTGGCAATTTACCAAATATTTCACTTTGTCATTATAGGATTTAAATAGCACCGAGCGCGAACTTTTGTTTTATTAAATATTTTCAGGGTAATAAATATGAAAGTTTTTATTTAAATTGTATTCCTTTTATTTTTGAACATTTAATTATTTATTTGATTATGTAGGTAATTTTATCCATAACAATAGCAATTTGATATAGTACTTTTCAAAATGTATTTTAGCAAGAGGGAAATATAAAATATACACTCTAGCTACAAGATGCGAAGTATTTTACTGTATTCGGTTAATATATTGCAATTTTAAGTATTATTTTTAGACAACGCGTTCCTTCCTCCTCTAATTGCTTTTACAGGTATTGTGAAAACGTTGTCCATCCGAAAAATAGCTGCCATTCGCATTTCCTGTCGACTACTATTTTATGAATGCATCTATTATTTGAGGCTAGATATTGATTTGTACTTTTTAGTACCGTATTAAGCTGTATGTGGTATTTTCAATTTTGGTATTTCTTATGCAATAAGATTTCATCAAATGTTTCTCGTTATTATCATATGATTTACTTTCATTTTCCTTTAATCTTTTGCGTAATAAATATGAATATTTATAATATAATCTGTGTTCATTTTATTGTAGCATATTTATTTATTTATTTGACTCAGTAAATAAAATTTTATTCACAACAGTGGCGATTTTCTATAATGTGTTATTGGGTTGTTTGTCGTATTTTCACTTTCACGTTTTTTTATGAAGTAAAAATTCATCAAATGTTTCACTTTATCACTATATAAGCTAAATAGCCTAGAGTGGAACTTTTGTCTCTATTAATTATTGTAGGTGATAAATCTGGATATTTTTAAATGCATTGGTGTTCCTTTATTTAATATTATTTTTATTTATTTTTTTACTGTGTGTGTAATATTGTTTCCACAGCAGCAGTAATTTTCTATAGTAATTATATATAATTAAATATATACAAATAAATTCTTAAATAAGAAAATAAAAATAAGGAAAATAGGAGGTGGGGTGCTGTATATTCGTATTTATATTAACAACACTTTAAAGATTTATCCTAAAAGCAAAATCTGCATTTGTTGTTTTCCAAGAAATTTTAAAATATAAAAAATATATTTTTCAGCAATTTTAAATTTAAAAGTATATATATCCATATTGTGTATATTTACATCTAATACATATCTATACACACACACACACACACACACACACGCATATATATATATATATATATATATATATATATATATATATATAATACACAAACATATATATATATATATATATATATATATATATATATGGCATTTTGACTAAGATGAGACATTACGAGAAAGAATATTCCATGAGAAAATGGCAGTCCGTTAAAGATATATCATATTGCAGCCGATATTAACAATCATGGCGAAGTAGTGAGGAAATGAAAAGACACCAGAACAGTTTCTCCAGTACAGTCCAGCCAATTTCCAGGTAAATAGTTTATTTAGAATAAGAGAGATGCAGCACAATTCCCACAGGTATAAACTTATAGCCCCCGGCTTTCACGAAATAAGAAATTTTAGACGACATTTTATCACTCCATTGATTTAAAGATGTTTAATGGCTGAAATGAATATTCTACGACAGTAAAACACCAGATACATATTTGTTTACACTTTCAGATACGTCAAAAATCTCTATCTCTGACGGATGCGAGCTGGTTTTGTTCACTCCGCGGAGACATACAGAAAACTACGTCACGAGCGCACAAACCAATGAGTGAGAGGCGACCTATAGACCAGCAAATGAGGCTAGAGGGAGGAGCTAAGACAGTAAAGAATCCCTCACCTGAGCGCGTATCAATTTTGAAGTGAAAATCCCAAGCGCGCGAAAAATCAGAGCAATAAGAATAATAATAAAAAGAAAATGGCTTTTTAAAAATATTCGAAATGAGAAAACGTCTCGGAATTTTATAGATTGGGGAGCTGATAAAAGCTACGAATGAACTTAAAATTTTAGATTCAGATTTGGAATAAAATAATTATTAATATACGGATATCTTTTAAAAAGACATTAAATAGGAATAAATATTTTTAAGAATATAAGGAAATGATGACTGTGTCAGAAGCCAGATTAATTTAAAAGATTAATGCGCATAAAATGGAAGAATACGAAGGAAATATTTTTTTTATATAACATATATATATATATATATATATATATATATATATATATATATATATATATATATATATATATATATATATATATATATATATATATATATATATATATACATATATATCCATATTGTGGATATTTACATCTAACCATGTAAAGCTAATCATCTCAACACCGACAATATACTATATATATATTTTTATTTTTTATTATATTTAAATAAAAATCTTTCTAAACGACTCTAATGTTGGAGGAGGGGGAGGGGGAGGGGGCTGGGCATTGCCGTAAACCTTCAATTTTGTTGATTTTTTTTTTTTTTTTTTTTTTTTTTTGAAATGAAAATCTATTCAAAAATCTCAAACATCGCTGTCAGCGGAAGAAGACCTCCCATCAAAATTTAATTTATAATATGTAGATATACAGTTTACTCTCGATTATCCATGCGCAGATTACCCTATTTGCGGATTATCTGTGCTCATTCTGGACTCACAAAAAAAATATAAATAAAGAGAAACATTTTCACGCTTATCATGCATGTAAAATCAATGTTGATGTGAAGTAGAATCTTGTCCGGTTTAGCTGATAGTATTGTGAAGTGCGTAGAGGTCCAATCAAATGCTCTGGAACCTGTTTTACAGGGTGGGTTTGAAGAAGATGGCAGAGATCGGAATGTTGTTCCTACAATAGCTTTTCAGCTGTCCTCTCTCACTTTTGCACGTGTTCCTGTAGTTTTTGCGTCTTGTTTATCGTCAGTTAGCCGCGTGAATTTTTTTACTGGTAAAAATGATATGTGTGAAACGAAAACGAAACGTTTTAAATGTTAAACAAAAATTACGAAAACCGACAAAAACTTGATAATGTATTCAAGAACTCGATAATTAACAATCAGCTAGCAAATTAGCAAAGGATTATCAAATTGAAATAGAAACTGAACGTGATATAAAAAAGAACAAAGAAAAAATCATTACCTCCACGAGAGATTGTTATGAAAAATCTGCACTTTCGAAACGGAAATGTGGTATTAGATTGTTGTGTACTAGAGTGGTTTAATTAAAAAAGAGAAGAAGGTATACATATATCGGGTGCAGCGTGATCCGAATAAGCGGATGTGACTGTTGCAGAATCGTTTTGTGTGAAATTTTAAGAATTTATTGACTAAGACAATTTGATTCGCCATCAAATGTATAATGCCGATGAGACAGGATTGTATTGGAAATGTCTCCCAACAAAAACAGTTGCTTCACTGGAAGAAAAGTGAGCTCTAGGCCACGAATCGACGGGAAAGACCATTACCATCATGCGATGTGCAAATGCTTCAGGTGACCATAAAACGAAACTCGTAATGATCGGAATGGGTATGAAACCCCGCACGTTTAAGGGTACAGAACCAAAAAATTTACCGGTTCTTTATTTCAATCAAAAGGGGGCATGGACGACAAGAGCGATTTTCTCCGATGTGTCCATGAACATTTTTTTCCTGAAGTCAGGAAACACTTACAAGCCAGAGGCTTAACCCAAAAAACAGCATTGCTTTTAGACAATGCCCGTTCACATCCAATTGAAAGTTTCCTATCGTCTGATGACGGATTGATTACCGGTATATGTATCCCTCCAAATGCCACAGCAGCGATAAAGCCTATGGAACAAGGTGTACTTTCAGCAATGAAACGGCACAACAGATCTGAACTTTTGAAAAATTTGATTCATGAAGTTATAACAGTACCAAAATTTTGGAAGCAATATTCGTTACTAGATGCAGTATTTGGAATATCAGCCGCATGATCAAAGAAAAAATCGTCTACGTTATCAGGATCGTGGAGAAAGATCATACCGCTTGATGAACAATCTTCTTCAGATATTCAAGAGGAAGATGTAAACAGTATTCTCCAACAAGCAAAAGAATTTGAAGGTTTTGAAAATCTTGATGAAGAAAATTTAGAATATTGGTTTCAAAGGGATGCATGTGAGCCTGGCTTCCAGTATTTGATAAATGAAGACATCGTTACTAACTGTGTTGTTAAATCTAATAGTGATAATAGTACTGATGCAGAAGATGTACTAAATGAGGGAAATACAAATTCTCATTTTGCTGCTCTACAACCTGTGGAATCTTTGTAACGTTATATGGGACAAAGAGGATTTGATTAGGGTGACATTACTGCGGCTAGTAGAACATGTATCGATATACGACAAGAGATGAAGAACCAGCAGAATCAAAGACGCATTACAGACTTTTTTAGCAGTAAATGCTAAAAGGAAAACTCATAGTTTGATGTTATACAACATGCAAATGTAAGTATTTCTTTTTTGTACTTTTCTACTGATATTGATTTTGTGTTGAACAAGAAAGAAGTTTTTGAATTATCCGTGTTTTTATTTTGTCCGTGCGACCCCTTCCGGTGATTAACCCGGATAACCGGGAGTGAACTGCATTACATTTCTACTCACCCTCAAAATATTATGTAATTATCTAACCCACCAAAAGTTTTTTTTTGTCCAAACGTCTTGAATTGTTTTTGAACTACAAATATAATGCTTTAGAAATCTGTGTATAATTTTCCTTCTACGATATTGATATTTAGTTGAATTTAGTTATAAAATGCAGTGTTTTTCTTCTAACCCTTTTTTCCCACACATTAAAATTCTACAGGATTTTTTTTTTCAAACTGGTTATTTTACCCCTCAATCTCATTATATCATATCCAAATTGTTTCTGGAACAAGACCTAAAAGTTCGTTTAAGGTAATAAAATCATAGAACAATAGCCCATAAATAAGATTACGTAACAATTGTAAATAAGAATGCGAAATGTTTACACTGTGGGAAAATATTTAATTTTCAAACTAATTATTTCCCCCTTAATTCTCAAAATTTCTCAACCTAATTTATACCCGATCATTATCTATAAGGTTAGTATATCGTATAAAAATCTCAGAGCTATTGTATAAAATTAAATGTATTTTTTAAACCAAAATGTGCTTAATGTTAATCCAACAGAAAAATGCGCGGATAAAACAAAATTCGATAAAAGAGACTTTCAGGAGTGAAGTCATTTTAAATGTTTAGTAGTCGTAGTTTTTGCAAACAGATTGCAGCGATGGAACCAGAAATCAATATACATATGGTTTGGTATTTTATTCTTGCATATTTTGATTTTCGGAGCATAATTTTGAAGTATGCCGATAAAAGAGAGAGAGGTCGTGGGAAATTTAAATGGTAAAAAGATAATCATATATTCTAATACGAGCAAATCTTGTGTGTGGTTATATATATATATATATATATATATATATGCAAATTTTATCTTAAATACGGCTCTAACGATTTTGACGAAATTTTGTATCCTACCGTTTTGAGGCATCACAAAACCATTGGGCTAGGTCACGTGTTCCAGAAAATTCAATTAGTGGGTCATTTTGGGTCATGGTCAAGCTAATTGTGTCTAAAAAACGGTTCAAACGATTTTGACTAAATTTTGTATAATACCATTTTCGGACACGAGAAGACTATTGGGCTGGGTCACATGTTTGAGAACTTTCGATTAGTGGGTCATTTTTGGGTCAACCCGGGTCAAGTTAATTTTATCTAAAAAACGGCTCTAACGATTTTGATTAAATTTTATATCCTACGAGTTTCGGGCATGACAAAATCATTGGGCTAGGTCACATGTCCGAGAAAATTCAATTAGTGGGTCATTTTTGGGTCACTGCGGGTCAAACCAATTTTATCTAAAAAACGGCTCAGACTATTTACACTAAATTTTGCATCCTATGGTCTTTGGGCAGGAGGAGACTGTTGGGCTAGGTCACGTGTTCAAGAAAATTCAATTAGTGGGTCATTTTGGTTATGGGTCATTATGAGTCAAGCTATTTTATATTAAAAACGGCTCAGACTATTTGCACTAAATTTTGCATCCTATGGTTTTCGGGCACGAGAAGACTGTTGGGCTAGGTCTCATTTTCGAGAAAATTCAATTAGTGGGTCATTTTGGTCATGGGTCATTGTGGGTCAAGCTATTTTATCTTAAAAACGGCTTAGACTATTTAGACTAAATTTTGCCTCCTATGGTTTTGGGTCACGAGAAGACTGTTGGGCTAGGTCACATGTTTGAGAAAATTTGATTAGTGGGGCATTTTGGTCATGTGTCAGGATATTTGAACTCAAAGCTAATTTTGACCGAGCATAGCTCGGTCTTCCCTGCTCGTAGTATTTATCGCCTAAACTCTTCGAAATATTTATGAATTCAAAATAGAATGGTTTCGTAGATTGCGTAAAACAATCGCAAAAAATTGACAGTTATTGGTAAAAGAGATCATAAGGTGACATTTTCTTGTTTTTTCACGTAGTGTCGATTTGTATATATTTTTAAATATTTTTTATTGTCCGGACTCTATCTGCTATAAATATAACGATTAATATAGATGTAACGATAGCACAAAAGGATCTGCAGTCGCGAATTTTTCCGAAAACGTTAAAATCCATATTTTTGAAAACTAATTACACCGTCAAAGAAAAACATGTTTCAGCTTTAAGAGTATATGTTTTTAATAGGTATTTAAAATTTGGTATTTAAAATTGGTATTTAAAATTAGGTATTTAAAATAGGCATTTAAAATATGAATTTAAATTATTACTTTAAAGCATGAACTCTAGCACTTCCAAAATATTTATTAGTTTTATTAAGAAAATATCTTATTTCATGCTTAAATCTAACAATACGTAAAACTGACATGCATGAATTTATCCTTTATAATAAATCATACTTAAATATTTCCAAATTATCGCTGACTTTTCAAATACCAAAGAAAATTGGAATTCTTCTATGATTTTGCAGAAAGTGAATAACAGTTCACGCACGGTAATACAGTTTGGGGTTAATTGTGTTTCGTGGATAAATAGCAATTTGAATGGGGTTTACACAGTAAATGACGTATATCAGCCTATTAGGGTTAAGTTTTATTCACGTTTAAAGATATATGACGTTCAACCAATTTGAGTACTACTTAACAAAACTACTATCATTAACCCCTTCGCGACGAGCGTCTTTTACAGAATTTTTAATCTTTTACCACCGGTTTTTCAAAACAGAAATTTTCGCCTAATTGAATCGCAGAAATGCTAGGATTACATAAGGCAAATCCTACAATAAAAAATAATTGGTGGGAATAAACGAGGATTCTGAGCATCTTATGCGTCACGTATACGTGTCGCTCGTCCCCAAGGGGTTAAAAGTTTTGAGTATCACAAATTCCAAATATAAATATTTGTGTTCGTTGATTGCAGAGTTTATGTTACGGCGTGATATAAAATATTTATTTTGTTAAAAAAATTCTCCCGATATTTTTTAATTTAAAAAATGCTTGAGTCTGTGCACATGTAAACACCTTCTATAATTAGTAACAAATAAAAGTTGTCATTTTCTTTTAACTACGTATTTTTTCATACAAACTTTTTCGTGGGCAAAAACCCTAAAAAAAAAAAAAATCAGACAAAAGTTTTGAATTTTCTCGAATTTAGGGCGTAACGTTTGTCTTTGTTTCTACTTACACATATCTATTTAGGCAGAAAATTGACAAGATTAACAAAACCAAAGGGTATATATATATATATATATATATATATATAATACACGAATGTTTCACATTATATTGTTAGGTTCCAGAAAGGTTTTTGCTATCCCATTAAAAAAATTCTTATTTAATATCAAAATATTAAGCGGGGCATTTACGTGCCTATTTGAGTGCAGCTAAATTTATTAAAATACCCATTATTACCATAAAATATTTAGTAATTTTAATTTAATAAATTTATTTTTATAAATAACCTATCGAATTTTGAATACATTTAAAATTATTATAAGACAAGAAATTCAATTTTCAGTTATTGGCTTAAAAAGTATTACACAAATTAAGTATTCATTTCGCACATTGTTTACAAATTACAATTTCTTTTATCAGGAGAGTTAGTAAAATTATTAGAACATAATAGCCAAGCTTAAAATTCTCTAGGAAACAGCAACGCATTTATTTTCAAAATTCTTAAAGTGACACATTTTCTAAAAATAATAATATAAATAAATATGGCATAAAAATGACGTCAAACGATCACCTGCAAATCATAATAAGGATTTTAAAATATATCACAACATTATATACATTTACATTTCTAGTTACGAATAACATATTTAATGAAAAATTACACACCATTATTAAAACAAATTATTCATTTGCATTTACTGAAAATACATTTGAAGTTAATCTATGAAATCCACAATGCATTTAAAACTGTAATATTAAACAGAAAGTATAAATTTCAGTTTATACCTTCTTAATATTATTTTCTCTCCTCGTTTGTATATTGTGCTTTCTTTTATCAATTGAATTATTAAAATTATTAGAACACCATATTGGTAAAAATGGCACATTTTCTGAATGTAATCGCATTTTTAAGGTATCTTAAAACTAAGAGTCTACAAAAATACATTTTAATTCGATTTCTTTAATATCATACTAGGTAATTGAAAATGGACATAAAAAACCATTAAATGAATATTGTCACACAACATAGTAAGCGCTTACTAATATAAAAACATTATATATACAGGGTGTCTCAAAAGTCATTGTCACATTTTAAAATTCAATAAAAAATTAAGTAATTGGTGAAAATGCTTCTTATAATCGAACATTTACTTTAAAAAAATAAAATTTTAGTTCCAAAAGCCGCTAGAAGCGCAGTCTATGTAAAATGTTTAAAAAAAAAAACTTGTGATTGTTGAGTTGGGTTTGAGATGCCGATCAGAGAAGTTGTGTAAATCTCGGCTCTCGACCATTTTATTTAGTGTTGTGAGAAATTAAAAGATTACAGTCCGCTATTGAGTAATTTATTGAAATTGTGTGTTTTTCTTTCGTAGTGAAAAATATTATTAACTGAGTTATCGGAGAATCCATTGTATTGGTCTCCTCTCACCAGAGAATGAATAAATGGAATTTTTCGATGTTTATGTTTTTTGTAATCGTCTGCAGAAGATAAAATGATGTTTGGAATTCTATCGAGTAATTAGAATGAGTAAAACTGAAATTAAATCATCGTTTCGTTTTTATTGAAGTACAAAATATTGTGATTTAAAATTCCGATGAAGTTTTTCTTGATTCCAGAAGAAAAATAATTTCGATTAACCTGGAGAATTTCGTAATACGAAAGAATAAACTGTGAATGTGTTTACGCAGAGAACTGATATATTCTTTATTATTGAACTAATTTGAGAATAGAAAAAGTGGATTGCATCTTTTCAATGTGGAATTATCGGATTCGGAGATTTATTAATAAATAAAGGTACGTCAGTTTTATTTATTTATTGTGAATTGTATTTATAATACAATGTTTAAAGGTGCAAAAAAGGAAGATTATCAGCGAATTGCTGCTGAATTAGACATAGATATATCAGATTCCAAATTAACTATTTATGATTTAATAAATTTAATAAAGGAAAGTTCGAAGTATAAAGCAGATAATAAACTGGTTGAAGACATAGCAAACAGTTTTATTGAGGAAAGAAAAAATGAAGAATCAAAACTACTAGATCTTGAGAAATTAAAAATTGAACATGCAAAGTTAGAAATTGAGTTGGCTAAGGCCCGTGCAGAAACCGAAAATGATGATTTAAGTGATCTCGAGAAAAAAGATAATATAGAATCTTTAGACTCTCTGATTAAAAGTGTACGAACGTTAACGATTAAAATTCCATCTAAACCAGAAGGTTGGAGTTATTTTTTTTCATCGTTAGAAAGAGCCTTTATTTCTAAAAAATGTCCCAGAAAAATATAAATCGGAAATTCTACTAAATCTGTTAGGGGAAAGGGCAACAAACGTAATTACATACATTAAAGATGGGGAATTAGAAGATTATTCAAAAGTAAAGGCTATAGTACTTAGAGAATTTGAGCCAACCCCTCAGACTTGTTTAGAACATTTTAGGAAAGCACAACGTCATCCTAATGAAACATATGTACATTTTGCATCCCGATTAACAACGAGTTGGGATTATTATTTAAAATTGAGGAATGTGACAGATTTCGAAACTTTAAAACAGTTAATAGTTTCTGATAAGATTTGTCAAACGCTTGATAAAGATGTCATGTATTTTATAAATGTTAGACAATCAGAATCGTGCTTTTCTCCTATTGAATTATCTTGGGAAATTGATTTATATTATACGTCTAAGGGAAAACCCGTTGTTGACAATTCTAGAGCGAGTAATAAAAATACTTATTATCGAAATGTTTCTAAAGTTTTTCGAACTGACATTAAAAATTCTAAATGTATTTTGTCATGTAGTGAAAATCATCCTTTGCATAAATGTCCTGTTTATAAAAACATGTCAGTGGTTAATAGAGTTGAGCTTGTAAAATCCAAAAATCTTTGTTTTAACTGTCTTATGAATCATAAAGTGATTGATTGTAAATCTAAATTCTCTTGTATTATTTGCAAGAGAAGGCATCATGTGACTTTGCATTTCGCGCGTGAACAAAAAATAAATAAAGGTGAAAATCCAGAGATAATTTCACAGGAAATGAGTTCTGAAAACGAAGTTGGTAATAAATCTAATTTGGATGCTGCGGCTCCAGTTTTCCAGCCTTTCCAAGTTAATAACCAAAGCAATTTATTTTAAACGATATGTAATTTGTCTAACGAGTTAAAAGCTGTGTTACTTAGCACATTTGTTTGTTTAATAAAAGATGAATATGGTAATTTTCATGAAGCACGTGGTTTATTAGATGCCGGTGCAAACTCTAATTTTATGAGTAAAAGGTTAGTAGATAAACTAAATTTGAAAGGCGAAAAGACTAATATTTGTATTTCAGGAATAAATAATTTGTCCCTTAATGTTAGATCTAGAGTTAACACAACTATTTCGAATAGAGATAAAGATTTTTATTTAAAAGTAGATATTTTACTCGTTCCGAAAATTACGGAATTTACGCCTTCTAGACCGCTTGAGACATGTATTCCATCGTTAAATAACATCAAATTAGCTGATGAAAAGTTTAATGTGCCAGGCTCTATTGATTTGCTTTTGGGTGCAGAAAATGTCTATGAATTTTTAAGGCCAGGTCAAATTTACCCCCAAACATTAAATACTAGAATAGCGTTACAAAACAGTGTTTTCGGTTATATTGTTAGCGGAAGCCTTCCGGCTAAGGTTGAAAGTAATATACATTGTGGGTTGATAACAGATAATTTGGAGTTAGAAAAAGTAATTCGAGATTTTTGGGAAATAGAAAACATTGAGAGAGAGTCTGAAGTTTCTAGAAATAAGGAATCAGAAATTTGTGAAGAACATTTTCTGAAAAATTATTCCAGAACTGCAACAGGGCAATACATAGTAAAAATGCCATTTAAGGAAGACCCATATTGTCTTGGAGAATCAAAGAAAAAGGCAATGAAAGTTTTAAATTCATTATGAAATCGCTTAGTTAGAGAACCTAAATTTAATGATCTTTATAAAGTCTTTATGCAAGAATATTTAAGTATGGGTCATATGGAAGAGGTGATAGAATCTGAAGAACCAGATATCACTTATTACATACCGCATCATTGCGTGTTCCGTGCTGAATCAAGTAGCACACCATTAAGAGTTGTCTTTAACGCTAGCTCCTTAACTTCTACCGGAAAATCTCTAAATAGTTTGCAGTATAACGGAGGAACAATCCAAGATGAGTTATTTAATATAATGTTGGGATTTCGAAAGCACAAATTTGTTCTTGTAGCAGATATTAAAAAAATGTACCGTATGATATTGATACATCCGAGTCAAAGGGATTTACTGAGAATCTTGTTTAAACCTGAGGTACATGAACCAGTTAAGGTGTATAAATTATGTACGGTGAATTATGGCACAACGAGTGCCCCCTTTTTAGCAACAAGAACCCTTACCCAGCTAGCTAGAGATGAAGGAAAGGAATTTCCTTTAGCTGCAAATGCATTATTTCAAGACGTATATATGGATGATATTTTGACAGGTGCTGATGATCTAGACACAGCTAAAGAGATCCAACAACAACTGATATCTTTGTTAAAGAAGAGAAGCATGGATCTTCACAAATGGTCAGTAAATAATTCTTCTCTTTTGTGTAATAATTCAATATCTGAATATTCATTTTCCAATGAGACAAAAACTTTAGGAATATTGTGGAAGCCGCAACCAGACTGTTTCGGATTTAATTTAATTATAGAGCAAAGTGAAAGGTATACCAAACGCTCAGTATTATCGCAAATTGCTAGAATATTTGACCCGTTGGGTTTGATAGGTCCAATAATTACGAAGGCCAAGGTTTTCCTCCAAAAATTATGGTTGCTGAAAATAGATTGGTGTGATTATCTTCCAGTGAAAGAAAATATCGAATGGACTAATTTTCTTACTTCCTTAAAAACTGTAAATATGATCAATGTCCAAAGATTTGTATTTGTAGAACAATCTAATTGTGTGGAATTGCATGGTTTTTCAGATGCTTCTGAACTTGCTTATGGTGCGGTCGTTTATGTAAAATCTATTAATCCTTATGGTGATTCTGCTATCAAACTGCTCACTAGTAAATCTAGAGTGGCTCCTCTAAAGCATATTACTATCCCTCGCCTAGAACTTTTTGCCGCAGTCCTATTATCTAAGGTGATGCAAAAAGTGTTAAGTGCTCTAAAGCAAGAAGTTTCTAAAACTTGTTTTTGGACAGATAGTACTATTGTACTTGCATGGTTAAAAAAGGAGTCGAGTGATCTAAAGACCTTTGTCGCAAATAGGGTATCGATTATACAAAGTTTAACTTAGATTGATCAGTGGAATTATGTACCTTCTAAGCAAAATCCTGCAGATCTCATTTCTAGAGGCCTAGATCCCATCAAGATCCAGCAATGTGATTTATGGTGGTTCGGTCCATCATTCCTACAACAGCCTGAGATGGTGAAGTCTCCTGATATTATTTCTGTCGAAACCAGTGAGCTGTTTATCCGTGAATTGAAAGCACCATAAGTAACCAATTATGTACCTTAGTTAACACTGTTGAGCCTTTAGACATCATTAATAACAGTTCTTCATTCATAAAACTGCAAAGAGTAGTAGCATGGTGTAATAGATTCATCCATAACTGTAGAAATCCCTTGTATCCCAAAGGTGGAACTTTAACCAACAGTGAACTCTCTCAGTCCTTATTCTGTATTGTAAAGAACATCCAGAGGACTTCATTCGTGAAGGAAATGCAGTATTTAGAAAAGGGTACTGCAATCCCTAAACTGACAAACTTGTGCCCGTTTTTAGATGATAATGGTGTAATCCGAGTTGGTGGTAGACTGAGAAACAGCAACTTAACTGAGCATAAAAAATATCCAATGATTATTCCTTCAAACAATAATTTTACTTTTTATGCTATTAAATAATTTTCATAATTTGTATTTCCATGCAGGTGCTGACACAACTCTTTCTCTCATCCGAAACAAATTTTGGATCTTATCTGCTAGAAATATAGTTCGTAAAATCCTTTTCAATTGTATGACTTGCAAAAGGGTAAATTCTAAGAATTCAGAGCAACAAATGTCTGATTTGCCAGCTTCTAGAGTAACAATGGCCAGAGCATTTATGCGTACTGGATTGGACCACTGTGGTCCCTTTGAAGTAAAAAACTTCACAGGTAGAAATAAACAGGTAAAAAGGTATTTATTTGTGAAATTGTTTGTTTTACTACAAAAGCCAAGACAATATCATAAGAGTTGTCACCTTGAAGGATAAAAATGGTACATATAAAAGGCCAGTCACAAAAAATGTTGTTTTGCCATAGGTGAATGATGGTTTATTAACTACTTAAATTCATACATTTGTTTTATTAAACTATATATTTCCCTGCAGTGTATTGCATTCTTGTGTTTATATTTGTAAATTTAGTATTTTATTTAGTGTAGTATTTTTGAGAAGAAATTGTTTTTTTTTTTTTTAGATTGTATTTTTCATTTAGAGATTGTGTTTGAATTATATTGCATTTATATTATTGAATGTTAGCAACATTCAAGGCCCGGCGGTATGTTGCCGCTAGAAGCTCCGTCTATGTAAAATGTTTTTAAAAAAAACTTGTGATTGTTGAGTTGGGTTTGAGATGCCGATTAGAGAAGTTGTGTAAATCTCGGCTCTCGACCATTTTATTTAGTGTTGTGAGAAATTAAAAGATTACAGTCCACTATTGAGTAATTTATTGAAATTTTGTGTTTTTCTTTCGTAGTGATAAATATTATTAACTGAGTTATCGGCGAATCCAGCGTTATTTCTGCAAAGCTGGCAAAGAAGTAATGTACCTTTATAGATAACATTGGCGAAAGACGTAGCGCAGTTCTACATTCCAGAACTTAAAAATACTCGCCTTCATTAATTCGATTAGGCCCGTGAGACAAGTCAACAATTATTAGTTTGGCAATAATAAGAAACACGCCAAGATTTATGGGATGCCTCTCTAATATAATAGTAACATACGGACAAAAAAATCGATTGGTCTATCTGATTTTGAAAAAGAAACGCAACTTGCTGAGCTTTCTATTATCGTCAAACTAATGTCTATTGTCTTGCCTCAATCGTCTAATCGAACTCATGAAGATAAGTATTGTTACGTTCTGAAATGTGGATTGCCATAGTTTGTATAAAAACTGTCATTCCCCACTGTTATGTTTAAAGGCATTATACCTCTTCGACAGCTTTGCAGAAGCAACGCCATCTATGAGAAAAAAGTTTAACTATTTTTAATTGATTAGCCGCCACTGGCGACCAGTTTGGTCTCCCTTAAATGTATGTTAAACATTGCAACACGTTACATTTATTCATAATTTAATTTTCCCTTAATCCTTCGCCAAATCGGAAGATTCTAATAGACAAATCATGAAATTTTGCGATCATGGTAGCATTTCGCATATTTTTTGGGCACAAATGTCACATACGCACGTTGGCGCGATTCCCCCCCCCCCTCCCCCGCCAATTTGGCGAAAACTTTGTTATGGAAATTGTTGTTTATTTACTTTTATTTTTTATTTTAATTCTATAAATTATTTTTGATATGTATATCAATATTTATTTACAACAAACTATCATTTATTTATTTTTATTCTTTTTTTTAATTATGAGTATTTTTGTTAGCCAGGAGCAGATGATAATTCGCCAAATATCGTTCCCATCACCGTCATTCATACTACAATTAATTTAATTTTAAATTATAAACCTGTCACTCATTTCATTTAAAATACTTAACTTTAATCTAAAATGCTTATATTACATAAATTTAAAATACTTCACGCTTTTCATTTAAAAGAGAAAATAAATAAATAAATAAGAAATAATATCATAAATCAAAACATTTGATTTCAAAATCAAAGTATCATTTCTAATTTGTACACGCGATAAATAAAAGCTGTATTAGCGATTTTAAAAATGCTAAAAATCTGATTCATTAAATATTATTACATGAGTTCAATTTACGTCAAGAAAAGGTCCGAAAGTTGAGTTTTATAGCACATAATTATGGTAAACTTTGATTGTCTAACTGGTGCGAATTATTTTTTTGACGCGAGGCAGCGGTCCAAAAATTCATTCGCGGAGAACTTGCTTTGCGAATGATTACCTCCATGATTTAATATTTTAAATGTTCACGACGAATCAATCTTTTTTTTGTTTACTTTTATGAATAGAGAATTTGAACTGCGAATCTTTCGACTGAAGTTATTGCAGAATATATACATAATTGAACGCAAGTCATCTCTCAAATATTAATTTATTTTGAACGATCTTTCTTAAAATGTAACTTTTATGCAGTTTATTCGAAAAAATAATTTTGAATAAAAATGGCCGCTTGGCATATGAAAAAGCGATGCGGCATCCCGGAACTGTTGAGGACAGTCACATGACTTACAGTTTTATTATAGAGATGCAAATTTTCGATCATAAGATGCATTTTCGTCCAGACCGTACTCTGGTGCGCCAATTTGCTTAATTCTTCATTGAATTTTAAAATGTGTCAAGGACTTTTGGGATACCCTGCATATTTGTTTCTAGTTATGTGTAGCATATGTAATAAAAATACCTTGATACACTATTAAAAATCTGCAGTAAACTGTCCAGCCATTCCACCATTTTAAATATAGTGGTTAGTTGACCATATTATTAAGCGTATCTAACCATATAATGGACCACATACTTGACAGTATACTTCACCAAATTATTGTCAGAATAATATAATATTACGTTTATGTAAACTTTTGGCATTTATTGAAAAAATATGTAAGAATAATCTGTGAAATCTGTGAATAATAATGTGTGAAAAAAATAATAATCTGTCTAAGAGTAATCTGTGAAATGCATTTAAAATTGTAATAAGAAATAATAAATTTAACTTTCCGTTTATGTCTTCAACAATTATATAGGATTCATTTCATACACGGTTTGAAATTTACACTTTCTCCTTTAATTTCAATTAGGAAAATTATTAGAACTTGACATTCAAATTTAAAATGCGTCATTTTAAAACACGTTCCGTTCCAAAGATATATTTAATTGCAAAATGATTAAAGTTATACAATTTCTGAAAGTAATCGCTGGAAAGTTTCTGAAGATAATGATTAAAGTGACACATTTTCTGAAAATAATCGCTCCTAAATTTGTCAAGATAATTAAAATCGTAATTCTGGAAAATTAAATTTAAATTGAATTCCTTTATTATAATATTCGAGAACAGATAACTGGCGCCAATAATGGAATCGAATTAATATGAAAAAGCAATCACATTATATTGTACATCTTTATGTTTCTAATTATGTGACGGTCAATGCACAACAAGTGCAAACTTCCAACAGTAAAAACGAATTGTAATTTTCACATTACTTAATCGCAGCAAAACATGGCTAAAATAACTGTTCTATTTTACAGCTAGAAGTTTGCACGTGCTTCAGAATATGGCCCTGTAAAGTACAGCATATGGATAAAAAAATTCTCCAGCCATCTTAAAAAATAAAGTTAAGTTCTCATTTGTTGAAAATGTTTTTAAAATAATCTGTAAATCTATAATACGTTTAAAATTGTACTGGTGAATGGGATATACAAATTTCCGTTTATGTCTTCAACAATTATTCAAGATTCATTACCTACATGGTCTGTAATTTACACTTTCTCCAATCGTTTCAATTAGAAATGTTATTAAAACTTAAAACGCGTCTTTCTTAAAAAACGTTCCGAAGCAAAGAATATCCATTGAATTACAAAATGATTAAAGTGACACATTTTCTGAAAATAATCGCTCGTAAAGACGCCGTAAAATTAAAACTATGATTCTGGAAAACTAAATTTGAATTGAATTCCTTTAATATAATACTCGAGATCTGACAAATGGCACCAAAAATCTAATCTCCCTTCCTTCAGATATTTCGAATAAGACGCCGTCAGCCGCCGTAGATCGAAAATAAATGGCTCTTAATTTATGTTCAAGAGTGGTACGGTTCGCTTATTTCTTTAAAACGCAAATGCGAATGACTCATAATTTAAGCTTAAGTGGTTTGTATCGCTTGCAAAAGGTTTACGTCGTCCTTTAAGATGAATTACGATAATATTTCCATTTAAATCTGAAAGGCACTTAGATAGGAAGGTGGGGAGAAGGAGTTTAAGGATATTTCTCTAGGATTTTGCAAATGAATTGTTTTAAGCGTATTTAAACACAAAAGTTATTGTACAAATGTGTTCAAGAATGTTTTAAAATATTCCAACAGGAAACACTTTTCCTTTAATCGTGGGACTTATTTTGTTTTATGAAACACATTCTGCCCTCTAAATATGTGTTCATAAAGATTTTTACTTTTGTTAATTAAGGTGTTTGTGGAAATTATTTAAAAGGTCGCATTGTGAAATAATGTATTTAAATGTGAAATTTATAACATTTTCCGTGATCATATTTTATTAGTTGTTTTAAAGAATAAATGTGAAGTAAAGTTGAATTTACTGTGGTGTGAAATGTAGTTCTAATAGTGTTATTCTAATTGTGATTTAAATAAGCATATGTATTTCTTCTGATGTCAAACTACCTTTTTCAATGCACATACAATACGTACAAGGATGAAATAGGTATCATTAGAAATCTTTTGAATGTGCTTTTGAAATAGATACACGTTGTTGTTTAATTAAAATTTCAGTAAATAAAAAGCTAATGGAAAAACACACTAGCAAATATTCTCAAAGATTGCTGTACATAAGCTTCATTCGGATCCACTGGTATGTATATAAAGTAAGTAAACATGCAAGTTGCTGTGTACACTGTAAACAAAAACAAATGTTTCTTAATCTACGAATATATATATGAGAGGTGTTCAAATGAAAGTTATTCGAGATGTGTATCGAGGTGTGTTCGAGGTGTGTAAAGGAAAGATGTGATATTCGCAATGCGACAGATCTGGACTGTAAGGAGGGTGTTCCAGGACTTCCCACATTTTATGGGCCAGTTCCTCGTCACACACCTTGACTACAGAGCCAGAATTCTGCGATGAATATCCACCGACTTACACCATTCCAGTATTAAAAACGTAATTACCGCTCGCTGATCCGTTTTGGACGCAGTTGCATACAAACCAGCCATTTTTAACTGAATGCTACGTCTTTACGAATGAAATTATTACAAATCTGGCTGCGCATGGACACGCGTGGTACATACACCGTCACTATCGCGTTTGTTTCACGAAAATACATTGAAAACTGTTCGCATGCGACGCTTCGAATCACTTTCATTTGAACACGCCTTATAATATCACCTTAAACGAAAATATACTATATCCTCTTACGAACAACCCATGATTCCGAGAAGCGTTCTTTATCTTTAGTAACCTCAGAAATCAACAGATTTTTGAGATTTAAAGAAACATTTATAAAAATATAGTTGTTTTGCTGCCACTGATTTTTGAAAATGTTTCAGAGATCTTTTCACAGTTAAACAATTTTAGCAAATCGAAATATCCGTATTTAGGATGTTATTAATTCTCATTTACACATTTTCAGCTGCGTAACTGAATTTATCTATGCAAGAGTAACGAAACAATAATAATTTTAATGTTAACGTCAATGCTGTTAATTTATCATATTTGTTGATCATGAAAATGCTTACTAATGATTGTAGATGTATGTCTTCATACGTGCATCCACGTAGTTCAGCACAAATAATGGTTATTTTTTAGTCTGTAGAAAGCAACCTATCAGATCAACTGAAAAGAAACTGGATTTAGAACGTTCTTATGAAAAATGTATAGCGACCTATTAATATCCTGTATATAAATATAGCTCTTTAAAACTTTTCAAAGTTTCTTCTTCTATAGAGTAATAAAAACAAATCTATCATCAATGATGCGTTCTTTATGTATGTACAATCGAAAAAAAAAACTTATTGAACAAATCTTCTGAGAAAAAAACAAATTTAGTTATTCGATTGCACCTTATGTGTTCTTTTGAAGTATGTTAAAGAAATAATCTTAGGAGACGTCTTCTTACGTAAATTGTACCAAAATCTAAAATTTATAATTCGAAAACACATTTTTAACGGTATGGTTGCTTTTTTCGGTAAATTTTACCTTCGAATAACAAACATGAAGTCATTCCGTCTAATCGTTCAAGGAATTATGAAAGTTTAAAACTTAAAACTCCTATTAGTAAATTTATTTTTGTAAGTTTAAATTTGCATATTTGAAGCTTCAAAAATTGGATTTCTGTTTAAAAGTTCATGTCACCATTCATATTTTGTTCAAAAATTAATTTCGGAGATATGCATATTATAAAATTGATTTTCGAAAAAAATATATAAATTTTAACCTATATATTTTTTTAACAGAGATCTGTTTTAATTAGACTCAACTATGCGAATCCAACAATAGGTTAATTTTCATATTTCCAAAACAATAAGAATTGTAACTTATGATTTTTTTTATTTGAAGTGGTTTCTAGAAGCTTAAAACATGGAAATTCAAATATACATCTCATGAGTAGTTTTATTAGTAATTTTTGAGTTATTCTTGAAAAACTATAGTAATCTTTTTTGCAACGATTAAAAGGAATTTTAACAATACAGGTTCCAAAATTTAAATCTTCAGAATTCCTAAACTATTTGATCGAATGACCCAATTTTCCCTTTCGTATCTGAAGGTACTATGTACCGAAACAATAAAATATGTTGTCAAAATTGCGTGTTGAAAATATTAGATTTTTGTACAATTTCAGCTTATTTGTAAGACGACATAATGTCCAATCAAATACGATTTTTGTTTTATTCTGACACAATTTGGTCATTAAAATGTTTCTTCTCTGTTTTTTGGCCGACTGTACGTACATAAAACGCGCATCGTTGTAGTTTTTTACGCAAATTATTTTTGTTTCATTACGGAATATTTCAAACTTATTACCATGAAACATGCTTATGCAAAATAAGGAATTTTTTTTCTTACCCTATAAAAGTATTTACTGTTGTTCAAAGTTGTAAGAGCTATATTTTATAAACAGGATGTTAATAAAGTCTATATAAATTTTTAATAAATGAGATCTAATTTCAATTCTTTTGAGTTGATTTAATAGGTTGCTTTTGCAAGACAAACGAATAACCATTGTTTGTGCTAGAATACGTGGATGAACGTATGAACAGCTGATGAACGACTATGCCCACAATGTGTTCTCATTGTCCATAGCTTACAGAAAATCATAACACATAGTTTTCCGAGCTGCATAGTCTTCAACTTCAAACTTATGCACTATTAGAATGAGTTAGTGTAGGCATGATTTTTTAAATGATAATGTAGAGTTTTTCAAAATGTAGAGGAGCTCACCCAGTGATTAGTATGCTGATCTGGGTTTTTTAGAAATTTCCTTGAGCGAGAACGATAATTCGGTCTATTTTGCTTTAAAAAAGTCCACTTTGAATCCACCTTTCAAAGTCCACCTTCCTACAGCAGTTTGGCCAAACTTGGCCGATGCGTAGCCTGCCTTTCAAACAGTTGAATCTTTGGGAAGATGTCTTTGAGGTAAGCACAAATATTTCGCATACTATTTGCGCAACACATTCTATTATCCCGGATCTGACTGAAAGATATTAATCTTCAATGGTACCCGTTCATTTGAATTTCCTTTTCGAGTTTTATATAGCTTCTCTATTAGGAACGTGTGTTCTGAATTTGTTTGTGAAGCCATACTGAAACTGTTCATGAGTTAATCCATATAGGCGTGCACTTACACAACGGCTATTCTTTCCTCTTTTGGAAGCAATAAAGATTTAGAGACCATTTAAATTTTAGATTTGGATTTAGATTTAGAACCTATACCTCAAACATGTAGAGAGAAATTTGAATACACTCAGTATTAAAGATTATGTTTCTTAAAAATTTGCTAAACTGGATATAAGTTCAGTTTCTCTCTTTCAATACCTTTTCATTCCCTCTCAGGTAGAACTTAATTCATTCTTTCAACTAAAGTATCAGCTGTTGCAAATTTACTTGGATATTCTCAGATTCACAAAAAATTGCAGCTGGCGGATACTCATTATCAAGTTTAAGCAAATTATTCATGCTTTTTTTTTTCAAACATTCATATTTCTTCCATAGGATTAGTATTTTTAAAGTTTGTTTTGCAGACAAGTATTAAAGGTGATTTTTTTCAGAAGATGTAGGTTAATCAATAGTAATATGCATTAAAGTCTCGTTGACTTCAAAATAAGATGTAAAAATTCAATAGATAGATAAAATAATATGAGAATATAAAGAATAAAAAGACACAGGATTAATTTTATTAATATACAGGGAGTTTAAAACAGAATCACCCCATTTGAAAAAAAATACTAAACATAGTTAAATAAGATTAGTTTTATATTTCACCACTAAAGTCTTTGTACAAACCAAATTAAAGGTGCTCAATATGTCCACATTTGGTTGCATGGCATATATACGGTACTAAAGTTTGTTCCACAATTTTGAGAGTATGTCTACATCCACTGCTTCCACGGCTGCTATTATTCGTATCTTCAGATAGGCTAATGTAGCTGGAAGGGAAGGAACATAAACGTTGTATTTTATAAACCCCTACAAATCGCATACTGAGAGATCCAACGTTCATGGAGGCCATTTAAACACTGGAGTGGAATTGAAGGAAGAGCGTCAGCGCTACCTGTCGGTAACTGCATGAAACTCGAGATTTCCCTCTTTCTACCTATACATTATTAGATTAAAATGGATTAAAAGCTGAATAGTTATGATTTTTTTTTAATTGGATGATTCTTTTCGAATTCGTTCATTCTAGAAAATCACTCACATGCAAAGATAATGTCCGTAAATTTGTACAATCACAGAAGATATTTGTTTCTTGTTTTAAATGGGATAATTAAAATTTTTAGCCGTGGAGTTCTTTGTTTACACGAATTAACGGCAAAAAATCAATAAGGTTAATAAGCTTATACATACTACACATACAATGAAGTAATCATTCGCAAATGTGTGTGAAATAGCTTTTTATTCCTCTTTAGCATCTTCAGTACAAATAACTTCAGAAATATTGAAATATTGACAAATGAACTGTGAAATTCTCAATTACTTGTAAAGAAAATATTATCATACTCTTCGATAAAACTTAATATGCAAATTTGTATGTGCATTTAAAGAAAAAATAGCTATTGTATTACCGATATTCAAATAATCTTAGTTAATAATATATATATATATATATATATATATATATATCAATGTTAATTTGTTCCAAAACTCTTAATCAAACAAAAATATTTTTAGAGATAATAGCACGTATAATAACATATTTGTTTTAGAAATTGGAAACTATCTTAGCGTTCGAATGTTATTAGAAGAATTCACCATTTCACTTGAATATAACTTTCAATAATCGAGGAAACATATAAAATAAACAAAACTACATGTATTCTACTTTATGTTAACAGTGAAAAGTTGCAATACGCAAGGGAAGATTTCCAATAAACTAAAAAATGTATATGCATATTATTTCAATGCATATTGTTTAAATTACTGACATAAACTGTGTGAAACTTCCAAAACTGGTTGGTTGTTCTTTGTATAAAACTGAAAATTGTTATTGTTTGGAAAGAGGAATTACTGAATTTCTATCATTTTCGTTGTTTTGACAAATAAAGAACTTTAAATTTAGAATTGTTCTACTTATTTAAAATGAATGTATTTCTAATGAGAATGAAGCTACAATTTACAATTTTTATTTTCTAATTCTTAGAGCATATTAAAACTAAGAGGTAAAATGTAACCGTAAAATTTTAATTAGGAAGTAATACAATTTGGATCCAATAATTCAGATAAATCTTTAATTTTATTTTTAAAAGCTATTCAGAGGTGTTCAAAGTGACAAAAATATATTTGTTTAATCACTTATGTCGAAATTGGATTCTTTAGGAGCATTTTAAAAGTAACCCCATGCAAAATAAAAATTAAATTAAATAATAAACGCTTTAGAAAGAATTTATGACCAAAACAATATGAGATATTTTTATATGATGGCGGTGTAATTTGATCTTTGAATTATTATTAACAAATATTTCAATATGCCAGTTTATTTCAAATATGACGTCATAATTTTTCAAGCGTATTCTTTCATTAACAATATAATTCTTCTTGTTCATTTTTGTCTTCTAATTATGACGCCATTTTTGGCAGAAAACCTCTTCTCAACCCATATTTATATGTTTCATGAATAGTAAAAAAAAATATTTTACTTTTTCGCTTCAAATATGACGTCAAATTCCTCTGTTGTTTAATTCTTGAATATGTTTCTTGTATTTTCATTATTCGCGTGTAAATCTTTCAATTGGAATTTAATTGCTATGGAAAATCATTATTCCGGGTATTTTGAAGTTTTGGCAACTACAAAGAAAAATATCTAACTTTTCTAGAAAAATTACCCATTGATTCTGTATGAAAATAATGAAATTTTGAAATGTTAAAAAATATTTAAACAAAGTAAATTAAAAAGTACCAAAACGTATTCTGTGTTATAATCCAACTGTATGTAAAGATAAAAACGTGTTAAATCATCCGTTATAAAGATTACTTCAGACAATTATTTACACACAATTCAACACATTTATAATATTATTAGATTTAGGATAACAGTTAATATGAGTTATTTATCCTTTGTTGAAGTTTGTTGAACATACACAAAATTTCACTACAAGTCACACAAAGTCTTACTCTGTGTTTCTTTTATGTAAATGATGGATTTTTTTTTTCAGAAAAGAATGTTAAAATAAATACAGAAAGCTTTCTATATTTTTAAATTTATTGTATAAAATAAAGTACTTTTTATAAAAGTGTTCGTCACACAAAATTCTTAAATTTAGCAATAACAAAAATATTTCAAGGATTATGTATTTAAAAACAACCATATTCAGAGAAAATAGTTGATAGAAATGCAATTGCTATTCAATGAGGTGTTTCGCATAAATTATTCATTACTTACATTTTCTCGTAATTCATTTAAAAACATTATATTTTAAATCTTCAGAAGCATATACGTTCTTCAGTCTCGTTGTTATGAGTTTAAAATTGTCTTTAGAGAATAAAGAGAAGCTGTAAAAGTAAATGCAGCAAAAATCTTTACCTTCTTCATTTACCTATGAAAGATAATTTCATTTATGTCCTAGCTACTTTAGAACGTATGAAACGTTTAAGGTAAAGAAGAACTATTTACTTGCATTTTATAATTTTTTTCCGTATATTTTAATAAATATCTATTATATAATAGCGCAAATCGCCTAACTGTACGAAAGAGATAAGTTACATTCAAATATTCTGACATAACTTCCATTGAAATTACGCTGGCAGCCCAATATATCTTTACGTCGAAGTATGCACATGATACTCCTTCTTCAGTAAACGAACAAAAATTAGTTTGTGGCAGTAATGATTCGGAAAGCAAGATCTCGAGAAATAAATCACGCCTGTAAGCCAGTTTAGCATATTTTTGTTACGTGAAGTGCTATAGAAGTCAACATCCTTCACAATATTTTCTTGACGTAAATGAAATGTAAACAAATTCAACTCGTGTAACAATATTTAATGAATCAAATTTCAAAACAAATAATCAGTTAGTTTTTGAGAAAAAAAAGAGCTTAAAGTGTTTTGAAAACTCCTGAACAGAAAGTAGATAATTGTTATACAGATTTTTATTTACGTTACACCTTGAGAATTGACCCAGGAAGAAAAATAGTCCAAAGTGAGACATACTAACAGAAAATGTGGTTTAAAATGATTGACTCTATCATTAAATGGATTCCAAATGTTCTCCATTTCAACAAACCGTATTATCTAAAACTTAATAATAAGTCTGTAGCCCGATTATGCAAGATTAACCAGAAAGTTGAAGTAAAAACAAAAATACTTTCATTAAATGGATTCCAAATGTTCTTCATTTCACCAAACCCTATTATCTAAAACACAATAATAAATACGTAGCCTGATTATGCAAGATTAACCAGAAAGCTCAAGTAAGAACAAAAATACTTTCATTAAATGGATTCCGAATGTACTCCATTTCACCAAACCCTATTATCTAAAAACGGAAGTAAGTAAGAACAAAAATACGTTTTCAAATATTCCATAACCGTGTTCAAAAAGAAATTGGCGTCAAACATGAAAGATACTTAGCAAAATTATAGGTACTCATGTATTATCCGCGTCATTTCAGATTCGCTGCGACTACAAAGGCGCCTAAAATATCAATTACACAGTAACCATTTCTCTTTTTGTTTTATTTCTTGTAACTACATAGTTAATATTATGTAGTTTACATATTAATGGCAGTGACAGAAGTATACATATAATTATATAATTATTATAACATTGTACATATAATTATATAATATGATATAGCAACTATGTAGATATACTATATTATATTCATTCATGCAGTATATTTATTTTAAAGAATATTTATATTATATTCATTCAGGTGAGCATATCAATCCACTGGAAATAAAAAAACCATCGTTAATAACGTTCATTGCTAAAAGCTGTCAATTTGATATTATGTATTTAATAAATGTATACGAAATTACTGTTTTGAATTATTTTAGTTATCTTTTTTTTCATTTGTAGCGATGTTTTGTATTTATTAAAAGTACATTAAATTACCATTTTGAACATAATTGGAAATTGGAAACGATAACTACAGTGGGCAATTGACAACACTTTTTGGAGACCGATCTTCCAATACACACGGATAATACGTAAATACCACAATATAGTTTAGGTCTATAAATATTATTGAGCCAATATGAAAAAATATATATATTATAACATTTATGCTACGTGAAGTTCGCAGCAGTCTTAAAATGTTTAGTGAGTTAATATGAAACACATGTTATAACGCTTTTGCGACGTAAAGTTCACAGCAAACTGCAAATATTTTGTGAGACAATATGAAAAACTTATGTTATAACAATTATGCTATGTGAAATTCGGAGCAGTATATACAAAATGTTGAGTCAATAGAGCAGAATTAAAATGCTATAAAACTTATGCGACGTGAAATTCGCAAAAGCCAATTAATATTTTTGAGTCAATAAGGCAAAATTAAAATGTTATAATACTTATGTAACATAAACTTCACGCAGTCTTATTTTGGGAATCAATATGAAAAACTTCACATAAGTTATGACGTTTATTCAATGTGCAATTCGCTGCAGTTTAAAAATATTTTGATGCTACCTGAAATCCAGTTGCATACTTTACTCATTTTTATAAGAAATGAAAACTTCAAAGCATGTTTGCTACTAATTTTCACAGAATATGTATAACTGCAAAAAGAAATAATAATATAAAAATATATTTTATATTAATTATGGAATCATGAAAAAACAAAATAAGAAGAAATTGAGTCTATTTCAGACATTAAAATGATACGTTGTGAGAAATATTAAACATTATCTGTATACAAATTCCCTGACAAATTTCTAATACAATGATATTTGAGAGTTCTCCGGAGTTTTACTTTTTCATTTAAAGTGCAATTTAGTATCATTTCAAATTTAATTTTCTTTCTCATTACCCATGAATCACAAATAAATATAATTTTTACAACTGATAGATTAATATCAGTTCTATGTAACATAACTATTTCAATATTCTACAACTGACATTTTATTTTATTTTTTTATGTTTAATTTTGATAGGATATTTAAAATTATTTTTTGACTTGCATTCATTGCGCGCATAACTGCAGCAAATATACTGCTTCTAGAGTCTCAAATAAAATTAATAATGATGTAAAACTAATGTACCTTGACCGCATATTTAATTTTAATGCAATTCAAAACTTAATTTTTAAATTAAAATTAAAAGTATAAAAATTTGAAAAAACATAATTGTTTTGTTAAATTAAGGCTAATTTTAAATAACCAATGCAATGATAATTCTAAATATGAATTATAAGTTATTTTGAGTATCTCCCAAGTTTCATACAAATTGATTTATTAGATTTTTAGAAATGTTGCACGCAATGAATGCAAATTTAAAAAAACTTTGTTAAAAAATCAAATTTAAATATTAAAGAAAAGGGAAAATTATGAGTTGTAGAATTGATGCAGTTTATTAGATTTTGAGAAATGTTGCACGCAATGAATGCAAGTTAAAAAAAACTTTAAAAAAATCAAATTTAAATATTAAAGAAAAAGGGAAAATTATCAGTTGTAGAATATTCAAATAACTATGTCACATAGAGCAGATATTCAGTTGTCAGCGCTAAACATTTTATGCATTTGTGTTTTATATGGAATCAGAAATAAAATTAAATGCGACATGACGCTAAATTGCACCTTCGGAGGAAAAGTAAGATTCCAGAAATCCCTTAAATATCATACTTTAATCGAGATTATTTAAAAAAAAAAAATCTATATATTTTTAACAAAATTGTAATTTACTATTTATTTTGAATACGAAGCTAAAATTTAGAGATATCCGCTACTTTTACTAGTTGATTTTAATTCATAGAAAGCTCGATTTAATTATTTCCAGAAACTCCTTTTAATGAATAGTTAATCAATAGGCGATAAATGGAACTCCATGTCTACAATTAAAATTGATGTTTGCCGGAAACATCATTATATATTAGAATATATTTATCAAATGCTTCTAGAAAAATATCCATTTACACTGCGAAAAAAGAAAAGTGTTTCTTAACTTACGAAAATATTATATAATTATGAAATAAAATATGCAATATATTTTTTTTTCAAGTTACGCATGATTCCGAAAGGCGTTCTTCATCATTAGAAACCTCAGAATACAATATATTCTCGATATTCACTGAAACATTTATAAAAATCAAGTTTCTTTTGCTAACACGAATTTTCAGAAACGTTTTATATTTGTGTTTATACTCTATTAATCAGTTTGTTTAAACCGGAATATTGGTTTTTAGAATTAAATCCATTCTCAGTTACACATTTTCAGCTGCGTATATGAATTTATTCATCAAAAGTAGCAAAATTATATTCAATTTATGGAAATGTTAATGGTGTCAATTTACCCTGTTTGTCTGTAAAACATATTTCTTGATCATGAAAATGTGTACTTGAGAATTGATAGCATCCTAAAACCTATATTCAGCCTTGAGAAATCTGATTAATACTCTATAAAGACTACTTGGAAATGTTTCTGAATATCCGTGGCATCAAAAGAAAATTTGTTTTTATAAATGCTTCTTTAATTATAAAAAAATATATTGTTTTTTGAAGTTTTTAAACATAAAAGAGGGCTTTTTGTAATCATGAGTATCGCGGAAGAGGTTATTGTACATTTTAGTTCGTGGTTATATTATATTTTCCTAGATTAAGAAACATCTGTCTTTTTTATAGTGTACGCTGTTATCTTTGAAACACTTTACTGGCTATATAAATTAATTAGTTTGTTAAAAACCTGTAAAAAATATGTTATGTATAGTTTCTGTTAAAATACTTAGCATGTTACTAGTTTAATAAAAAGAGAAAGTAATTAAATAGTGAAGCTTTAACTAGTACTAAACTCTCACTTTGTATGAGAACGTATTGGTCCCTTAAGAGAAATTAACAGGAAAAAATAGCTATTTCAAACAGCAAGAACACTGTATTTTCTCCCATGCGAAATGTGTGTTTTTTGTTTTGTTGTTTTTTAAAAGACGTCGTAAAGTAATTCTACGTTTCTCACTTAACTTGCTCGTTATTAAACAAATGTTTCCCTAAAAAATCTGAAAAGGTTTGTTGAAAATTGAGATTTAGATTATTATTCTATTATTTCTTATATTACATTATATTAAAAGTAGGGATTAAATATTTTAAGAAAAAAATATTTACAAAAAAAATGATTTTGAGACTTTATTGTATCATGAAAAGAAATATTCTGTGGATAAACAGATGATTTAAAAATATTGCATATATTTTATCATAGTAAAAAATTTTGTTTGTGCAATCCATTTTATCAATATTCGAAAACAATTTGTCTCAATTGGAACAATTGAGATATATAAATATTTTGCTGTAAAATAAGTTTTTTTTTCTTTTAGTTATATACAAATGCTTAAATATTTACTTTGATAACTGTGTAAATAATCAAAGTATTATGCATATAATTGTTTTGTTAGTAAAATATTGTGAAGTCCGTAAATATCCACATTTCTGGTGGAATGGTTAAAAATGTGAAAAAATGACAAACGGGTGAAATTTGGTTTTATTTCGATAAATCGCTAAGCGGAACGTGACATTTCCAGCACCAGGTAAAGCAATGACTTTTAAAAGCATATTTTACAACAATGATATGTCGATCGATAATAGAAATTATTTCATTCGCATTTCAAACGAAAATCTAAATTAACAATTCTAATTTCTTTCTCATTATGTTCAGGTACAACTGTTAGAAAGACAGATGTTTCTTAATCTATCAAAATCTACCATAACCACGATCGAAAATATGCAATAACGCTTTCTAAGTTACTAATAGTTTAGAAAATCATTCTTCATCTTTAAAAACTTCAGAAACCAATATATGTTTGAGATTTACAGAATCACGAGCAGGGAAGACCGAGTTATGCTCGGTCAAAATTAAATTTGAGTTCAAATATCATGACCCATGACTAAAATGACCCACTAATTGAATTTTCTCGAACGTGACTTAGCCCAACAGTCTTTTCGTGCCCGAAAAACATAGGATGCAAAATTTAGTGTAAATTGAGCCGCTTTTTACATCTTCACCCACAATGACCCAGAAATGACCCACTGATCGAATTTTCTCGGACATGTGACCTAGCCCAATGATTTTATCGTGCTCGAAACTCGTAGGACACAAAATTTAATCAAAATCGTTAGAGCCTTTTTTAGATAAAATCAATTTGACCCACAATGACCCAGAAAGGACCCACTAATCGAATTTTCTCGAACATGTGACCTAGCCCAATGATTTTATCGTGCTCGAAACTCGTAGGACACAAAATTTAATCAAAATCGTTAGAGCCGTTTCTTAGATAAAATTAATTTGACCCGCGTTGACCCAAAAATGACCCACTAATCGAAAGTTCTAAAACATGTGACCCAGCCCAATAGTCTTCTCGTGCCCGAAAACCATAGGATGCAAAATCTAGTGTAAATTGAACCGCTTTTTAGATCTTGACCCACAATGACCCAGAAAGGACCCACTAATCGAATTTTCTCGAACATGTGACCTAGCCCAATGATTTTCGCGTGCCCGAAACTCGTAGGATACAAAATTTAAACAAAATCGTTAGAGCTGTTTTTTAGATAAAATTAATTTGACCCGCTTTGACCCAAAAATGACCCACTAATCGAAAGTTCTCGAACATGTGACCTAGCCCAATAGTCTTCACGTGCCCGAAAATAGTCTGATGCAAAATTTCGTCAAAATCGTTTGAACCGTTTTTTAGACACAATTAGTTTGACCATGACCCAAAATGAGCCAAAATGACCCACTAATTGAATTTTCTAGAACATGTGACCTAGCCCAACAGTCTTCTCGTGCCCGAAAACCACTGGATGCAAAATTTAGTGTAAATTGAGCCGCTTTTTAGATCTTGACCCACAATGACCCAGAAATAACCCACTAATCAAATTTTCTCGGACATGTGACCTAGCCCAATGATTTTATCGTGCTCGAAACTCGTAGGACACAAAATTTAATCAAAATCGTTAGAGCCGTTTTTTAGATAAATTAATTTGACCCGCGTTGACCCAAAAATGACCCACTAATCGAAAGTTCTCAAACATGTGACCCAGCCGAATAATCTTCTCGTGCCCGAAAATGGTCGGATACAAAATTTCGTCAAAATCGTTCGAACCGTTTTTTAATTACTATTAGCTAGACCATGACCCAAAATGACCCACTAATCGAATTTTCTCGAGCATGTAACCTAGCCCAATGTTTTTCTGGTGCCCCAAAACGGTAGGATACGAAATTTCGTCAAAATCGTTAGAGCCGTTTTTAAGATAAAATTTGCATATATATATATATATATATATATATATATATATATATATATATATATATATATATATATATATATAACCACACACAAGATTTGCTCATATTAGAATATATCATTTATGAAAATAAAGTATATTTTCCTGCTGCTAGTTTTCGGTCAGTGCCTAAAATAGAACAGTGTGGAAACCGGCTATTCCAGTAATGCTTTACAAAATGCTAAAAAATTGTAGCCGGAAAACGTGCAACCATGCAGTACGATAATACAGCGATCGCAGCGACATCTGCTAGCTCTTTTCAATGTAAACAGTGTATGGCAAAAGTTTAGTAAATATCATATCTCCTAATATGAAATAAATTTCCATCGAAATAATGAAAATTCGAATAAAAAATTGAAATATAACCTCAAAATATTATTCAAATTAAAAAATTAATTGCAGTTTGCTCACCGCAACCTTTCAATCTATATCTTTTTTTAAATTATAGTTAAATTCCAGTGCATAGTTTTCGTTCCTATATATTTCAAACAGTTAGAAGTTGATAATCAATCTTATTTATCTGGTGTATATATCAGAGTAAGGGTACATGAACTTAATATGGAGTAAATGGGCCAGTAATGAACACCTTTAAGGAATTTTTTTTTTTTATAATTTAAGTATTTAAACTACTTACCAAAACGTATACCAAAACGCCGAAACGTTTTCTCAATTTGATTCTTATACATTGTTTACACTGAAAAGACCTAGCAGATGCCGCTGCGATCAATCGCTTATCATTCAGCATCGTTGTACTTTTATCGGATTCAATTTTTTAGTACTATTTAGTACTATATTACTACTAGTAGCCGGTTTCCACACTATTTATTCTAGGCGCTGTAGTTTTCGAAAACATTTCCGAGTAGCTTTTATAGTGTATTAATCAGTATTCTCAACTTGGATTATAGGTTTTTAGGATACTACTCGTACTAATTCTGAACTAAGCACTTTCATCTTCGTAACTGAATTTATATACGCAAGGATATGAAATTCTCAAGTAAATATCTTCATGCTAAACAAGCATGTTTAACATCATTAACATAAACATTAATATTATTTTGTTACTCTTGCATATATAAATTTAATTATATAGATAAATGTTTAATATTGAATTAAAATAGATCCATCCTAAAACCGATATCCTGGTTTGAGAAAACTGATGAATACAGAATAAAAATACTCGAAAATATTTCCTAAAATCTGTGGCAGCAAAAGAAACTTTGTTTTTACAGATGATTTTTTACATCTCGAAAATACATTGGCTTCTGAGGTTTCAAATGGTAAAGAACGCTATTCTAAATCATGAGTAACTCGGAAAAGATTATTGCATACTTTTGTTCGTGGTTTTAGAACTTTTTTTTATTGTGCAGGAGAAATAGTATGTTGCGTTTTTTAAGTTCAGAAATATCTTAGATATGTTTTATATGCAAAGATATATGGAAGTTAAATTAAAATAGAAAGTTTTCTAGCGAACACTTTTATGTTTTCAAAAATATATAATTTAAAAACTGCATTATTTATGCTGTGACGTATGTTTAAAAATATGAAAGTAAAATATATTTCTCTAAACTCAGTCTTAGAAAGATTCGTAATGTAATATTTAATAAAAGTATATTTTTGAAACACATAAGATCAGCAAAGAAATATCTGCAGAAATTCATTTTCAGCAACTTATGAAATTTAAAACAGAATTTTTGAGACTTTATACTTTTTGTTCAACGGGATGCTTGCACGTAATCAGATTATATATTGACGATATAATAATGTTGCACAAAATGTATTTTTATACAAACATATTTTATAGTTAACCTGTAAAAAACTTATAAAGAGCATGCTACACATTTTATCACTTAATATGCGAAGCATGTTACTACTTTAATTTAAAAAAAAATTTATTTGTGAATAATTTAATGGTGAAGCTTTACTAGTAATAAACTCTTCTTTGTATGGGAATTTATTGGTCCCTTAAGAAAAATTAACAGAATGATATAGTTGTTTCAAAATACAAGAACACCAGATCAGATTTTCTCCCATGTGAAATGTATTTTTTGGAACACCGCCGCGCCGTAAAACAAACATGTATACGGCTCTCATTTAATCCGTTGGTTATATAATAAAAACATTCTTTTTTAAGATCTAATGAAAAATAGAATTTTAACATATTAGTTTCCAGCTTCTTCAATTTGGTGTATTACATTACATTTATTAATACCAAAAGGTTGCAAAAAATAATTAAACAAATTATAGAAAACAGATAACGGCAGCAACATAGTTACGGGAAATTTAGAAAATATGATCGTATAAAACAAATCTATAAATATGATCGTATTTCGATATGTAAGTAATTTAATATAAGGAAATAATATTTTAACGATAAGAAGATGAATGAATATTTACTTTTATGTTACAGAAGACGGTAATATATTGTAATTTTCATATTTTGTGTCCTTTGTATCATTTCTATAGGCCATTTTCTTTCAGTATGAATTAGTATGATGTACACACTGAAAACACAACAGTCTGAAATTCAGTTAAAAAAGTGTCTTAAATGAATGGGCATATTTTAAGTGAAAAAAAAGTGTCTTACTCTTTAAGACAACTTTTTGCATCTAAAGTTAAGACATTGGTCTTAAAACGCCGCCATTTTTAAAACACTTGATATGTCTTAAAAAGACGCCATTTTTAAGACATTTGAAATGTCTTAAAAAGCCGCCATTTTTTAAACAATTGAAACACCTGAAATGCTGTCATTTTTAAGGCACTCGAAACATCTTATATGATTTTTTTCTCTTATTTACACTGGATGATTGACAGCAGGCTAAAACTTAGACTTACAATCAAGCTACAAAACAAAATAAATGGTTGCCAATTATGGAAGACTATTACAACAGTCTGCATTATACTGTCATAATTTATTTTGTATTACAGCAAGCCATGTGCAAGATTCTCAAGTATATTTTTTAAATAATGTTAACCTTTTATATTAATTTTTAATTATGAGAACATTACCAAATAAGCAAATAATTTTTTTCAAAATTACAATTTTACAGGAATCTATTTTGATTCTTACATATCTGTAGTAGCACATTATTCTTTAGAAAGGATCCAATCTGCGAAGAGTATTCGTATCCTATCCTTCTAGGAATTAAAATTATTTTTAAAAAGTTACAATCTTTTTTAAGTACTTTCAAAAAACGTTTTTTCCTGATCAATATCCAAAACTAAGATATTTATCGGGATTTTTACACACACACACACACACACACACATAAAAAAAAAAAAAAAAAAAAAAAAAAAAAAAACAGTATTTTTGCAGTTAAAAATGCTGGCAATATGGGTGTCCCTTTGAATTAGAATGTTTTTCAAAATTACAATTACAGGAATCTATTTTGATTCTTACATATCTCTAGTAGCACATTATTCTTTAGAAAGGATCCAATCTGCGAAGAGTATTCGTATCCTATCCTTCTAGGAATTAAAATTATTTTTAAAAAGTTACAATATTTTTTAAGTACTTTCAAAAAACGTTTTTTCCTGATCAATATCCAAAACTAAGATATTTATCGGGATTTTTACACTAAAAAAAAAAACAACAAAAAAAACAGTATTTTTACAGTTAAAAATGCTGGCAATATGGGTGTCCCTTTGAATTAGAATTTTTTTCAAAATTACAATTTTACAGGCATCTATTTTGATTCTTACATATCTGTAGTACCATTCTGTATATTCTATTTTGAGTATATTCCGTAGCACATTATTCTTTAGAAAGTACCAAATCTGCGAAGGGTATTCATATCCTATCCTTCTAGGAATTAAAATTATTTTTAAAAAGTTACAATCTTTTTTAAGTGCTTTCAAAAAATGTTTTTTCCTGATCAATATCCAAAACTAAGATATTTATCGGGATTTTTACACTAAAACAACAACAACAATAACAAAAAAAAAAAACAATATTTTTACAGTTAAAAATGCTGGCAATATGGGTGTCCCTTTGAATTAGAATTTTTTTCAAAATTACAATTTTAAAGGAATCTATTTTGATTCTTACATATCTGTAGTAGCACATTATTCTTTAGAAAGGACCCAATCAATTTAATTTATTATACAGTATTTCCATACAGGACTTAGTATATCCGTTTATTTGTATTTGAAAATACCTACTAATTTAAATCATGAATATATATATTTTTTGTTTTCCAACCAGTTTAGTTATATTTTCTGCATCTATTTAAAGATTTTTGTTTATTGAATGTAATCACTAAGCTCCCCCCCTCCTCCTACAGATATAGAAAACTTTCTGGCATTTAAACTATCAAACATAAATAATTAATTAAAATATGAAACCATTTAAAATGGATCACAATTTGTGGATTACTAAAATAGGTGTAAAAATGAAAAGGTTCTCGAATATTAAAACCATTTTAAGATGTTAAAAACATTCGACCAGAACCTGGCCATCATCAAAGGGTGGAAATGAGAAAAAATTCTGTAACCTCCGAAATGTAAGCTGTTTAAATAGCCGAAGGCAAAACCCCATATGGAGAAGGGGGGAAAGGGGGATAGGCTAGTCTATTGAGAGAGGTGGCTTATTCCAACCCAAATGTACCATTCACACCAAGTAGATTATACCAGATTTTTGGTATATGGTATGATAACATATCATTACAGGATTTCTCACCACTTGTCAGGATTTCCACTGACTCCCTCAGTATACATGTAGTATAGTCGTTCATTTTCACCATAATCTTTAGTTTACTAAAATATACAGGGTGATTTTTTTTAAAGTTGTGAAAGTAAAACACTATAACGAAAGAACCACTGATCCAAATGACCGGAAATTTCACAAGTATGCTCCCAAAGCAATGGTCATTTTTTAGGCATGGTTAAAAAAACTTAAAATCTCACCGACAGATGGCGCTGTATATGCAGTAAAGTCGGGAGAGGAGCTTGTGCAAGACACACGCACAATTACTGCATTCTGTATATCAAAAACATACAGAATGCAGTAATTGGGAAAAGGAACTGCAAACACCTGCAGAAACAGAACGAAATAAAAATATGGAGTAAAACATTCGTACAGAACTGCGCAACTAACGCATACGATTTTCAGTGTGCTGTGCAATGTTTTCAGCTACGAGTTGGAAACGTGAAACCGCATGTTCCACAACAGAGTGACGAGTATCCACTGTGCGGGTGTCTTGCACAAGCTCCTCTCCCGACTTTACTGCATATACAGCGCCATCTGTCGGTGAGATATTAAGTTTTTTTTTAACCATGCCTAAAAAATACCCATTGCTTTGGGAGCATACTGGTGAAATTTCCGGTCATTTGGATCAGTGGTTCTTTCGTTATAGGGTTTTACTTTCACAACTTTAAAAAAAATCACCCTGTATATTAATTTCTGTTTTTAAATTTAGCCGAGAAAGTGCAGTAGATGGTTTTCCTTTTGCTATATCTGACTTATGCGGTCTTGTAATTTCCAAGTTGTCATACTATGTGTATATAAATAAAAATATGTATATGTATGTCACGTATATGTAAATACTTCATTTTTATTTTTACATTTAAATTGGATGATATAAATTCCTGCTTTTTCATGCATATCTATGGGGTAAATTTTTCTGTATACTAGATTTTGTAATTTTGTTGGACGCTTGGCAATTAATGTTATGTCATATTTCTTTAAAGCATACCGGATTCTTTCATAAAGTTGGGGAATATAATCTATACTACAAAACTTTGAAACTTGTGTTTTATTCTTCGCTATTATTTTTCTGTTATTAAATTCATAAATTACTTGGTTAATAAATTTAATTGAGTTCTTGGAGTTATTGATTTAATAAGTTTCATTGAGTTCACCCATTCTGAGTTGCAATTTTCTTAATCGTGGTTAATTCTGCGTTTATATAATTTTGTGAACATACGTTAAATGCCCTTCTGACATAAAAATTATATACTGCTTTCTTATAATTAAATGGTACTATACTGCTATTAGATATTGTATTATTGGATCGGCATGGTTTACTGTAAATATATAGAAGTCATTACATATATAGAACATATATTATATCAACAGAAGTCATTAAATATATAGAAATATTATTCTAAAATTGTAACAAAATTCACCTTTGTGTATCAATTAAAATATGAAACCATTTGACGGACCAAAAAAATTGACCCCATAGATATGCATGAAAAAGCAGGAATTTATATCATCCCATTTAAAGGTAAAAATAAAAATGAAGTATTTACATACATAGGTATAACAACTAGGAAATTACAAGACCGCATAAGGGGGGACTAGTCAGACATAGCAAAAGGAAATCCATCAACTGCACTTCCTCGGTTAAATTTAAAAAACAGAAATTGATATATATTTTAGTAAAGCAAAGATTATCGCAAAAAGGAACGACTATACTACATGTATACTGAGGGAGTCAGTGGAAATCCTGACAAGTGGTAGGAAATCCTGTAATGATATGTTATCATACAATATACCAAAAATCTGGTATAATGTACTTGCTACTTGGTCTGGTACTAATCTTCCGACGAATGTTTGTAACATCTTAAAAAGGTTTTAATGTTTTAGAACCTTTTTATTTTTATACCTATTTTAGTAATCCACAAATTGTGATCCATTTTAAATGGTTTCATATTTTAATTAATTATTTATGTTTGATAGTTTAAATACCAGAAAATTTTCTAGATCTGTAGGAGGGGGGAGGGAAGCTTAGTGATTACATTCAATAAACAAAAATCTTTAAATAGATGCAGAAAATATAACTAAACTTGTTGGAAAACAAAAAAACAAAAGACTTGAAAGCTATTTATCTTGTTGTGCATGTGGCTTGAAAACTAATCTCGTATCTTACAAATATATAATAGAAATTATGTGACGTTATTAAAACAAAGATATAAGAAAACATAAAGGTAAAATTCACTTTTATTTTTTTAAATATTTTCATTTATAATCCAAGGAGATGTTGTATTTATTATATTTGTGAATGCATTACGCCGTCATGTAATAACGCCGTCCGTATCTCCTATGGTCATCACTGCACCTGCTTGCCCTGACCTCCCTCCCTTCTCAATTGAGATGTGATCAACAACACTAACGTTATGTCATAATTTAAGACATTTTACCATATTAAGACACTGGCCACAGAAACCCTATTGGTTCATTTCTTCCACCAGTCGATTAAGACACACAAGTGTCTTAAATTAAGGTATATATTATGTCTAAGCTCTATATTAAGACATTTACGTGTCTTAAATGCTTTTTCAGTCTTTTTTTGTCTTACTTTAAGACTCCTTTATTTTAGTGCAAATACTTTTTAAAAAGATTGCTAATTTTTAATTATTTTAGAAACTGAATAACATGTGCAAAAAATAATTTATATTTGTATCAACCCCTTACCAGTCGTCCGAAGTTGGAACAATAATATTTTTTCGCAAGCGAGCAATATGCAATTTAATTTAAGCATTTTTTGATTATTTTATGTGAACACCGAGCTAAGTTCATTTTACTTTCGAATTGGCAATTAAATAATCGAACACAATTTTCAAGTTATTCTTATCTTACTTGGGAGGGTATGGGGGAGGTGAAATTTTGCTATACTGTTAAAAATTCAATGCTACTAACATCAGGCGTGTATATACTCCGTTTTACTTAATGAAGAAATTTAAAAATAAATTGTAATGTACTATGTAATATTAATTTTTTCTGATCTTTCATGTGGTTTTTATAAAATGGAAAACTTGTTATACTAATCAATTATTCTTACACTTTTCAACTGAAGCAAAGACACATTTTTTTTTCTTCTAAGGAGAAAGTATGTTTCTGTGTTCTTGATAAACATGAGTTTTCAGAATAAGTATTTTGCTTTCGTAAATTATATGTTTTATATCTGATATAGGGTAGATGTGCCAATAATGGACACCTTAAGGAATTTCTTTAAAAATTGTTTTTTAATTAATAGTTATATTTATTATATTCCAGTTTTTTCAATATTATATTAATCTATCAACAATACTTAACCTTTCTCATAGTCTCATTTACCAATAGGAATCAAAATTTAATTGTAAATAACATAAATATATCAAAACACCTAAAATGACAGTAATGGACACTTCCAGTAGTGGACACCCTCTGTTCCAGTAATGGACACCCCAAAAAAAGTAATAAATATAATTATTTTTATGCATACTAATGAAACAAAATAGTTATTTTCAAATAAATTTAAGAATTAGGATACCAGTAATTAATGAAATATGTGTGATAATCATTCACTGTTAGCAGCATCAATTATTGTAATTATCAGAAGATCGATATTTTAATTATTATAGATGGATAGTTTAAAATACTAAATATCAGACAATTACAGCTATCAAATTATTGAGACAGTGGGGGATTTAAAAGGTAATAATTAAAAAAAGTTTTGGAGAATTAGTGTAGAGTTTCGTCTCACTATTTTTAACAATTAAACTTCCAGAGAATACTTCATATATTACTGGAAATAATTAATATTACAAATATGAAAAAAATGACACTGTGGGTTGGATATTTTAAATACTAAATAAAATTACTTAAAAATAAAACTGCAGAACGGATGCTTGAGACCACTGATCTGCAGATTTAGTTGTTTCATGATTACTATAACTTTATATAATATTACCTTTTTTTTCTGTAAGAGATGAATATAAGCAAACATTTAAGACAGAAAATAGATTTTTAACACCTCCTGTAACTTAATTGTTTTTATTTAAATGGGGAGGGATTAAGCCCTATGAGCCCTTCTTTGACTGTGCCCTTAAACAATATTTTCTGCTTCCTAACTGGTTTCATTGCCCGATTATAAAATATGTAAAGCAGAGTTATATACATAAAAAAAAGAATAAAATATTGACATTTTATTAACCACATAAAATAACTTAAAAGAAGCTACCGTATTTACCTGCATATATGTCGATCTCGCGTTTAAGTCGACCCCCAACTTTCCCGATCAAGAAATTTGAATTTTTTAAAACCCCGCGTATAAGTCGACCCCCCAACTTTCCGATCAAGAAATTTGATTTTTTTTAATACATTATTCAAAATCACCTGGAAGAAAAGAAAGTACTAAATATACAATAATAAAGAAACTTTTTTTTGTACATTTATTCGAAATCAGCTGAAAAAAAGTACTAAATATACAGTAATGAAGATAATAATATAATAAATTTAATATACAAAGTTAAACTGATTCAGAAGGTCCGATTCAGTTTCGGACTCGCCAAACAATTCACAAAAATCCTTCGTCGTCATCGGCTCATCACGATACACGTTTTCAATCTCAGTATAGCTACATTCTTCCTCGTCATTATCACTTTCGAAAATGGCATCATCTTCTGTGCCGTCCAGTTTGTTGCTTATGCAGCATTTCTTGAACGATTTTATAATCATTTCGGAAGCACTTTCGAAAATGGCATCATCTTCTGTGCCGTCCAGTTTGTTGCTTATGCAGCATTTCTTGAACGATTTTATAATCATTTCGGAAGAAATTTGATTCCACGTATCTTTAACTCACTGGGCAATTAATGCAATGTCGTGCTTTCTAATATTACCACCCTTTGTAAATGTTTGACAACCGGATGAAATGCTCTCTGCCCAATATTTTTAAAAATTTGCTTTGAAGAGCTTATTGAGGAAAATGTCTAGGGGTTGAAAGAGGGATGTCAACCCTCCCGGGATTTCAGCTACAGTCGTTTTCAGTTTTTTCGACACTTAATTCACGTTTTGAGAAAAGTGGCCACAAAACGAGTCGTAAACTAAAAGGGAAGGTTTTTTGAAAACAGCTCCGGTCTTTTACCCCACACATTTTTAAGCCAGTCAACTGTTCTGTCAGCATCCATCCACCCCTTTTCATGGGCTAGAATCAGCACACCAGATAGAAATTTAACGTTTTTGGCAAAGTTTTTCTTTTAAAAATAATCAACTGATGAAGCTTACTACCGTCAGCCAAACAGGAAAGAACCCAAAATGCTTTTTCCCCCTTGCAGTTCACTGTTTTATTTTTTGGTAGGTCGAAACACATGGGTGTTCTGTAAATATTTCCCATTTGGCAAAGTTCAAAAGAATTCATTTTTCTTTGGTCGATGACGTATTTTTGAAATTTCATAATCTTTGCTTCCAGGTCAGATGGTAATTTTTGTGCCAGTTTAGTGCGCTGGCGTAAAGTCAAACCATGACGATTCATAAATCTAGTGCACCAGTGTTCTGATGCACGAAACGTGTTTTGAACACGATACTTTTCTTCTTTTGCAAGCTTCATTGCTCGTAAACGTATGACAGTTCTAGTGACAATAAAACCATTCTGCCGGCACTCTAAAACCCAATCATGCAATACATTTTCGAGTTCTGGAAAGGACGATTTTCCCTACCGCAAAGCCTTTTTTGATTTTGGGATGTTTTCTAACTTTACCTTATTTTTGCGCCAATCACCAATCATTTTTTCATGAACCCCAAACTGACGAGAAGCAGCACAGTTGTTAGACTCTACCGCAAAAGAAATAACTTTAAGTTTAATTCCAGCTGCGTATGAATTGCGTTTCTGTTTTCTAATAACTAAATCAGCCGTATCAGTAGAAACAAGGAGAAAAAGGGCAGTTAGATAATCGAAGAAATAATGAATAAGTGTACTATCAAGAACATGCAAAATATAACGCGGGTCACGTGTTTTTAGAGAGTCACATGTTTCTAGCCACTTGCGGAAGACTCAATTGCACATAGGTGTGATACATTCTCGGAATTATATCTACTAATCTCTCAGAGGGAGGGGGGGTAGTAGGCGTACATTCAACCCCCGCACCAAACAGCGCTGATAAGGAAAAGTAATTAATTCCTCTTTTTCTCTCCTGGTATGGAAATCGACAGTGAACGATGTCATTGTGTTATGGAATACGAAAAGAGAACAATTTCCTTTCAGAAGGGCATTTTTGACTTCTGGTTAAAAAAAAGGACCCTCACATAAGTCGACCCCCTCAACTTTAAAGACTTTTTTTGTCCAAAATTTCCCGTTTTATACGCGGGTAAATATGGTATTTATCAAAAGTTGTGGTGCTATTACCATTTGGTAAGTGTAATTTAAAAATTGAATCTGATTATTTATGTTTTCAGTTTAAGTCAAAATATTTTATGCCCTATAAACTATAAACATTACTGAAATTGCATTTTAGCAATGTCTACGTGTGGTGTCCATTACTAGATATGTAATTAAGCATCCCAGTGTGTAATGGACACCCCTCTTAAAACCTTAAAAATAAATGAAATCTTATAAATGGCTATTAGTGTATAAAATTCAAAGTTTTATGTTACTACCAAAACAAAAAGCTTCAAAATTTGCAAGAAAATAAAGAATATGTAAATTTATTAAATGAAGCCAAGCTCCTCTTATCATGTTCATTAAGATTTTCACTGAAAAACATTGGAACTTCGAAACATTATTTTCTTCTTCCAGATTGGTTTGATTAAAAGTGTCAACAATAACCCCGATTATAAAACATGCAAGGGGGAGCTATGAAAAAAATAATAAAATATAAATTTTTATTGGTTATTTTGTTTTAAACCAAAAACATTGAAAGGTGTCCATTACTGGATGGATATCCATTACTGGCACATCTACCCTAGTTTCATAAATAATTATACACAATTAATTATTAAATGATTGCATAATCTGTTACAAAAAATATAAAATAGCTATGATATGCGGTTAAATATAAACATTAATTTATTTTTAGACTGTCCTGAATTTACTATCAACAGCATAAGAATTTTTTTATAATCTTTGTTGTAGGGGAGATTTGTGTCCAGTAAGAGAGATGGGCATAAGTTACTCAAAACCCTTAACAAATCCACAACACACCGGCACAATTCACTTATTTTCAGAATCAATTAAAGGTTCATATAAATAGAAATTACTAAGAAGTGATCGTAAGACTGACCTAGGACTCGTTCGAAATAGAATAATTAAATCCAAATTAATTATAAACATTATAGCTTAATCTAATCCTTAAAAAAAATAAAATACTGCATTGTGTGATTTTTCGAAGTAAGGTAAATCTCTATGGTCAAAAGCTTTAGCACTCTGTTTTATTCACTAATTAGATGCAATAATTGGCTGCAAATCAAAATTACATTAAAACTAAATGAGACATTAGCTACTTGAATAGTAAAGAAAGAAGCATAAGGTAATTTAAATTTAAACGTTTATTACAAGATACATTAAAATTTAGGTACAATTGCAAAAAGATAGCAGAGAAAAATATTTACAAAAGTTAAGAAAATTACAAATAATGTTTTGTAAATCATATTCTGATTCCTTGTTAATTTGTTTATATTTATTCATTATTTTACTCCTTTCTATAACATTTGAAATACTTAAGATACTCATTCTTAGTTTGTTATTAGTTAGATATATAAACTGAATATTTATTTTTTGGGTGACACTCAATTTAAATATTTAAAAATGCACAGCAATTAAAAGGTAAGGTCAAAGAGAAAAGGTCTAGAAATATTGACATTCCAGGTTTTGCTGCAATCTCTGTCATGCACTTTTAAGTCAAATCTGTTCATGAGTGAATTTTAAGTCTATTGCCCTTCAACGGCCATTAAGTTCATTTTGAGTGTCCTTAAAATTAGTGAATAGATAGACACAATCTTTTACTTGTTCCACGATTAGTTTTCGTGTTAATTAGATTGGTACGCTCTCCCGTTTTTTTTTACTATTCTTCCATCGGCGATTTCTTTCTTATACAGGGAGTACATCTATTTATTTTCATTTCTTCGTTCTTTCCGTCTTTGCTGTAATCACTAACTGTTGTTCTCTCTTCGATTCAGCTGCGTCTATTGCCTCTTCTTTCTCCGCACATACTGCCAAACTGCTAATATATTTTCTAATTCTTCTAGCTCAAGAAACTCAGGACTAAATTTCTGAAAGGAATCTTCCTGTCTTTAGTGAATATCAGGATGCGGCATCAAAACTTTGCCTCCAACAATCAGCAAACGAAATTTCTTCTGACATCGTTTTCGACTTCAGAACGGCAATAACTATTCTTCTTTATTTTTATTTATTTTCCGGCAAGTATAACGAGTGGAGCTTCTTTTGCAAAAGACTTCTTTCGCGCTGCTGTAGGGCATGCATCTTCGCGAAACACCGTTCTTCAGCTAGAATTTCTATAAGCCTCTCTTTGAGATCATCAGGACAGGTTAGATTTGGAATCATACTGTGACCATACTGGATGTTGAAAGAGATTGAATAAGACTGCTGTTTTTGATATTGAATTGAGGCTGATACTCCATTCAAACGGATTCTGAATGGCTTCTTGCGTAACTTCACTTCTCTCGTATTCCCTTGAGTTTTTTTGCTTTTCTTCGATCAAAGCGCTTTCATTGTTCATTTGTTCAACGAGTGATCGATCGTGGGTGCATCCTTGATAAACAAGACCGAGATGTTTTTTAAATTTCGCCTCACCCCCAAATTTTTGCTTTCGTGATTCGATTCCTGAAAATTAAATGTGTACCGTTCGCCTCAATTTGCATATCTTCCTCTCGTCTTTTGGCGCCTGTTATGTCTGGCAGCATCTTACTTACGACGCTCATCACATTGACAAGTGGGCGCGTGCTTTAATGTAATCGGTTGTAAAATTATAATTACGTTCTATTGAATCGAAGTTGTTTATATTCCATAGCCTGCAATTAGAGATAGTAAAATCTTAAAAGCATCGTTCCTTGGTGGTCTTTTGTTTCGCTTGAGTTTCCATTCCTTCCTTTTTACAGTCGTTTAACTTCGTTAACCTCCGATTTAATTAATACAAGACTTTGATATTCGTTTTACCAGTGAAAATTGTGAGTAATGGGAATTTGAATGTTATCTCTTTGACCAATACAATATAAAATACAGAAAATCTGCAATTGAAATACTCTATTGTATTTTATAAAAAATAATAATTTATACTTATTATTAAATTTTATAATATAAAATACAATTTTATTTAATAAAGTATGATGAACGTTTTGTTTCATCATTTGTAAAAAAATATTTGTTAGTTCCTGAAAGAATAATCATTTAAAAAGAATTACCCTATTTATTATATACAGGGTCAGCATGAATGAATGTTAGGATTTTATAAAGTAATATTTTCAAAAATATTACACATAGTATAATAAGTGATGCATTAAACTGAAGAAAAAAAGTCCTACTCCAAAACATGATTAAATATCATTGTTTCAACATTAAAAAATTGTCAGTTCTCATAATCTAGAATATTTTACAATGTAGTCATCTTTCCAGTATGGGGTATGGCCATTTGTTAACACAAATAGGGTAAATAAATGTTTTATTTACCCAATAATAAAAGAAACTAATATAAAATAAAGTATTATAAAATTTAAAATTCATGTAAAACTATTTATTATTTTAAAAAAGATTATGCGTAATGCGAGAAAATTAAAAGAAATTCTGCTGGCAAAACGTAAAATTAATATTCTGCGTTTTACATTGCTGATTAAGATTTATCTTACGGCAAAACAAAGAGTGGTAAAAATTAAAAATAATAAAATAAATATATACATAAAATTCAGCGGTCTTTCATAATAGTTCGCTTACTTCTGCTTCAATGTTTCCTGTTATTTTAATTATAAAAAATAAAAAATCTTTTTAAATTTGTGAAAATAAGAAATACGGATGTACTCTAAAGAATGCAGTTTTAGTATGTGCTTTCTTCTGTAAGTAACAAAAAAAAAAAAAAAAAAAAAAAAAAAAAAAAAAAAAACACCTCTAAAATATGTATTTTTAATTTTTTTTTAATAATGGCATAACAATATTAACTCTCGTTTTAAGTGTTTAATATGTATTAAAAATGTGGATTTTTTATGAATTGCTATAAAACATTGCGAAGATTATGTTATTTTCAATTTCGTTATTTCTTGTTATTATTAAACGACATTCCTGGTTTATTACATTGCATATTCATAAATTATATAGTAAAATTTTTAAAGTTTTCTTTGTGTTACCATAAATATAAAAATTTGCTGGGTTTAATTAAAGGCTTATGAGACGACAGTTTCTTTCAAAAAACTATTTAATCCCTGGAGATTTTCAGTAAAATATTAGTTGCTCTTATATATTTTTAAAAGAGGCATGAAGAATCCACGCAAAAATATATTAAGCATATTTTTTTCTGAACTGTAGCAACTTACAGTCAATATAATATCCAATATTTAATTAAATTTTTCGATTTTTATTTAAGATTTGAATATTAATTCATTTAGATTAAGCTATTACATTCATATTTCAATATTCATTATATATGAATGTGTTTTTGCACTTTACCATGCTATTCCAGTCTTTTTTAGACTAAGGAATGTTTATAATTCATTGAACTTTATGCGTTATAAATCTTCTAATTCTTCTTTATTGTTCACAATTTTGTTATGCGATGTCGTCATCGGAACAGCTTAAAAACGAAAATGTGGTACTTGAATGTAAATGTGTTTTTGTAATTTAAATATCTGTAACATTATTTTTTCTAGATAGAGGAATTTGTATCAGCTATCGAGCTTTATGCGTTTTAAATGTTCAATTCCTACCTTATTGTCCACATTTATTCGATGCGATGTCGTCAGCGCAACAGCTTAAAAACGAAAATGTACTATTTTTTTTGTAAATGCTCTTTTGTAATTTAATATAACTATTACAGTTCGATATTACAGTATTTTTCTAGATTAAGGGATATGTATCCGGCATGGAGCTATATTCGTTTTAAGTGTTCAATTTCTTCCTTATTGTGCACAATTGAAGGGATCGAGACAAGAATGTGCCAAGGCACATTTTTGGTGAAGTGAATTTAACACTGTAGTCTGTTGCTTAATGTTATAAATTTTGATATCCTACATATTATTTTTTTCTAATGTCATTTGGTGGCAGCATATGTCCCAGGTTTCGTTTTTGCCCCAGACGTTTATGCACTCAATGAAGATAGCTAATTCACAAAAGACGTAATAGCAATATCATTCTAGTAATGGCATATTGTCATTCAGAATATCTCAAATGTTACAAAGACGTTGGCAAAAAAAAAAACATTATGTTATATATCTGGATTTAAATATTTGCAACTGATACTTTCCCACTGATATATTTCAGAAGTTTATAAATGTGGCTTAGCACCTTCTTGACCGGCACCCTCAGTTATTCTATGCGATGTCGTCATCGCAACTGCTTAAAAATGAAACTGAGCTATTTTTTGATAAATGCCTTTTTATAATCTAACATTGCATTACATCATTTATTCTACATTATGGAATATGTATGATCCATCGAGCTTTGTATGTTTTAAATGTTCGATCACTTTCTTATACTTGACAATTATTCGATGCGATAGAGTCATCGAGCTTTTTACGTTTTAAATGCTCATTTTTCTTCTTATACTTCACGATGGATACAGTCATCGGGACTCTTAAAAAGGAAAATGTGCTACTTGTTCGTTTGTAGTTTAACATGCTATCACACCAATATTCTAGATTAAGGAATATATATCAGCCTTCGAGATTTATGTCTTTTAAATGTTCAATCTTTTACCTGATTGTCCACAATTATTTTAAAATGAGAGTGTTTAAAAATGAGAGTGTATTACTTGGGCTCACTTTTACCATTCTACGAAAATATTCGAATTGACAACTGAAAATTTCTCGACTTATATAGGATAGACAAAAATTTTTGACACATTTTGAAATTCATTAAAATACAAAAAATAAATAACTATCGTATTGAGAATACGGTTTCGACAAAATTGCTTCGCATGACTGAAATGTTTTGTTTAAGTAGAAAAACAGTTAGAAATTTGGCCGTCAGTGGTAGTAACCTCCAAAGCTTAAAAAAAATTAAAATCTCAAGCAGTTACAGACCAATTATTTTGTATAATGTACTACAATTATTTTATTTCAATGCGTGCGCTCTCTATACCTTGAATCACATCCAAACGGTACTTAATTTCATTTCGCACACTGAAATAGGGTGGTAAACTGCACAAAATATGGTTTGTAAAAGCTAATTTTGAGATTTTGGTGTCATTTGCACATTGGAAGTTAGAACTATGGGACTTTTTTCTGAAATAAAACGAAGTATTTCCGGGTAAACTGAATTTTAGTGTGCTAGTTACATTATTTTCTATTGAATTTCAAAACGTGTCATGGACTTTTGCCTTCCCCCCTCCCTGTACTATTAATGTATCCCTGATTTTAATAATATTTATAAGGGAAATAGGATTGTTTATATAATCATACTGAAAAACTGGTGGGTATTTTCATTCCTTTTTATCTTTCAGTTATCTATATTATAAAGCAAAAACATGTCCGTGTATAACGACGACTTCATATCGACGTTGGCAACCATCTGTGTAATCAGTTTCGCCTTTTATAGGAAACTAAAAAATATAGCATATAATAAAAAACATAATATATAGCATAATATATAGCATAATATACAAAAATTAAAAAAATATAGCAAGCGATTCTAAATTTTTATTGGCTTATAAAAAGAAAATAAACGTGTTATCATTTGTTTTTAAATTTTTGTGCCATTTTTTAGAGTGTAATGAAAGTGTGTCATGAAAGAATTATTGCATTAGAAATTGAAAAAAAGACTTCTGTAATGATAAATTATGGGAGATGTTTGAAAAAATGATAAAGAATGGTCTGAGAATTTTTTTTAAGTTGACAGTAATTTTACTCATGTTCTAAAACGTACAAGTTTCATTCAAATTTGACAAAATCTGTAGATTTGTATAAGGAACATACATAATCTTCGCACAATTTCAATTTTTATACTGTCGATAAGAAAATAAAAATTCAAATGGAATTTGTTTGAAGACTGTTACTTATTTTGCTGGAACTGTATGGTTTTAAAAAATAATTCCAAACGGGAATTTTAAAAAATCATCCTAGCACAAAAAGGCATAAACTTCTAGTGCAACAGACTCACCCGTTTGCACTTAAAACAATGTAAATAATATAGAATTTGTTGTTTTCGTGTTTAGCTCCATATCTTAATTACTAAGTGAAATTAAAATTTCACAAACAAATAAATAAGAAAATAAAATACGAATATAAAATATATGTAATCGAACTACGCTCTTAAACAATAAAATACTCAGAAAAAAGCTGCTACAAATTGTTAAATCTTAAGCGTTTGTCCGCTGACATGCGGCTAATACGAAAGTGCCAAAAATTATTTTTGGTGTCATTGGTGGGTAATCTCATAAAATATATTAAATATAAAACAAACTGTTAGTGCTTTCAATTAAAATCGATTTCCCCTATCATTGCAAAATAGACAAATGCTTTTTAATCTACGAAAAAATAATATATAATGACGTACGGAAATATATATTATAACCTCTTCTGAGTTACACATGATTCCAAAAAGCGTTTTTATCTTTTCAAAACTTAGAAAGAAATATATTTTCGAGATTTACAGTATCATTTATGAAAACGAAGCTTCTTGTGCTGTTATTGATTTTCTGAAACGTTTCCGAGTAGTTTTTATTGTGTATTACTTAGTATTTTTCATACCCGAATATCGGTTTTTACGAAGCTATGAATTCTAAATTAAACATTTTCATATGTGTAACTGAATTTATACATTCAAGAGTAAGAAAATCATGTTAAAATTAATCTTAATATTAATGTTGTTAATTTACCATGTTTGTCGAACACAAAAAATGTATACTTGAAAATTGATAGAATTCAAAGAGCCCTTATTCTAGGTTGGGAAAACTAATTAATGCACTATAAAAATACTTGAAAATGTTTCCGAATATCCTTTGAAAAAAAAAAAACTTTGTTGCCACTGCTCCACTTTTATAAATGCATTTTTTAATCTTGAATATAGATTAGTTTCTGAAGTTTCTGAAAAAAAACAGACCACTTTTTGGAGTCATGGGTAAATTGAAAGACGTTATTGTATATTTTCGTCTGTTGTTATACACTTTTGTTTGCTTGTTTATTATTATTATTATTATTGTTGTTGTTATACATTTTACCAATAATTTTTTAATGTATTTGGTATTTTAGAATTTTGAGGGAACTTTCAAGGAAGATTCTTTTATAAATCAAAAAGTAATATAATTTCGAATGCATTATAAAACTTTTAATGTGTTTTTATTGCCGTTACAATACTGAAACAGAATTGCGAAATGTTTCTGAATGTAAGCTCGCATTATTTTCCTTGGTAACAAACACGTAGCGCACTTGTTTCTCCACCATATCTACGTTCACAGCTACTACTCCTTGCTGCTAATCATTTTTTATTGCTCCATAGTCGCGTTATTCTTGAAAGATAGCTAAGATAAAATACGGTATGTAGTTTGGCAGTTTTTCTTTGAACACACTAATTTTTTTATTTAGTTTCTGTCTACAGATTGATATTTAGGTCAGGACTAGTAACAAGCCAAATCTTCAGCATTTGTTCCAGAAAACAAATTGCACACGAAGTAAGTAACATGGACAGAGTTCCAGTCATGTGGAAACAGAAATGGTTCGGAAATATCAAAATTTCTCAAAATGAGGGGGTTAGAATGACAGTGGGATAAGTCAATATTTAGTAATTTGCGAAATGAAAGGTTTTGTAAAACTTGTCGTATTGCCGTTGCATTAAGTGGTCCAACTTGTTTTGCCCTCTAGAGACTACCTAAGTGACCTATGACTTATTTGACTGTCACACTGAACAGAAATTAATATACGTCCAGTAAAAGTATGGTTATCTAGATTTTTCAATTTTATGACTTACTCCGCTGTCATTCTAACACCCTCCAATGTCACACTATCAGTTTATGATTAATATGCTATCCAAAAATCCAAAGGTATAATGTCACACCAGGAGACATTATTCTTCGCTCTTTGTACTGTGCTACTAACAAATTTCCAATGGATCCATGTGCGGCAATTTTTGCACCACTGGAGCAGATCTTATATATATATATTTTGTTGTTGAATTATAACTTATTTAATGCTGTACGTGTATTAAATACCATGTTTCGCATTTTCTGATCATATCTGAAACTTTAATAGTGAAATTCACTAAAATTATCTGGCTCACGGATTTGCATTATTAGGTTTCCCTACAAACTGATGAATGCTTCGTTTTTTACCAAGTTTATGTTTCTTAAATCCTGCAATAAACTATTGCAACAATAAATTATTAGTTTATAATGGATAGTCAATAATTCTATGGCTAAAAATATCGTCGCTTTTAAAGAAAGATTTCTGTAAACGATTTCTGTAAAGGTAAGTTTTTACATGGATGGATCATGGATTAGGATTTTTGAATACACAAAATGATTAAATTATATGTTTTTTTTTTTTTTTTTTTTTTTTTTTTTTTTTTTTTTTTTTGGGAGGGGGGGGGACAAGAATGCAAAAATAGAAATAAGTTTTATCTATATATTTTTTTAATAATAACAAAATTTCAAGTTAATTTTTTGAATAAATGAAGAGTTAAAATGTGTCACCTTAGGAATTCTTATTTTCTCCGAAGTAAAAATTAAACAAAACAACATTTATTCTCTCAAATATGTAGATTAAGATTGTATTCAATTTACATATTAACTATAATTTTAATAAGAATTCGTTGCTGCGTCATAAATAACGTTTTATTTCCATTTACCATTTGGGTTCGATACAGGTTGTTAAAAAGAAAAACCCGAAACACTACCCCAGTGGATTGCAATACACTTAAATACTTTTAATGCGTTATTTATTCTATTGTTTCAGTAGAGTAGAAACACATTCATTCTTATGCCTTTAAACACGAAATTTAATTAATATTGCCCATTTTTAAGTTACATCAGTTTTTAAAATTTTTCCTTTATAATACCATTTTTAATTTATTCTAAAATCTTTGTTAAACAAACGAAAATATTTTTAGGGACAATATGACGTGTAATAACCTATTTGTTTTGCAAATTACAAATCACCTTATCGTTCGAATGTTATAAGAAGAATTCGCTAATTTAGTTGAATTAAATCTTGATAATCATGGATCACATGTTAGAAACAAGAATTTAAAGAATCATCTTTTGTATTGACAAAACGAACAATAGATAAAAGCAGTTTTCCTATAAACTAGAATGCATATACATATTAGTTTAATTCGTATTGTTTAAAGTACTGATACTACTGCGTAAAAATTCCAAATTAAATGTCCTTTGTAATAAACTTAAAAGTGTTATTGTTTCGAAAGATGAATTTGTGCTTTGTATTCATTTTAACGTGTGTGGACAAATAAAATACTTGAGATTTAGAATAGTTCTACTTTATTTAAAACGAATGTATTACGTTTCTTTGTCCGATGAGAAGTTATGTATATACAATGCGAATTAAGGAAACTAACAATTCTAAGGAAACTGCGTATTAAAAAAAAAAGCTTATGCAGAAATAATGTTCTATTTATTGTCCAATGTTTAATGCATATTAAAACTGAAACAGCTTAAATGTTATAATAGCTTTTAAAACTTTAAATATATAAAAAATCTTTATGATTTTATTATTGACTATAAAAGGTCTTGAACGGAAGAGTTCCTTGCATTGTTCCAGCAAATATCTATTATATTCAATTTTTAGAATATTTCCCACAGTATTTATAAAAATAATAGTACAAATTGTCATTTACATGTCATTTTTTTATCAGTGCGATGTTTTAATTATAATTCTGTTTTAAAACAGAATCAGTCAAATGATAACATACTAAAACAATATACCTCCGAGAATTATTATTATGCAAATAGTCGTCGACCATTTAAAATCCTTACAAGTTTTTAATGTGGTGCATCTGAAAAGGCTTTGGAGCAAACTTTACCTCCACTGCGTATTACAATTGCAGGACAATGCTTTGTACACATCAACACAATCAAATATATTGTATGGTGAATAAATGAATTATCTGTAGTACTACGACTATTTTGAAGATATGTATATTCTGTCAGACTGCAACATCAATTTCAATTTCATGATAATCTGTTGTTATCAAATGTGGAATGGTAACGACCCTGTTACCAATAAGAAAAGCAACATTTTTAAATTCAGTAGAACATTATCAGTTTTGTATGAGAAGCAACAATACTTTTAAAAATGGTATAAACAGGAGTTGATAGGAGGTAGTTATTCTTTGTTGAAAACTGTCACAAAAAGAAAACAAACAAAATTCGTATTCTGTAATATATTTTGTGTAAAATGTATTTATTTTCGAATATAAATTTAAAATAAAGGCAAAAATGCTTGCATATTTTTAAGTTTATGTTTTAAAATAAAAATGTTTTCGCGTAAGAACTCATTAAATAAGTGCTAAAAATTAGCAAAATTTAAAATATTTTGTGGATTCAGTAATTTGTAATTGTGATTTTTCTAGAAAAAAAAACGATAAAAATGCAATGGTAATTGAATAAACCTTTTCACGGAAATTACATATTGCATAAGTTTTTTCATTATTCCAGTAAGCGTATCATATTTAAAATTTAAGAAGTATATACTTCCTGGAATATTTCTTGTTATGAACTTAAAAATGCTTTTAGAGAAATAGAGGTTGCTGGAAATGCAAATTGAGCAAAAAGCTTTACCTTCCCCATTTTACATTTTAGAGATAACTTCATTTACTCCCTAGCTACTTTATAACGTAAGTAAGTTTTTATAGTAAAGGAGAACTATATTTGCTTATATTTTATCTCTGTGTTTGTATTTGTTAATAGGCATATATATATATATATTTTATCTTTACTGAATTTACATGTAAAACAAAAATAGCTTTAATTGTAACAATGTAAAATATTTATAAAATGTTAACAGGTGCATTAAAGCTTCCCAAACTGAGCTACAAATTATAAAAATATTATGAAGGACGTAATAGGAACATCATATTGAAATTCATTACATCTCAATCTATGGGTATTTTGTAAAGAACATTTTGACATAAAAATATTTTTAGGTCATCATACTAAACCTATTTTGTATAAATATAGAACTGCCATAATGAAAAAATTATTTCCCAATGTCGGAATAATTGAAATAAAAACATAAATTTTATTTTATTTATTTACAAAATAAATATAATTTAGATTTTTTTACCTAAGTAAATAATTTATTTTAATACTAAAGAGGAAATGTAATCGCTCGTTAATTCATTGCAAAAGTTAAATAGATAATGACTGATTAACTTGTTGCAACAACTCAAAATAAGTACATTGTCATACTTATACTAACTTTGTCATGCAATAAAATATTTTAGTCACATTTTCAACAACTTGAATGAAATGAGTCTTATTTTGTTAGTTCGAAATACCTTCTTCTGTTTTAAATTTCTGTGAAATTTAACTATCTGAATTTATCTTTTTAAAAATAATAAAGTGAAGAAAAAGAGAGCTTAAAGCCCTAGTTAAATTATTTAATATCTTTCAAAATTACATTCGTTAAAAACAATCAAAAAAGCGCTGAAGACTTTCCTATCATTTTGCTCAAAGCAGCTGCAATATGACATTAGTGATACGCCTATACAAAATGACACGGTTATGGCATTGAACATCTCTCTTTGAATTGTTTTAAAAACAGAAATCGACTTGAATTACTAAAGGTGTCGAGAAAGCAATCGAAAGCACACTATTAACAATCTGTGGTGTAGCTATTCTACAATCGCAAGAATAAGCATGCTCAACAAATATCTCTACACTTTCGCAAAGCATGGAAATCAATGTTAGAGAGAACATCAGTGCGTACGTTTCATAGAAGGTTGAGGTAATGTTTAAGAAAACTAAAATGTCCGTCGTGTGTGAAATGTGCTCAGTCACACAGTTTTTTAATTTTGTTGACATAAAATGTTTCAGCAGCTGGAACTCACCGTTATATTATTGAAATGTGTTTGTGTAGATTATGAGTGAATCATTGGTACAGACATGGGCTGCAAAAGTTTAATGAACGAATCAGTGTGGGTAACGCAACGAGCTACCATTGTTTGATACTCTTTGCCCATCCACTCTATACCCCAAATTTTGATTTTCATCTCTAATTACATCTAAAAAATCTATTGTTGTCCACTAAATCTAGGATGATGATGATGTCCAAATATTTGTCCCAAAATTTATCATCAAAGACTGTATCACTCCATCTATCTGGAATGAAAAGTGTGTCGTATATATTGTGTATCGTATGAGAAAAGTTTTACTAAGATTTTGTTTTAATATACATTTATTTTATGAATATACAATAAGATATTTTTTTTGCACTACATTTTTCGTTTTTTATTGGTCAAAGTAATTTAATTTGTGTTTGCCCCATATACATCACAATGCAATACCAGAAAAACTCAACAGATTATGGTGATTGTGTTCTAAAAGACACTTTCAAATTCTCATTGAAAATATAGTTTAGTATTTCATTACATTGGAAATTTAATAAAATAATATCATTTAAATGTATTTTAGTCAATAACTATCCGCATATTGTATGAATTAGACTTTTTATTCTGGCATTAAAAGAAAACCATTGTAGAGGTAGTCGATTTCAAACTGAAACACTAACGTAAAAATCTATATTCTTAAATTAAAAAACAATATAATTGGAACATATTTGTGAACAAATAGATTATGTAAAATGCTGCAGCTGATCATTCTGAAGTTTTCAACGATTTGCAATAAATGTTGAAAAGCTATAATGCAAAAGATAGAACTTATTAAGAACGTGCAAAATATCGACAAAATCGCAAATGCGTTTCATTACTCATAAAGTGCAAAAATACGTGCTGTCACACTTTTTCAAGCGTTCTTACCGTCGTATTAAAAATATAGAACTTTTGCAGAAAATCAAAATGTTGCATGATGTAGAAAAGGTAGAAAGTTAACCCAATTAAAATGTTATAACTGAAATACTATATCCATAAATTAAAAACAATGTTTGATTGAAACATGATTAGATTGCATTTACCTAAATCCTGCGCAAAATATAATTTATAATTTTAATTTTTTAAACCCTTCACTAGTTATCTAAATTCATTACTTTTATATAAAACATATAAGAAGTAGATTATATATTTTATATCTTAGACTATTAAGCGTGTTACTGGTTTAATAAAAAAGAGAAAATATTCAAATAGTAAAACTTTACTAGTACCAGATTTGTTTATCAGAATGCATTGGTCCCTTACGGGAAATTAAATAAAGGAAGCAGTTATTTCAAAATGCAAGAAAACTAGATTTTCTCAAGTGTGATTTTTTTTCTTGTAAAGACATCATGAAAAGAATTTTACATGTCTCCTTTAATTGCTTGGTAATTGAAAAGATATTTTGCTCTTTTTTTTAACACTACCTGAAAATTACACATTTCATGCATTTACTGTATTACCTTCTAATGGTGTTTTATGTTATATTAAGCAAAAAGAAAATGATATATTTAGAATAAACTATAAACAAAATCATGAGATACAAATAGTTAGTAAAACAATAATTACATATTTAAATAAAATATACTATACAATAACTAAAAAACTGTAGAATAAGCAAATTAGTAATAAAAATTTCCAATATTGTTGTAGTCAAAATTTGTATTTTGGGTAAACATTTTTATGAGTTTGATATCAAAATATTTCTCAGCGTGAAATGCTTTACAGACATTAAATTACAATTACATAAAACACTAAAAACATATTAAAATTGGACGTTTCGGATTTACATGAAAATCCCTCATCAACAAACATTTTTCTTAACGTAAGTCACAGTTCAAAAATATCAACACATAGAAAATGCAACGTATCAAAATGTCGAGGCCAAAGTTACAGTTATAATAACACGGAGTATTCATTCGGGATTGCACCTGCTTCATTACGAGGTAAATCTGTAATTTTCGTATACCATGCTTCTAAGAAACCTCGATCTGATTAGATCTATTCAGATCTAATCTAGCCGTTGTGTGAAAGTATACCGAGAGTGACGTCTCTCCTGGTATCACCGCTGGTGGGGGAGATGGCAGGGAGTCAGGTTGTTGAAGAGAGGTACTTCCTTTCTTGCATTGAAATGCTGGGCAAAGTCTTGTGAAAGGTATTAGAACAGTGAAAACCGTTTCTCGAGCGCAGCCACGCATTTTGAAGTAAACTAGGGGAGTCTCCATCGTTCTCTGTACTCCCGACTGACCCGGACACATAAGTGTGGAAGCTGACAGAGTTCTCTCAAGGACAGGATGCTGTTGCGTCTTGCTGGAGTAGTCCGAAGCTGTCGTCATGACGTGTGCGAATGAGGTGGCCGCACAGGTTTCTCGTGTGAAACAAAAATTTATGTCATCGGTTGCTGCCGACATAGTCTACCGTTTTTGGCCTGGCTAGTGAGCGATGCTTATGGCTGTCTACCCATAGACGCTAGTGATAGCGGCTGTTTTCCTTGCTTCTCCATTGGTGTTGGGCTCATTTCGGCTAGGCTTCTCTTTGCGTTCTACAGGTGATCGGGAGTCTTTCAATCCCGGTGCGTTCTCTTCCGTACTTTTATTTTATTTAATGAGAAAAATTTCAACTAAAAAAGGTGAATAAAGGGTTATTCAAAAATCTAAAAGAATAAACCCTCCTTTTTTCGCTTATGTCAGACACTAAGAATACAAAGGAAACAATAGTTCATCTAGACACTATTACACTGTGTATTTGTTTACTACATAAAACATATTTCATAGGTTTTCTATTTTAGGATGGACATTCATTTCATTCCACTGCGCAGTTTACCTGTCAGGCAAAAATAACCAAAATTTCAACAATAAATGCCAATACCGAATTTACTCGTGTATGCCGCGCGGTTTCTACAACAAAAAAATATTTAAAAATTGGGAGTAAACTGTATACACTAAGGTATCATGTTTGAAGACCACTGCAGGAGAGAGCAACAGCGATGCTGAAAATTAAAAAAATAAATAAATAAACATATAATTTTTAAGTGGGACAGGAAAATAATGAATTATTTTTACTATTTTGTCAATGTATGTTTTATTTAACATAAATTTACACTAATCAATTATATAATCACCATTATTATTAATAGCCTTTCCCAATCATCCAATAACTTCATTATTCCATTTTTTTTATTTCGTTTTCGGAAGCAACAAAACAATTTTAACCCAGGTTTTACATCATAATAGTTTCTGAAAGTTTACTGTTTAAGTTATGTTCCATTGAACGAAGTGGTACTCTGAATGGCCAATATTCGGGTAATACAGTTGATAGGGCAATACTTTCTAGTATAACAACCTAATTTTTCTTTAATTGAGTTTTCGTTATGCGTTATCTAGCTGCAATATCCGTTATCATATGTGCTTTCGATTCGTTGAATCTGGATGTTTTATTGATAGTACATGTTTCAAACGATCCAATTGCTGACGGTAAATTCCTGTTATTTTAAATAATAATGATCGTTTTGAAATCTGTACTTCCGGAATTGGATTCATGGAGAACATTCTATAACATTCGTTGCGTAAGCTCACTTCCTATTCTAGGCTCCGCCCCTCGCCAATCAAATTCAAATGAGTTTAATACGTAATTTCTAACGTAAAGTTGATCTTTATCTATGCCGATTGGCTTTTTTTTCAATTTTTGGCAACCACCCCCGTTCGCTCCCCGCACTGAAGCTGCGCGCTTTCGTCACTGGGACGTTTGCTACAGGAGTGAAGGTGTGGTCGCTTGGCTGGCTGCGAAGAAATGATATGCGTACATCGAAAGCTGTAATATGAAAGAAATGGCTTTTTAAAAATTGTGATGATTTGATGTCCTCTATATTTTACTCTGATTACGGCAACGATGAAATCATTTCCACCAACGTAGATGCAATGACGGATGTGAGAGGTGCTAGGTTGCTAGAACCTTGTGATGATACATGGCAAGGGTGGCTTCTTTTCATTCGAATGGTGATGCATTTTGTGTATTCAGATTACTTGATAAAGTCTATGGTGTTTTAATCTTTAAAACCAACATATCCGTAATTCCCAAGAGAAAAATTGCATTATTTTTTTATGATGGGGTTTATTTAAAACGTCTGTTATATACTTCTGATTTAAAAAAAAAAAGAGAATCTATAAAGAAGAGATTCCATCAGAAATACACCTTTTTCAAGATTATTTATAAATGAAGATTTATTAGAAGATGAAATTTTGCAGTGCAAATTCTTTTTCTCAAAATCCACCACTTTTGTTTTGTTTATTTCTAGATGACTTCAGGTAATAATTTTTACTTTTGGCCTCATTGTTCTTGATTATCAATCTAAATGAATATTTATTTTAACGAATAATTTTTTAATAATGATTGTCATGTGTCTGTGGTCTTTTGCGGCTATAATACAACGTAATCAATCCTATACACTTTTTGATGAAATCCCAATATATATTATTAGAATATTAACAAGATTCCAGTGTTAAAAGAAAGGGAACTTATCGTCCAACCACCATATATACCAATAAAGTTCTCCGACAGCTCAACGTAACATTTGGACAGCGGTGGATGGGTCGTGGTGGCCCGGTTCATTGGCCTGCCAGATCAACGGAAGCTATCAGCGATGCCAGGAATCTTCCAGAGCAGGAGGAATTCCATGCGACACCGCTGTCAAGCTTGCCGGACTACATCTAGTCGTAATTTCGAACACCTTTTGTAGTAAACCCTTTAAATAAACTGTTTTCTGTCACATGAACTTGTTGCTGTTTCTCTGCTTCTTTCTGTTGCTTTTTCCCCTGCTTTTTTTAACCCTAATTCGCAAAACAGGCATTTCCAACGTAACATTCCTATGTGGTTCTGAGTCGTCATTGCATCCCTAACAATTCCTGGAAGTATGTTGGTCTGGTAGTAAAACATCCATGAGTAATGTCACGGAAATGTCGGAGATGTGTCGGAAGCGCCCTCTATCAAAAATGAGGATACCAAAGCTGTACGTCATTTTTAATACAAAATTTACCAAGGGAATGAGCTACACACAAACCGCAACAAAATCGATTAGTTTGTTCAATGTTTATGAGCGTTTAAATGCCCCCACCCCTCTGGTCACAGTTCAATTGTCGCTAGTTACCCGATCCCAATGTTTTCAATTTTGGGCTTTAAAATTTAAGTTAAAGTCTAAACTTTAGAATAATTTTAACCCCATAAAAAGTAGTTGTTCGGTACTATAAAGTCTACAGTACCCTCTATCTACAATTTTTGAACGTGACCTTTAAAAATTGTTTTGAAAGAAATCGTCATATAAAGAATGGTTTTAGCAAAATCCGCAAACGAATCGACCTTTTTTTCCGTTTTTTATCATCTGTCACAAAAGTTTTGTGACATTCTTATCGCGATCGCGATGTCATCGTTTTCATATAGTATAATTCCATATTTCTATTATTAATTTTAGTATTTTCCCTCAAAATTTAATTGATGTTTTATTTTCTTTATTCTGCATTTATTTTTAGCTTTAATTTATTACCAACTTTATTATTTTCTGACGCTTCGCTCGTATTTTGACTTCCTGTTTTTTGTGGTTTCCTGTTTTTTTTTGTTTGGTTTGCTTTTGTATTTTCGCTTTTTTTTTAGTTTTCTCCCTACGGTTCGGCGTCCGACCACCAGAGTTCGTTCTACCCTCGCGGCTTCTACGTCACGGCGCTGGGTGGATGCGTTCCCTGTGTGCCGGCGTAATACGTTCATCGCTCATACGTTCATCACATTGGGCGCGCGCTGCAGTTTGGCAGTTTGTCGGTTTTTCGGCGCCAAGCATTGCGAGTCCCGCTTTCGCCCGACCAGCGAGAGTCAGTTACATCTGTGCAGTGTGGGAGATAGGTAGTAATTTTGTTCACTCCCAATGTCTGTCACCAGGTGACCTATATTTATAAAAGGAAGTAAATTAAAAATATTTTGGCAATTAAATCATTTCCTGGTGATTTCCGTTCTTTAAAATGCTTAAATTTCACATTTGTTTTCTCAAGTCGAGCCAACAATGCTGTTATCTTCAGAGCACGTGTTCTCGTAGCAAGACGGTAGGACTGTTCATTAATTACTCATTATGCTTTGCACACCTTTGTTTTGGAGAACAATCAGCGGGTTTATCAGCGATGCACATGGCCCAACTTAATATTTAACTTAATTTTGAAGATATCACAACGTAAAGCAATAGTTCACTAATATTTGGTATGTAAAGTCATAAGTTTCTTTTGTGATATCACCGTTTGAAGATTTGGACCTTAACCTTTAATGGCTCTTAGCTCCTACAGAAGACGTTTGCGCCTCGTGGTTTTCTATTTAATAATGATTGTCTTCATGTCTACTATCACCCCTCAAAGTTTGTCGTTCTGGTAGTGAAACTCCCTGTGTACCTAGAAAAGTCAGCTTGCCCAATTATTCTCGATGTGAAATTCACGGATTTTGTGATGCGTCATAAAAGGGTTATTCAGCAGTTATTTACGTCAAAACTTCTGATAAGTCTAACATTGATGTGAAACTTTTAACAGCTAAAACACGCGTAGTATTGCTAAAACTTATCACGATTCCAAGAGTTGAATTTTATGCGCTGCAGTATGACGGGAATACTTAATACAGGCGGCCAGAGCTGCATTTCATATGAAACCGGTTTCTGTGCATGCATGGAGTGAGTCACACATTGTATTGTCATGGCTAAATTCAAATCCTAAAAGATGGCATGTCTTTGTAGCCAACAGGTTGATTGTGCATCACGTGGGTTACTTCCTGCAGAACTAGCGTCCCATGACTTGTGGTGGAACGGCCCACTGTTCTTAAGAAGCAGTGAGGTTTCTTGCATGAACCTATTCCCATAAATGAAGAAGAATTATTAGAAACACGTAAAACATTATCATTTGTAGTTTCTGAAACTGTAAAAGAACCTGATATTATATAAAAAATATCTTCGTTTCCCATGTACAACGCAAATTTTCTTGGATATTGAGATTCATCTTCTATTCAAAGATAACACGTGTAGAAATAAATATATCCTTTTAATCAAACAATGAAATTCAAGCCGCAACAAGCTGCATTATTCGAATAGTTCATTAAGTGAACTTAATTAAAGAAATTCACTGTTTAGAAGCTGGAAAATGCCACCTGCAAATAGCAGTCTCGTTTGTTTGTGCCCAATATTAGATGATAATAAAATATTAAGAGTCGGAGGAAGATTGAAAAACGGCACAGCTCTCGAGAATGAAAAGCATCCAATCTTATATCATAAAAGCACCATGTGACTAAAATCGCAATTAAATATTTTTATGAAAAATATTTACATGTAGGCCCAGAACTTCTTATTTCTTTAATTAGACAGCAATTTTGGATCATTATTTCTAGATCTATTATTCAGAAAATAGTAAGAGCTCGTGTTACGTGTTGCAGATATAAAGCTCAAACTGCAAAACAAATAATGGCTAATCTACCAGCTTCCAGAGTAACACAATAAAGACCATTTCATCGAGATGGAACAGATGTTTCAGCACCATTCATGATTAACCACTTCAACGGCTGCCCCGAGTTAAGTCGGGGGTAATAACACTGTTTCCCTATCTATGCGGCCGTTGAAGTGGTTAAATATCGTGCAGGACGTGGAGTAAAATCATTTAAATCATATGTGTGTGTATTTGTCTGCTTCGTCATCAAAGCAGTCCATATTGAAGTCGTAGAATATCTTTTAACAAAGCCATTCTTAAGTGCATTAAAACGATTTATTGCAAGAAGAAGGAAACCTCTTGAGGTTTTTGTGACTGTGGTAACTCCACAGTGGTGTGTGGTATTTCTGTGTAACTTCAATGGTACAGAAAAAGAAATCAGCAAACATCTTTTGCAGTGCAAGCAGAATGAAGAAATTCACAATTTTTTTGTCGTCAGAGGTAATAACTTGAACATTTAATCCGCCTTCTGCTCCACACTTTGGTGGACTGTGGGAATCTGCAGTAAAATCAATGAAACCGCATCTGAAGAAAACCGTTGGTGGCACTGTGTTAACCAATCCTGAGTTCGAAAGGTAGGTTACACAAGTTGAAGCTTGTCTCAACTCTAGGCCATTATGTCCCATATAATCTGACCCAACAGCCTTAACTGCGTTAACTCCAGGTCACTTCCTAAATAAAACTTCTCTAACTGCCAAACCTGAACAAGATTTAAGTCATAGTCCCTTGAGTCACCTTAACAGATGACATGTGAGACAGTTCATCCTATAGCAATTTTGGAAAAGATGGAGCCAGAATATCTGTCTCAACTTCAGCAAAATCCTAAATGGCAAAAAAGCTAACGAAATTTAGAAGTCAGTGACTTACTCCTCATTAAAGATGAGGAATTTGCATCACTTAATTGGAAATTAAGGAAGATCAAGACTAGTAGTGGTATCATCAATCATCCAGTAGTGAAACTGTGTCCATTTCCTGTAGAAACTAAAAACTGAGAACTGAGAACCGTCTAACATTTTTTTCTATTTTTTGCATTAATTTTGTTTGTGTTATTAATTGTTTTTATATTATAGTAAGAAATTGTAAGCAGCTAACCACTTGTTGAAATCCCAGGAGATTTCAACAGGGGCCAGGATGTTTTTGTAAGTATCGTCTGCAGCGAGCTAAAAGTGCATGTTCCTTGGTTTCATGTGCTCCGAATTCATGTAAGTTTCTTTTTCTTACTTTTTGCGTTTGGTAACCCGTGTGTTTTTCTGTTTGATTCTTTTTTTCAGTGTAAATATGGTACAATATAATAAGCCATGTGATGACTCGCTTCTATTTATTGTGAAATAAATCGCATCTACAATTCGCTGCGTTGTGCTTAATTGTAAGAACCAGCAATGTGTGTGAGTAGTAAAAAAAAAACTATCTCTCTTACTTCAAACACTGTCGACGTCAGTCAGAAGTAGGAGTCTTGTGTCTTTTTTAATGCAAATTGCTCGATTTATCCAAAATGCCGATATTAATATATTAGAAATACTTTCCCAATGATTCATAGGGAGGAAGACTTCATCTTTTTCACGCAAATTTCGTGATATATTCTGCAAGTTCCTTTATATATCCTGCAATCTCATGTTAAAAGAATTAAACTTTTCTATCGTCGAAATAAAAACCAGTGGGCAAAAAGTTCTGGTTATCAAGTTTTGGTGAGATTAAATTAATACGAATTAACATTAAGGTGATTCGAATTAAAATCCCAAAATTTCACATTCTGCAAAAAAATAGTCAAAGAAAATTATTAATTATAATGTGCGCGAACTTACACTTATAAACGAACATTCAGTTTGAATTCCCAGAAGCTTTAAGTTTGAAGAAAACACGTCTAAAACTCATGCGCAACTTGGGTTTGCTCTGTCTGGTGTAAATATCAAAGTGTCTTAAATTAATACGCATCCTCATGATTCAGAAATTTTTCTCATGTCCATTATACCATGATCATAGTAAGACAATTATCTGTCACAAATTAAGACAGCTAGTATGTCTGAAGTTTCACAAACAGACACTGGGGTGTCTTAATAACTTTTTCAGACACATTTTTGTCTGAATTTAAGACACATCTATTTGCAATGTACAACTGTAAAATATGGGTTGCATATCATTTATTGTTCATTTACAAAAACACACAAATATTAATTATCTTACAGTGCTGTCTATGAGCGATATATGCTGCAAGTGCGGTTTAAGTTGTGGCATGAGTTTATAAATTTAACAAATGTTTTATTATTACTTGGTATGTGTAAATTCTATAGACCATATAAACGGCTGCATAAAGCATTCGAGTACATTTCTTTTTATTGACGGGAATTGCTGAAGGGGAATTATTTAATTTGTTATCCGTTTAACTGAACTAGATTTAAGCATACAATGTAGTATTGTATATACAAATCTATAGCTCATATACAAGGCTGCATATAAGAATTCGGTTACTTTTCCGATTCTAAAATGAGTTATGCGTTTCGGACTGATTTCAAATGAGTCGGCATTTTCCGAATTGTTTACTTAGATATCAGATTTTACCTTAATAAAGAGTGCAGTTTTGTTATATTATGCTGAATGTGCTGGGACGTGCCCCATAATCTATGCTTGAAGGATGATTTTTTTTTTTTTTTTTTTTTTTTTACTATTCATTCAACGTCATTCTAGAAAAACCTTTCTCCGTTTATTTTTTGTAATGAAGCAGATTTGGTATTCTGAATATTCCTTTGCTGTCTCTATACCAAACGATACTCTTTGGTTCGCATTACATTGCAGTAGTTTTAAAATAAAATACGTTTCAGAGACAATAATACAGTAACTAGTTTCGTCAGGTGAAACAACTGAGTGAACTTTAAAAAATAAGACAATATTTCGCCGCATAAAAGGAACTATATATTTTTTTTTAATTATAAAAATTCGCATTCTTAAAGAATATTTGAGTATAATGACTTTTGTGTTTATCTCCATATCTCATTAGTCTGTTAAATTGCAAATTAAGATAAATAAATGAATCGGGCAATGATGTCATAATAAAAATTCAATATATATACCAATACAAATCATGTTAGTTATAAAGGGAAAAAACAATTTTTTTTTTCTATTTACAAAATATATCAAAAAGGAAATTATTAAAAATATAAAATTTAAAATATCGAACTATTTTCACACAAAGATACAGAAAAAGAGCACGAAAAAGCTAAATTTTTACTTTAAATTTAAGCAGATCATTAATTATAGATAAATAATTTCTTACTCCATCTAATGCAATAAGAAAAAAAACTCCTATTACATTTAAATAAACCCCAAGTCTGAATTTACTTGATTGAAATGATAAAAATTCAATAGCCTTTTTAATCAGCGAACATGGTACTTTTTTTTTATTATTCATGCCATGTAATTGTAGAAAAACGTTCGATATTTTTTCGTTCTAACGAAGCGAATTTGGTATTCCTTGACGCATTCTCGTAAAAAGTCTATGAATAGAGAGGGTTTTATTGTTGTTCATTAAGTAAGAGAGGTTTTCTAATGAACTGAGTTTTTATCAGTTACTTTTTCACTTTTTCTACGAAAAAGAGAAAAAAAAAAGAAACCAGCATTGTCCAAGAAGATGGATTTTTTAAATCTATTGTTTTGACGAAATGTATGTAAGAGCGTTAAAGTGTTTTTATCGAGTTACCGAACTAGTAATAGCATTTTATTATTGTTTTATCTTTAAAAGGAAAATTTCTTTTGTCAGATGAATATATAGATTGTTGTTAACAACATTTAAAAAAATATGTTTTGGAAATTGTTGAAGTTTAAAAGAAAAAAAAAACAGAAATCAAGACTAAAAAAGAAATTGCGTGTTTTGATTTAATGGTCAGTACATCTATATTTGTAAAAACTAGTAATGTTAATTGAAGTTTATTGTTGGTTAATTTCAGAGAAATATATGATTTAAATTTATTATTGTAGCAATATCTGTTTATAAAGTAGCTATAAACGTCTGTTTTAAGTGTTAGAAATTTTTTATTTGATGTTTTACTATCATCGCTATTAGAAATTATGATCTTTTATTCGTTTTATGTTTTTCAGTACATATTTCAGAGGAGTTTTATGTTTTCTATTTAATAAATATATATGAAAGATTGATCTTCATATATATGTCATAGATGTTCTTATTTTCAGATTTTTTAAAATGATTCTAATCTTTCAGTTATTACATTCTGTGAATTTATATTTTCTTCATTTATTTACTTCAATACAAATTAAATGTATAAATACAAGGTCTATGAGGATTCATCTTTCATATTTGGTGAGGATGTGAAAAAATAGCAAAAGAAGACAATCTCACATAGGAAATTATGGGCGAAAACGAACATATGACGTTGTAGAGGTCTCTGTGTACCCACAACCTCTGACCACTGGACAGTTTTTTTGTTCTACCCAATATTTAAATAGCGAGAATCAGTGTTGGCATGTTGTCACAGTCAATAAAATGTCAACCTAAGCGCGTTTTTCTTGAAACTTTTTTTTGAAGTCGGTGACGCAGAAACTGTTCAAGATATCAAAGTATTTTTTTAAAAAGTTAAACTAGATTTTTATTGGAAGACAATTTTTTTTAAATATATTTTTTTAAATATTTTTATTTTTTGAAACAGTTTTGAAAATAGAAATTTGTGCCAAAAAAATTACAGTCGCCATTTTGTGAAATTTTGATTTTTATTCTGATTTTAGCTTTAGCCTTCAACGAATTTAATATATTTTAAGAGTCCGTGTAGTTTTATTGCATCAGTTCTCTGACAAGTCCATACGATCGTCATTCGACAAGGTGTATCTAACTTACAGTGTGGCAGGGTCGAGCGGTCCAAGAGCTGCTTAAATATATGCAGAACGCTACCTCAACCGGCACAAACCACAGAATCATATGTTTCATAATGTCATCCATATGTATCATATGGATCGGTGATCAATACCTGTCATGATAGAGGAAGCAACTGATCGACACGGACAGCTCTAGGTACAGGATGTTATTTAGATTTTTAGGTTTGCGTTGGTTGGAGTAGTGTTCTGCACCATTGGCGGAGCTTGTGGACGCACCGCCGCTTCTCTGAACCCTGCACCTTTTGTAGGTGAAGCAGGTTTTAAATAACATTGGAAAAAATTTCAGAAAAGAAGAGGGGCCAATGCGGGGTTGTAGACTTTCGTCGGTACGCTGGTTTAAAAATTGACACCCCTGGGTGGGTTGTAACATTAGATAAATATGACTACCAATTTTCATTAAAAATATAACTTGTTTTAGATAGATGTTTGAGAAAATAAGTATACAGAAAATTCTTGCATAAAAAGGTTGCTTTCCATCCCACATGAAAAGTTACTGAAACTTTACTAGAAACTTGAAGGTGCATATGTTGACTAGAACATTACTGTATAAGAGGGCTTCAGTGATAACACAGTTATTATAAGGACAAAACATTTATTACTTCACGAAACATGATGAAACTTTACACACACAACCAAACTGTAGACTGACCATTTGTCAGTAATATGTAAAAACAAAATGAAAACATGCATATTTAATCATACTCGAAAAACCAATCAGAGACATGAAATAACGATACCTTTTTATCCATATATATCGAGTGACAAAGTAGGTTTTTAACATCAAAAGAGCCATTTATAAAGATATTTTAATCTCCAGTCGCTTGAAATAAGAGTGCATCTACTAAAAAAATGTCAGCATATCCCGATATGAAGGTTTAAACACAGTTAAATTTCACAACTACATCTTACAAGGTAGTAAGATGATGTTTTAACACTTCGGTATAAACCAAAACAAGCACACCGCATTTGAAAAACGTGCGGGTATTTAAACTATCCAGCTGAGCGAACAAATGTTGCCAAGAAAAAATAGCGAAACTTTAGATCGCGAAAGCCGGTCTCTGATTGGTTCAGCATATAGATGATGAGACTTCACAGTTTGTGAAGACCTCTCACTTGTTACTTAGCTAATGAAAATTTTCTCCGCGCAGGGAGATGGAGCTACGATCAACGTCAATTGCAATGACGTTCGTCTAGGCGACGTTCCATGCGACAACCAACCAACCATTCGGTTGGCGGAAAGGTAGTAAAAAGTAAACAACGCGCGATTTAACTTTAAGAATTTATGAAAAAAGGAAACGTAAGTGTAAAGAAATTAAATTACTGATGTTACTTTAATATATTAAATAGACTTACGTTTATAAGGGGGGGGGGAACTTTAAATGAAGAAAATAATGCCACTTTTGGCAGAAGTGGGGGAAATTACGTTAAATTTACCTACAGAACGCCCCCTTTTCCCCTACTGGTTGCCACATGGAGTTGTCAAGTTAAATACATTTAAACATTTTAAACTTACATAAAACGTAAGTATAGAAAAATTTACTTCTGGAAAAAAAAACAGATATGGCTGGAATAGCTCACAGTCCATAACTTGACTTGAGTAAGGATCATATTAGCTTAAAGTCTTTGAGAAAAATAAGTTCAAATAAAGTCTTTTGACTTAGAAAAAAAATGAAGCAGGACTACGACATATGGCATAGTTCCAAAGTAAATGCAATCAGAAAAAGAGTCCTGAAAGGTTTGAAGACTTTTTTTTTTTCTAGGACACTGAAATTATATGAGTTTACTTCATTATGACTTGTCGAAATTTCATGAATTGATCCTTACTCAGTGCTTTTGTTAGCAAATCTGCTAAATTTTCTTTGGTGGATACGTGCTTGATATCGAAGACACCTTTCTGAAAAAGATCTCTAACAAATTTATATTTGAGATCAATGTGGCGAGTACGGACATTGTCAGTACTGGTCTTTGTGAACGAGATAGCTGCAGTGTTATCGCAGAGCATAATAGGTTTCTGTATCGAGTTTGGCTGGAAGAGTTGAGGAAAAAATTTGGCGACTTCATGTATGGTATCTGAAATAAACTTTATTTCTTTCGCTGCTTCACTCGCTGACACGAACTCAGCTTCCATCGGAGAAAGAGCTGTGCAGGTTTGTTTTGAAACTCGCCATTGGATTGGGTTATCATTTAGCAAAATTATGTGTCTAGACCACGATTTACGATCATCTGGATCATTTGCCCAGGAAGCATCGACGTAGGTAAAGATCTGTAAAGGTGGTTCTGATGCTTGTAGTTTCAGTCCTAGTTTTGCCGAGTTTGCCAGGTAGAGTAATATCCGGAACAGCGTTCGATAATGCTGGTGCGAGGGCTTCTCTGTATACTGAGAAATAGAGTGTACGTACCACGAGATATCAGGTCTGCATCTATGGCTGATGTACTGTAAACACCCTAGCAGACTCCGGAAAGGAAGGTTTTCAGGCAGCTCTTCTCCCTCTTGGGTTGAAACTGGCACGAAACCAGGTGAAGCAGGTAATGATACCCTGGAAAGAGATTGCACATTAAATTGTTGCAGACATTTCTCAATATATTGTGAGCAGGTTATGTTGGTAAACCGATTTTCTTCTGTATTAAACTGCATGCCAAGTAAAGTGCGAATAGCTCCTAAATTCTTAACTTCGTACAAATTTTCTATTACTTCAACTACCTCCCGCAGTGCATTCTCATCCTTTGCGAAAATGGGGAGATCATCCACGTAAGCTAAAACTATTGCGATACTTTTGTAGATGTAAACGCAATTTACCCCAGGTACTTCAGAAAAATTATTTGCGATGAGTTTTGCGTGAAGGTCATGAAACCAACATCTTCCTGCGTGGTGGAGGCCATATATGGCTTTATTAAGTTTAAGTATGTATGTTTCTTTGCCTGGTATAAGATGGCCATACGGTTGTCGAATATATGTTGCCCTGTCTATGTCTCCGTATAAGTAAGCGCACTTTACATCAAGTAGGCAGTTCTTCCACTTGAATATCATGGAAAACATGACAATGAAACGACGTATTAAAGAAAAGTTGACAACTGGGCTGAATGTTTCGTGATAGTCCAATCCCTCTCTTTGATTGTTTCCTAGCGCAACTAACCTTGCTTTGTATGTTTGTACTTCCCCGGAAGCATCACGTTTCACCGTGAAAACCCATCTTGTCCCAATGACTTTCTTAGTGGGGTCAAATGGTACCGACGTCCAAACTTTCCTCTCTAACATGGTCGAAATTTCCTTATTCATGGCGTCTGCCCATTCCTTTGCTTGTGGTAGAGTTGCAGCATGTTTCGCAGACTTTGGAATAATAATTTCAGTTAGGTTAGCTTCATGTATTTTGGTGAAAGTAATGGGTCCTTGATAATCGTTAGTTATAGAAAAGTTGGCTATCTCAGGGTCATATAACAAATTGTTAAGTTTACAATATTCATTAAGGTCTTTAGTAGTACGTAAACGTCCGCCGGTAGGTGGAATAATGTAAATGTCATGCTTACCTGCTGACGCCCCCTTTTTTCTCGTAGTGATGACTCTCGTGAAGACTAGTTTCTCATCTTCCTCCTCATCGTCGTCGCCTTGGGTAGTTTCATACTCAGTATCCTTGGCAGAGCCATGCTCGTCCTCGGAGCTGTCTTCGTCTGATGAGCTGACCTGTGACTCATCGGCGGTTTGGTCCAGATTTAACTCTATCAGTTCCTCTTCCCTTTTTACTTCTGCCACAGTTGGAGTACCGGAGGTAGAGGGTTCTTCGGGTTGTACGACAGGCAAAGCATGACTAGACGATATACCTAGAAATGGTGCATCAAAATCATGAATTCTGTTATGAATTAATTGAGTTTCTTGTTTTGGATTCCCAGACTGCGCTTCGTCAAATGTGAAGTGCTTGGATTCGATTATTCTGTTTTCACGAGGAAACCAAACTCTGTAACCTGCTGAGCCATACCCATATCCAACAAACACACCACGTTTAGCCCTGGGTTGTAATTTGTTACGTAGCTGTTTTGGCTGATGCACGTATGCGACGCAACCGTAACGGCGAAAATGGCGGACGGATGGCTTTTGACCGTACCACCTTGTGAATGGGATGGCATTTATTCCTGTATGAAGGATTCTATTACTTATGTAATTAACTGCCATTGCTGCTTCAACCCAAAGTTTAGCAGGGAGGTTGGCCGCTTGGCTGAAGGTACGAACTCCCTCAAAAAGCCCTCTATTGTATCTCTCCGCAACGCCATTTTGCTGGGGGGCTATAGGCTGACGTTGTCTCGTGCTTGATTCCTAAATCGGTGGCCAAGTCGTTTACATGCGCATTACAATACCCGAGGCCGTTATCAGTTCGGATAACCTTCATTTTGCGTTCAGACTGTCGTTCAATAAATGATATAAAGTTCTTTATTTTAGAAGGGACTTCATCTTTCGTTCGTAAAGGGTAACAAAACGCTCGGCGACTGTAGTCGTCAATAAAGGTCAGGAGGTACCTATGTCCATTTCTAGATCCTACGGGCGCAGGTCCCCAAACGTCACAGTGAACAAGATCCAAAATTTCTTTAGAACGGATATGTGAAAGTCTGGGATGGGTGGCTCTAGTACTTTTACTTAGAATGCATGACTCGCACTTTTGTTCAGTGCCCTGCAATTTTTCGCAACCCTCAATAAGCTTATTATTGACCATCTGCTTTATAATCTTAATATTGCTATGGCCCAGCCTTTCATGCCACAGCATGATGTTATTTTTATCTGTCGCATAAGCTTGGTTAAAGTTAAGTCTATTATGAATAGGTAATCTACTTTTAACATAAGTTTGCGTTTGAATTCTATTAGGGACTTCATTTTCTTTTGTTTTAAGATTGGATTTAGATGACTTAGTTAATTTAGAATTCTTTGCAATTTGAGGTTTAGGCTGGTCTTCTCGGGCTGTATTTGGTGCAGACCTTAAACTTGACTTAACTACGTACTTGGGAGTTTTAACTTTACTGTCATATACAGTATGACTTGATTTGTGTGGCGATTCTGACTTAAATTTGACCTTTGTTTCCTTCCCTGCTTCCCCAGTGTTATACTTATCTTGAATTGATCTTAAAGGTTGAGGTTTCGCTAGTTTGACTTGTTTTGCAGGAATTGAAGGGGTTGTTTCTTTGGGTTTTCCTTTTAAAGCTTTCAATACATAAAAATTACTTTTCCGTTGAGCGGTGTATAAATACTTCCAATTACTGTCGTAAATTGAAAAACCATTGTCGAGCTTCGCATGTAGACCGGCCTTATCCATTCTACTCATACTTATTAGATTGCGGTGTATATTTGGGACATATATAACATCGGCGAGTTCGAGTGTATGGATTTTATATTTGTCTTTAATTTGAAAACGAACTTTCCCTACACCTCTTACTAGATGGGGCGTTGTCCCCATTCGGACAATTGCTCCAGGAGGGGGTGACTTGAGTGATATGAAAAAGTTTTTATTTTGGCAAACATGTGCCATACTCGCTGAGTCTAAAGTCCATTCCCAACATGGGGTTAAAAGTTCTGAAGAAAAACAATCATTTGTCTCTAATTCGGTGAAAAATGTCTTGTTAGGTTTGTCACTTTTAGACGTTAAACTTAAATTTTTATTTCTACAAAGTTCAGATTTGTGACCTCTTTTACCACAATATCTGCAGCGAGTGTTACTTTTAACTTTGTTTTCTTCGTTCTTACTACTCACACTTTGAAAAGTCTCTAATGCTTCATTTTTACGCCTTTCGCGACTTTCCCGAGCTGAGACTTCACTTAAAAGCTCGTCTTTAATATTCTTATATGTAAAATTTCCTTCAGGTAACTTTTTGAACTCGCGTACTAAGTATTGATACTGATCTGGGAGGTGGCCTAAAAGCTTGTAACACCTATGTAAATCGGATATATCGACACCAGCATCTTTTACGCGCTTGTAAGCCTCTTCAAACCGACATAGAAAAGCTGATACATCCTCGTCTGGATGCATCCGAATATCATAAAAGTCGTTAAAATTATTAATTTTAGAAGTAATACCTGCGACTTCGTAATGCTCTCTTAATGTATCCCATATTTCTGATGGATCACTCAATCGTGCAATTAAAGGACTAATGTCGCTAGAAATGTAGGTTTTAAGTATACCAGAGGCACGTAGTTTCCACTGATCACATCGGAGTTTTTCGATGAGGGTAAGTTTAGTTTCATCCGGCCATGAACTTTTATTTAACCATAGAGTAAGGCCTTCTGTATCTAATACTTTCTGTATTTCCAGAGACCAGGCTTGGTAATTGTCTCGAGTTAAAATTGTGTTATCACCAAATGAAGCCATTTTTTTTTCTTCTCTTTACTTCACCTTAAACCAACTTCTTGAATTAACTTTTAGTTAAATTTATTTATATTTCAAAACCTTTCAAGTTGATCATTAAAATTGCTAAAGTCGCTAGAAAAAATTATACTTTTTACTTTCATAATATATTTTAGATTTAAAAGCATTATCAAGCATAAAAAACAAATATATTTTCTGTATACTAGGTAGCATAATGTAAAAGAGACGTGGCCCCTAACCACGCTCTGCTACCAATCTGTGGACGCACCGCCGCTTCTCTGAACCCTGCACCTTTTGTAGGTGAAGCAGGTTTTAAATAACATTGGAAAAAATTTCAGAAAAGAAAAGGGGCCAATGCGGGGTTGTAGACTTTCGTCGGTACGCTGGTTTAAAAATTGACACCCCTGGGTGGGTTGTAACATTAGATAAATATGACTACCAATTTTCATTAAAAATATAACTTGTTTTAGATAGATGTTTGAGAAAATAAGTATACAGAAAATTCTTGCATAAAAAGGTTGCTTCCCATCCCACATGAAAAGTTACTGAAACTTTACTAGAAACTTGAAGGTGCATATGTTGACTATAACATTACTGTATAAGAGGGCTTCAGTGATAACACAGTTATTATAAGGACAAAACATTTATTACTTCACGAAACATGATGAAACTTTACACACACAACCAAACTGTAGACTGACCATTTGTCAGTAATATGTAAAAACAAAATGAAAACATGCATATTTAATCATACTCGAAAAACCAATCAGAGACATGAAATAACGATACCTTTTTATCCATATACAGGGTGTTCCATTAAAGGGGTCCAATATTAATAGGGGTAATAGAGGAGATCACATGGAGCATAAATCAGTATATAAAGCCTGGTCGGATCTCAATAGTTTTCAAGTTACAGCAAATAGAATGAAAATTCGGAAAATTGTAGAAGAACCCTCATTGCTACCTACAAAAAAACCTACAAAATGACATCAATTGTATTAAAATAGCAATATTTATTGACGAGTTACAAGCCCTGAAACAGTGAAAAAAGTACGAAATCCAATATACATCAAAATAGTTAATCGTTAATTCCAAAAAGACAACTCTAGCTACAACAAGGAAAATGTAGTAAAATTTGGTCCATTCCGAAAACTTTCGAAAAAGCTTACAATGAACCATATCGGTTTAATTGTGTGAGAGAAATTAATCAGTTTCTTAGTTACAACTCCGCTTTCTTTGACACTAGCAAAGGTTAAACTCCGTCCATCACTATTGGAAACACCGCCTTTTTAATTACTCTCAACTATACATTTTCGATCATGCTTCTTCTGAGATGCAACATTTTTAATTATTCAAGAGTTGAATGAACCAAAATAACTTTACAATAATAGTCTACATTTTAAAGTGCTCTTTTATTGATATAAAGCTTAAGTTAAATTCCTTAAAATTAAACTGGTGGTGAAAATTCGGAAATAATTAAAAATATTGCGATTTGTAACTATGCAAGAAGTTTCAGTACATGTTTTACATGGACAATTATTGTATGTATATGTGCATCATAATTTATGATAGGAAATAATAATAACAAATAGCATAATAATTTTATTAATTATAAATTTAAAAAAGACACTAAATTTTAAATTAATTCATACAAACTTTGTAATTTACAATTTGAGTACACCACAGTCTGTGACTTACAAAATACTGTGCCAAAAAGTGTTGAAAATAAAAGAAAAATGACAAATAAAGAATTACATTCCGCGTACTGTATGACATATGTGAAGCATAGTCTTCTGGCCTGCGCTGCACAGTTCAATGTCGGAAGGCAGACGAACGGACATTATTATAATAGGTGTTCGAAGTTGCGCCCATTAACAGAATCGCACAGCCGACAGCGACGTCGTAAAGATTGGCGAACACGCCGAAAAACTCCGACGGAGTTGGGAATGTCTCCTGCAGCGACAACGATTCGCGCTAGTAAATCCTCCGGTGTATCCACAGGCGTTTCATACACCAGCGATTTAAGGTGTCTAACGGATTGAGGTCTGGAGAGCGTGCAGGCCAAGCAACAGGTCCACTGCATCCATTCCATTTCCCAGGATATGTTGAATTGAGGTGATTGCGAACACCTATGAAAAAATGTGCCGGTGCGCCATCGTGCATAAACCACATATTGTGGCGCAATGTTGCTGGCACATTTTGCAGTAACTGCGGTAAGATATCCCGTAGGAAAACCAAGTACGTACTGCCATTGAGTACATCTGGGAGTAAATATGGTCCTATGAGATAATCGCCGAGGACACCTGCCCATATGTTCACACTGAACTTTTGTTGTGCGTTCGACGGGAAAACAGTGTGCGGATTTGTATATGACCATGTGTGCATATTGTGCGTGTTTACCACGCCCTCTCTCGTAAATGTTGCTTCATCAGTAAATAAAATATTTTCCAGAAATTGTGGATTATTTTCTGTTACATTAAGCAACCAGCGTACGAATTCTGTCCGCTGAGCACAATCTGTTACTGATAACAGTTGTACCCGCTGCACATGAAAGGGGTGCATGTTTTCTGCACGCAGAACACGCCACACACTTTGGTGAGAAACACCGACTTCAGACGCAGCAGCTCGTGTACTCGTGGAGGGGTTATCTTTAAAAATATTCAGTACATCTTCTTCCATTGCAGGTGTTCGTACATGTCGAGGTTTCCCTGCATTAATGCTTGCTGTATTAAACGATCCAGTCTCCCGTAATCGTCTATCGATTTTTATGAAGAGTTTCGAACTTGGGCAACGTCTCCTTGGAAATTGCTCACGGTACATGCGCTGTGCTAGACATGCATTTCCATGAGCTTGCCCGTACATCAGATGCATGTCCGCATATTCTTCGTTAGAGTATTCCGGCATAATTATTATACATCAACTTACTACAATCCCACTTACAACAGCCTCCCTTTAACATAACGCCCACTGATGACTGCTGTTTTATTACACTTTTCTTCCTATACACATAGAAAGTTTGCATAAAAAGTACTTCTTCTTCATCATCCTGAAAGTTCATGGAGGAAACGCAGCAGTCACGGAGTTTGCTTTAAGACAAGGCGAGAGCTGCACAATGTGTCATTCACTTGACCAGACTGAATAATGAAAGGGTATTGATAGAGGTTGATCAGAAATGTATAATTGAAAGATATTAAAACGGGGTGTTTACAATCGTCATGGGTGGAGTTTCGCTCTTTCCGAGCGTGCAACAGTACAGAGTTGTAACTAGGGAACTGCTTGATTTCTCCCATACAATTAAACTGATATGGTTTATTGTCAGCTTCTTCGAAAGCTTTCGGAATGGACCAAATTTTATAACATTTTCCTTGATGTAGGTAGAGTTGCATTTTTGGAATTAACGATTAACTATTTTGCTAAATATTTGATTTTGTATTTTTTCACTGTTTCAAAGCTTGTAACTCGCCATTAATTCTCAATATTCTAAAACAACTTATGTCATTTCGTAGGATTTTTTCTGCTCTTTCTAAATATGTGCTTCGTTTTTATGTAGCATTATCGATAGTTTAGCAATGAGGGTTTTTTTACAAATTTCCGATTTTTCATTCTATTTGCTGTAACTTGAAAATTATTGAGATCCGGCCAGGCATTATATACTGATTTATGCTCCGTGTGATCTCCTCTATTACCCCTATTAATATTGGACCCCTTTAACGGAACACCCTGTATATCGAGTGACAAAGTAGGTTTTTAACATCAAAAGAGCCATTTATAAAGATATTTTAATCTCCAGTCGCTTGAAATAAGAGTGCATCTACTAAAAAAATGTCAGCATATCCCGATATGAAGGTTTAAACACAGTTAAATTTCACAACTACATCTTACAAGGTAGTAAGATGATGTTTTAACACTTCGGTATAAACCAAAACAAGCACACCGCATTTGAAAAACGTGCGGGTATTTAAACTATCCAGCTGAGCGAACAAATGTTGCCAAGAAAAAATAGCGAAACTTTAGATCGCGAAAGCCGGTCTCTGATTGGTTCAGCATATAGATGATGAAACTTCACAGTTTGTGAAGACCTCTCACTTGTTACTTAGCTAATGAAAATTTTCTCCGCGCAGGGAGATGGAGCTACGATCAACGTCAATTGCAATGACGTTCGTCTAGGCGACGTTCCATGCGACAACCAACCAACCATTCGGTTGGCGGAAAGGTAGTAAAAAGTAAACAACGCGCGATTTAACTTTAAGAATTTATGAAAAAGGAAACGTAAGTGTAAAGAAATTAAATTACTGATGTTACTTTAATATATTAAATAGACTTACGTTTATAAGGGGGGGGGACTTTAAAATGAAGAAAATAATGCCACTTTTGGCAGAAGTGGGGGAAATTACGTTAAATTTACCTACAGAGCTCTTTGACCATTTTCCCCTACCGTAACATACCGTAAGTTAGATACATATCTGCATATTCATTAAACGTACAACGCTTCATATTACTTCTGCAAAGTCATCTTGTCGAATGACGACCGGCTGGACTTGTCAGAAAACTGTGCATGTGGCCAGAAGTTTTGGATACACAGTGCCCTCTACAACCTTATGCATTTGTTTGCGCCCATACTTTCCTATGTGAGATTGTCTCCTTTTGCTCTTTTCAGCCTTCCCACTAAATTCGAACGATAAATCAAAATACACCCTGTATATGTTTATCCAACAAGTTAATTATTAGTTGCGATTTATTTTATGATTCGAAATTCTAAATATCAAAATATACAAAATGTTCTCCCGGAAATCTTTCAAGAATTATTTATCTTTTGTTTACTTTTACATTAAGGAGACTTAAATTGTTTAGAATATTTCCTCAGAACAGTTTTTGTTCTACAAATATTTGTTCCCAATATTTAAATTACAAGAACCAGTGTTGGAATGTTATCACAGTCAATAAAATGACAGCTTAAGCGCGTTTTACTTGAAACTTTTTTTTTTGAGTTGGCGACGCAGAAAGTGTTCCAGATATCAACGTCTTTTTTTTTTACGTTAAACTATACTTTTGTATTGGAAGACAAATCTTAAAAAAATAGTTTTTTTAAAATATTTTGATTACTTGAAACAGTTTTGAAAATGAAAATTTGTGCCAAAAAATGTACAGCCGCCATTTTGTGAAAGTTTGATTTTTATTATGATTTTAGGTTTAGCCTTCAACTAATTTAATATATTTTAAGAGTCTGTGCAATTTTATTGCATCAGTTGAATATTAAGAGCGCAATCACCTATACCAATTTTCTTTGAACGGGGTGCATAGTAAATTTCGGAGGAGATAAAAACATTAATTTTTCTAATATAAAATTAATCACATACTCAGGTAAATGTACAATAAACGTAAAACCAAAAACTATTTTTCCTAAGTACATTATTTAAACAAAAAAATCCTAAAATTCAAGCAATGCTCTTAATAATCAGCAAAATACCCTCCACTAACATTTTGGAAAAAGAAAAATAATTTAAAAAAATCTCTATTTATAGGATAATAAATAATAATTAGAACTTTTGATTTTATTTCCTTTTTTTTTTTTTTTTTTTTTTTTTTTTTTTGCTCAAAGTTTTTAGCATTTACTTGTACATTTTCAATGTTTGTTTAACAGTGAAAACTTATTTTAACTTACACGCATAATGGCATAAACAAAAACATCAATGTAGCTATATCTGAAACTTTGACTTAAGGGATGGGCTTGAAGTATCTCTCTATATTAAAAAAAATTAAACACCGCCGCCACAGCAGCCGCCGCTCTCAATAAAGATTTTGTGCCTTGAAGTATTTCTGGACTAATATCCAGAAAATTATTGCATATAAAAATATGTAAATTGGTAGTTTTATAAAGAAATGTTCGATAAAGACGCTGAAGCTGACAGTTTTTAAATAGAAGAATTATTTTAAGATATATTTAATATTAAAATTGGTCAAAAAAGTTCTCTTAAAAAGTTTTTTAGGAATGGAAACTATGCACAGGAATTTAATCATAATTTATATGGGTATAGTTGACAAGCTTGCGTGTACAGATTGCAATTATTTTTAAATTTGAGTAATTTTTTGAGGCTATATTTCAATTTTTTATTCAAAATTTTCATTATTTCGACGAAGATTTATTTCATATTTCATAAAATCTATTATTTGAATTTTTGCCAATTTGTAAAATAGCGCACATAATAATATTCCTTTGAATTAAGAAATGTATTTACACGTGACTATTAAAATCAGAAAAAAGACTACATGAGAATCCGTGTATATTTACGCGAGTTAGACTTTGGACAGACTGCCAGACAAACCGAATTCATAAACACTTTTTAACTATGTTGTAAAAAAGCGAAATCGAAACTGAAGTGTTAAAAATGCATGATTCTATGCAATCGGTAAATTGTTTCTGAAAGTTAAAATTAAAACAAAAAAGGCTTGTTAAAATGGACTGTTTTTTTTTCTTTTATAAAATTCATTTTTCATTGTTTTTTTTATACTTTTATTGTTTAAAAATAATGTTTCCTGGAAAAAAAAATTATGTGGTTCGTAAATATTGAATCAAGTACTAGAGATGAGTTCGTGATCTTTTTTCGGAGACCGAACGTGACGATTTCAAGTCCGAGCCCGCCCATGACTGAAATTGTGTGAGCTCGAGCCCAAAACTGAATGTAAGCATCAGAAAAATTTTAATAATATTTTAAAATGTTTCAAGATTTATTTTTGAATTAAAAAAAACTCTTCGTGCATATACATATGTATTAATCCTAAATATTGCCTCATGACAATCTTCGTGAGTTTAATGTCCTTGAAAATAGCAAATTTGTTATTTATATCTAAATACAGGCAGAAATCAACAAAAGTCGCAATACTTATTAATATAAAACATCTTTGTAGAACTATGGCAGAAATACATGAGCTTTCTTTTCCCAATTTAAATGATAGAATTTCAAATAATTATTTCAAAGACCTTGCAATTATAGAATATTCTCATTTTTTTTATAATGGCTCGGAGTGAGACAAAAACATATCAACAATCTAATAAAAGTCATTTTACTGTATATTATGTTGTTATTTTACACCTTTTAGCATTTAAAAGAAATATATTATTACAAGGTGTTATAATTTATTAGATAGTTACCCTTAAAAAACTTATAACATTATTTTTTCTCAAATTGCAAGTTTTTTCCCTTTCTTCAACTGTTGAATAAATAGCATTTTCTCTTTGAGCCAGAGCCGGTCCTAGTCCAAAGATTTTTATAAAATTTGAGCCACGGACCCGGACCCAGGGGCACGGGATCAGGCTGAGAACTTTTTATCAACACTAAATAGTATGCCAAGAAGCTTCACCTGCTGATGCGACAAAACATTTTAAGTAGAAATTTTAAAAAAAATGCAAAGTATTTAAATTTATTTTTCTTTCTTTCTTTTTTTGAGAGTTGGTGGATTATTTCAAGGCTTTTTCTACATTTGGTCTTTTATTAACCGACATTATGCGAGGCAAATCCGTGGCCCAAACGACTTGTGGTCTCCTTGTAAGTTAAATTTTCATAAAAATATCTTTTTTGCAGACGTTATGATATTGATATGAAGATATGATATGAGTATATATGACAGTCAAAATATTTATAAATGTATGAAAAGTATTTTCGGAACAATAACTTTTCCTTCTAATGATGCTCAAACTGCAATCCTTGTTTAGTTCAAATCCGCATTTAATTTTTTTTGTATTAAATATTTTATTAAAATCACTATAATACTGTACTAATGTGAATATATGATATGACAGACAAAATATTTATAATTGTCTGAAAGTATTTTCGGAACAATAACTTCTTCCTAATGATACTCAAACTGCAGTCGTTGTGTAGTTTTAATCCAGGTTTAAAAAACATTTTTTTCTTAAATCTTTTTTAAAACTATTATAATACTGTACTAATTTTTTTTTAAATGTTGGTTTATTTTTTTCGAGTTTTAATAAGCATTAAATTTTCAATACTTCCGCTGACATATAAGTTATATTTTCTTTCACGAATAAATTGCTGTTTTATCAGCGTATCTATCATTAAATAGTATATTTATACATTTCGTAATTTAGTTTAATTATAAAAATTGAAGTAATTTCCTCCAACTCAATGGAAAAAAAACTTTACAATTTATACTTAATTAAATTATACATTAAGCTTACATGTGTCGTTATTTGAAAAGGTAGCAAATCATAGGTGTTGTGTACTAAAGTGTAACAATCAAGACATTTAAGAAAAATTACAAACATTTTATTTGTTTAAAATTAAGATTCCTTAACTAAGTAAGCTAATAATAATAAAATTATTATATATATATATATATATATATATATATATATATATATATATATATATATATATATATATTATATTATATTATATATTGCGCTTTTCATGCTCAATATGAAAGGTTTAACTAAACATTTCCCAGAATCATTGATTAAGAATGACTTTTGCCCTCTTTCTCCTAAATTACATTAATGGGAACTTTTACTGACATCAATTTATACTCTCTTATTTTTCCAGCCAAAACACGAATTAAGAATGCTTGATTAATAACAGATTTTTCAAGGAAACTTATTATTTCTTCTGTTCTCACCAGATGTCACTGTCATTATGATGAATCGATTCTATTGCGATGAAATTTCAGCAAGTTATTAAAATGCTTTCTTGGATAAAAGTTACATTTTAAAAATTATAAATTGATTTTATTGGCTGAAATTTATCATCAGTTGAAAGGAACATTAAAATATTGATTTTTTCATTAACTTCAAGTTTCTTAGATTCGTTTAATACATGTCAAGATAACATATATATTTAACTTCCCCGAATGAGAAAAATAATAAGATAAACCCTAACATATTTAATATTTTACACACAAATATTAGTATATTTATGCTGTTATTAAATATTATTAATAAATTTTTAATTCGAATTATTTTTAAAGAGCTAATCACAAATCGAATTATTTAAAAATTAATTTTTAGAAATATTTTAACTATTAACAAAAAGAAAATTGTTGAAATTCGACGGAATACAAAAGTTTATTAAATAAGTATGTCTTTATTCTAAAAAACAAGTAAAAAAAATAATAAAATCAACTTCTACTTAGGTAAAAATAAATAAATAAATAAATAAATAAACAATTCCAGCGATCTATACGCTTTTCCACTGACGGTATTTATTCTTAAATTTATATCCTGCTAAATATCTTATATAAGAGAATTTTTTTTCTCCCATACAAAACTAAAATTAACCAATTGAATTTATTAGATTTTTTTATAATGTTAAAATAAACATTATAGGAGGAAAAAATAAGTGACTTCTCAAGAACAACCTAGATATATTTCTGCATTTTCTTTTTTTGCATTTCTGAGTGAATATTTCTTAAATAACAAAACCTTGCTATGATGAGAATCGAACCCGCAATCTTCCGTGTACTAAACTGGAGGGCCCGACCACAACGCCACGACTAGACATTCCGCTGTCTTAAGCATTGCTACTTATTTTTGCCGCTTTTTATGATGCAAAAATTAAAATTAATTTAATTTAATTTAATTAATTAATTAATATTTGAAAAAAAAACTGTATTAACAACAAGTGTCTTCCACTACAAGTTTTAAAAAACGTATTTGAACTTGAGTGGATGAATAAAAGGTATTTTATTAACGATTGAAAATTTGAACAAGATATATAAATATACATAGGGAGAGTGTGAACTAATAGTAGGAATGAACTGATGTTATTCTCGCCGCTGATTCCGTAATTGAATTTATTGTGTCATTTGGATTTTCTCGGATCGTAGCAAAATAACTATGGCATATAAAAACATGAAAACTAGTAGTTTTATAGAAAAAAGTATGATGAATACGCTGAAGCTAAATTTTTTAAAGCGAATAATTATTTTAAGCATTATTTAATGTTGAAAATGGTCAAAGTAGATCAGTGAAAACAATTTTATAGGAACAATAACTACCCAGAAAACACAGAGCTATCGGTAAGCAATCGGGCGATAGCCGTTTGCCGTTGGCCACGATACCGGTTGCCGGTACCCCTTCCGTAACTTTTTTGATTCGCGGCAATTATCCATACTCTTGTAGAATACGGTCCGATATCGGTAAACATTGAAATGCCGAAAACAAACCCTTTATTCAATCTTAATTAAATATTATTTTTCAGATGTAAACAACCCACCCCGTTCTCACGGATACCTGTTTTGCCATTAATAACCCCTGCTATAAAAAAAGGTTTTATTCTTTATCATTATATTATCTAAATAAGCACTGATACAGGATGTATTAAGCAGGGTTAAATTTATTTTTTTGCATCATACAAAAACATTTTTTTAATTTTTTGTACGAGAGTCTTGTATTGTATTACGAAAGTGTTATTGTTATGCAACATTTTTATTTTGTCTCTCATATAGCAAAATATCTGTATTAAAACTGAATATCAGTTATATTCTCCATATTTGTGGATTCTTCCATAAACCGTATAAGAAGAGAATTCTCGCAAAACGTGTGCACATTTTAAAATAACAAATAAGAATTCCCTTTGAAGAATAAAATACAGATGCAAAATTGCATAGGGCTTCAATACGTGCCTAAAAAGCTGACAAGAACGACTGCAGCTTGGAATGATGACAAAAAAAGGGTACTTTAAAATCCTAATGTTACATCCAGTGCTTTGCCGAAGCTTTTGGCGGCCCTAGGTGAAACATTTTAGCCGCCCTGGAGAATGATGTTAGTCGCCCTGGAAAAAAAAATTGGCGCCCTGGACAATGTATTTCAGCATTCTTAAACCATCCTCCAAAAATGTAACGGCCAGCTGTAGGATACCATTTATCAAAACCAAAACAATTTAGTGCGAGGTTTCAGTTAACATTCAAACGTATACAAAATTCAGTAGAGAAATACTCTTACTGATAATCATCTATTCCAAGATTGGATCAAAATAAATTAAAAAGGGGTATATTAGTCAGCTATTGGGACTGGGAGAATTCGTGGATTCAAACGGTTGATTATAAATAGACATAATAAAAGAAATATTTATTTTTTATTTCCTTATCTAGTTCCCCTGAATATTTATCTTAGTTTTTAAATTATTTTACATACTTCCGCAGCCTATTTCTAATATGAAACAGACATGTAAAAAATAATACTTTTTTATTTCGTTTAATTAGTTTTAAAGAATATTTATGTAACCTTTTGAATTCTCTTTCAATTTCTTCTGTATTTCTTTTTATTTCTTTTAGTTAATAGAATCGAAAATAGTGCCAGTTAATTTTACGTATGTACATATAAAATTTTACTTGTCGTAATTTTTAGCTATTCACTGCTACCACCCAGTTTCCGTACTCATCAAAACGGCCCTAATAAAATGCTTAGTAAATGTTCGATTTGTTTAGATTACACACTAGAAATTCCATAACTCAAGAAGAATTAGTCACGATTTATTTTATTCCTTTCATTGTAGAGATGGGCATCTCATACATACGAATTAAATGATTTAGACACTCGAACACGTTATAAAAGGTTACAAAACTAGTATTTAAAATAAGGATGAAAATTAAAACGCTGTAAAGAAATAAATAAAAGAAAACATTAATATCAGGAAAATAAATGTCTCCAAACGCACTTTGACGATCGTCAAACCTGGAAATTTAATTTATCAGATTGATAGATATTTTGAAATTATAGCAAAATGCTTTTTTAAAAAATCCTTGCCAATATGGAAAATGCATAAATAGTTTTTTTGAGTGTTTATATTTATTTTATATCAAAAAGCCAATTTTTTAAATTAAAATAGATATAGTCATTGGTATTTAAAATATATCATTTACTGAAGAATATATATATATATAAGCCAATGTTAGAAAAAATATGTATATAAATATAGGATATAAAAGTTCAATATATTAAAGCTAATGTTAGAAAATATTTTGTTTCACATTTTGACTTGTTATTATTAAAAATAAGATATTTCAGGAATTTAAGCAATTTTTAATGACGAGAGAGCTTTGTATCTATTAAAAAATCTTTTTCAACTAAAGTCATTAAAATAAATATTACTGCATGCATCGTTTATGATATTTATTTCAATTTCGATATTCAACAAAAGCTTTTTCCTTTGTCTGCCACAAAACAAAAGCTTGGTAAGTTAAATATATGATGCTTCAGTAGGAATCTAAATAGGAGTTACGTTCTTCATATTTGAGAAAACGTCTGTCATACCGTAAAAGGAATGAAATACTCTTAAACTTCCCCACTTGACAAAAATAACGAATATCGCAAGAATTCCCTTTGAACTTCAATAAAATAAAAAATTTAAAATTTGCAGCAGCGTCGATACGTGCCTAAGAAGTCGATGAGAATGCCTAAGTCTGGTGCTTGAAGTAATAGAAAAAGTTTACATTTAAATCATGAAGTTATAGTCTATGTAAATGTTCAGCTCCACGTTCCTCCAGGCTCTACGCAAGAAAAATGCATAACTCTAGAAGACTCTGTAGCCGTTCATGCATTTCATGAGGGAGAAGGGCGAGTCAGTAAATTTTTACATTAAAGGTTTCAGATACTCAAACACGTTTCAAAGAGAAACAAAAGAAAATATTATTTTCATTAAAAAAAAACCAAAAATTAAAACACGACGCATTAAAAATATTGATATTAAGAAAAGATGTTATCTTTGATCAGATTGTTTGAAGATGCATCAAGATTGCTGATTAAAAAAAAAATAAGAAGAATATGTTTTTTATATATTAAAGCGAACACTTTTTAAAAGATCAATTTACTACACAAAAATGAATATTATTCTTTCAATTCTTATACGTTTTTTTTTACAGGATGGCCTAAAAATTAACAGGTGATTTTAAATGTTAAAGAATTTTATTCAGAACTTCTTCTTTTAATATTGTTATTATTTCTAAGAGATAAACATGGGCTTCCCTGGTTACATAATACAGAATACAGGTTTAAATTATTTTTTCTATCGAAGACTAAAATAGATTTTTTTTTTTTTTTTTACATTTAATATTTTATTTTTTAGATTATCCTCTACCAACACCAAAAAGCATTTGTAAACGGAAACTATCAATTACATATTCAAATAAATTTTAAAATTTATTAAAAGCGATACTTTCATATTATGCGCATGTCAAGATATAATATCCGAAGAAATCGACAAAAAATATCGCTACTTATTGCAGCCTTATTTGAGATTTTTTGATAATCACAGTGAGTTAAGCACGCAGTTTAATTACATGCCTATTAAATTTGAAAAAAAAAATCACATTTTTTTCACCAATATTTAGAAGTTTAAATATTTATAGCAAAAGCGAAATTTACTGGTCAGGTGTTGCCACTGTTAATATGACGTCAGCGTTACTCACAAACATGTTTTTGTTCTATAATATAAATTTTTGTTTATATTTAGAATATTTATATATTTGATTTTTAATGCAGAAGATACCCACAGTTGAACAAAAATAGCAGTGATAGAACTTTTGGCACAGATGTCATATACGCACCGCATTGGCGCGATTTTTCCCCCCGCCAATTTGGCAAAAACTTTGTTTTTGAATATTAGCGTTACAATGTATATCAACATTATAACACTAACGTTATAACGTTATAACATTAACTTTACAACCTTTTGAATATAACGTTATAGCGTTTTGAATATAAAGTTATAACGTTTTGAATATAATGTTATTTTATTTTTATATTGAAATAAAAATCATGTGCTATTATTGCATGCTATTTGTAACTAATAGTCAAAGATAAAGTTTTTGTCGAATTGGCGGGGGAAAAAAACGCGCCAATGTGGTGCATATATGACATCTGTGCCAAACGTTTTTAACCGACTACAAACAAATCAGGTTCTACGTATATTATTTCCTATAGTTTTTAATGCTTGTTCACGCATAACTTTTCAACTGCTGCTCTAATTTTCATACGTCATTTTTTATTATCAAGGGCTCGTCTTACTATTCAGTTACATATTTTCTAAGGATGCACCGATGATATGCTTTTTTCAGCCTATTCAATTATATTATTTTTACTTTAAAAAATTGTCCAATCGTCCCGAAATCTGAATATGTTGTTTAAGTATATTGTACTATTTCCTTAAATTGAAGTAGCTGTCTTATCGTAACAGGAAAGCGATGAAAATTTTCATATATGATTGTCTACTACACTTCAAAATGGGAACAATTTGAATGACAAAATTTTGGTACCTATGGAATTTAAAGTTAATTCGGATAAGAATAATAAATACCCACAAAGATTCCCTGTTATGCTGAACCATACTTACTAAAGTATGCCAAAAAAGTTTTCAATAAAAATACCAGTGTAATTGGCTAATATCTAATCCATAATTTTTTCCCTTTTAAAACTAATTTTTGTGTTGAGAATTCTGAACGTTGTCCAACTATGAGTAGTAAGACAATTACAAAACTTTGTTGTAAAAAACATGTTATTTTCGTCAATATATGATCGTCATATATATCAATATTTCGTCTGTCTGAATACCTTTCTCTGTATAAAGCGTTTGAAACGTGATCTTTGAATCGTATAATAATTTTTCGAAGAATCTCAAAGACAAATTTGACACAGCTACATATTTATTTGTAAAATTTAATTATTTCGGATATTAAATCTGAAAGCAAAAGCAAAAAAAATTGTTAAGTAAACAATTGCATTGAAGTGATACAATGCGATTGTTTACTTAACAATTTTTTCTCAACTCATGCACTTTTATGCAACTCATTCACTTATTTCAAGGAAAAAATAGCTTTGTTAGATATGTATATAGTTGGTGGCAAATTATGAGTTAATAATTTATTAATGAAATATAAAATAGTATTCCCATGAATATTATTATTATTTAATTCAGACTTGTGTAAACAAAATTTTTATGACCGATTGGAAAATACTTCTACTTTTCCTAGATATAACCTCTAAATTAAAAAAAAAAAAACCTATTTAATTTTTAGATGTAAAAAAAAAAAAAAAAAAAAAAAAATCTCGACGATCTAACAAATTATGCGTTGCATTAAGACCTACTCTAACTTTCCTTTTTTTGCATTTCTTTTTTTTTTTTGCACTGCTTTGCAAAATTTGGATATATGTGTTTAGGTACACAGCATGAAAATTCAGAAAAAAATTACAAAATGTAACCTTTAACAGAATGCAACTTGGTAGATATGAACGTCTTCAAAAATCTTTCTCTTAGTTTCAAAACTCATCTGTATGAAGACCATTCATAAAACCACCAAACCCACAGGTTTACGAGATTCAATTCAACTTTTCCCAAAAAGAAAAAAAAATCCATTTGTAACTGGTAATTTTAGGAAAACATATTTTTAAATTTTCAAAACATTATTAAGGCTTCTCAGATTTCTTATTGGCTCTTCTTCTAATGCTCTATGAAGACAAGGGAAATATTATCATAAATCATGACAACTAGGAGGTTACAGGGATTATTTCTAAAAGTTTCTTCTACATTAGTATAAAGAAGCATTTCTAAAAGTTTCTTTGTAATTTTTTCTTCCATGTACTATGGGTATCAATACTTCATAGAACAGTTCCTCTTGAAATGTCAGAGAAAATATTTAAACTCAGTTTCTAGTTAATTCTATTATTGTTTTTTTTTCATCACACACATGTTTATTATAGATAGTTTAATGTTAGGATAATTATCCTTTTTGGTTTATCCAACATTTTCAAACAAAAAAAATAACAAGACTTCCTATAAAAACTTTATTTAGTAGGGAAAAAATATAGCAAGGCCAACGCATATGATCGAAATTGAATGTGATTGTGCTTTTCTTTATGTTGGTTTTATGTATTACATATTCATAATTAAGCTAATTTTACATATGCAAAACACTGGATATATTTATTTGCTATAATGGGAGTCCGAAGAACAATATCTGGAAGGGGCAAGATTTTCGAACAGATGTAACTCTAATCTAATTTTTACTTTCTTCTATCTATAATAGAAAAAAAATATTGTAATCGAAAATTTTTTTCAACTGTCGTTTTCCTACGGATTTACACGTTTTAGGGGTCGGAGAAATCGAAAAACAAGTTTATACAAAATGTCTCATTTATCAATGCAAAATGCTTCCAATTTTTTGCTTCGAAAATATACATAATTTTAAAAAATACGACTTTTGAAGTATTAACATGTATGAGATAGAAGAATGTTTTGTGATTGGCACAACCGACAAGTTTCCTTCTGTTAAATAGAGAATATAAACACGAAATAAACAAAATGTATTATTTTTATTTAGGAGAAGTTTACGTGCAAAACAATTTTTAAGTACATCAGCATAAATATAGAAATATAATAACACATATTAAAAATGAAGAATTGAAACAGTTTACTATTTTTTCTAATCAGGGCGGGGGTTTTGCCCGTGTATCCTCCGTTTAAGATATTTTTTAAACACGTTAACATAAAAATAAAAACATAATTAAATACTGTCTTTAACGGGGGGTTACGGGGACTTTGACCCCGTGTATCCTCCGTTTAAGATAATTTTTAAACACATGAACATAAAAATAAAAACATAATTAAAAACTGTCTTTAACGGGGGGCTACGGGGACTTTGACCCCGTGACGAATATTACTAAATACTTCAGTTTTTAGTGTTTATTTATTTTACATTTGAGAAGAATAAATTTTGCTATTGCTTTCAAAATCACAAGAGAAAAAAAATCATACATTTGAAAATCCAGCAAGTGCCAATTGCTTTCCGCTGACCCCTCTTTAACCCCTGTTTTTCGAACTTTTAAATGAATAATAATGTTTTGAAATTCCTCCATGCAAATACTTTGGCTTAACATCAGATTAATAATAATAGAAAAAATTTTATTTTTAAACTAGTTTTTCGTAACAAATAATGATTTTGAACAAAGAATATTTTTTATATGAATCGTAAGAAATTGTATTCCAAAAAAAAAAAATAGAATAGCCTTTTACAATCCTAATAATATTATAAATCTGATTGTGTGCAAATGTTAGGCTGAAACCAGCGTCAAAATGGAGCATTTAATGATCTTGTACCTTTGCATATAGGCTGATTATAACCCTCAGATGAACATAGGCTGGTTTTTGTTTATTTTATTCAAATATTTTTCTTAATAATTCAAAATTTTATTATTTTCATTGAGAATAAATGGACATTTTTTCGTATAGCATTTTAAAATGGTTAAATTTACTTTACCGTTGCTAATACTTTATCGTTGCCAAAACTAATTCAAAACCCGAAAAAATAATTTTTACTCAACAATTTAGTTTCAATTGAAAAATTTTTACGTGAAAAATGAAAATAAAATAAAAAAAATTAAAGAATTAAGAAGAAGATTAAATAATATTATTAGAAATAAAACGTACTTTTTTTAGTTTTTGATAATAATACAAGGTTTCAATATGCGTAACCATAGGAAACAGGCGAATATGACGTCATTTATCGAAAATAAAGCGGATATGCTTTGATTGGTGAAATAAAATGATCTTGGGTTTTTTTGTTCACTTTTTTTCTTTTTTTTTTCTTTTGTATGGTAACAATACTTGCCGTTTTACCGTCTGCGCACGGCTAATATACCTATACCGTATTTTTTATTTAAATTTTAAAAAAGTAAAAAGAAGTTTCAAAAGAAAATGGTTAGAAAATGTCAATAATATGCTCTGCAAAATTATCCATGTCGTAAATGATGTCATGGATAGCGAGAAATAGTGATTTTTCATTCTTAAAACTAAAAGAAATAACTCGATTACCTACAAAAAAATGACGAATGTTAATAGTTCCATTTTTGTTGATAAAACCTAAAGATTTAATATTATTTCGTTAAAGTAACATAATTTTCCCTATGCCAGTATTGAAATTAATTGTCTGGGAAAAGAAAATTAACAAGAATTATGTCATTAAAAAGGGATTTCTCTGGGGAAAAATGAGACGTCATATTTGAAATAAAAGGGGGAATTTTCCAATATGTTTTAAAATGAGTGTGAATCAATTCCTAACATTAATAATACTAGGATCAATAAGTATAGAAAGAAGATGAGTTTCACGCCATATTTATAACGAAAAA